>HG992246.1:2500000-3750000 GCA_905220585.2 Nymphalis polychloros | reverse complement strand
GACTTATTTTTTTTTTATTTTGAAGTAATTTACTTTTTCTTTTGATTAAATCCTGAGAATTCGTTGAATTTACCAAATGTAAAGGTCGTGAACGTTGCCATTTACCTTGATATACAACATCTTCAGAAATCGTTCTCTCTTTAAAGCTGTGTACATGAATTCCTCCAAAGATTAAATTTTTATTTGCGTAGCTCATCTGAGACTTCTCAATTAATTTATTATCTTTGCTAAGGAGTTTAATTTCATTATCTCTCGCAATTTTTGATGTAATAATATACCGCGATGGCGATCTTGGTGAACCATATAAACTGCCGCAAAGTTCAGAACCTGAATCTTCAATTTTAAGTGTGCTACATGCCAGCTTTACTAGTTTAGTTTCCTTTGTGCTTTCATAAGAATTAGAGATATTTTTAGTTCCTTTATCGTTCGCATCAGTCGCCTGTACTGACATTGAGCATTTAATTCTACTCGTATCGATAATGTCAATATCAGAGTCCTTAATTTTGATACCCGTAGCCATGGGCAGACCAGCTATTCTTGGTGCAGTATCGATTAATTCGGTGCACGTACTAAAATCTTTAGTTCTTTTATGTACTAGTATATCAGCAAGTGAATTTTTGATTTTCAAACCATTTGGAAATAAATTTGGTATTATAGTTGATGAAGTCGTGGCGGATATAGTTGCACATGTTAGAGAATTGTCTGGTCCGCATTGGGCATCTGTAGATAAATGTCGAACGCCTTTTGAAGTACTTGGTTCGTTAATATCTATTAAAATATTAATGTTTTAATTGTGCTAATTTAACGTTTTAGTTGAATTTTTTTAAATTGTATAATAGGTAGGCGGACTAGCATATAGGCCAAAGCCCATAGACATTGGCATCGTAAGAAATGTTAACTTGAAACTAAGACTAACTAACTTTGTTGGAAACTAAGATGTTATGTCCCTTGTGCCTGTAATTACACTGGCTCACTCACCCTTCAAACTGGAACACAACAATACAAAGTACTGCTGTTTTGCGGTAGAATATCTGATGAGTGGGTGGTACCTATCCAGACGAGCTTTCACAAAGCTCTACCAAATATAATTAAAAAATATTTCATTTAGAGGCGATTGTTAATTAACATTAATAAAACCTTCATATCACACACTAATAAAATTGCAGAAAAAAATATATTTTATATATGATTATTGTTGATATACTTACCATAAATAAAAATCGTGTCTGATGTTAAATTTTCTACATCCATATTTGCCTTTAACAGAAAATTATCAGCTTTTGATATATTTATTACTGTTTCTAACACTTCGTTATCTACAATCTCAAAATCAAGAATTGGATCAATTCCAATATTACGACGTAGCGCTATCGATTCTTCGCCATATTCTGAAACTATTCCAACAAACAAACTCTCTTCAGTAGCGGCTATGTCGCATTGTTTTTCAAGTTTGTTATAGTTCTCAGTATTCATATCACGAACCAATGACGCATCTATATAGACATCTTTCATGTCTTTTACGGTGTATTGTTCGGGATTGCAAAGATTTATCATGCTATCAGGAATCTAAAATACAATAAAATATTGAACTCAATTGTTCAACTCATATGTAGTAGTAACAGCCTGTAAATGTCCCACTGCTGGGCTAAGGCCTCCTGTCTTTTTTTGAGGAAAAGGTTTGAAACTTATTCCACCACGCTGTTCCAATGCGGGTTGGTGGAATACTCATGTGGCAGAATTTCAGTGACATTAGACACATGCAGGTTTCCTCACGATTTTTCCTTCACCGTCAAGCACGAGATGAATTATTATAAACACAAATTAAGTACATGAAAATTCAGTGGTGCTTGCCCGGGTTTGAAATCACGATCATTGGTTAAGATTCACGCGTTATAACCACTAGGCCATCTTGGCTTTTTAACTCTTAACTCTCAACTCATATATAAAACAGTAATATTAAACGGAAAGCTGGCTACAAAAGTTCTACATAACTTTCGTAGCCAGCTTTCCGTAAGGTGCAATGATTTTGTTCATATAAAAAGTTTTCTAACTAGCGACATTAATAGAATGGCAGTGTAGCCAGAAGTTGCTTCCGGGAAGGAAATGTTGGTGTAAAAATATTACTGCAAGACGATATATAGGGTTTTCCATTAAGGGCGCTTGATCGTGCAGAACTTCCATCGTAGCGTGTGCTGTGTGGCACGTAGCGCCGTCCTGTTGAAACCACATGTTGTCCAGATCCATATTCTCGATTTCAGGCCAAAAGAAGTTGGTTATCATCGACCGGTATCGCTCACCATTGACGGTGACGGCCACACCATTATCGTTTTCGAAAAAATACGGACCAATCACGCCTCCGGCCCAAAATCCGCACCAAACAGTCACTTTCTGCGGGTGCATTGCCACTTGGTGAACCTCGTGTGGATTGGTCTCGTCCCAAATACGGCAATTTTGCTTGTTGACATAGCCATTCATTCAAAAATGCGCCTCGTCGCTGAAGATGATTTTTTTGCCAAAATCGGCGTCAACTTCCAACTGCTCTAATGCCCAGTCAGCGAACACACGGCGTTGTCTATGGTCATTAACCTTGAGCTCTTGGGTCAGCTGGATCTTGTACGGGTGCAGGCTCAAGTCACAACGCAAAATTCGCCAAGTTGTCGTCTGCGAAAGGCCGAGTTCCTGTGCGCGACGCGGAATTGACTGCCGCGGGTTTTCGAGGACACTGTCGCGCACAGCGGCGATATTCTCGGCAGATCTCGCGTTACGTTGACGCACGGGAACCGGCTGATTGTTAACTGACCCGGTTGACTCGAATTTGTCCACCAATCGACGGATAGTCGACTCGGCAGGACGATCATCGCGACCGTAAAACGGGCGAAGTGCGCGGAACGTTGCTCGAACTGAAGACCCATTTTCATAAAACAATTTTATGATTTGCACGTGCTGCTCGACACTGTAACCTGCCATGGTGGTTTGGGAGGACGGAATGAATATAACACACTGCATTTGACAGCTGTCACTCAAACAACATGGCCGCAATCAGCTGTCAAAGTTCAAGCGTCCCTATTGGAAAACCCTATATATATATTAGATAATTTAATTGTTAATTCTTTATTAATTACTAGCTGTGCCCACGGTTTCATCGGCGTGTAACTTAAAGAAATCACTAAGAGCAGACTTATAATATTTCAGTATATATAATATTTTTCGTTTTATCCCTGATACCATGGAGTTCTGTACATCTCCGACATACTAGCGTTCGCTGCATATAACTCAATGTATATAACAGCGCGGCATTCGGAGCGCTTTACATATATACACGCGTGGGCACGTTTAACCGACGTGTGTCCAACATAAGCTAAACCCTATTTAATATGATTGATCATATGGATCTGAGCTCAACTTACATTGGATGAATCTAAGTCTCTGAAACTGACCATTTTTTAACTTTGTTTATAAACTTTCAAACATCATTATTTTACAGACTATCACTTATAGCTTGCTAAAGTGTCAGCTACTTCAACTGAACAGTTATTTTAAAGCAATTTTTATCGAATAAAATAATGTTCGACGTGATTCTTTAAATTGACATGACTTTATTATTTATAAACCGATTGAAATAAAACAAAGACTAAAGTTTAAGTTAGCCACAATATATTAGTGAAAACCGCATTCATATCCGTTAAGCCGTTTCTAAGACTAGCGCGCACAAACGCGCAGACAAACAGATAAACAGTCAAAAATTCTAACAATCATTGTTTTGCGTTCTATTTCTTTGCAATAGAAATAGAACGCATAACAATGACTCAAATATCTTCCATGTACAACAGCGATCAGTTACATTTTTATGATATGTATAGAATAGTATCTACTTATTCAATTATATTGAAGGGTTTTTTTTAATGGTTGAAAACAAGACTAATAATCGTCAGATGACAAAAATTGTAAGTAATATAAGAAATATATAATATTCAGATGATAATATAATATTTATGTATACATACATACATATAACCAGTACATAACTAAAAACAGAGGTGGTAGATGTTTCATTATACCGAAATTATGACGAAAAAAAACCTCTGTTGTAGAGGTTAATTTCGTCATAATTTCGCTCAGTATTTGAAAAAATAAAAGGTCAAAAGTGCTCTTAATTATTAAAACTTTAAATAACTTAGTAACATTTCACTTCCGGTGATATTTTCACTTTTCATATTAACAATACTATAATTTTACTCTCTGGCAATTAATATCCTGCTTGTCAAGGTCATAATTAATTTATATAAATTGAAATCAGCAGAACTTGAAATTAAAAAGTTTTCAAGTTTTACAATTACCGACATCTGGCAGCGTTTTACCTACATAAAAGTATAACTTAAAATTTTCCGAGTTATTTACTACAGCTATATTGTTTGACATCACGTTTGATGAAGAGAGCAATTTCTGTCTACCGTATACCTAATTACTTGCATACAAAAATAAAAACAACTAATGTCCATTCGAAGACATGAAAAATTATTTACAAAATATTTTACCGGTTTTGATAATGTTGATCGCAGCTTCTGGTGTTCTTTTGTCTTTCTGTTTTTAACTTTGTACTGACTATTTATTACTTTACTGGATACCCTTTTAACAGACTTTGTTTTGGTTGATTTATGTTTGAACGCCTTATTCTGTTTTGTCGCATACATTGGTTCGAGCAGTGTCTCGTTGACTTTACAAACACTCAATTTTATACTAGATTTATCATTGCTTATTGTAGAGATATTAGTTGTATTTGCAAAATGACTTTTTATTTTGCTATCGTCGTCATCGTTTGGAAGGGTTTCATTCGATGTATAATTATTAGATTCACAGCTAGGACTAGAGTCCCGTTCATTATTATCACTGTTTTGTGGCTTTATTGTTTTTATATCATAAGCTTCTCCGAACGGATACATTGTAACGTTATTTTTAAATTCTTCTGTTACCGCATGTATTGAATTAATATCGTTGTGATAATCATCTGAAAACAATACAACCCGAAAACTTGTTTTTATAGATTCAATTCTTAATAAGCATTTAGACTATTATTCACATTACCATATTCTTCTAGATCATTAGTTGTCACACTAACAACATCATCAAATTCAAAGTCTGCTAACTGAGCTCCTTGGCGAGCCTTGTCAATATTAAAATCTACAATAAAACTTATAGTATAGTATAGTAACAGCCCGTGACTGTCCCACTGCTGAGCTAAGGCCTCTTCTCCTCTTTTGAGAAGAAGGTTTTGGAGCTTATTCCACCACGCTGCTCCAATGCGGATTGGTGGAATACACATGTGACAGAATTTCAGTGAAATTTGACACATGCAGGTTTCCTCACGATGTTTTCCTTCACCGTCAAGCACGAGATGAATTATAATCACAAATTAAGCACATGAAATTCAGTGGTGCTTGCCCGGGTTTGAACCCACGATCATCGGTTAAGATTCACGCGTTCTTACCACTGGGCCATCTTCGCTTCAATAAAACTTATATATGTACAATTATAAGTGCTTGTATTAACTAGGCGCATATTTCCTCGCGCACCGCACCAGATTTTCACCTAACACATGGATGCCAAGTACGAGATAAACACAAATTAAGCACACGAAAATCCAGAGACTTTTGATGGAGATTGGCTTATCCAAAATCTTAGCTTGTCTCTAAATGGACAATCGGGGAATAATTCATTATTCTCACATTGGGTATATGGGTAGAGGTGACAACATACCGTCAGGTGTCTCATAACATTGCATACGTCCCGCTTAAAATTAAAAAAGTGAAAATGAATTCTTTATAAATATTTATTATACCTGACGGTGCGACGACATCGTTGTATTTTGAAACAATATCATTTCTGAAAATTGAAAAAGAATTTCAACTGTTTGTACGACAAAACCTATCCAGCAATTCTAATAATAAGCGAAACTTACACTGTATTCCCATTGGTCGAGAGCGTGTTGATAATAATTTTATCGTTATGCTTTTCATTGCCTGAAATTAAAGTTATGAATATATTTATATAAAAATATTGAAATTATTTAATCGATAGCTTGTGAACGAAACTCGAACAAAATTTATTTCGTTAACTTTAGCTGGAACATCAAACAGATCAAATATTTCGTTAATATATTCTATAGGACCATACTCTATACTATAAGGTCCTCCAGACCGATTTCGGCCACGGCGGCCAATCTCAAGAGAGATTAGCCAATTGCGCAGGACATATTATAGTGCACAAGTGTGTGCGCAAACACAGGTGCACTCTCTTTTCCTTAGCTCTCATAATCCGATGGGACGGCAATCCGACACGACCGGACAGAGTTCAGGCGCAGGACCAACGGCTTAACGTGCTTTACTACTAGGACATATACTCGTTGATTGCTTGATATATGTTGGCATGGGCATATTGTTTACGTACGATTGTATTACTTTTTGTACACGTTTCGTTGTACGTAAATCTATAAACCTAAAGAAATTATTTATAATCTGGTGACTTTTTGCGTTTGTAGTAGTGTAGCACATTCATTCGGATTAAGCGAGTTTTCGTAAGCTACCATAATAATTAGATGCAATATCAAAACGAAATCATCACTAACATAAATGATTTAACGGATGAGAAGAAGGATGAAGATGAGTAGAAATTGTCTGAAAGTGAAGAAATTCATGATTATAAATTACGTTTAATATATATGTATTATTTAGCATCTATCTATAAAATAAAATAAATAATTGTTTATTTATTTTTCTGCTGACGGTGCTCTACAAACGCAAAAAGGTCTTGAAGCTAATTTGGCTGCACCGATTCTGACAAAACTTCTTTTTCTTTTTTATTAAAAAATACATTAATTAGATTTCAATATTCTCACAGTATTCAATGGCATTTATTGGATAGCTTTCAAGGAAGTGTCGTCTCCTTCTTTCAATTGACTTTTCCGTTAGAGTGAGTAGATCAAATAGCTTGCACTGCATCCAACTAGCTGGTGGTGGGTCTTGGCGTTCTTTGGTTGTGTATAGAGCTAATTTCATCAAGCGACACACGATGCGATCCAGTTCCGTAGTAATATCTTCATCCGCGGTAAGTAATTTACGAAGTTTACGGACTTTCTGATCGAGAACACGTCGAAGACATCGACCTAAGAGCGTTTATGATTATATTTATTCCGAAGAAGCATTTTATGGATGGAAAATGAACTTTATTTTTATTTGTAACTGATTGGTTTGTTATTTAATTTACGGTATTGTCGACTGATATCAATTTTTTTTTATTGTGCATCGTTAATAAATAATTATTAGATTATAATTATACATTTCGATCAAAAGCTAATAACAAATAAGAAATACATAACATTCGAATAATGTATTTTTTTTATTATTATTTGTCGTGAAATATTTATTCGAAGTTTTTATACGATTTCAGAACTTGCATTTGCCGTATAATATATTGCAATATCATATAATATTAAAAAAAAAACATACACACAAATGAAGTATGCATTGCACGAATAATTGTAAATTAAATTTGAATAAATAATGTAGAAACTATGTGTACAAAAATATAGCAAACGGCTTACTCATAAACGTGGCTTAGTAGGCGACTAATTAAACAATGCTGTCTCTTTCTTTCGAATATCAGATCACTGATATCGGAAAAAGAGAAAACAGTATTTAACTAAACACCACTAAACGTTTATAATTTTCTTTAACAAAATAAATGTGACTATTAAAATATGTTAAAAACTAAACGCAAACCATTATAATCCGGTAGGGTCGCGCTACCTTCTGATATGGTATTGGAATGTACATCTGACGTGTCCCACTGTAAAAAGGTCATTTTTAAAGAACATTTCTTATACTACATCATAATAATATAGTATAATAACTTAAATGTAAGTAAAAATTAATACGCTATGGATATATTTTTAACGCCGTTGTCGAATTTGTGTGATTTCGATCTCTTAAAATGGTTTTTCGAGGTAAAAACTTAAGAACGGTTCTACCGAATTCGATATTCAGAGCCAATTTTAATACAGAATGTATAAACAAACACATTGGAAAAATCTAACGGCCTCACTTATAAATGTTGTTTAGAGGTTTTACAACTATCTCACTCTGTCATCATTGTTTTGACATTCGAAAGAATGAGACAGCACTGTTTAACTAATCACCCGCTAAACAGCATTTATAGTCAAAGCTGTAAATCATCATCACATAACTATGTACATATGTCAAATAGTCAAACCGTAGAGAAAAACCAAGATGGCGTTCATAATAAGTCAAAATGTCATTAATAAATTTTGGGTACAAATATAAAACATGTTTTCATAGAAGATAACATTTAATTACTTATATAAGTACTTATTACTAAAGTTAAAACTTAACATACATACATATGGTGCGCCTTTTAAATTTGTTTAAACTATTAAAAAATAATATAATATAGCAATTTACGCTTTAAATGTTAATTTAAAAACTAAACAATTGAGACAAAAATAAATAACGCTTTATAAATTATGACGTTTGACTGTTTATAGTTACGAGCGTAAAAAAAAAAACTTTTTCTTAAATGTTTTGATCATTACAATTAGCAACTATAATTCTCAAATGAAACTTGTTTTTAATAAACTAGTTAACGAATTCAAATTGATTGTTTACATCAGATAGAGTGTCCTCTCGCAAATCTTCCTCTTGTGTATATAGAGACATATTATCGATTGCTAGTCGAGTATGGATCACTACATCGTCTACTACGTCATATCCATTCCACTCGAGAAGTTCCCTGCAAATGTAGAAGAGAAATGTTGGTTATTGATTTTAACCTTAAAATGGCAATGCCAATATGACTTCTAGAATTTATTTGTTTATTTTTATTTGCACAAATTTAGCAAAAGCAGACATCATATCAAAAGGCCTTTATCTTCGAGTCAACCCTTTGTTGAACTGCGAATAATCAAATTCATATATTTACCAAAATTCCTAATGCAAACTTAAAAGAATAGTAACATTTAACACAGCAAGTAATAAAAAAATCAATAAATTATCCTTTTTTTTAATTTGTTTTAAATATCGATTTTTATTATTATCTGTATAGTTGTTACATATATGAATAATTTAAAATTTATACATATATATTTTACAAAGAACACTTACTTCACTTTATCGACATCGGTCGTAATATGTTCCACGGCTCCCATTAATTGATGAATAGGTATTTCTAGCTTCTGTGTGTCTGTTGTAAAATTTACAGGTTGATCTACGTCTATAAGTCTGTTCATTTCCTCCGATATAGCGTCTAGGATGCGGCATTCATCTGATTTAACCTAAATGTAAAAGATAAAAAATGTTACAATAAGCAATCTATCCAAAAAAACCCGTGATGGCCCAGTGGTAAAATCGCATGAATCTTAACCGATGATCGTGGGTTCAGACCCGGGCAAGCACCACTGAATTTCATATGCTTAATTTGTGATTATAATTCTTGACGGTGAAACAAAACATCATGTGGAAACGTGCATAATTTCGCTAAAATTTGGTGTGGAATAAGCTCTAGACCTTCTCCTCAAAAGATGGAGAGGAGGCCTTAGCCCAGCAATGGGACATTCACAGGCTGTCACTGTACTATATTGTAAGCAATCCATTATTATTGAAGGCGGGCTTGGCCAACTCGAATGGAGAGGAGAGGGTCTACGAGAGTTGACGGGCCATTTGGTATATGAAAGTTCAGTGGCATCGCGAGTGAGTCGAGTTCCAATGAAAAAATGCATTTCTTTATTTCGCAAAGAAACCCCTAGAGCAGGCTTTGGAATCTCACCATTACGAAGAAGCTTCTCCATCCTACTTCTTTTTGGAGAAGGCTAAGAAATGATTGAAAAAGAAAATCTTACCTCGAAAGGATAAGTATATTCCTTGACAGTTTTGTAGTACTGGTTCCAGTATGGTGCGTTTTCGCCCCAGTTTATATTGAACCAAATGCTTCCTTGGATGTTTTCATTTGATTGATCCTTATTAAAGTTGAGCATCTTTGTCAAGTGTCGAATCTCGTCCACAACTTCTCTAGTGTGGTCAAAATTGTCAGTCTTATTCTTCGCCAATAAACCCAGGGTGACTTTTGAAAATTTCTTCACTTGAAGCATTGAGCAGTTCAATCTATAGAAAATAAAGAAATCGTAATATTAGTGTAAGCCATTATTACAAAGTAATACATAAAACTAACAATGAATATATATGGCCTATATGGGGTAAGCTATACTTTAGGCAACAAGAGGAGTTAAGACATAAAAAACTGTGAAATTGAATTGACGCGATATCATTGGTCAAGATCGCGAATAATCTATGATATTCATTACGGGTTCGCGAAAAGATGTCGTTTTGAATGTCGACGAATAATTAGTAATAATAATAATATCCTGGGACATTATTCACACACGGCCATCTGATCCCAAACTAAGCAGAGCTTGTGCTATGGAAACCAGACAACTGTTATACTACATATACTATTTTTCTTTTGTAAATACATACTTATGTACATAATTACACCCAGACTCAGGACAACCAACTAACAGGATATCTACCAACCACGCCAACCGTCTCGTCGAATTATTATACGAACTATTGATTTAAGATAATTTTGAAATAAGAAGCAAAGCTAACTAAACCCAATCAAGATAGAATAACAAAATGAGTTTTTAATACTAACAAAACTGTAATGAAATATTCACATACAACTATTGAGAAATAAATATGAAAAGGAACAGAATTTAAAACTAAATACCCATGAATTTCTTTAATTTGTTGATTTATTATTATTAATTGCGCACAATATACAATGCTACAAAAATAAATAACTGGTAAAATATACAATAAGCTAACTATCTATCTTTCACTTACAGTGATCTATTTTTCTGTTTATATTAACTTATGTTTCTGTTTCTAATAAAAATATTACAACTAAATACCTTTATTTTATAATAACATTTAATTACAAAAATAGAGACCTGCTCGCAACATCTTCTATATCATAAACTCTATACATCTTTTTCCTTCTCGGTATAAGTACATTTAAATACACCTCATCGTCAAACAAGAAATTCTTTTCCAATTCATAGTCCAAATTACATTGCAATATCTTGTCTTGGTAACCAAGATTATCCAAAGTAAATGATGGTGTTGTTATAACAATTGTCATAAAAGACGGCTGATTATATAACAGCTTGGTATAAGATTCTTCGCTGATAAGGAAAAGTTAATATAGAAGGAACTATTTTACTCGGCGGTAGAGCTTTGTGCAAGCTCGTCTGGGTAGGTACCACCCATTCATCAGATATTCTACTGCAAAACAGCAGTACTTTGTATTGTTGTGTTCCGGTTTGAAGGGTGAGTGAGCCAGTGTAATTACAATCACAAGGGACATAACATCTTAATTCCCAAGGTTGGTGGCGCATTGGTGATGTAAGCGATGGTTAACATTTCTTACAATGCCATTGTCTATGGGTGTTGGTGATCACTTACCATCAGGTGGCCCAAATGCTCGTCCACCAACCTATACAATAAAAAAAATAAAAAATAAAAAAAGAAGGAAATGTTTAATAAGATTTCTAATATATATGGACCCGTCAAGTGGTTATTAAGTATCGTGTGTCGGTTCTTTTTTTTTTTTAAATTAAATGACGAAAATTACTTGGCAACACAGGTGCCGGCAATAGCGCTCGATAGCTCTTACCTATCGGGTAGCTAAGACACGAGGTCATGACCTTAGTAATCCACGTTTTTACCACCAACAGTGTCGTAAAACGCAATTAATATATTTTTTTAAGTAAGTTTTTTGCTTAGTATTTTAAAAATTATTACATAAATAGAACCGACATACGATACCTAATAACCACTTCACGGGTCGGTTACGAATTTTGTTACACCCTGTATATATTATAGTTTATATAGTATTATTCTTATCTGAAAATCAACTAGTCAAAGAAAAAATATTTTTGAGTTAGATACACTACTGTTGAGGAAAGTTACAGTAGCACAGAGCGAACATTTAAATAATAATTTTAAATTTGTATTATGTTTTTTTCAATTATAAGTGTAATGGTATATAAGTTTAGGTTAGAAATTGTACAAATCTTACTTGTTTTCTAAATACAGCATATTGTCTGAAATTGTTTCTGGAGTCTCCCAACTATCAGTCATGTCACTTAAGGTATTAGGACTTGGTGCCTCTGTAACCAATTTGAGTGACGCATTAAGTCTAACAAATAGATCTTGTTTATTCATCATCATTTATCATCATTAACAAATTTCTTATAATTTCAAATATAAAATAATAAATGCACAAAGAGTTGTTTCTGTTATTAACAGGTTTATGTGTTAAAACTTTAGTAAAAATATTAAAGAATTTAGTAATTAAAATAGTGTTTTTATCCTATGCTAAAAAATATTACTAACATCTGTCATTGAACTTTTGGCCACATCAATGGTTTCCAATATGATTAACATTAAATTTAAAATTTTATATATTCATAATATATAAATATTAAAAGAAAACACAGTTCAGAACCTTTTTCTCCTGATTGTCCATATATATATTTGTTTTTGTTTGGTGTCTTTCTGAGCTTTTAGTGTATCATTAAAATAATGTCAGGAGTCAGAGTATGTAATGTCAAGAGTCAGAAAAAATATGTTCATGCAAATTCATATAATTCAAAAGTGAGGAAATTATCCTCAAACTTCCAAGAATGTTTAGTCCAACTTCACCCACTGGACCCTGCACTCTTTATAATTTCACACAATACTAACTTGCAACAAGAGCCAGACTGTCCAAATTTAAATCAGGCTGTTTTTGATAATCCTTTGCATAAAAAAGTGCAAGTTGGCTGCAACATCCGAGATGTAAGGTATCAGGCGGTCCAGGGCCAATTCCTTTAGACATAACTGTGTAACGTGGGTAGCGAGCAACAATGTTACTACACCTGAAAAAAAAAAGATAGAGACCATTTTTTTTTTTGACAAAATTAAAAACATTAACGTATATTATATTAAAAGCATAAGTATAGAAAATATTAACTTGGTAACAAAGTTTTGTGTTGAATCTTAAATTTTTAAATTGTAAGATTTTTTTATCTCATCAATTAATTTATTAATTTTTATATATTTTAATTGTTATTTTTGTGATTTTAATTTGTAATTAATGAAGGTTTTGTTATATTATTAATGGTAATTATGAATATGTAATCTTGTAAAGAAAATTATGGGCCTCAATGCCTGAATAATAAAGATATTATTATTATTAAATATGAAAAAGATTATTTTACCGCCTTCCTAACAAGTTAGAGACATAAAAATTCGAATTTAGTTCAGTATTGATAATAATGCCTCTAAATGAAAGTTGTTCTCATATTAAATGTCTTTTTTGTTATGAATAACTTATTATATAATATTATTTTTAAAATTACCAGTCATGGAACTGTTCCCTACTCCACTCAAAGAAATGGTCAAGCCTTCTAAGACCATTTTTTTCTAGAGCTTTGAATAGAACATTAAAATCCCCATTGGGTGTAGTGATAATGGCAACCCTCGGCTTTATAAATCCAAACACTGTATGAACAAATCTCTCCAAATCATGAGGAAGCATGTGTTCTATCAACTCAATTGCTATAACGGCATCACATCCTATCAGTCTATAGTCTGGATCTGCTGCATTACCTTGGAACAGCTGAAATAATTAAACAAAAAGAAAATTATCTATTGAGATTTGATAAACAATATATTAATTAACATTATTTAAATATTTATGGATGCTTGTAAGTAACTCAGAATAAAGTCAAACAAGACAAGATGTAGAATATAAAAAAATAATAGGTTTCTTATTTCCACAACAAATAAAATTATAATAATATTTAATACTTACATGGTTCTTTAAGCTATTAACTACTATTTACTAGAAATAATAATAGTTTCAGTAAATTTGGTATTTCAAACTTACAGTAACTTGTAATGGGCTTTCTCTCTTTGATACATAGTTCTCACATCCAAGAAGGTCAGACGAACATCGAACTGGTATAGTTTCAATATCAACACCAAGGATATATTTTAAACCTGGTACATCCTTTAAATATTTTATGAAACTCATATCATGATAGCCAAAATCTACAACCTGTGAATTTAAAATTATAGTTGCTAAAATTTCTTGTATACTATATTGTATTGTATATTGACAAATTTGTACTTTTTTTAATACCTTTTCCAAACTTCCACACCAACGTTCGTCCATAAGACAATCTACGACTGCGGCATACCGCTGTACATATACTGGTGGATAAAACACTACACCTTTTTCATCATCAAATTCCGCAAATACGTGTTCATCAGAATCGTCATCATCATCATAATTGTCATTATCTTTGAACTGGAAACTCAGTCTTTTGTAGTAAGGTCTTAAAAATCTATCTATCACGGCGATCAGTGATTCGCGAAAAAAAATCAAAGTTTGCAGTGCAATTATCATTTTAGAGGATAGGTAATAAGGATATTTAAACAAGTAACATTTGCCTCCTGATATTCTATGTGGTAACGATTATTACATGATGTTCACATGTTTACCACTGTTTTGTTTTTTCTGTCACAATGCTCAAAATTTCTTACCGGCTGTCATTCTCGATTCTATCCACGGTCGTATACACAGGTCTTGCAACTGAGTCCAATTTCAGTGGTGAGAGATAGGTGCGAGTGTGTTACAACTGCTAATTCGCAACACCATCCGCTGTACGTATTACGTCGCTGCTATCGAAGCTGATATTTTTCTCTCCCAAGTATTGTGTTATTTAATCATTGTTATATCGTTTTGTTGAGTTTTGCGGATTTTTTGTTATTTTGTTTTGTTATTTAACTGTTTTGTTTGGATTTGGAAAAGTGTTCGGGATAATTATTACTCGAATTGTCAGGCCTCTGGCGGCCGTAAATTGAACTTAACAGCGTCATTATGTCAACGTACCCCATACTGAAGTTGCAAGACCTGTGTATACGACCGTGATTCTATCTAGTATCTACGCTCAAATCTCAAGTCAATGATACGCATGCTGTCATAGTCAATCTGACTACTGTACTTTTATTTAGTATTTATTTATTCTGCCGTCCCGAGGAAAAAAGACGCATCTAACATTTTTTTCAAAATTTACTTCCCATATTTAGAATCAGTAAAAAAAGACGCATCTGCCAGTATTTTTTATATTATTCTTAGACTTATAGAACCTTTATTAACTAGGTTACTAAGTTGAAAAGGCGCAAATACGTAAATGCGTCTATTTTACAATCAAAAAAATAACAAGATTATGAATCTTGAAAAGAAGCTTATACATGTTGACACATAATAAAGATGCTATTACGCTGTCGTGATCATTATGCTAAAAAACGTATACGTAAATATGTCTTTTCATCATAGTATTAACCAAAATCAGTATAACGCAAGTGTCAGAAGTCTTTTCTCCTAAGTATTGCTTAATGTGCGGGGTGGAGTGGGGTGCGTGGTAGGAAGACTTCGTAGTCAGTTGCGCCTAGACAGGTAAGAGTAATAATATCTGAGCGACATGTTTGAAGCAATA
Organism: Nymphalis polychloros; assembly: GCA_905220585.2. Lineage (NCBI taxonomy): Eukaryota > Metazoa > Arthropoda > Insecta > Lepidoptera > Nymphalidae > Nymphalis > Nymphalis polychloros. The sequence continues at coordinate 3,734,384 of HG992246.1, read as the reverse complement.
TTCCATAGACGTAGTCACTATATTCATTACTTTTCCGGGTTGAACAATTGTTTATCTATCTTAGTAGATATTACGTAGGTAACTACTCTATAATTTTCTTCTTGGATCTCTTACAGTTCTGTCTACTGCTTCTATGTGAGAGCTCATCGTACATTCTTCCCATATTATGAGACAGAAATCTTGAAATAGTTGGCTAACGGGCCTTTTTCTGTTTTTTATTTTATTTTATTATAATAGGTATGTGGTCATCACTACCCATCAACATTGGAAACCAAAGCATACCGAATGTGAAAAAGTAAAAGCTAGTGGACTTATCAATGGGGAGTCGATGAATCCAGTTGAATGAACTTTTTCTTGGCCTTACTATTGATGCCAAGTTGCAATGGTTCCCCATATTAACGAACTGGCGAGTTATTTATCGATGTTGATACGGTAACATCTCACGGCATTATACTGTGAGGTAATGTTGAAGCTATCAATACGATATTTGTGCTGCAGTAGAGGTCTATTCGCAATCTATAACCTAGGAGCTAGAGAATCTCTAAGACAGATATACAAAGAGATTAAAATATGAACTTTTGCTTCTCTAACATGTACTCCACATTATGTAATGTTATGTATGTTCGGAAAATCAATATGATCTTCTAAAAAAATTTGATACTCGTACATTGGTGTAAGGAAGTAACACAAACTAATTACTCCTGTTACTCGACTCATAGTCAGTAACTCTTTTGTGGGACAATGTATTCTATAACAGGATGCCATAAAGAGTTCATATTGCTTCTGTTGTCAAAACTAAAAAAAAAAAATGTAATGGAACGCTTGTGTGCAAATAATATCATTAACGATTTATGGATGATAAATAAATTTTTGATCATTTTATATAAATAGCAAATCCTAGCATTGTAGGTATATAATTTATGTGAAGAAAGTATAGTATGTCATACTAAATTATCAAGTTGAAAAGCACCAAATAGGTGAAACGTCTGTTTTTTGTCTAAATCCTTATTACAAATAGCTAAGTAGAAAAGACGTTTTTATAAATTGGTAAATTGAAAGAACGTATATACGTAGATGCGTCTTTTCTACATAGTATTACTCATTTTTCCATTATTTTTTTACTAAGAAGAAATAGAAAATATGATTTAATTATTTTCTAATAAGTATTTTTTTTTTTAATACAATATGATAGATAAATGTATAATGCATAGCCAAAATACTTTTATTTTATTTTTTCTTTCCACGGTGACTATTTTAATTTTAAATGTATAAATCATTTATTTTCTCCAAACTTATTTTTTGTAGATGCGTCTTTTTCCTTACGACGGCAGTATTATTTTTTTATACGTGACATTGGCAAAATATATTTTTTTCTTTTCTAATGAGTATCTACGCTTAGACGTTAGGGAAGGGAAAAGGGAAAAAAATAGTATTATGAATTTTACCAGAAACAAACTTGCTGGCGCATTTTTTCTAACAAAGTGGTATCGTCTCTAAATTTCAAATGAACATTTTTCTCTCTGTGTCTTAACTAATGTCCATATTATATCTTTTTAAATTTGTAGAAATCAGAACAGTAAACTGTTTTCGTTCATTTTGCTGCTATATAATTGGCTATTAGGAATTAGGAATGCCTTAGTCCTTACTCCTTACTGTATGGCATTACCCGCCCGTCGGTCTTCCCCGAATTGACACAATTATAATACTGTGTATTAATCAAAATAAGACAACACAATTATAACAAATTAAAATAACTTAAATATATTGACACTAGCAGTGCCCCGCAGTTTCACCCATGTATAATCAATAAAAATATAATAAATAAAAATAACCCTAGAGCCATCCTTGATAAAGGGACTATCCAACACAAAAATAATTTTTGAATTCGAACCAGTAGTTCCTGAGATTAGCCGGATCAAACAAACAAACTCTTCAGCTTTATATATTAGTATAGATTTAGTAAGAATGTACCAATGTTGTTTGTTTAAATATCATCAAGTATCTATTCATTTCTTACATACGTATAGCCTATTCCAACCACGACAGGAATAAACCCAAATAAACAATTTTGACACCGAATTAATGCGATATCATTGGTCGAGATCTTATATAATCTATGATATTGACTATGGACTTGCGAGAAGATGGCGTTTTCAATGTCTGCGAACTAGTAATCGGAACTTCGAAATTTAAACTAATGTGGTTATAACTAGTTAATTGGGCTAGTGTTGTATTATCAATAAGGGAAAAATTAATCACGAACTGTTAATAGTGCATAATACAGCAGAGCAATTAGAAAATCGCATGCAATTTGTAAATCTACGGTGTGTTCACCTTTATTCCTACTCCGATTGGAATACACTACTATATAAATATGCACTAATATATAAATATATGTATATAAAATATTTCATACAGTTTTTTTCGTTTATGTGTTTTTAGCATTTGTTAATCTGCTGGCTTGCAGAAAATTCGTAGATGGTATTAATACTAGAAATAATCAGCCTTTTGTAGCGATTGTTGGGTCAATAGTTTTAATAAATAAAAACAACTTCATTTCTACTAAATATTCATTTTGATTTGATAATGATATAAATATGTGAATGAATAATGATTTGATGAATTTTATAAATTTTTAAACATGAAATAAAAAGCGCTTTAAATTGAAATCAAATAGTTTTTAATCTACACACTAGATGACGCTCCTAAGCTGTTTTAATTTGTCTTCAATGTTGTTTATATTGTAACTCTCCAGGTGTCGCTGACTGATTCAATATTTAAGTAAACTTCGTAAAACAAATTCATAATATGACTTCTATATTAATACTTCTCTATGCTTCGAGGTTGTTATCGGAACTAAAGCAACGTTATAATTTCAACTCCGTTTGATAAGAGAGGAAGGACTAATTCAGCTTGCAGGATCTGATTCAAACAAACTGACAAACATTGTAAGTGTATTATTTAACATTATTTCTATTACAAAACTGTATGTAGCCTGGTAATAAGTTTTTATTTTCATTTCTTTTTCTCGTTGTTGTTTGTAAGTTCTGGTCTTTTCCATAATTAGTATTAATTTATATTCTATTGTATTTTTGTTTGTCTTAAAAATATTAGCGCTGAATAGCTTAGTTAATAATGTTTTGTTTTTTTTTTATATTACTAACGTATAAAATCTCTAACATTTGCCAAATTGATATTTTTGCTAAATTAAAAAATATTTTAAAAATATACATACAAAATGCATTGGGTATCTATTGCAAATATTTAATGTAGAATATTATCATATTGTCTCTTTATAAATTTAAATCTACATAATATTTTATTTAAGTTTGTACTTAGTGCGTTCCGTAGGCACTTGAACGCGTTGGAATCTTTTGAAGGATAGTTTTGTATGTTTTTTTACTTACTTGTTTTTTATAAACTCTTTTTTTTATTATTGAATAGGTAGGCGGATGAGCATATGGGCCACCTGATGGTAAGTGGTCACCAACAGCCATAGACAATGGCATTGTAAGAAATGTTAACCAGCGCTTACATTGCCAATGCGCCACCAACCTTGGGAACTAAGATGTTATGTCCCTTGTGCCTGTAATTACACAAGGCCCTTCAAACCGGAACAAAACAATACAAAGTACTGCTGTTTTGCGGTAGAATATCTGATGAGTGGGAGGTACCTACCCAGACGAACTTGCACAAAGCTCTACCACCGAGTAGCTTTTCAAGCTAGTAGGTACAAGAAAAGCTTCTTGAATCGTATACATTACTTAAGTTATTAATTGTCCCAGCAAATGTTGTTTGTTGAAAAATGAACTACGTAAACGACAAAATTCGGACCATTATTCTTTAATTGCGATAAATAAGACCATTAAAAGACAACTTATCTATTTTAACTTTTCTATAAATAAATTTGATCTACCTACATGTAAATATAAAACGAAATAAATATAAAAGCAATTGAACGAGTAAGTGAATGGAAGCATTCCAGAAGATTAAAAAAAATGACAACGTATCCGCATTGATTTACAAAGAAAATTGTGTTTTAACGTACCATTTAGTATAATAATAATAATACATTATTTAAAAAAAATTTAATATACAGGTATTTTTTATAATATAGGTAATGAAGTTAAGTATCGAATCTTCTAATACAAAAATTATTGGATATTAACTGACATTAATATTTTTATATGACTCGTGAGATAGCTCAACTGCCCGTGTTAAATTCTGCTGGATGCAATCTATATTATGAACCGGTGGTATCCTTGCAAATGTAAAATAGTATAATTATTTAGATTTTGCTACATATTATGATACTTTGTTTCCGGTATATATAAAATAATATGCTTCATTCATAATATTATATTTATCATTTAATAATTAATTATATTAATTATGCAAATATGATTATTCTTGTTAATTCTTTCAACTCCGCACATAGATGTTGGCGCTGTACGAAATATTAACCATCCTGCCCCTTGTATTTACACTAAAAGCTACTACTACTTACTAGCTTTCTCACTCACCCTTCAAACCGGAACACAAAAATTCTAACAAAATCTCTACCACCAAAATGGTACATAAGCTATGTAAAATATTCTACTCATAAAATATTGCTTAGGCTTCACTAATATATGAACTTGTACAGAAATTTAAATCAAATTCGTTCAAAGATATTCGCTTGATATTATATGCACAAGCGGAAGCCGATACTTTTAAAAACGTGCAATTATAAAATACGTGTATAATACCTATGTATTATTTTTAAGTTATTTTATGTAAAACCCAAATGCTTTATGCCTTTGGCCATGTAATTTATTATAATAAAAGCATGCGGAAATCTTGATGTTAATTTATTTCCTTTGATAAATTCAAGCAGTGAAAGTAGGTATTGTAGAATTGACAACATTGTCTGTGATCTATCATTCAGCTACATAACCGGTATAAATGTTAATTGTGTGTTAGCTGTAACATTTACACATTAGTATATGAATAGCACACATAATCTCACAACTTTTATGATGTTGTTTTATGTCCTTTAATTATTTAGTAGTTATTCATTCAAAAATATTACTTTAATAACTTTTGTTTTATATATTACGTCATTACTCTCTCTCTTTATATGTATTGTGAAATATAATATTACGGAGATTGTATATAATATTGTGTTGTACTGTGACACTCTTTTACGCTCTGTTGAAATTTCGATTAAATGTTTACAAATAGATTACCTAATATTTTTTAAAATAATAATTATCTATTGCGGACGTCCAATATAAAGGATGGGTAAGGAAAATTAAAAAAATACATTTAAATTTGGAATAATAATTATAATTATGAGACAAAAATATATCTTAAGCAAAAGAGATTTATTAATATTATTAAAATATTTCTTAGTATAGTTTTCCTTATTTATTCCTTTCGAGAAATTGCCTTTTAAGAATTTGATGTAAATCAATCCATACGCTTTATGATTTGGGTAAGTTGTAAAATATCGTATTATTATTTCTTTTTTTATCTTCATCTTTTTAGTGTTTAAACGCCCCGAAGGTATATATTATAAATCACCTTTTGTTACGTGGTATAGCTATGAATGTTTGAGTAATAAAAATTGAGGAAAACTTGTTTTTCTTATTAGTTTCAATCGTATTTCAAAAGTTACATTTCGTTACAGAACAAACATGTGTTCGGCATTTTAAAAAAACATGACAAATTGTAAACTACGTGGCGAATAAAAACGGATTACTATTTAACTCTGACTTGTATTCATAATTTGATGATAATTTAATACGTATAAAATACATTAGATATATAATATATTGTTATCTATGCTTTATGGAAATTGTAATTTAACGAGTCAGGATACGACCACAGCACTTGCAGACCATGTAAATAATATTAAACTAAATAAATAGTTTAAAAGTCTAGTAATTTTAAAATAATATCTACTTATATTTTAATTTTTGATACTAGACTGATCTATGAGTATAACCCACATTCAATATTAGTCAATATTCAGCTGCGAGTCAAAGGAACAATGTCACGAAAACTAGTTTTATATCTATAACTGGTCTATCGTTATCACGATAGCTGGCTCGACGTACCTATTACACTATTAGGTAGATTATGTTCAGCAATTTAAGTGCCCAATATAAGTTTCATTTTTAATAAAGACAATTCATACTGTATATTAAAATTTATTTATCTATATTATATTTATTAAAAATTGTAATGCTACCTTATACTTTTTTGTTATCTATACTAATATATAAAGCTGAAGAGTTTGTTTGTTTGATCCGGCTAATCTCAGGAACTACTGGTTCGAATTTAAAAATTATTTTTGTTTTGGATAGTTTTTTTATCGAGGAAGGCTCTAGGCTTCTATTTTTATCTATTATATTTTTATTAATTATACGCGGGTGAAACCGCAGGCCCCAGCTAGTACCTACATATTTTCAGTAAAAATATTAAATTCTTCGCAATGAAATAAAAGTTAAGACACATGTTTTTTTAATTATACACACTAATATGACACAAAATATAATATAATTATTATGATACAAAGAGAATGTATTTTTTGTACGTCAAACTACTACAGTTTTATTTTACTGAGTATAAAAAATACACATATTATATTTAAAAAAAAAACCACTCAACTGGTGTGGATCAGACATAACATACTATTAGAAACAATAACTATGTTACATTTAATGAAAAAATATCAAATAAACAAAATATATTGTGTTACATTAATAACAGGCGACTCGTTTAGTATACACCACCGAATGGGTTTCTAGTTTTAAAGCCTTTCACTCAAAGGCTATCTAAAATACTCTCTATTGAATGTCTTAAAACATACGTGTGAATTTATTTATATATAACATAATATGTTTGTATGAATTCTTGTGTTTTATAAATTATTTTAAATCTCTTCGTCTTAAAAATATATTACATTTTTAAAATTATATGTGACCTTGTTTTTCTCACAAGTAAATCTAAATATCGGGAATAAAATTACAAATAAACTATCATAATTATTTTTAATTAAATAATTTAATTATCGATGCTACATGTCCCTGTTGAATCGCGATTTCGATTTTCCGGGTAAATATGTAATCAGCCAGCCATCTCTATTTCATTTCTTCTGACAGAATTTCAACCTCGGTGACAAACCTTAAGGACTAGACCACAGTAAAGAGATATACTATACAAGTGTGCGTGAAAACACAGACATAAGACTCTCTATCCTCTCACTCAAAGTCTGGGAATTAATTACAACCGGCCAAAAGCCAGACGCATAACTAACGACTTTTCGTACTTTTCTTGGCACGGGAATATTAATAATTCTTAACTTCGGATTATTACTGTGAAGATTTTGAAAGAAAAATAGCATCAAAAACTTTTATTGGTTTCAAATAATGAAATTTGAATACTCATTATTTAAATCCAGGATTATGTGGAAGAATCTGCAACATTCTAAGCTAATTGAGACTAGACCAGCAATACAAGAACGAGATGAGTTTCACTTTCTCAACCTATAAACAACATAAAGATATAATTTGGAATAAGAAACAAATATTTGCACCGAGGCTATCTAATACTGGGTAATGAATTATGTAAATTAAGCATGACACCGATCATTTATTTTCAAGGTCTCGAGATTCTTAATTATATAGCCTTATTTTTTATTTAGATCAGTAAAATATTAATATATATTTTTATGACATAACTATCACATTATTTGACATAATATACGATGTTACAGCGGGATGAAGCTTTAAGTTTATTCTTAGAACCCACTAGAATACATGTATTTAACACAAAACTAAAGTATAATCAATAAATCAAATCACACTAGAAAACTAACATAATTAACTTTTATTTAAATAAACATGACGGAAAATATAGTGTTTTTTCCTTTGACCTCAAGTCGTATAGAGAAGCTTAGAATATTAAGGCTGATCTCTCATACAGTTTATCTTTGGATGAGAGCCCCAATATAGTGTATTATATAACTCTAAATTTAAATGAATTAGAACCGGATTTAATGCTATATTCTCTTCCAAAACAGTTATCACACAACTTTTTTTTACTTAAATGATTTAGCTAAATTTGACTATTGATAATATAGTCGTAAAAAAAATATAAGGAAGTTGCCTCAGTTTTTTCGAAAATTCCTTGCTAACATTACAGTTTCGCCAACTAATTCCTGATATATTTTCTCAAGGTTGATGAGTCACTAATAAAAATTTAGTGCAAACTTTAATTCAACATTGTTAACGTCACTTACATAATAAGTACTAATATAAAGGTCATCATTCAGTCATTAAATATTAAGACAACTGCGTTCAACGTGATCTATGTCTTGATCAAGTCAAAAATAAAAAATAAATATAGGCCAAAACCAGAAACAATTTGCTTCACATGTCAATAACAATTTGGATTTACGAAGATAACTAATTTATATATTATACTGGTGGTAGCGCTTTGTGCATGCTCGTCTGGGTAGGTACCATCCACTCATCAGATATTCTACCGCAAAACCGCAGTACTTAGTACTGCTTTATTCTGGTTTGAAGGATGAGTGAGCCAGTGTAATTACAGGCACAAGGGACATAACATCTTAGTTTCTAAGGTTGGTGGCGCATTGGCAATGTAAGTGATGGTTAACATTTCTTATAATGCCAATGTCTGGGCATTGGTGACCACTTACCATCAGGTGGCCCATATGATAGTCCACATACCTACACAATAAAAAAAAAATCTGTGACTAATCCAACTGTTTTCTCTTAATTAAATTCATATTAGAAATTATTTTTCAATTTGGTTTCTTTGTACAAATTACAAAATTTATCTATGGAAAATACTATGATATAAAGAAAGTGCAATCGACTTTTTATTAGATACAATAGAATTCAGAGGGTCGATGAAAAAAGGTCTCCCAGACTCTAAAGCCCAGTGCAGATCAAATTATTATAAATTTAATATATTAACACTGATAAATTCCTGTACAATAAATAAATATCCTTTGACCTATTATAAGTAAAAATATTAAAACAGTAATTATTTATCATTAGTGTAGACAATGCAATGAGCACATTTCAAAGCTCTCAATTGATTTCTCATCATAGAATTATTACTTCTACCTACATGGCTGACAAACCTAGTGTTCGTTTAGAATGTAGGCGTGCATGTGTAATCGTCTTCGTTTGATAATGTTATGCGAATCTTTATCATTGGTTCCGGGCGCCAGCATCGCAAAGGTCGATTTGGCAATCATTATGTGTATGTGAGTACCCGTTGAACTTTAGCAAATACTTACGCCAAATTTCTAAGTTTTTGCTTTTATAAAACGCAAGATACGATCGTATGTGTTTAATTTATTTAATAACATATCTCTTTATGAAATTATAATGAATTGAAATATGTATTTGCAAGTACGACGAATGACGATGAAGAAACAGTTGGAACTTAAATAATATTATATTTCTCATTTATAGCTCCTAATATAGTTTAGTGTTCGTGTAGGCAAAGGTATTTAATTAATTTGATCTACGTCACAAATGACATTTACTTAACAACTACATTTAAACTCTTTTGATCATCTTAAAAACATAGCTTAAAATTACTTAAAGCAACATCCAGATAAATATCATACACGACAGGCTTATAATATTCCCCGCTACATAGCATACCTTCATATAATTACTAGATTGTATCGTAGTTTCATTTATTATGTATAGATATAAAAAACCAGAAAAATATATACGCTTGGCCCCAAACTACTTGAATGTTGAATTTCATGGACCTAAATTTAAGAAACCTGTCAAAGTGAATGGTAGACGCTGGTCCACGCGTTCAACGCGCTTCGTTGGAAAAAATATTTTCAAGCAAGCTGGCCGATTTATTATGCACGACATGGCGTAGACCGTCTGAGTTTTTAGAATGCACAGTTAACTACATATATGTCGAAGTAGTTTAAAGTTCATACGGGAATCTATCCATTGTTATTTTATAAACTATGCTTTGCATACGAAAATACTAAATATTTGTAACTTTAATGGTAATTCTGTAGGGATTCTCTACCCTTCTCTAGGCTCGTTCGATTGACACAGTTAGCGGTTACGATATTGAGTGTATCCCCAGGAATTTCGCTTTTAGATGAAGACATCATCTGATTAGATTGCTTTGCAACCACGGAACTTAGTATTGTTTCACTTATAAAATAATTTGTTAAATTACGCCTAAGTCTTCGTACCGGTTTTAGTCGCATACGCAGGTCAGGTGAAGAAAAAGCGCGCGCGACGCTTGCATTTGTCAGTCGCACCAGGGTCGTCAGAGGGGTCGGACCGCTATCTAGTCATTGTACTTTTAAATATATTTTAAAACCGTAATCAAAAGGTCATCATGAAAGTGTTCATCGTGTTGGCAGCAGTCACCGCCCTTGCGAGTAAGTCTAGATATTAATATTAACGCTTTAACTTTATTATAATTTAAGTTATTAAGTTTGTTAAAACTAATAAATTAAAATATTTTAGAAAGTGTCCTTGAACATATTTATTCGAAGCTATAATTCATTTAATTATACATAACAGGTTGTATGTAGTCTATAATAGCGCTGACAGTATCATTCAACATAAAGTCCATTTTTCAAATGATTAAAATAAAAGAGGAAAATTTTGTCTCAAAGTATTTGATAAACGAACTCTTAAATATTGGAAAAAACGCAAACAGTGCTTAAGATTTATTGAAACTTAAGAATTCGTCTTATAGAATTTTTTTATAAAAAATTAAAGTTTTCATTTATCAATTTCTTAAATCATATCGATTAACATTATATTATATTATAAATGTCTACAAAGTAATAGATAGTTTTCTGAATAAAATCTACAAAATCATATCTAATTGAAATAAAGCATCTAATTCATACGATCATAGCTACGTTTGCTTTAAATTTGGCTAAACTTCTCACGTATAGACAAAATATATACACTCCCGAGCGGCATTTTTTCCGTTATACAAATCTCTTTACTTGGTATTCAAAATGAGTCGTAATGTAGTAATAGTATTGCATATTGTTTTTCTTCGAACGAGCAGCCTTTTTAAATATAGAATGTGTTGGATTTTACCACCTCCTTGAAATTCGAACAAGATCTAAAGCAATGAATGAAAATTCATAAAACAAGAAAAGGTTTCATAAGAATAGATTTCACTCGTGAATGCGTTTGCGGAAATTCGACATTGACCTTCGATTGTACCATAGTTGCAAGTTGCACAGTAATATAAAAATTATCTACGAGTTGCGAGTGAGTAGTTATGCCATATAAAATTTACGCAAATTGTAGACAGTGACTTTTGCAATGTGAAAACCGCTTTACATAAGTGTTTCGGAAACGGTAGCTTTTACTGTTGGTATAAAGGTGTCGTACATAAAATCCGGTCAACACAAATTAATATTATATTACTTCATGGCAAATGTGGTATAATGCTGTATTTTTATCATATATTTAATCAACTACAGAAGAGGAAATCTGCATTAATTTTCCTTTTTATGTCGGTAGTATTTCCTATACTATCCACGTACCTTTATCGTTACATATTACATATGAATGCGATTATTTATATGTAATCTATGTATTTATGGGGAGATCTTAGTATATAAAATATTGGGGTACTTATTTTGGTTTCCCATAAACTTTTAAAAAAAATGTTCAATTTAAGCTCAAGGATCATTAAAAATATATTAACATTATATAACTGTATAAAAAGTAAATATATTATTTACATAATTGATAGCTTATGTAACAAATATAAATTATAATTATCATATTATATAAGAAACTAAGCAATTTTTTGCTCAGTTTTTATTTTTAGTTTAATAAATATTGTTTCAATAAATAAAATTGATAATATGATCCATGGAAAACCATCAAATACTGGCATATTACATACGCAGTCATACAAACAGATAGCCAACTTGTGTTAAAAAAACAAAGTAGCAGGCTGCAAATGAGCTCTCCTTTCGAGGAAAAGCTTTGGAGCTTATTCCACCACTCTGCTCACACGTATGGTAGTGGGTTTAAAATAAACAGTCATATAAAAAAGTTTTAATAATTCAAATTTTAATTACTGATACTTGTACCGGCTATCTCACAACTGATTTATATAATTGAATGATTTGCAAAGCTATAGTTATTTATTTTACGGGTTGAACAATTTTTCCTTTTACATTACTTTAGTGATAATTAACATAACGCTATGTAATTATTTAATATATGTAAAATAAAACTTCGAGGAACTCGTTCAAGGATATCATTAAAACTTGACATTTATTTGCGTATACCGGTCAGCACCGGAGAGGTTGACGTGACTTTGAATAAAATGTTGCGTTAATTTTTACCCGAAATTAATAAATCACTTGAAACATTAAAAGTAATCTTAATATTTTTTCACCGACATGTGTAAAATATATTATGTGGATAGATTAAAAATAATTATATACAATTACAAACTAACAACAACATTACGAATTATTCGAGGTTTGTGGTGAACTTTGCTGGACTCAGCTATACTGGTGCCCAATAAAAATATAAATAATTTAAGAAAAATATAAGCACATTTTATCTCAAATTTTCAACGATTGCTTAATATCGAATCCTAAGCATTTGATATAAAGTTGATAGTTCACTAGCAAAATTCGGGTCACAGCACGACCCTTGATGCATCCGAGCGATGCACCTCGTGTCGCAAGCCTTCGCTTTCACTTCTCAACGCGTTGCGTCACTGCTTACGCTAAGTTGCAATAGGTTGCGCGGGCGTTAATTCGAAACCCAGCATATTGATCCCACGTGGACAGAATTATTACTGTTTTTTTTTAAATATAATCTTAGCAAAAGTTGAAAATGTGCTTAAATATCTTCAGTATTTAGGCACATTGATTTTTTAATTTTTTTTAATACGCGAACTTGTAAAATTCTCACACATTATAAGAATAAATAAGTATTTATTATAAAAGTACGGGGATTAAACCTATATCACTCATATATTGGGTACCTACTTCATCACAAATGTACATAAAATGAAACTTGTAAATTTTCGGCAGTAAGTGAATCTAGTAATTTTAAATGGACACATCATACTTTTAGAACATAGAATAGTATAAAAAAACTTACGTAATAATTAAATTGATATTTCAAAAGGTCACCAGTCAACTATAAATTAGAATAAGCTTCGGACGTACCTCATTAACATAAGTAATCATTACTCTTATAACATTTTAAGCAATAACCGGCTTAGCATCTCCGTGATAAGATTGAAATTCAATTAACTGACCTGTATAGTGTATAGATATGTGTTAAAACAAATAAAAATTCCGATTTTAATCTAAAATGTTTTATGTAATCTTGAGTTTTAGCCACAGCCTTGACCGATACAATTAGCAGTAAATGTGCTATTTAGGGAAAATGTCAAATTTTAAAATAGCTTATATACTTCCGTGTCAATTAAAATATCTATAAGATGAAAATTTTATTGACCCTTTAGCATAATTTTTTTTATTTCACTTTTAAACATGAAATTTTTCAATGCACGCGTGCAGTTCCACGTATTCATATTTTTAGGCTAATGAATTCCATTGTTAGTTTACTAAATCATTTGCGAAACATATGATGATAGGTGTAATACATGACAGGTATTCATGTTTTTATCGATTCGAAATTATAGTAGACATGCAACTTCTTTACACTTTTACAATTCTGAAGTCACCTTTACGTGTTGATCAATTAACGATTGCCAAAGCACGCGTAAGAGCAAGTGGGTAGTAGGTGACCCAATATTGTTTGTTGACGCTAAACGATGATTATACAATGTTGCGTTGTTATATAAGATAAAAAAAAAACGGTTCGGTCTTTAGAGTATCAGAACACAGTCGGTCTGATTCTTGGCTTGGTTGATTCAGCTTTCACTATGTTCGATAAATTCTTTTTGGCTTGCATTGTTGTCAGTGAATTGCTATTTCTATTCATGATTTAATTTTATACTTAATTTAATTTTTCAAGAAATCTTAATCTCTTTTTTTTGTCACAGGCGCCCAATTTAAATGCCCGAACAAAGATGGCCAATATGAGGATGATAGGCAGTGCGACAAGTTCTACGAATGTGTCGACGGTGTCGCCACCACCAAGTTATGCCCCGATGGTCTTGTGTTCGACCCTACCATCAGGAAGATCAACAAGTGCGACCAACCCTTCAATGTAGATTGCGGTGACAGGACCGAACTTCGTGAGTATTTAAATAAATATTAAATTGGAAAATTAATACCAAATTCTTTAGTATCTTTAGAGAGGAAAAATATGGTATTACAGCTTTTTTTCTATTCGCTTAATCAATGATTTCTCATTATTGAATATACAATGAGAAAAGAGAAAGAAATAATCTTCTTAATATTATACAACTGGATATATATTAGTTTAACATATCCAATTGTACAATATCAAAATGATTAATTGATTCAACAACAATACCATAAGAGACTTATATCTGTGTAATGCTTATATGTGGAGTACAGTTATTACCTGGAGGTCATTCAACGTAACCGTGCCAGAAATGAAAGTGTCCTGTCCACCTTTGACCACCTAAGTCACACCCTGATGATTTTCTAGATCAATTAGAGTCGTGATTGTCATGTAATATTTACATGACCATAATTTAGAATGTCGCTTTTATTCAACACACCATATATAATCTATCTATACTTTATAAACAGGGAGGTGCTTTTTTCCTGTAATGCTTAAATAAAAAAAACTTCTGAACCAATTTACATAAAGCAATTTACATTATTCTTCATCTGCGAGACGGCATATAAGACATGGCATATTTGGCATAATATCATAAAAAAAAGAGCTTGCAGTGCCAAGCACACGTTGCAACGCATTCTCGCTAGCTAAACTTTCGTAAAAGTAAGTTTTATGACAGTGAAACAGCCTTATTTGTCGATAATTATGTTCATGATCGACCAGGATCATGATTCTATTTACAGACAAGCACTTCTTGGTAGTTTTTTACAAGATATATTTGCATTAAATTCCGCAGTCAAGTGCGCGTGACTCGTTTGAAAAGCATGTAATTTACCTTTCCTATAACATTTAAGTATAAATAAGTCGTCTTACTTAAGTATAAGTATGGTTCTTGTAGATATTTTACGTCTGTAGGCATTTTAATGGGACGTGAAAGGAATTCAATAGCGGACAAATGAACTCGTTGGATCAAGGCGAATTGGTCGAGAACGGAACGATGTAAAAATAGTGATCGACGTTCGAAATTCTTGTTATATAGAAATGAAAACTCATTTGTTACTTCCTGAACTTTTAAATGGTTACCTAGAATACGACCTCAACGTCGCAACCGGTACAATTTCAAGGTTTACGACATTTATTAATGCTTTTATCCCCATTTCTAGTGTTGGAGTTATGTCGACTCAAATATGATGCAACTCTTACACTTATTTTATTAATAATTCGATTTCAAAAGTCGTTTCGATCGCTTGCCTTGGTTTATTTTTGCAATATTTCACAGTAAATTGATTTTCATAAATCATATAATATCTACATTAATAAGGTATTATGCAAATAAAATTAGTTGCTATTGACGAATAAAATTAGTTGCTATATTTGACGATCCTGTTGGCGTGGTTGGTAGATACCTGCCTTTCGTGTCGCAGGTCGTGGGTTCGATTCCCACCCAGGACAAACATTTGTGTGCATGAACATATCTGTTTGTCTTGAGTCTGGGTGTAACTATCTATATAAGTATGTATTTACAAAGACTGGTCTCCATAGTACGAGCTCTGCTTAGTTTGGGATCAGATGGCCGTGTGTGAATAATTTCCGGGGATATTATTATTATTATTATTAAATTAATTGTATAAACTTTCGTACAGGTACTCAGATTCAACCAAAAACATACAACTATATTTAATATGTTTTATTTATTTCACCAGAACCCCCCAAGCCCAACAGCCAGTGCCCACGTCGTAACGGATTCTTCGCCCACCCTGACCCCTCCGTCTGCAACATCTTCTACAACTGTATTGAAGGTGACGCTACCGAGGTCAAGTGTACCGCTGGTCTGCATTTCGATGAGTACTCTGGTACATGTGTGTGGCCCGATTCCGCTGGCAGACAAGGATGTGTAAACCAGGAGAGTAAGTATATAACCTTAGTACATATTGTTAACATATTCATTATTTTTAAAATTATTATCTATATTTAATAGCCGTTATATACATTTCTTTATGGCATATCTAACTGAAGCTAATTTCTTATCCATTATGGTCATTTCGAAAGTCAAGTCATTTTTTTAAGGTTATCTTGTTCATTCGTAGATAATTTTCTAGAATTATCATAAATATATGCAGAGGCCAAGATAATACTTTAAAAATGGTTTTAAGACTACTTTATGTACTTTGATTCTATTAAATATAAAAAAAAAATCGTATTAAATTATTAACAAGAATTTATAACTAGTAGAAATTAATTTATCACAATAAATATCCTACCCATAAGTAATAATCATATAAATGAATCATTTATTACATTTCTGTAACAATGACTAATACAGCCAGACATTGCACCAAGCTTTAGTATCTGTAAACAAATTGACACAATACGAGTCATTAGTCTCCACGAGCATTCATGTCGATTACCTAGCCTCTCACTTAGCCGGTCACTGGCACAGAGCTAAGAGCTGATACAAATGCGTTGCGACGTAATCATACACAGCTGTGAGGCTGTTCAATGTGCCCTTCTACAAATTGCATTCACTGTTTTAATACATCTGAATGATCCACTATTTATATCTTTCGCGACCTTTTAGTAAGATTACCCTATTTCTATATGGATGTAAACTTAGTTATGAAGTACGTAATGAGATATATTTTATAACGAATTTATATTGAATTTAATATTAAAATATAATTTGATTTTAGAACTGAATGCTCTAACAAACCCCAGAGTTGTTAGTTGTATTAGCAATAATAATTCGAATTTTAAAAAGCTATAGTTTTATGTAAGTAAGCTAACTAAATAGCCTAACATTATTTATTGCAGAAAAGACCAAGGATGGTTTTGAGTGCCCCAAGGATCAACTGGTTGACCCTCAAGGTCAGGCGGTCGCCCATCCCAAATTCCCTCACCCCAATGACTGCCAACGTTTCTACGTATGCTTGAACGGTGTTGAGCCTCGTGACCTCGGTTGCCAAGTCGGAGAGGTCTACAATGAGGAGAGCCAGAAATGTGACGCTCCCGAGAATGTCCGTGGATGGTAAGTAACATAGAACTTTAAGAGTTGTTGATATATTAATGATAAATGAATGTCAATTTTTACCCATTTAATACTCGCAATATCGTAGTTTTTATGACGTACCTTCAGTGACTTAACGAATTCGAAATTGTTGACATTAAATTTTTTTTCTTACAGTGAGGACTGGTACAAGGACTCTGAAGACGCGCCAGCTCCCAAGGCGAGATCCTAAGCTAGTGATAAATATATAAGTTACACCTAAGACTTGATAAGTTAATATACTTTAAGATTTAAAACAACAAGCGTATTTTATTTTATACCTTACGATAACCTGAACAATAATAAAATAAATTATTTTTAAATAGAAGTATCTAATTATGATCGTTGAATGGAAATGTATTTTTTGAAAAACATATTCAATACGGTTTTTGAGAAGAATATAATTATTAAAGAAATTATAAAAAATAACGTTTTACAAACTATATATTCTAAAAAAAGTTATCAAGAATGTGTAATTTTTAAAATATAATACCAATTTTTTCATAAAATTAAAAAAATACAGTAACTTCACTCATCCTTGAGATATCACATTTGCAATCCTCAAATTTACTAAAGAATTAGTAAATTATTTTCACATTTTGAAATATTGGAGTGTCAATTAATTATGAAGTGAAATTATTAGAGCAGTAAATAGCTAACAATTGTATTAATGAACTACCTTATTAAGTCAAAGGATATACGGTTAATTAATTTTTTTTTAATTCAATTGCATTAACACCTCTTTGACGTGTCATAATTAATGTAGCATCGTCATACTTACGTTAGTCGAACATTCTTATAAAATTACAAGTTATGCGAATATTTTTAACTATATCATATTAAAGACGAAACAAATTCTATAGTGTTTGCTAAATCACATTGATCGCATGTTTTAAAATAAAATGATAAATAGTTTAAATGAAACATACGAATGGTACGATAACTAATTATTTATTTATTTGTAAAAAAAACTACACTTACAACATACATATGAAGTATTGAAAAAAAATGAACTTATAAAACAATAATAGTGTACCTAATATGCATGTCAATTACAATCTGGAAGTACTATGGAAGTACTTCCAGATTCATTCTAATCAAATCAAATTCAAATTAAAAGCAACAAAAAAATTATCAGTACATTTTCAAAAATGTCTAAATTAAATAAAAAAGTAATGTCAATGTTATAATAATAATAAAAAAAGAAACATTAAATATCAATCATTTGGCGAAATCATAAATGAAATTTAAAAAAATATTAATTAAAATATAAAACTAATCATGCATTTTTAAAAATGTCAAAATTAAGTAAGAAATTAATGTCATTGTTATAATAATAATAGAAAAAAAAAACATTCAAAATCAGTCAATTGGCGAAATCATAATTGAAATTATAAAAAATATTAATTAAAATTTAAAAAGAATCATGCATTTATAATAGTTAAATAATTTATTTATAAAGATTGAGGAAGAGTCATAAAAATTGTCAATGCCAGAAATTGATTTAACGATATTATTATATTACACAACCGTAACATGTTTACCAATATTAGACTTTACACAAGGAGTATGAAATATTTTGTGGGTGAGTACTTCTATGTGCCCTGGACGGAACTGATATCAGTATTCTCTCGATGAATTCTGAATCGTAATATTTAACGATTTCTTAAAGGTTAGAGATGTCGTCGTTAAAGGCAATTGAAAGTTGAAAAATATTCGCAACTCAATTCATCACGCTCATCCAATGCCAAGTGATATACATATGTATGAGTATATAATGGCTCAGTATTACTTCCACTATATATTTAATCACAAACACGATGGTGTTTTTAATCTCTCTTCGCAGTAATGCAGATTTATTTTATATATGATTTATCATACAGTTATAATTGCAATATTAAATGGAATAGTTGGAAAACAATATTAAATAGAATACTTTAGCAGTTGCGAAACTCGGTGGATAAGCAAGCCGATCGTATTTGAAGCCCTTAAAGATCACGTATTTCATTTCAGTTACTCAACAAAATATCTTATGCCAAGTTACTTTTCATATTCCATTACTATTTACATTGAATGCATACAAGTGGCATATAGACCTTAACATTGCGATCGATCGCGACACACCGTGGCCAAGTGTCAAGGCAGGAATTAAATGCTATCTTAATAGGTACATCTCGATTTAAAAGGCAAAGTAAAGTAATGTTGTTCGCAGCATTTATAATCATATAAATTATATATAAGACTATTTTATTCAAAGTGACTCATTTCCAATTAATACATACGATTTACATTTAAATAGTATAAGTAAAGACGATACTTTAAAATATGTTCTTGTAAAGATAATGTAAGCTCTAAAATTACATTGATTGTATAGTGTTTTTAAGAATCTGCCCCGCTTTTGCGGGTCTCCGTTCTTATTGGGTTTTCCGGCTTCTGACGCGCGCTGACGTTTCCTCTCTGATCTTCTTCGGCGGAGCACGCTCCCGCTCCGCGGCCTTCTTCTGCGACATGACACTCTCCCAGAATGAAACTATCTCCATTCAACCACTCTCGCCGCCGAGCAAGGATTACGGTCAAGCCTATCCTAACTTTATATAATATTATTAATGTGAAGAGAGTTTGTTCATTTCTTTATTATTCTTTCATCATGAAAGTTTGCATACACGTTTTCAGAGGTACAGAAAGAGATAAAGGGTACTTGCCACCGCGACACTGATCAAACACGGGTGAAACCCCACACAGGAAGTACTTGTCAACACAACAAAAAAAAGGGAAAATAATAATCAGTATGTATATTTCTTACGCATATATTCACGATTTGTGAGATATGAAGTGTGAATTGTGACGCCATAATTGGATATATCTATTAAGAATAAAATTAGTCATAACTTAAACAGGGCGAGGTTACTTTTTATAGAGCCTATTATGCAGTTATTATTAGTATGTATATGTGTCAAAGACAATAAACTTTCAAAACTCTCAACAGCCTTTTGTTTACTGAAATGTTACGTATAGGTAACATATAAGATAATTCTTACACTGTGTAAGCTTTGTATTTAAATCGTTGGTAATATTTTTGCTCATCAAGCGTGTCGAAAGAAAATTTCACCTCTAATTAAATTAACATAACTTAATGTTGTATTATTATTATTACCAGACGAAATTAAATTTGGAAAGTGTTCGTTTCATTATTTATTATGTTCAATGTTATTTAATTTTCATAATAAAATTTGTGACGATGATCATGAGGAAACTGATTATTGAAATGGCTGATAAGATACGTATAAATTAAAATATAGTAGTGTTTATATATATATTCATATATAATTATGGTGATGAGAACATTTTGTATTATTATATGTCTGTGAAGGTTAGATACTCTTATCCGTGGTTATGTTGAATAAAAACTTATAAATGATGTTACTATAAACACATCATATAAAACAATATGTTTATATAATTTCATTTATTAATTTATTTTAAAAGTATCTTAACATATGTCCTTATTATTATCTGTACATATTAGAATTCCAGAATAAAAACTGATAACGTTCTGACTGTACATATTTAAAATAAGCGCAAATTAATAATATTATTTTATAACAGATATTTCAAAACCCTTCCGTGTCTGGTTTTAATAACAGTCAAACTTTATGCATCTTATTTAATATTCTTTATTATTTTTATTTTATATCTATACTTATATTATAAATGCGAATGTAGCTCTGTCTGTTACGCATTCGTGGCTAAACCAGTAAACCGATTATAATGGAGTTTGGTATGTAGCAAGCTTGAAGCCAAGGAAGGACCTATGCTACTTTTTAATATCAAAATCCTGCCCCCCTCCCCCTTCCTAAAATGCGGCCGAAAACATACATACATAAAAAATCCGTACAACTAATAAAGAGTTCTACTCTATTCAGTCACTATCTGTAATCTTATCAATAGTTTTTAATCAAACTTTCATACATGACAGTCGAGTTGTTGATTTGACAGACGATTTTGCAACAATCTTGTAACTGTAATATGGACAAGCTATCCGCTCCGAATTCACGCTTCTGTTCGAAGTGTATTGATAATCATATCTATAGTTACGTATAATTTATAAATAATATATCTCGCTTTATTAACTGTCTATTCTTAGTTCGATACAAAATTTTCCAACAACTTTTAAATGAACTTTTCGTTAAGTTACAGAATTAAAATTTTGAATGTTTATTGTATCTGAATATAATTGTTTACTTTACGATTAAAAACGGCAACAGAGCGAGTAACCATTTTCAGTTACATCAATATATTTGATGATGACTCGAAAAAATTAATTAATCTATGTGTAGTGTTTATTAACCATTAATATTATTATTAGTAGTAGAAGTTTTTGTATTGGTGCCTTTCGTGGGAACTTTCGACGATATTCGTTAACAAAAAATGTAAGATGAAAAAAAAAATAATTGTCAATTGTATTAGCAATTTTATTTGTATCTACAAAAATAAATTAAAATATGTATTTAATCTGTGGCAATGTCTTCTTTTATCGGTACTTTAATACGCACTATAACAACATAGTTTTCTCGGTACAAAACTTAATCAATTTAATATTGTTTTCAATTTAGTTCTAATATAATTTACATAATTAAATCTAATTCACCTTTCGCCATCTCAGCATCAATTAATGTCACACGTTAAATTATTCCATCAACCTGAATTTGATGCAGATAAATTGCTTTAATTATCTGAAAGTAAGGTAACATTCTAGATTTATATTATAATATATACATATATCATAGACAACGTAATAAGTTCCTCCAGACCGATTTCGGCCACGGCGGCCAATCTCAAGAGAGATTAGCCAACTGCGCAGGAGATATTATAGTGCACAAGTGTGTGTGCAAACACTATTCCCTAGCTCTCATAATCCTATGGGAAGGCAATCCGACACGACCGGAAAGAGTTCAGGCGCAGGACCAACGGCTTAACGTGCTTTCCGAGGCACGGGAGTGTACACACTTCCAACTTCCAGACTCCGGGCTGCAACTGAGAGTTTCCTGACAGAAAAACCCAATAACTATTTACTGGCCCGACCTGGGATTTGAACCCAGGACCACCGGATCTGCGGCCTTATATCTAGCCACTAGACCATGTATACAAAAAACCTTTTACGAACCTTTTTATATTATACAAAGAACAAACCTAAACTTTATTTTTAAAAACTGTCGTGGCAAATGTGGCCAAAAAGATTTTATATTGCAACTGAATATTCAAATGATACGTAATAAAATATGCTCGTTACCTAATTGAACTATAAAAAAATTATATCAGTTTATACCTTCTTTGAGTTTTTACGTTTTTTTTTTTATTTGAGCAAGGGTCTAATATATAATCAGAAAGTGCTTAATCAGATATAAGTGAAAGTTGATAAAACTGGATCCTTGCACGTGTTCAAAAATGAGTTCATCTATATAACGTGATGTTACATAAATAAAAAAGCCTGTATGCTTATTTAACATTTTGAATATGTACCAACTATTGTTTTTTTTAATCTATATACATATATTTTGAATTTCTGTTTTACATTATATTGTGTAGTCTACTCTCTACTCCGTTCTGCGTTCAGTAGGTAGGCAGGGAAAAAAAATGAAACGAATATTCTTGTTGCTAATATACAAATACATATAAAAAATCTTGATTTTAATAGTTTTTTGAAATACTATATGGTTTTTAGAAACACTAAATAAAGGTACTTTTAATCTCTATTGCCTATAATGCTCAGTACACGATCTTGTTTGAGCTCGCAAGGCTGTGCCCTGTGTCTAATTCAACAAAATAAGGCTATTTACACATTCAGAGTAAACTATTTTTAATTCTTTAAATTTTTTTTCAACTTAGCTCTCTTTATCTTTACTCATGTCCATAATAAAACGGCTTTCTTAATAAATTAAAAATAGCTTAGAAGTACGTTCTCAAGACAAAAAAACAGACAAACATTTACACATACATATTTTTAAGATAAATATACAAGCAATAACTATTTTTTATTAAATATTATCTCGACAGATTTCTTTTCAAGCTTTAGCACCTCAAGTTCAAACCCGGTTCATCAGTAAGCTTACATGCGTCGAAATTCCTTAAACAATTTAATATTACTTTTATTATTACTTTTTCGACAGCGACTGAGATACGGATATAACTTCTTGTAAATAAATAAACATATTTTCAAGGCTTCGTATTCGCCACAGCAGCGCTACTGGTTATAAATATCGCCGCCGCCGAGCCGCCTCTCAACCGCATCAGTGAAGCATCGAAACCACGTTTAATCCACAAATTCTCGCATTCAATAGTAAAACAGAGAACATATTTAGTGCAGTAGGTTATATATCAACAAATATAACGCCCGATGTATTATTTACAAAAATTCATGGTGTTAATAATATCAATGTTGCAATTAAGCAGGACAAAGCTGGTATTGCTGCAGTGTCATGTATACGAAGCCTAGGATATTCTATGAAATATCGATTGTACTTATAACTGTCAAACATAAACCCTGACTTATAAACAAAAGGACAAATCAATTATATTATACATATGTAAATCAGATTAGGTTGCACTATATTATCAAAGCATTGCTTATATAGCTTACCTTGCTTATTTACTTAGCAGATCAAAGAATTCACCCGTTAAAGCTTTATCAATATTAGTTGTGTATTAATTGCGATTAGCTTATAAGCCTTGAATGTTTCTTTTTTTATTTATCGAAAGAATTACAATTAGGAATGTTAAAAATAAAATCTGTTACATTCAGTCAAAGTCAAGACCTTGCTTTGTTATGTGTGTATTTGAATGTTGACAAAAGGAAGTTTGAGAAGTTTAAAACGACAGAAGATTGTCAATTTATTTGAACAGTGAAAATTTTTATCGTTCTTAATTAATGAAGTAATCAAGGCGCTAATCATATTCATTGAAGTGGGATATTCTATATAAATATTACGATTGCCTTTCGATGAAAATTATTGTATACAATCTGTAATTAAAACTTTAATTGTACTCCTAGATGTAATAAACCACTGACATTTTGTTTTTTTAAACATTTTTTTAAATATATATGCACTACGACGATACACGGAAATATGTGTCTGGAATCTATTTGTTAAGCTTATACACTAAGCCTAATGATAGTTTTCGACTGGTATTCGATTACTCAAGTCTAATTGTTGTTGCTATGTTGCCTAATTTGCTGATATCAGACATTAATTTCTGTGCAATATAATTGCAAATATTCATTACACAAATATTAAATTATGAATAGCACAAATGTATACTTTATCACAAATAAATATATGTTTTTTAATTAGTTCGCAAATTAGGTGTCAGTATCTGTATAACATAGTTTAATGAAAATAAATCTCATTGATTCATATCGCTTGCTTTTCGAATATTGTAGCTGATGACAGGAAATCATAGAAGATTAGAACGTAGAAACCTTTTTTATGGATTAAAAATTAAAAGTTATCTTACTTTGTAAAGCTACGATTATGCGTATGCTTTCAGACAGCAGCTTTTATCTCTGAGTTTTAGGTATATTTAAAGCTAACCTAAGTTCTGTTAAATTTGAAGTTCGACTCTTTGTGAGTGCAATGTATCTTATGTGTGTGTGAGTATGTATTGAACATAGTAAATTTTCGGTGTCATCATAATAAAGTTAAAATATTTAAATAATTTATTTTTACGCTATCTATTTTTTATACTTCATACTATTTTTAATTTTACTTATATATACTTTGCATCTTTGTTTTATGTAAATACACTTATATAATACTACTTTATTATTATTGTTTTATTTTCAAATATTTAAACTTAAGTACGTATTTTAACTAGCAGGTACCCAAATTACTATCCATAGAGCAAGCTCTCCTTTCGATATACAGAGCTTATATTTTCTAACAAAAATCGTGTTCATACTTACGTGTTGCCAATTGCTCATATTTTTTTTAAAGCAACAATGTAACCACTTGATTGAGTAGAACCGTTGTCTAGACATTCACAAATAATTTACTATCTTTAATACTATCTTTAATAAACTACACCTTACTTTGCTAATAAACAGATGTGGTTTTGAAATTTTCTTTAAGTAATTACTATTACAATATCGTGTAATACAAATTAAAAAGTATAAACATTTTTTTAATGTAATAATTTATGTCATTAAGTTATTTAAAAATATTTTTATTAAAATTTATATAGTTATTTGAACGTTATGATGCAGGATTTTAACAAAATTACTTTTGCATAATACAGATTAAAAAGTATTTAGACTGATGCAAGAAATTGATTGAAACGACTAATTATATGGTAACAACAATTCGCAATAACGCAACCTATTTTATAGCACGAAATATTTTTATTTTTTAATTCATTGTATATTAAAATGCAAACTAATTTTCATTAATCGTTTTTTCTTCAAAAAAATTTTTAATATTGTATGAATTTTAAGTATATTATTAATTCCACTCGTATTTTAAGTTTAGAAAAGTCATTTAAAATGAACATTGCTTAACTAATGATCACATAAAAAATCTCAATAATCAAAATTATGATAACATTATTTTATATTTAAATTACGAAATAATTATTGTTTATTTTATAGGAACCTATAAAATGATGACAATAAAGTCATTGTAACCTTCAAACGCACGAAAACGTTCTTCACACATCAGATACAGATTAAAAACAATTTCTATATAACAATACTTATAATCGAAATATTATTAAAAATTCAGTTGACTTTGTAAATAACATGAACAGAAAACAATTTTACTTCGTAACATATTTTAAGACTTTAGTTATATTAACCCAATACCTTTAGTAATTTTAATATGTAAACTATAATATTGACAGTCAAATTTTAAATATTTCATGAAGGCAGACGATCAAATGGGCCTAACCCGATGATATATGGTACACCTCCACTCCGCTCATAGACATTATCTGCAAGAAATATGAGTTACTATTAACACTGTCAATTCATCGCCCATTAAATCTATATAATAATGTTCATTGTGCCCTTAATAACACTCACTCACTAGCTCACTTACTCTTCTCACCGGAACACAGCACTACAAATAGTAATTATTTATTCTGATCTATAGAAAAACTCAGAAGAACCGGCAAAGAATACAAAGGAGAAATCCTTTTAATTAATTGTTAGATTATCCCTTTAATTAATTAATAATATACGTAATTTAATCTCCTATATCCTAATAATCACGTCAGATATTATTACCGACGGCTTGGAACTACCGACCATAGCGGTATCCTTCATCCATTATTGGTTCTTGGAACTATTTAAAGAATTTCATTAAGACGTATAATCGAACATATTCTAAGGTAAGTTAAATAGGTATTGAGAATAAGAAAAAGTGTCAACAGCTTATTGGAAATGCAGGGTCCGGGTGTGGCAACTTTGTCTTTGCGAAGAAATAACAACATATGGTCACTTGAAAATACTGATATGAACTGTATTCTTATCGTTTTAAGATTTATTTTTGTTTGTTAAAGAGTTATTATTTATTGTAGGAGTCCCAGGAATGACTCATTGTGAATCAGAACATGTGCTGTGAATTGTCTCAGGAAATAATTGAATGTGCATTTCTTGAAAATTATAAATCAATTCATTGTTTCCGTTTGAAAATAAAACTTCATAATTTCATAAAATTGATATGATGATCGAATGATTTTAATTTTAATATTTTATAAGAAACGTTTTTAAGGTTTTAACGAATTTAACTTTAGATTTTATTTAATAAAATCATGGATTATTCATGGATAAAATTATTCATACAGTAATAACGTTTTCCCAATGCGCTAAAAAACAGGTTGCCCATGAGCATGAAGCCAAAAAACAATCAATCAATGATGACCTCGAAAAAATAAAAATTACAAAAAGTTGTATAGGTAAGTTTTATTTTTTAATAAAACATTTTTTTTTCATTTAAGGAATAATTTGAATAAAATTACAAATGTATTCATAGCGGTAGTTTCATGTTAAACTTGATTTTCACCCTCAAATACGACATTGATCGCCGTCTAGAAGGCTTGGAAAATCCGCTCTAATATTTTGACTTTTTTTCTAAATTCAAATAGTTAATTTACACTAAGGAGTTTTAACTTAAATATAATCACTCATTTCCTGTTGATACATGCACAGATAACATAACAAAAATATTATATTTTGACCTTGTATCCAATATAATATGTGCAGCATTTTGTATTTAATAAAAGTTTAACATGTCGAGTAACTTTGCCATAAGTTTGACCTTGATGTGAGAGAATTCGAGGCTAGTTATAGAAATGACTTTAAGGCGGTGGTACCGTATGTGACGTGGCTTTTTCTGTCTATTTCGGTTATACATTGATTATATAGAGGAATTTTACAATTACTACGTTCAACGAATTATGGTGCGAAAATATATCAAAAATAAAATTCAAAATAAAATAAAGGAAAGTTTTAAGAGGCGCTGTATAAAATTAAGTATCCAAGTTAAAAAAAAAAATTTTAAAAACAACACTGCCATCAAAAGTTTATTGAAAAAGTCAGTTGACTAATGGTTAGATGAATTTGGTTTATATAGTTGTTTCAAATTAATAACTCATATTTTTTTCGTGTATGAAAAGAAAAAATATGCAAAAGTATGGCTACTTAATAAAAATTTGCTTATAATATATTTATGTTTTCAGCAAAATATTTTATTTTCCATTTTAAAATTAATTTTCGAAACCACAAAACATTAAAAATTATACCAAGTACAACCAATAATCTATACATTATACTATTTAAAACAAAAATAAATGATTAATGTTTAGAATTCGAGAATCCGGAATACTTAATCCGAAATAAATTGTTATTTTAGATGTAGTTTGACAATTGACTATATTTACAAAAAAAGTTAAAAACCAGTATTGTAGGAAAGCAGCCTCTTTCGTCGAACGTAATTTATAGACTCGGCTGCGCCGGCGCCGGTTACAATGCGCGCCACGACGGGCAATACAGAGCAACCTTCCACGGGAACCGCACGTGTACCCGGGCATTTATAATAGATATATATTTTGTTAAGCTTTTAGAATCAGTTATTCCTCCAAGATGAGAAGTTTACTCGTCATCTTCGCCGTGTGCGCTTTTGGTAAGTTTTACAATTTACTAATTACAACATTTCATATTAAGATTCTTGAGACTCTTTATTTTATAGTATATATATAATTAGTATTAAAAATAACGAGACAATTTTTTTTATTCAATAAATCTTATAATTTATACAATATATATAATTTATATTATAAAAACAACTAAGTATATAATAAAAACTTTTACATGACAAGAATCATAAGTAATTTATATTATTAGTATTTATGTAAATAATATAACTGTAGTATCGATAATATTTAAATGAGTGTTTCGTCAAAGACCAACTATATGCAGCTTTAAGCTACAGCCGAAGTAAAAGCTCAAAGCGTGAATTGCTTCATTGCGGTCACAGCTATACAGCATACATATTTAAAAGATTATATACAGTTTAGTTACGTTTAAGTTTCAAATATACGACGAAAATTCCTTTCCGATTTAAGGGTTATGAAAGTAGCAGTAGCCAAGGACGCATTACGAATTCCAACAGATTGTGGTTACTATTATATTAAGCTTATATTATTTATTACAAAATTATAAACACTTTTACTCTCGGTTACTCTCACTTGTGAAACAAAGTAAATGTTTAAATTATAATGTAATATTGTTACGTCAATTAGATTGCTTTCTTCCCCGTTAATGTAATTTCATGCTATCAATCAATGCCAAACATATTCTAAAACTACTAAGCTTCTAAGACTAGTTACCTCATCTCATTTGAACAGTACTTATAGCCTTAAGGTTGTTGGTCGTGTGTAATTGTTAGTTAATTTTTGCAATCGTTACAATAAATTTATTTTCGTATACAAATTGTTTAAATTACACTCTTTTAGAAAGCTCATTATTGTGTTCCTCAGTCGATCTCTAGACCGCAGACCTCGAAACAAGATCGCGTAACCTCTCTACCCGGAATAAAACATTTTTAATTAATAAACACGAAAAGGTTTCTCACATAATTTCTAGTTTATTTAAGATATTATTTTAATTTTATTAAAAATACAGATACAAAATAAAAATAAATCTTACTAGTATTAAAAAAAAAAACTAAAAAAAAATGTTTATATTAAACACGAAAATAGGTAGACTATTTGACAGAGTAGTGAATTATTATAAAAGTTTTAAAAGTAAATTCAACAATGCACACCAATCGTCCTCCTTTCACGTGTCCTTACAAATGTTCTAGTAATTTCTTAATGTACATTTTGCAAGGGCAATTTTACTATTGAATGCTGTCACGGTATATCGGATTTTCGAAACCTATGAGGTAGCCGTTATTGTGTTAAATGGCCTGTGTGTAAGTAGCGTGAATTGGAGCGCTTTCGGCAATCGTGATCATGATTTTTTTTAATATAATGTAACAAATGAAAGGATAAATATTGTCACGATACCCATAATCGAATGTAATATAAATAAATTTTACTTTTCTACGTAAGACAAGATTGTTGAATTGGATTAAATTGTTTATTTTATTACCCAGTTTGGCACGAAAGTGTTTTTCGCATTTCGCAATTAATCACTCGTTTTGTATAAACGATAAAATTACCGGAACAAATTATTGTCGAGAGCTGAACTTACAATTGTAACCTAAATATTGATCAATGAATTTAGATTTTTATAAATATCATATATATTTATATTTTTTACTATATTCAACTCCCGAAGCGAACTCTTATAATATAAATTCTAATATATTTTTTAAATGTGCAAAATTCTGTTTTAAAATAATGTTTCGAACAGTTTCAGCCCAAGATTTCGACTGCCCGGACAAAAGCGGCTTCTACCCTGATCCCTACCAATGTGACCTTTACTACAAATGCAGCAGAGGTTAGTATCGTGTGTCGAAAGGTCAACGTGTTCTGACATGTCGCTTTAAATGTCATTTACCTTCATACACATGATTGCGCACACAGTATCATTAATTTTATTATTTTACATAACATTATTTTAGAGTGGAGTCGTTAGGACTATAAAATTACCTAATAATAACGTTTATTTAATTTTATTACTTTATATTTATATAAATATTGTACATAAATATAAAACATTTCATCATCTTATATAAATATTCATAAATGTAGAATATATGGTAATTAAATAAATTATTAGATAAATAACTTGTTTTGTTTTCAGTAGATTTCTTATTTGTGTTCTACTTATGCCAAGAAAAACAGCTTTATATAGGCCTTAGGATTATTAAGATAAAATTTACAGCCTGATTATAGTAATATTAGAATTATTTTATCTAAAAAAAGTAAGGCCGTAATTATCTCACTTTAGGTATTGTTCTTCTGCTTTTAAAGAGAAAGTTTAGAGACTTTGCCACCACACTTAGCATTTTTGAAATCTTAGCATTGCTTGCTTGGATTTGAGCCCGTGATGGTTGGTTCAAATTGTCATATCTTATCTACTAGACTCTCACTTACATCATAAATATTGACTTTAGTAAAATAGTTCATTAGAGCGAATAAATGTTTTTTTTTTTAATATCGTATTCACTTTTATCTTAACAAAACT
Organism: Nymphalis polychloros; assembly: GCA_905220585.2. NCBI lineage: Eukaryota > Metazoa > Arthropoda > Insecta > Lepidoptera > Nymphalidae > Nymphalis > Nymphalis polychloros. Next base: position 3,703,363 of record HG992246.1, on the reverse strand, counting down.
TAACGTTGAGGACAAATTACAAGGCATAATTATAAAATAAATCAAATGCATAAATATTTCATGCAAGGTCACGTGTCATATGAAATCGACGCAAAAAAGTAATAGACAGTGCGAAATAAATTCCTAAACATTGTATTTGAATTACATTTTTCAACAAGGGTCACTGGTCTAAGTACCAGCCTAGCAATTAAGTTCTAGGTTAGATTGCAAGTCAAGATATGCATAAAAATGTATTGCTTAAGCAATCACTTTAAATTCTTGCATCTTAAATTAATTTCCCTTTAAATTTGTGCTATGATTTTAGTTAGTTATTTACGTATTACGTAACTCGTACTGTTTTGTTAAAATATTTCTCGAACGTATTGTAACGAATACTAATAAGTTTCATGTATTCTAGAAAATACAGTAATATAGAATACGGTGAAAGCACAAAATACTACAACGGAATACAAAACATCGTTTTGTTACAGATTCCTTCGTATCAGATTATGTTGATTTCTCACGTTATTTTAAAATTTAAATCACATTTTTACTTTCCATGTACGTGGTTAAAATAATACGTGCATACAAAGATTGTATTTGATATTTTAAAATCAATTTAAAGTTGGGAGTTTACTGTATTAGTGAATAATGCCTTTTTGCCAGCGATTTACTGACTGCTTGTACTTAGTTTTTAATATTAACAGTACATTTCGACCTCCTGGGATGAATGACCTAATTGATACTAAACAAATAAAATAAACAGCAAACGAATGTCAAATTTCAATTAAACAAAAAAATCAGGTCACAGTATAAATTTTATTTATTTTCTAGGAAAAGCAGAAACAAAGCTCTGCCCAGACGGTTTGGTTTTCTCTGATGAAAACCCTAACAAGGAACGCTGCGACATTCCTTCCAACGTTGACTGTGGAGACAGGAAAGAACTGCGTAAGTATATAATAATAATATATATTTGTACCTATTACGTTTTATAGATATTTAAGCCGAGAAGGACAAATGCATAAAACATAAAAGATTCTATCAAAGATATATATATATATATATATATATATATATATATAAGATAGCTTATTAAAGTTAGGTATTTGAAGGAAGGTAATTAAACCTACCTAGGTAAAAAATACCAAAGTTAACTTTGCGAATTTTTAATAAATTTATGACACTTTTTACACAAATATATTAGTTATTACTGTCAAGTATTAGACATAAAATATTAGTTTAATAAATAAAAGCCACGTCTTGATTAAGTATAAATTCACAAAGAGTTTCTTTTTACAAGCTTTTATCTAACTTTCTCTGAATGTAAAAGTTCGCAACTAAATTTAAACCAGTTTCAACCAACTTCGATGAGCAGAGAAATTTTGGTGATGAAGTACATCTAAAATTTATAAATGCTTTAACATGTAGAACATCGAGTTAAAAATGTTTTATTTCTATATTCATGTAGGGGTGATTAATTATATACAAATTATGTATTTATCACCAGGAAAAAGAAAAAGGACAGGGCATAAATTGATTCTTATTTAATCGCAAATGTAATGTCTAACTTTAATGTATTTTCTTTACAGAGGAACCCAAACCCACAAAAGGTTGCCCCAGACAGAACGGATACTTCAAACACCCCGATCCTCAGGTATTTTAATCGTCATTTCAACATAAATCTTTGTTGTATGTTTTTTTTGGAAATCGGACAAAAACTTTTTTTAATTTAACTTATATTGTTATAGTTCGTGATTATTTTTTTTAATAATTTGTTTTTATTGCGTAATCAGTATAACTTTATTTTTTATGATTTTAAAATTAAACTTGAAAAAGGTACCTTATTTTATTTATATCTGTTAGGCATGTGACAAATTTTACTACTGCTCGGACGGTACCCCCAACGAGTTGCCTTGCCCTCCTGGTCTCTACTTCGACGAGGAGTCCTCAAACTGCGACTGGAAGGAATCCGTGCAAAGGGAATGCGACCAAATTACAAAGGGTAACAATTCATTTACAATTCAAATATATAGTGGAAGCCTTATTTATTAAAATGCTTTTAAACGTAATTCTATCAAAATGCTTAGTATTATATTTTGTTTCGAACTAAAATGCAATAACGGTGTTCTGAATAAAATTTCTCTCCATCGTTTATTAATGCAGAAAATTTACAACTCTTCAATTTATTCGTCTTTTTAATTTTATCTAAGAACCTACATCAAAAAAACAGTTCCAAATTATACGTTCAAAGAGAGATTGAAATAGTTTTCGGTCTCGGTGAAACTAAAAAAACACTACATGTTGTGTTACTCAGCATTCGTTCGTGACACTCGTTCAAATCTCTAAAATTTCAATTGGTAAATATAATATCGATTTATCTAGAAAACAAAACTATTAATTTATAATTTTGTTTCGACAAGTCATAAATAGACTACAACTTTAGTAACTAATCGTAAACATTGGTTTTTTATATTATTCTTAAATATTGTTACAGATGTCTTAGATGATGGTTTCTCTTGTCCCGACGGTGAGGTGATGGGGCCTAATGGACGTGCTCTTCCTCACCCCACTTTCCCCCATCCCGAAGACTGCCAGAAGTTCTACATTTGCCGTAATGGAGTCCAACCCCAAAAAGGCAGCTGCCCCTCAGGAAAAGTGTACAACGAGGACACATTTATGTGTGACAACCCCGAAAAAGTTCCTGGATGGTAAGGAATTATATTTTATAATTAATATAGTTTAATGAATGTTAATTTATTTTGAAAAATATAACAGCTTAATAAGTGTTTTCGAATGAATGAAAAACTTAAAATACTCCTAGAACATTAAAAAACTACTCGGAAAAGGAAGCATTTATGTATTTTAAAAATTATGTGTACGTTTTTAAGTACTTAAGTATTTAACGAAAAAAACTTTTCTAATAACCTAATGAAACCCGGCTATTAATACTTCCTCACGCAAATCGATTTTTTTTTTTATTTTTGCAGTGAAAATTACTATGAAGGCCAACCAATTGAGAAGAACAAGTTACCGAAGAAGGCGTAACTATTAGATAATAAGTTTAATTAATTAATAATGTTAAAGTTTAAATAAATAGTTATATAAATAATTTTGTTGAATTTTTACTCAATCCATATTGATTTAATAATGAATTTTTCTTTTTGAAATATAGTTTCGATTTTCTATAATTTATATAGATGCATGAAAATATTTATAATCTTGAACATCAATGCACATTCATTGTATATATTATATTCGGGGTTTAGTCGCGATCGTACTTATATCTTTTTTACCTAACTACGGTAAAAGGATGTACGAGGGCAGTTATATGATTTCAGCAGATAGTTTGTATGTTTGTTCATTTGTTGTCCCATATTTTTAACTTACAATTAAAATTTAATCAAGGAAATATCAACCGTTTCTATCTTCCACTTATTTTAAGCTATCTGACATAACACCAAATTTAAAATGGTGCCATTCGAGCGCCCCTTAATTTAATTAGCCGTTTTGGATCGTATGTAAGAGTATTTTAAATATATATTATAATTAATTCTACAGGCGCTCCGGTACCACTCTGTCACAACGTCGGATAAAAATATCTGACCGTGACAAAAACACAAATTAAATGTATACTGTAGGGCTATTCTTTAAGAGAAACTCGAAACTCACCACAGAAAACGATCGTCAAATATCAGAAAGTGCTATGCGACATTGGCCATAATAATTATAATATTTGTAGCATACACGTATCAAAGATGATATCACTTTAAGCAGATTCTTGACATTGGACGGGTGTGAACAGAATAGCACTGCAGGTGTAAAAAATAAATATACTGATGTAGAACAATACATGTGCCCTATTATCTAGTAGCATATACAAGTATAACATTGTAACAATAAAACCCTATAAAAACATTCTATTTTTCAAGATAAAAAAATAAAAATCCGGCGTGAATTAAAAAGTCTATTTTCAAATGAAATAAATTTTGATACACAGTAATCGAGATAATAAGATAATATACATTTATATTCTTTTGGTAAGTAGGTACTTCACAAGTCTACGCGTGCTGGCTCTCGATGTCACCGCCTAACTGTGACATCAATTCCATCGCGCACGAAGAAATTTGGCACCTCTTTTCTTTGTCGCACCTCCAAAACATGGAATTCTTTACAAGCGCACGTGTTCCCCTCCTCTTATGACCTGGGTTCCTTCAAACGAGGCGTGAAGAGGCATCTTGCGGGCCGGCAAGGCGGGGGCGGCTAGTGCATATCATTCTTCCTGACTGTACTAGCCGTCGTCGCGTTTGGACTCTGCTACCTCTTACCATCAGGTGGAGAAGAGTAAATTGCCCTTCAAGGTAATATAAAAAAAAAAAAAAAAACGTGTATTAACAATATACATAAAATGATATTAAATATAAATATAGGGATTTCCATTAAGGGCGCTTGATCTTTGAAATGCAAAAAATAAATACATGTAGGAGAGATATTTGCGAATTTTTTTTTTTTATTTGGAAGGTCTATCGACCCCTTTATGTATGGAATATGACATCATTCAAATGACCGCCACGGCTTCGGTTGGTGGCGCGCACACGAAAGGTCCAATTTTCGATGACTCTGGCGCACAAATCGGGCTGTATTTGATCGATGGCGTGGCGTATGTTGACTTTGAGGGCATCGGTGGTTTGCGGCTTGTTAGCATAGACCTGCGACTTAAGAAAACCCCACAAGAAAAAGTCCAGCGGGGTCAAATCGCACGATCTCGGTGGCCAGTTCACGTCGCCTCCGCGCGAGATGACCATGTCCAGAAATTGCTCGTGCAGAACTTCCATCGTAGCGTGTGCTGTGTGGCACGTAGCGCCGTCCTGTTGAAACCACATGTTGTCCAGATCCATATTCTCGATTTCAGGCCAAAAGAAGTTGGTTATCATCGACCGGTATCGCTCACCATTGACGGTGACGGCCACACCATTATCGTTTTCGAAAAAATACGGACCAATCACGCCTCCGGCCCAAAATCTGCACCAAACAGTCACTTTCTGCGGGTGCATTGCCACTTGGTGAACCTCGTGTGGATTGGTCTCGTCCCAAATACGGCAATTTTGCTTGTTGACATAGCCATTCATCCAAAAATGCGCCTCGTCGCTGAAGATGATTTTTTTGCCAAAATCGGCGTCAACTTCCAACTGCTCTAATGCCCAGTCAGCGAACACACGGCGCTGTCTATGGTCATTAACCTTGAGCTCTTGGGTCAGCTGGATCTTGTACGGGTGCAGGCTCAAGTCACAACGCAAAATTCGCCAAGTTGTCGTCTGCGAAAGGCCGAGTTCCTGTGCGCGACGCGGAATTGACTGCCGCGGGTTTTCGAGGACACTGTCGCGCACAGCGGCGATATTCTCGGCAGATCTCGCGTTACGTTGACGCACGGGAACCGGCTGATTGTTAACTGACCCGGTTGACTCGAATTTGTCCACCAATCGACGGATAGTCGACTCGGCAACACGATCATCGCGACCGTAAAACGGGCGAAGTGCGCGGAACGTTGCTCGAACTGAAGACCCATTTTCATAAAACAATTTTATGATTTGCACGTGCTGCTCGACACTGTAACCTGCCATGGTGCATGCCTGCATGGTGGTTTGGGAGGACGGAATGAATATAACACACTGCATTTGACAGCTGTCACTCAAACAACATGGCCGCAATCAGCTGTCAAAGTTCAAGCGTCCCTATTAGAAAACCCCTTATAATAATAATTTTACAATTATATATAAGCTTACAATTATATATAAATAAATACGAATAAAAATTAAACATAGTTACTGTAGAAATCGTGACCGCGTGGAATGATGGCAAGAATACTAGCAGCAGCAGCCCTTTGAATCGCAATTCCGATTCTCTGGGCGACAAATGAACCAGCTCTCCTTTTTTTTTTTTTTTTATTGTATAGGTTGGCGGACTAGCGTATGGGCCACCTGATGGTAAGTGGTCACCAACGCCCATAGACAATGACATTGTAAGAAATGTTAACCATCACCTACATTGCCAATGCGCCACCAACCTTGGGAACTAAGATGTTATGTCCCTTGTGCCTGTAATTACACTGGCTCGCTCACCCTTCAAACCGGAACACAACAATACAAAGTACTGCTGTTTTGCGGTAAAATATCTGGTCTAATATGATGAGTGGGTGGTACCTACCCAGACGAGCTTGCACAAAGCTCTACCACCGAGTAGTTCCTGTCACTAGTAAAGCCAATAAGACGGGGTGTAATATTTTGGATGATTTTTTTTTGTACTATTACTCCAAGGGCCGAGCGTTTCAACTGCAAACGGAACAAAAACATAATTTGGAATAAGAGACGAATATTTGTAACGTTTGTTCGCTTCAGCTTTTTCCGAGGCAGCTACGGCTTTTAACATTGTTACCTTGATATGAGATGGCTCCATCTCAAGTGTGTCAACACATGTTGCGTCCCACACTAGGGCCCGTCCTCGTTCCTAGGGAACCAATGTCAGTCCATCAGGTCTCTTGTCATCATCACGACTAATTCCATTAGGGTCAATAAGAGCAGGAACGTCAATAGTGGCAAGAGCCCTTTTTATTGTATCATTAAGAGAACCGTGGCAGAAAAGCCTCCCTGAGCTGCTTGGACAAGAAAAACCATGTAAGCTGAAAGATTCAACCTCTTTTCCACACTCCTGTGCTCAATGCACAACTGTGTTCCCAGTCGGAGACCTATTGTTATGCGAAAACATTCACTGTCTAAAAGTGTCCTAAGATTTTTAGAGGGTACCGCATGCACGGTTTTTGACACTTGTTAAATTTTAAGTCAAACTTTGTTGTGTAACATGAAAAAATGGCCAATCCCAAAGTTTTTGTTTGGTAACTTCCTTAGCGATATCGTCATTAGGACACCTTACCTTCCAGTTTTCTATTGTCTCTGTAATATTTGTGATTTTCAGTGTATTTCATTTTAAAATATGTGAAAAAAAACCTGAAATGCTATGTACAGAAAAGAGAAAGGCTGGAAGGGCAACACTTAAAATTTTCCTCACACCGCTGCCACCATGCCGAATCGGGCGGCGAAGTGTAGCTTGGGTCCAGGAATAGTCATCAAGAGACAAATTTAGAATTTTCTCTAAAGAATCTTTAAGGATGGTATCGATTTTATTGGTAAAGCCAGAAAATTTCCAGACTGGGCTCGCGGGTTGGAAACAAAAATACAGTATTTCAAAATAGTATAAGCAATATGAGAATTTAAGATGACCAATCTGTCGACTGTTGTGTATTTTATCATTTAGACCAGGTTTTATACCTACGTCAAAAAGTAGTGCACCAAGAAGGCAAAGCATATTTTTATGAAGAATTTTAATACTAGGTGCAATTTTATAAAAAAAACCGTTACCAAATAAATATCTTTGTAAATAGTCTGTAAAAATAATTCACATTTTGAAAAATTCAATTTGAGACCAACTTTATCTAAACGTTCTTTAATTTTAATTAAGAGATCACTGTAAGTGATAAGGCCGCCTTTGCATACTATATTATGTAAAACTTGTTCTTTGTATTTGTTATGTTTTCGTAGTGTGTGCAATAAAGAATAAAACAATAAATAAGATAAACATCATCCACTTTACCTCCTATGGTTCCATCATCTAGGTACCATATGGTTTATTTAGATTTATAAATTTGAAATGCATTTATAGATACCTAGGCTGAAAAGAACAGCACCCAATGGATCTTCTTGGTAAACGCCTACATTAGAATTAATTTTATTTTCCCAAAAAAAAAGCTTTGATAGTTAACTTGGTGGTAGAGTTTTGTGCAAGCTTGTCTACCGCAAAACAGCAGTACGTTGTATTGTTGTGTTCCGGTTTGAAGGGTGATTGAGCCCGAATAATTACAGGCACAAGGGACATAACATCTTAATTACCAAGGTGGTGCATTGGTGATGTCAGCGTTGGTTAAAATATCTTAGAAGGCCATTGTCTATGGGCGTTGATGACCACTTACCATCAGGTGGCCCATAGGCAGGTCCGACTACCTATGCCATAAAAAAACTGTAACATTGCCAAACATAAGGTAAGGTACAAACGTAAGGTATAAATTTCAGGTAAATCAGATGAGACTTCGTTAAGCAAGGTTGCTCTATCTAAGGAATTAAATGCATTCTTTACATCAACTTTCAGAAGTACTTCGGCCTCGTTTCCTTTTAGAAAGGTACGAGTCGAATGTACTGCAGCACACCTACCTCTACTTCCAAAACTGAGTTGTATAGGTTGAAATTTAGTTTTAAAGGTGGAAATTATGTGCCTACAAGCAAATTTAGATGCCAAACGGCGAAAAGTGGACCCAATTGCAATTGGGCGAATACTCCCGTCTATTTTATTAAAGGCACAAAGTCTTGCACCATAAGGATTTGGTAAAAAAGATGAAATCACTTTACCAGATAACATAAGACAGCAAAGCTTAGTTATGTCACCCAATAGGGCCCTGCCAGCATCACCAGCTGAAGCACTCACAAGATCTTTAAGATTAAGTTGTGGTGTAATACCGTCAATGCCACTAGCAGAGCCGCTTGAGGATGACATAATGGAAGCATAGGTGTCTTCATCTTTAACCTTATATATCTTAAATCACATTATAACGCGTAGATTGACTATGGGTCCAAATCAGGACAGGAACTTTTGAATTAGATTTATATTTTAAATTATAATTAATTTAGTAATTGGCAATTAATAAAATCATTGAAAATACACATGTTTTGGATTAAATTCCGTCATGCAATGTATATTCGACAAGCGATGATTCGATATTCAAATTTGGACTACAATCGTGACCAAAAATGCTTCGTCAATAAATGGCTATGGAATCGGAGTCACTGCACACATGCTATACTTGCTCTACAGCCTGCCCCATCTATAAATCACTTATATATTTTATCACATAGGATATATTTCATACTGATATATTTTATCACATAAGATAAAAAAAATATTTAAAACATTACATGAATTTACATAATATTATGAACAAACCGTAAGTATTCGTTATCGGCCTTATACACGTTGCTTAGCCGTTGTTTAGTTCAACACTGATTTCACTCTTTCTATCATTATTGATTTGACGTTCGTGAGAACACACATTTTTATTTAAATAATCACCGGCTAATTAAACAAAGTTTACAAGCAAAGCAGTATATTATTAATAGTTTTTTTTTTAAGTATAGGTAGGCAGACGAGCCTTTGGACCACTTGATGGTAAGTGGTCAACAATGCCCATTAACAGTGGCATTGTACATTTCTTTTAAAAAAAAACATCGCCATTACGCCACCAATCTTGGGAACTAAGATTTTATGTCCCTTGTGCCTGTAATTACAGTATACATTGTATACTATTTAATCAGTTCTCGACATGTAGCGAATGTGTCTAAATCACACAAATAATGCCTCGGTAAATAGCGTGTGTGAAACCGGATTAACTAAAAACAAGTATACACATAAAGTAAAACCCGAATAACTAAGAATAATAATTTACATTGATTGAAATTTTAAATGTGAAGAACTATTTTTGGAATAACCTTTTTCTGATCAATATATGAGATATATGTAATTGTGCCCGTGGTTAAGCTTTTGATGTTAGATTGTATGCGCTAGTTTCATACAAACAATGACTGGTTAATTAAATACCATTCGAAAAAGAACAATTAAGAACACAAACTTTGACAATAGAAAGAGTGTGTAAATTGAAGGCTATAGATATTTATACTAAGAATAAGAAACAACCAACAACTTATCCGGGTCGCCTATCGCTGTTCCTATTTAGTACAAAATAATACAAAAGTACGAAAAAATCGATGAAGCCTTAGGACTAGATTATGAACACACGCATAGCACTTAGAATTCAAACTATAATTAACTTTAAAAAAGTCCTGGGCACAAAAGTCTGTAGAGATACAATTAAAAATAAGAAAATAAATCAACTAAGACGCTAAGCTCCTAAAATTGAATGCTTGTAACTCTACTACAACCAGAGTACACTATGTATGTATAATTGTATATATATTTTATACAAGGCTGATCGACTGCGTTTCCTTTGTGCCAACGAGCCGGTCCGGTTCTCTTACATCAACTGAAATTGCGAAACTGTTACAATTATCTTTATCGCTAATTATTTGTATTAAACACTTGTATGTAACTTTAGTGTTACTATTTAATCCCTTTTGTCTCTGTCCTAATAAATAATGTTTAGGTAACGATATTGAAAGTCAACTAATTATTTATTTATTATTTAATTTAAATAAACCCTAACTGTAATGTGTAAGTGAATATCCTATGTGTTATTTAAAGTGATCTTTGCTGATTATTTTAGTCGTATGGTTTGCGATGTGTTAGATCAATGCCATCTAGAAGCTGCACTTTATCAATCCTTATGTCGTCTGGAATCATGCCACCAATAAAATAATTTATAAATTAATATTAAATATTAACGTAAGGCAGGCTGCGAACTATAATAACCTGCCAGATAATTATTCTTACAAACACACAAATTAATAAGATAAGAGCAAAGAAATCAGACGGACAATCTTTGCTTTTTAATTAAATCAATAAGGTACAATTAAAGTGTTGTTGCTTTCCCAATAAATTAATAAACTGCTGTACATATTAGTCATAAATTCTTAATATAAACATATGGTATGTTTTTAATCAATACTAATAAAATATATGTTTAAAATTTAAGTCCAACTTCTTTAATATTAGTTTTACTTCTAATATAATTTAAACTCTGAATTGATAATTAAAACCTGTGTATTTAGCCAATCCCACAAGATTGGTAATATTATTCATTGTGTTAAGCCTACAACCAGTTTTATTGCTAGTGTATAGCTACCCTTAATTACTAATATTTGGCAATACAACGTCGGGCGTAAATTGGAATTCACTTTTACTTTCATTCAAACTTTAGTAATAATCGATAAATATTTCCGTTTTTAAACCACATTTAATTAAAGTATTACATATTTTATAGTACTTTGTTATGATTGCATTAATGTGAATCTTTCGTCATACATATATTTTGAAGAGGTTCTTTGTTTGTTTTTGAGTTTAAAGATCTTTATTTTCCGTAAAAAGACACAAAGTCACTTACATGGAAACAATACAATTACAATCTAAGTGACCGTAACCTGTTTTTTCTCTAAAGTAGTTTTGAGTAATATGTTCCAATAGTTTTGTCTCAAATACATTAAATGAGCATACACGTTTTAAAGCAGACGGCAATTTATTGTAAAACTGTGCACCCTCAAAGGTAACCTTTTTTTTCCCGAGCTGGGTTCTGTTTTTCGGTAAGACTAAGAGACTTGTACGAGTACGTCCTATGCGCAGTGCACGTTTAGTCGTGCTTCAACGTCATAAATGATAGGCTAATATGGAGAGAGCTGCTTAAAATTTTTCTTACAAGAATGCATGTATATAAATATATAATTGGTTTATGAACATTAATTTGGTTTCTGTATTTTCGTAATTTTATTTTGTCATATTAGGAGATCGGCTAGTTTGGTTGGGCAGAGCTACCCCATAACTCTATTAATTATAAATGGTATACCGTATCTGGCGTGGAATATACCGGGCAATTCTTCGAAGTGAACCAGTAAGAGATGACAATTTTTTTCGTATGTGTTCAATATGGGCATTCCACCTCAGGCAACTATCTAATCTAGGACCTTAATATTTTTCACAAACTTTCTCCTGTATAATTATATTATCAATTTTTGGGTGATATGGGAGTCGGAATGGTCTTGTTTTTGGATTTAAAGATGTAACACGTTTTTGATATATTTAATGTAAGAAGATTATATTGAAACCAAGACGATAATTTGTTTAGGTCTTCTTGAGCATTTGAAATTATTTTTTGTATAGAAGAGCCAAAGTAACACCGAATTGTGTCATCCGCATACAAAGAATAACATTTGCGATAAAGGCTTACACGGTCTATAGACCGTGTAAGCCTATTTCGCAAATGTTATTTATATAGGTCAAAAATAGAAATGGTCCAATTATTGAACCTCGTGGAATCCCGCATGTGATTGGACGTTTTAACTAATGGTGCTACTGATTTTAACTATTTGAAATCTATTAGCGAGGTAAGATTGAAGCATTTGGAGTGCAGTGATATCGATGCCAATACGATTTAACTTTTTTATAAGCAGGCTGAAGCAAGAACTATGTTAGATTTAATTTTGGTTACGAGATCAATTGATGACGTTAAGATGCTGTTTTTTAAGGATTGACACAAATTTTACTGGTGGTAGGGCTATGTACTAGCTCCTCTGGAGTAGGTACCACCCACCACTCATTAGATATTCTACCGCAAAACAGCAATACTTGGTAGTGTTGTGTTCCGGTTTGAATGGTGAGCCAGTGTAACTATAGGGTTTTCCATTAAGGGCGCTTGATCGTGCAGAACTTCCATCGTAGCATGTGCTGTGTGGCACGTAGCGCCGTCCTGTTGAAACCACATGTTGTCCAGATCCATATTCTCGATTTCAGGCCAAAAGAAGTTGGTTATCACCGACCGGTATCGCTCACCATTGACGGTGACGGCCACACCATTATCGTTTTCGAAAAAATACGGACCAATCACGCCTCCGGCCCAAAATCCGCACCAAACAGTCACTTTCTGCGGGTGCATTGCCATTTGGTGAACCTCGTGTGGATTGGTCTCGTCCCAAATACGGCAATTTTGCTTGTTGACATAGCCATTCATCCAAAAATGCGCCTCGTCGCTGAAGATGATTTTTTTGCCAAAATCGGCGTCAACTTCCAACTGCTCTAATGCCCAGTCAGCGAACACACGGCGCTGTCTATGGTCATTAACCTTGAGCTCTTGGGTCAGCTGGATCTTGTACGGGTGCAGGCTCAAGTCACAACGCAAAATTCGCCAAGTTGTCGTCTGCGAAAGGCCGAGTTCCTGTGCGCGACGCGGAATTGACTGCCGCGGGTTTTCGAGGACACTGTCGCGCACAGCGGCGATATTCTCGGCAGATCTCGCGTTACGTTGACGCACGGGAACCGGCTGATTGTTAACTGACCCGGTTGACTCGAATTTGTCCACCAATCGACGGATAGTCGACTCGGCAGGACGATCATCGCGACCGTAAAACGGGCGAAGTGCGCGGAACGTTGCTCGAACTGAAGACCCATTTTCATAAAACAATTTTATGATTTGCACGTGCTGCTCGACACTGTAACCTGCCATGGTGGTTTGGGAGGACGGAATGAATATAACACACTGCATTTGACAGCTGTCACTCAAACAACATGGCCGCAATCAGCTGTCAAAGTTCAAGCGTCCCTATTGGAAAACCCCATACATGCACAAGGGACATAACATCTTAGTTCCCAAGGTTGGTGGCGCATTGTTGATGTAAGGGTGGTGGTGACCATTTACCATCATGTGGCCCATTTGCCTAGAGTAAAAAAATAAAAAAAACAAATAAAACCATTACATTCGTTAACTAACGGTAAGTCCGAAAACTTGTACTTCCACAGCCTGCGCTGCGTAAATGGATAAAGTTACACGAATATGATATATGGCTGAAATGTTCTAAAAGATGTCCGCTATGGTATATATCTATATTTAAACGTTAAACTTTAAAAATTATTGTTAAAAATGGACCAAAAAATAACAACTTTAACTTAATTTAATTATCACGAAATTAAATCTTTATTAAAAGTATATAAATAACATATACATTTTTAACGGTTTATGCAGATAAATAACGATTTGCACTAACTGTAAATATTCCGTCGTTATCTCGGCTAACAATAATTATTGACCAAATTTCAATAATATGTGTATTAACAATCAAATCTTTATGCCATATTAATTTTTCTACAAACTTTATATTCAATAGATAAAACTAATTCATTATTTTTTAACACTATAGTTAAAAAAAAACATTATAAACAGTTAAATAAAAAATTTATTTATAAAATTATACAAAAAAAAACGTTGCGGGTCATATGGTTCGAGTTATATATAATATAGAGTCGATTAGCATATAAAGTACTCCAGTATATCATTACAAATAGAGTATACTTTTGCGATTTATAGCTTATGGCGTTTTCCACCAATGCTGCGAAAGAAAAATGATAGATTTTATTATTTAAAAAAAAAAATGATGAAGTTTTCGAATTGGGCGTTTATTAACAAAAATGGTCTATTTGTATGTAGAATCAGAACTAAACTTAGGATTTTTTTTATATAAAACGAAAAGAAATGTCTCTAAGAATATTTCTCTAGAGTAAAATAAATCACACTCAAAACATTAAATAAAATTTATTAATTTAAAATTTTTAGTATCAGTATAATATTTTACTACGTATATTATGTAATATTCGAAATTTATTAATTTGAAAGTAGAGACGTCTGATTATTACATAAACAAGTAGGATATGTTTGTTTCGCTGAAAAAGTGTACCAACTTTAGTTTAACTTTCTTTTTTTAATCTTTACTGCGAATTATCTCATTCGATACAAACTCTTATCACAACAAGGGCGTAAGTACGAACATTCTGAATTATGTTTATATTAAGCCTACAACTAGGCTGTAAAATTTAAATGATTGATCCTCAAACTAAAAACTTATTTCTTTATTTATTTATACTTTATTGTACACCACAACAATTTTTTCTTTACAATAACTTAGACAGCCTATATAAAAGTAGCATACAATTTTGGCGACCTTATCGCTACATAGCGATCTCTTCCAGGCAACAAACGGTGTAAGGAATAACCCATAGGATATGAGGTAGGTGGTGCAGTAATAACAAAATAAAATAACATTATAATAATAATCTATACCAAAAACAAACTAATAAATACATGTCAATATAAATAAAAATACACATTTAATATATCTATATATAAATGATATTATCAATACATACTAACATTATAAGTATATAATGTAAATATATACAATAAATACGATACTAAAAACGATAAGTCCTCAAACAACACGAGAAAAGAAAGAAAAATAATCCAAAAAAAGAATAAAAATAAAAGAAAATTATTGGTGATAAGGTACTTGAGACAAAAAGTAATCTTTTACAAGTTTTTTAAAAATATTTATGGATTTGACCTCCCGAATATTTAATGGGAGGTCGTTCCAGAGTTTAATAGCCTGTACTGTAAAAGAATTATTATAAAAGGATGCCTTGTGATCGGGCACCCTTAAAATCAATTTCTTCAAAGAACGGAGAACTTCTCCAGGTTTCCCTAAAAATAAAAATTTCTCCTTCAAGTAAGGGGGAGTAACAGGGTGAAACAATACACAGTGCATATTCCGGCGAGGTCGGATGGGTAACCAATTAAGACGAGAACGAAATTGTGAAACGTGGTCATATTTGCGTAATCCATATATAAACCGAATAAAAATATTTTTAAGTCGCTCAAGCTTATTTAATTGGTTTTCGGTTAAGTCGACAAAGCTTGCGTCAGCGTAATCAAGAATAGGAAGGAGTAGAGTCTGTGCGAGCATAATTTTGATAGGAATTGGAAGAAAATGTCGAAGACGAAGCAGAGACCTCAGAGCTGCAAACACTTTCCTGCTGATTTCGTTCACATGGCGAGTCCAGCTAAGAGTATTATCAAGGAACACTCCCAGATTTTTAACATAATCGCAATACGGGATGACAATATTGTCAAACATTATTGATGGCAAGGAAGACTAATTGACTTTTGATAATTGTTTACGGCTGCCAATTAATATGGCTTGAGACTTGCTAGGGTTAACATTAAGGCCAAAAGATTTATTCCACTCAAGAATGATATTGAGGTCGTTATTCATCCTTGCGATAGCCAAAGGAAGGTTTTCCAAAGTCGACTGGGTGTAAAATTGGACATCGTCTGCATACATGTGGTAGAGAGAAGATAGGTTATGAGTAATCGAATTGATGAAAATTGAGAAGAGTAACGGTCATAAAACGCTGCCCTGTGGTACGCCAGCAGAAATATCGCACCATGATGAGTATGTATCATCAGTGCGAATACGCTGCCGACGACCATGAAGGTAACTGTGAAACAAGTCAATAACTGCAGGTGATACGTTAAGAGAACGCAGCAGACTAAGTAGGACATCAAAATCAACACTATTAAAAGCATTGCTGAAATCCAACAGAGTCATAATGGTGAGTTGTTTATTGTCCATACCCCATCGAATTTCATCAGTAACTTCAATAAGGGCAGTAACAGTACTATGTCCAGGGCGAAAGCCAGATTGGCAGGGATTGAGCAAATTGTTCTTGTTTAGGAAGAGACTTAACTGAGAGTGAATAAGTTTTTCAAGAACTTTCGACTGAAAAGGTAAAATAGAGATAGGGCGAAAATCAGAAAAGGAAACAGGATTAGCTTTTTTTGGAAGAGGTATAACATTAGCACTCTTTCAGGGTTCAGGAAATATACAGGATGAGACACATTCATTTAAAATGTAGGTGATCACAGGAGCGATAATATCAAGAAGAGGAAAGATCATAGTACGACTCACATTATCGCTACCGATGGCATTAGATGAGATGGACAATACGCTCTTCTTAACATCACCTACAGTAAACTGACTTAATACGAACGGAGGATAAGGAGGAGTCGGAGTTGTAGATAGTGAGTGGAGAGTGCGTGATTTAGCTGAACTATCAAATGAGTTCGAAGGAGTAGAAAAATGCTGATTTAATAGTTCTGTATCAACATTAGGAACAGATGAATTCTGAGAAGATTTACCAACTCCAATAGACTCAATAAATTTCCAAACTCTGTGAGAGTCGCCGTTCTCAACTGAAGTATGAATATGGCGACGTTGTGCATCCCTACATAATGTATTGCAGCGATTCCTAGCTTTATGATACTTTCTACGATTTTCGTCTGATTTATGTAGTTTATATTTACACTTAGCAACGTTCTTCCTATGCATACTACTTTTTATGTCTTCAGTTAGCCAGGGAGCAGGTAAGTGTTTCAACTTCAGTGGGTGAATCGGCGCATGAACGTCATAAAGTTGAGTGAGCAAGGAACAGAAAACATCAACCTTATGTTCAATACCGGAGGCCGACTCCACTGCTGACCAATCAATATTACGGGCGTCAGCACATAGTCGATCAACATCCATCCCAGCAAAATTACGCCGCAGAAGTATCTTAGGTTTAACTTTAGGAGGGCGCAGTTTATACGATAGAAAAATTAAATCATGATAGGAAAATGCATCGGCTGGACACTGACCGTGCTTGAAAACGAGATCAGGAGATGACACAATTATAAGGTCCAGAAGAGAAGGGGTGGAATTAGGAAAGCTGTGGGTAGCTGCAAGGGGTAGAATATGCATATTACACGCTTCACATATTGATATAAGCTTATTAGCCCTACTATCACCCTTCAGAAGACATGTATTGAAGTCGCCCATTAATATGGTGTGATTATAATTTGAGACAAACGTTTCTAACAGAGCTTCAAAAGAGGAAAAGAAATTCGTTAAAAACTTATATATACTCACAGTAAAATATTCATCACGAAAATACTTGTTTTTGTTGAAAATATATATGGAAAAAGTATTTTTCCTGAGCTATATTTATTGAAATAGTATGCAGTGGTACTGGTTAATAAATATTATATGAAAGTTTTTTTTTTTATATTATCCGAAACATAAAACAAGTCAAGAATAACACGGAAATACTGACGAAAATCTGGCCAGCGAGCAACGTTGAGCGACGTGACGTCACGCGTCGATCGGTCGATCTAGAAAATAATTTAAGAACTCGTAACTTTAAAAATTCGTAAATAAAAATCAAATTTGCAGATATCGTAAAAATGTACGTATTTTGTATATTTTAAATATGAATTTTTGAAAACAAAAAATATAATCTCATCTTCCTTATTTAACAATTTTATCTGCAAACCTAAAAACATGTAGGTACCGTTAATAATTCGTGTTTGAAATCGTCGAGCAGAAGCCGATGTAAAATTAACCTCACTCGTGTTGTATTTAAACTTTATAGTAAAGTTTCTTTGTATTTTTTTATAATACAGCCCTATCTTCAAAACTTATTTGAACTATGAATCAGAAGTCAGCTCCTTCCCTTAAAAACGCAAATTAAAAAGTTCGTCGTTGTTACGACCGGCAATATTCTATTACATAACTTAACTTTACCATAAATTATTTGTTTGGAATATTCAGGTTAATAAAATAATAACGATTCTAATTTGGTAGAGAGATGTGTAATGAATATGAATAATATTAATTTGACATAACATAGAAAAAGTAACAAAAAGAATTAACAAAATAATTTGAAATTATAATTTCTTCTTAAATGTAATAGAAACTCTTTACAGGTTTAATAATACAAAAATAACATTTCTTTCTTAATTATTAATACCTATACATACTTATTTACATAACCTTATTTTAACCAAACACTATTCTTCAGAATTTTAAAAGTTATAATTATTTTAACTATATTATGATTATTTATTTATACAAAGCGCTGTAATTTTTTTCCTTAGTCCTCTCGTCTCAACAGTATCGCAGCGACTGATTTAAAAAACAAATATAATTATGTGTGAAATAAGAAAATGTAATAAGTGTCAAAAGTTTATTTATCATTATAAAAATAAAACAAAAGGATTCTATAAAAAATCTTTAATATATATTGTATCAGCCTATATTTATGTAGCAGGTTATATGTAAATATGATGAGTTACTCTATTTTTGTCTCAATAACCGATACAATTACGTGTACAAATAAAAAAAATAAAGGTATATTCATGATATCTTTAAGCAAGAATAATTTATTCTTTTTTGGTTTTGATGAAACAATTCTTGAAAGTTCAATGTTGGTTTTTATATGCAACGTTTTATTTTTAACTTTGAGCTGCATATGGGTACCCGTATTAAACGAAATAATACGAGTAGATTTGCAATTTTGTTTTTGAATTAAAGCTCAATATAGGATCATTTTAGGTATTGGGTTTTTAATTCAAACCTTGGAGTGGTTACGGGTGTGAATTTGTAGATTGTTGTCTTTAGTGGAGTATTATATGCATGTTTGCGTTCATTTTATTACCTAAGGTTGCCCGTAAGTCAACTGTAAGGTGGCATAATTTTAATTCCTTTATGTTGCTATAAAAGCTAATAAGCAATAGTGTCCACTTATTATCAAACCGTCCGTTTATTTGTTTCTGTTATTTTAAACAAATATAAAATCAATTGTATGGAATTCTCTTTATAATAAATTACTGCCTCATCCAGTTCTATCGGCTCTATAAGATATTGTCACACAGAGCACGCCGCGTGAGGTATATGGCCGTTTTCGTAATAGGTAACTCGAACTCAACACTGACGCTCGATATTCATAGTATGGTATCCTTTATAATATATTCATTTTCTGTATAAAAAATATTTTGCTGCCTATTTAAAATAATGATGAAATGGAATTTCACTATTAATACTACTGTTGTGTAACCCATATTATAACAATATTTTTTACAATATTAAAACATAAAATAGGGAATACTCGTTCATTATAATGAGAATACTAAAAATATAATTATTATATAAAATAATAATAACAAAGATCTTTTTATTTTTGCATATTTTGATTATCCGTCAATAGCTTTAATAAATTAAAAGAAAAGCGATCTCTTACTATACATTGAACGTCGACGGTGGTAGCAGCGACCTGCGCTTGCGCACGCGCCAGTGCTGCCGGACTGAGTTCGAAGCGCGGACGTCGCGACACACACACAGACACAGACAACATGAGTATTAGTGCACGATTCGCGATTTTGGCCCTTTGCATAGCTTATGGTAAGACATCATTATTTTTTTTAAATAAAATATTTTTTTCATTTTTAAAAGACAAACGGTTGCTCTACTTAAATCAAAATCGATTTATCGAGTGCGAACATTTAAGTGGACAAGCTTTGACCCTGAACGGAATTAGACTTTAAGTTCTAGAAAGTCTTTGAGCAAGTGTAATATATGTGTGAACACAATAACCATATTATCGACGACCATTACAAGACTTCACCAAAACAATGAACATTTCAATATGAATTAGATTAAAAATATTTGCACTATTTATTATAATTAAAAGATAATGCAATTATAATTAAAAAGCTTATCTTAACTTTAAAATGTATGTTGTTGTACACTCATTTTATAAACGAAATCATAATTATTATTAACGTTTATAAACATATTACATACTACGAAATAATACTTCAAACTTAATATTTCATACTTATTTCTAAAATTATGTTGGAAGCTATCAATATTTTGACCTTAACAATACAAATAAGATTAGATCACCGTTGAATTCGCTTCGAGAAAAAAATAATATATTTTTGTGTCGCATTATATCAAGTTGTTATAAAAACATGTTTTTGCCGATTTACAAGTTTCTATAACAAGATTATCAAGCTGTACATAAGCATGTTTAGCGAATATTGATTACAAGTTATAAATAAAAATTTAATTTTTACTATATACATTAATTAATGTATTACCTTCTTGTGTTAGCGATCAACGTTAGTTGATTTTCTTGCATTATATGTAATATTTTTAATTATATCTAACATACCTGTATGATTTTATTTTTAAACGAAATTAACTGTTGAGTTCCTTGCCGGTTCATCTCGAATCTACATTCTGGAGCGGTGTTAACTTGAAATGCAATTTTAGCTTGTAAATGACGATAAGTGATCTTAAGTGGCTACTTTAATTAAGTACAAACAGTACAGTTTGCTATTCTATTTGAGAGTTAAAAGATATAGTTTGGTGTATATAGCATTTAACTTTTCGCAATAAATCATCTGACACGTCAAAAATATAAATTCAATCTAGTAGTTTTTCAGATTAGCGTGTCCAACATCATTAACTTTTTATTTTTTTAATATAAACTAGATTATTCGTGGTTTCACGTAATACATTACTATGGGTCGTAGCGCTGTTCCATATAGTCTATAACCTTTTTCAATGAATGGGCCATATAACGCAAAAATATTCTTTTTAATCGGACTATAAAAACACATTATTCGGATTTATATTAAAGTTTAGATAAATTCAGAATTATTTCTAAGTTGTTCTTGTGATCTCATTCTGATCGTCGGGACCTGTAGTTGTGCCAACTTGAACAGATTTAAAAGTTCTCAAATATTTAATTTATAAGCAGATTTAATTATTCATCATCGTACCTTTTTTTCTAAAGGCGATTAACATTTACATAATTTGTATGGTTACATTTAAGGTCACTTGCTCAACATGAAGGTGGTCTACATAATAGGTTGATTTCCTTTATCCTGATGTAATTACAAATATAATTATGCTTCAGTTATTAAGTTTCGAAAACATGTAGTGTTATAGTAGTTATAATTGATTGATTAATTTAAAAACAAATATCTTCAAAATCAAAATTTGAAGTAAAATTGCCACAAAAACTTAAAGTACGAAATACATTTATTATTTACATCATATTGATCTTATACATATATATATATATATATGATATATATGAATTTATTACTCGAGCAAGAATACATTGAGCTTGTGGGGTCAAAATAATAATAATAATAATAATAATATCGTGGGACATTATTCACACACGGCTATCTGATCCCAAACTAAGCAGAGCTTGTACTATGAAAACCAGACAACTGATATACTACATATACTACTTTTCTTTCGTAAATACATACTTATATAGATAATTTTTCGTAAATACATACTTATATAGAAAATCTTGGTGTTTTTCACTTCTTATATGTATACTGGTACAACGCTTACCCCTCAATTATAAATAAAAATTAGTAATATTGTAGACATTTAGCATAATATTTCTATTTAGTTTGTTTTTGTAATACAACTGTAGGTATTTCAACTTTACTTACTTTACTTTACTCGGTGGTAGAGCTTTGTGCAAGCTCGTCTGGGTAGGTACCACCCACTCATCAGATATTCTACCGCAAAACAGCAGTACTTGGTATTTTTGTGTTCCGGTTTGAAAGGTGAGTGAGCCAATGTTATTACAGGCACAAGGGACATAACATCTTAGTTCCCAAGGTTGGTGGCGCACTGGCGATGTAAGCGATAATTAATATTTCTTGCAATGCCATTGTTTATGGGTGTTGGTGACCACTTACCATCAGGTGACCCATATACTCGTCCGGCTACCTATGCTATAAAAAAACAAAGTCAAGAATAACCCAAAGTGAATCCTTTAAATGTTATTTACCATAAGATATACTTAACAAGCAATATGAATACCAAGAGCTGAGTTTACCTAAATACAAATCTATCAAATCTAAAGTAAACAAATACTAGCAACAAGCTATTTATATTTGTTCAATAAATTTTGTTGTTTTACAAAGGTCTGGTTGGATTTAAAATTTCTTTAAGAGATTTTAATTATATGTCCTGCTGTATTTGAATAAATGTTTAAATGGAGCAGCACTAGAAGAAAATAAATGTATATTAAAAATGTAAAAAGACTTATATTGAGCCTTATGGAACACGTTAGTTTATATACTAACAGTTAATAAAGCAGTAGTTACCCAAAGCCAGATATAAGTTTAACTAATAAAATATTCCAAATTTGAATTAAAATAATCACATCTATAATCAAGTCCTTGCATAAAAACTATTGAACATGTTATCCCGAGAGTTTGAACTAACTAAGCCGTCCTCAAATTTTATTTAAAATATCCGGGAAATAATTTCGAAAATACTTTTAGTATTATTGATAGAATAATTATCTATTGAAGGTTCTACGCCTTTTGTAACAAAGAAAAGAGAAAATAGAATTAAATTTCTTTGGTACATAATTTTTATATAATTTAAACTATAATCCATTATCATATTCTCATGAAATCAATACAGAATTAACATTTTATTGTATTTATAGTAAATACATAAATAGAACAACATCTGTTACAAATAGAGCTGAAATTATCCTTCAAGCGTTGTCCATGATTGCTCAACATTGGAAAGGGTCCGGAATATTTAATAACTGAGTGGTGCGCCGGCGGCACGGCGCAACAAATAACGTTTGGTGATTGCGTACCCCGCTTTGCCGCACCCGTCTTTCAAAACGCGATTTTTGTGTGAATTACGTAGTAATATAACATTTTTTTATTAATTTCTTTTCATGTAATTATATTTCAAGCCATTGCAAAATATTATATATATATTAATTTTAAATTGTTATATATGTATACTGTATTATATATATTTTCATTTTAAACAACTTAAATAAAAAAGTTTTACATAAAATGTAGTATGATCTTTGATCACTTTGCGTTTTCAATAACGTATTAGTTTGTTAATATAATTATATTATATGATTGTGAAATAGAAATGGAAGTTTTCATACGAAAAGGATTATGTTTTATAAGTTAAATAAAGGTATAAGAAATCACTTTCTCCATTACCTACAAATTTATTAATTTTACAAGCAAATAACACAAAATTTCAGCACGATTCGTATAATTAATATCAATGTTAATATTTTTTTTATATTATCGCAAAACTATATATCGTATATTTTTTTAAATAAATTAATTTAAAAGCAGCAAGTTGTACATTATGTTTTGGTTAATTAGGTGTTGTTTTACAAATATAAGATGAATTAATTGTATACGTAGCTAATAGTTTCCTTCGTTGCTCAACGAATGGAAAGGGGCCGGAATTGTTTAAGCTCAAGGCCCACACCTGCTTGAGCGGTGATAAAAACTCATATTTGGAACGATCATTGATTTATATTGATTAAAAGTATTAATTGCGTGAATGATATTTCAAACATGGTTTTTAAAAAATCTTAATAATTTAATGAGCTCATATTTATATATCGATATTACTGACAGTTCATTATAGGAATTGTCTATTTATTAAATATGTTATTTGGACGAAACATGTTTAAATATGAACAAACATTTATAATCAGTTTAAGAAACATCCAAAACTATACACACATACGAATCTAAAAAATGATAGGCAATAAGTAGTTACTAGATACTAGTTAGTTATACTTAAGATTTTAGTATATTATTCTTATGTCACAAGAAAGTTAAATAACTACGTACTTTCACTCTTTAAAGTTTAAGGGCCCAATTTTACCGTTCAACTCATTACTGCGAATAAACCGAATTACGTGAATTATATCGTAACCTTTTTTTACAGTTATAATCTCGACGAATTTGGTATACTTGTATCGCAACAAATATTTTATTAATGACAGTATTATTTTATTGACGTAAATACTTCAAATGAGAGTGTTTTGAATATAAAAATGTTACAAGTGAGCGCTTGTTTACGTACATATATACATAATTTGTAATTCAGTCAACTTTAGTCGACATTTAAATTTAAATTTTACTTCTTGAGTTGGTATTTTTTCTATAAGGAATACGTTAAGACCTCAGATTGTCTAATGGCATCTTCTTGACCACAGACTTTTGTGGGTCCCGATTACTAAGCCTTAAAGACAATTAGCTATAACTATAGTCATTATTGTGACAAGTAATAGACATAACCCTTTACAATTATCATAAAAAATGCATTTTTGGATATATATACGGTATCCTTTTAATAGAGATATGCTTTCTTGCCGCCAATCCACGCGATCCACCTGGACATGATTTTGTACAATAATTTAATTTTAATTTCGTTTCGTATATTCATTTCATTCAATCTTTTTTATATTATTTTCCAAATATTTTATTTCTATAAATAAAAATTACATACGACAAATTATTTTCGAAAATATGTTTTATAGTTACACTGCCTTATATTTTTATTTTGTATGTAAATATATATTATGATTTTTTTAAGTTAAGGACCGTAAACATTCCTCTGCACGGTACAGCTCTTCCACTCAAACGATAAGTTTGGCTACACTATAATATAATACATAGATACTACTGATCGGTATAGTTTTTCTTGCAACTGCCCAGAATAAAAATTACTATATTAGTATTATTATAACAGTATATGACAAAAATATATATATATTTTTTTTTATTGCTATAAATATTATGTTACGCTGAATTATTGTTTTATAAACTAAAAACACAGTATATCAATAGCTTATTAAGTACAACGTGACACTGTGTGAACTGAAGATTGCAGTTTCGGTAATGTTGAATTATTAAGCAATTATATTGCTTTTATATAAAAGAGTTCAACGCGCGCGTTATTATTAAGTCCATAGAATTTAATTTTATGTTTTTACTTCAAATTTAAATGTCAGTATTCCATGTAACACGAGACAATCACTGTTAGAGCATTCTTTTATTTTGGTATTTATTATCATTGAAGTATCAAATTTTAAGATAAACAAATAAAAACAAACAGGAAATATTTTTTACGAATACTTCTAATTATTATCGCGTTAAAACATAGGAATTGCGAAAATAGTACGCGTCACTGGTTCGTTCTTTCGGCCTTGTCGAAAGCTAGATAACAATAGAATAGTGACCTTACGCAAATTTACAGAAAAAAGTAACTTACAAATTTTGTAAACAATACATAAATTAAGGTTTTTTGTGGTCAAGAGTTCCTATTTTATAATATATAAGATTATTTTCATATTTTATTCAAGGCAAATTTACTAGTATTAGACAAATGTTTATAAGTGTGTGTGTGTGTGTGTGTCATACGTGTATATTTTCATCTGTCACTCATGACCGAAAAAAGACGTAAGAAGAAAGGCACATGACATCCGGGTCACAGAAGTATACAATTGTCGGTATACAATAGCTTTTGTTTCGTTGATTAGACTAAATAAGCGTTTGACTTGACTGACTTGATACTGATTGAGGATTGAACTATCCTCCTCCTCTATCAACTTTTAATGTTGAAGTCACTCCGCTGCCGCTGGGCCATTCGATTATATTTAAAAATTTAACAATAATTCAACTGTTATTAAAATGCGTGTAACGGTTAACAATCCTTGAATGCGGTCAATTATTGACTCATATAAAAGCGAGAAGGCTACAGTTAATCGATTTTATGACAGAACCAAAACTTTACTAACTACTTTGATTGAATAGTTTTTATCATTAAAATTAAAATACAATGCAAATCTCTCTTAATTTCACGCCAACAAATCTTAAAACACACAATATTATAAAGTAAAATGTACAAGGGGCTGCATTATCGCTAAAATAGCGCTTTCTTCGAGGCATCGTCATGTGATAGGAAAAAGACAAATAACTGTGGAATTTAATATAATAAAAAAGCGTGCTTAGTAATAACTAATTTTGCTATTTATAATTAAATTTCGTAAGTTAAGATATATTATTAAAATATTTACGCAGTTAGCATAATACATACAATGAATATTTATTTTAAATTTACGTCATTCTTTAATTAATACTAATGGTTAAGTAAATTTGTTAAGGAAATGTCAAAGCAACGTTGTTTTTATTCGTGACGAACCTTAAGAGAAAGCTTCTCTCGTTTCCTATGCAAAAGAGAAAAACCACTAACATTTAAATAAATCGCATATGCTCTCACGACAATAGCATCTCTGAATCAAAGCACGTAATAGAAATATATATGCACCTGAGCATAAAGATAAATTGTAATTGCTTTTGTTCAAAGTAAAAAGTGACATTATGAGATAAATCGTTGTATAGTGGAGATAGTTGAATTTTCGAAAGCAGCGAAGAAAAAGATTATGGTTACATAGTTACGACGAGAACAAAACAAATAACATCTTATTTTAACTAAATATCAGTATATTTTTCCAGAGTAGTTGACGTTTATAGTTACTGCTTTTGATTAAGGTTATACCTGTAAGGTCAGGTTATTAATGAGATCAACTCAATATACAAGTTTAATAAAGCATATTAATATAAATATGTAAAAGGCTTGCTTACATTTGACCTCTGACCTGATAGAAAATGGGGTCATGATCCAAAAAAGAGCATGCTTCGAGAAACCTATTCAATTATTTGTTGCAGCTATTCAAGTAGATACGGACATGTAAGTAATTTCAACTTTATACGCCATTTATACTTGATAATATATTTATGATGTTTACTGTTATTAAATGTAGATTTTATTACGTTGTTTTACTATAAACAATTTATTCAATAACGAGGTAACAATATAATCCACGTAGGATGTACCGCAGTACTGCGTTACATAAGACCGCGAGATGTGAACAGGTTTCACTGCGTCTTCCGTTCTTGTGTAATCTTGTTATCGAATAATGTTAGATGTATTCGACCTATGACGTTTGACGGACAAGTATTCGCGTATTTTTTTAGAAATTTCTATTTGTACAAAGCAAGATAAATATAGATACACTAGTTATTTTTAAAAGCGGCTGCGGCCTCTATTTATGTATAATTACGAATATTTCTATAGAATTATCCTTTACGATATTCTCTCCAATGATTCTAGCTTTATGTTTACATGAAATACTTGATTTATTATATAGATTTAATTCGAGTGGTAAGACAATCATTATTAAAAAAAGTTATTTCCATATGAGATCAAATCATCGCTATATTTAATACCAATTTAATAAAAAAAACATATATTTAAAAAAAAGCAATATAAACATCAACGGCATTTTTTATTTGTATTTATCAAAAATTTTGATTAAATATTAGCAAATTAATACATTTAACGAATATTGTATACCGGTTAGCTTTTTGTAGTGTTGCTTTATATGCTTTAAGATACGCAAGATATTCAAAGGTAATTTTACATAGTCGTTAATCTTGTCCATATTTTGAGATATTAAGCGAAAAAGCTAGTCTTGGAACTCTTTTAACAGATGTTTAAAATAACCATGTGACTATATTTTTAATTAACTTTACGAGCCGGTTGGCGTGGTTGGTAAGATACTTACTTGCTTTTCACGCCGCAGGTCGTGGGTTCGATTCCCACCCGGGAAAGACATTTATGTGCGTGAACATGTCTATTTGTCCTGAGTCTGGGTGTATTTATCTATATAAGTATGTATTTACAAAAGAAAAGTAGTCTATGTAAGTATCTCAGTTGTCTGGTTTCCATAGTACAAACTCTGCTTAGTTTGGCATCAGATGGCCTTGTGTGAATAATGTCCCAGGATATTATTATTACTTTAATATAATTTTATTCAAAATACTAGATAATTTTATTAAGACTTAGTGTAAGCCCATCTGCCCATCAACTTACTCTACTAGAAGAAAACAATACTTAAAATTATTTTATTCCAGTTTGAAGGGTAAGTGAACCAGTGTAAATTCGATGGTGGCGCATTGGCGATGTATGGAACGGTTAATATTACTTACAGCGCCAATATTTACTGCAGTGGTGACCACTTTCCATCAGGTGATCAATTTGCAAGTCCGCCTATCCATTTCACAAAAAATAAAACGAAGTTAAAAGTAGAAGAATGATAGTAAATTACAAACGTCAACGTCAAGCACAATATCTACGTAAGTGACCGTAAAACCATTGTGACGGATTAAATTACGTAAAATAGTATAAATTGATATAAACTATCTAATATAGTGATCTAATCTGACAGCATTACACCGCAGACCATTGCGTACGCGTCAAGGCTGACCACTATAGTACTACTTTCGCTCGCCGCTCCACATGCATGGAGCGCTAAAATAACATTGCGGCTAAGATGTTAAAATATTAATAAAAAAATATATGTCAAATTTTATGAAAGATGTTTATTTTTAAGTACGTATATCTTGTAAGTAGTTGTTGCTATTTCTCTATATTTAATAATATCTACACAATGTTGACTTTACGATTCAAGTTTACAAAAGTGTCGGATAAATCTGTAATAATATAAAATGGTTAAAAGGCTATCTAGCAATACTAATCAAAGTATCAGAATCAATATCGGCTTATAAAATGTAATCGTATTTTACTACAAATAGTAACGTTGCTGTAAATGTTTTTTTTTTTTTATATTTACGACAACAATTAACAATCCATCACATATTTATGACGTAAAATGTTAATAATGAAATAGCAACATTTTAATGTTTTCGTAATTCAATGACTGACAGGCGTAAGGTACGTTTATATTACATTTAATAAGTGCAGCAAGGTCGAGGATATAATTTGTTCTCATAACAATAATAATATTTTTATTAAATATAGTTCAGGAATTTTAATTAATAATCATTAAAAAAATAATAACTTTAAAAACATTGTAATAATTCATAATAATTACAAAATACGTGAAGGTTTCCGTCTGTATTCTCTTAAATATTATTATAACATAAATGCGTTTTGATTTTTATAGATATTTGATACAGTTATACGATCAAGTCACTATCAAAATCTCATTAGATTCATATAACAAACAAATTAATACGTATTATACCGCGTTACATATTACTTAATGAGTGAACTGCATTTATCTCACTTAAGAAAGTAAAAGTGAATGATGTGTCGGCCGATATACACGATATCGTGATTGTACTGTTACGTCCAAGAATGAACACGAACTTGGTACAGTCAATCACATAATCAGATTTAAGGTAAAATAATCGATTTTCTGAAAAATATTAAACAGAGACGGTATATGTAAAATATTTCAAATATACACCAGTTGAATAAATTAAAACGCATCCAATATAACACATTACAGTAAAAACACTTCCGAACATAAATCTTAAATAATATTTATAGTGAATTTATTTAACACGAAAAAACACTTGAGGCGAAGAACATATTGATTCACATTGATTCTGATGTTGAAGATGAACTTGATGGGTGACTGTTTTATTCATAATATACGATTAGGTTTAAAAGCATTACACGTTAGTTAGTTCTCGTATAAAGGAAACAACTAAAAAGAAAGTCTTTGACTAATGTGTCCGCTTTAGGGTTATCGCACTGTAATCGGTATATTGTACTAAAATATTATTTTAATTTACGCGAAGTAATATTGATGATTTAACTATACAGATTAAATTTAAAAAAAAAGTTACTTTAAAGATCATGGGTTTTTGAAAAAGGAATGTCATAGTATAAGAATAATGTTGGATATAAATGGGAACGGGTATAAAGCAAGAGGTAGAACGAATAAAATGTAGATTAATTGTGAGACGACTAAGCATATAGATGGACAAACAAATGGGATATGTTCAAGCAAATGATTATAATAATATGAAATCACCATGAAATGTTTATAATTGCACTAAAACCATAAAATAAAACCCACACAGTACTCTTTCTTTCGACTGTACGATAAACTCTATGTTTATTTATATGACGTTGATTCATCACAATCATTTGATCAAAGACAAAGTTATTACTGTATTTATCTCAAATGAAGTCTACACAAATTGTAATTATTTTATAGATTAATACTTTTAACGTACGACGTAAATGCTTCTTTAATGCATAAAAGTCTTTTGAATTAAAACGCATTAAAATATAGTTATGATTCAAATCAAGGTTATGCCAACATTAGTTTAAAGATTAATATCAAATCTTAATGAGAATCTATTAACAAGTACGTATAACCTGATATTACTGTTTACTTCATACGTAATTGCAAACAACAGTCATTTAAATCTATTAAGATAAGCGCAGATTATAACTACACTTTAAAATAACACATTTATAACATAGCTCCACATTACATAGACATTACACATTTAAATAACCCTGTGAAAGTGTCATTACTGGGTCTTCTGTCGTTTTGGGGAACAAGCTTGAAGCACCACCACGCTCCAATGTTGGTTGATGGCACTTGTGGCAGTTTCAGTGCAGCGAGTACGAGATTAATTATAAACACAATTAAGCTCATTCAAATTCAGTGGTCCTCCGGGTTTGAACCCGTAATCTTTGGTTAAGATTGACGTATTCTAATCACTAGGATACCTCATCTCAATTTTGGTTATTAAAATAAAATAACACTGACTGAATTTCAATATTCTGTTCATATACTTATATGTATATTTATGCTTAGATTCTTTAGCTGTAGCATTTTGTAAAAAGTACCTACTTTTATAAAAATATTTGAAATGTTCTAATATAATACCGAGATTTTTTGATTGATGAGATTTTTGATTTTTTTTATCTATACCAACACTCTAAAGCTGAAAGTGTGTTTTTTGAACGGTTGCAGGAACAGCCCTAAATAAAAGATCAAAAATTACTTTACGACATCTTGGTGTAACCACGGACAAAACTCGCGAAACAGCTACTAATATAATATAAAAAATGAATAAGTATAA
This sequence comes from Nymphalis polychloros, assembly GCA_905220585.2. Taxonomy (NCBI): domain Eukaryota; kingdom Metazoa; phylum Arthropoda; class Insecta; order Lepidoptera; family Nymphalidae; genus Nymphalis; species Nymphalis polychloros. The sequence continues at coordinate 3,672,126 of HG992246.1, read as the reverse complement.
CATTGAATTCGATTCATATTCATTGCATTAATTGAATTAAATACCAATTATTTAGCAAATAATTTTATTAAAACCTAATCATATATGACCTCATGCGAAAGAAATCAAGTAAATCTAATTGTCTAATGTAATAATTAGCGGCAACAACCGACCTCACGTCAGGGTTACACAACCGTCACGCTACGCGCGAGCCAATTGAACGCAACCCGTTAGAATAATGAAAGTACAACCTCTAATAACCGTACGGTATTAACCCTATTTATTCAAACCTCGCTTTTGAAATATATATATATGATCAAAACTATTTAAAATTATTAATGTTGCAACCAACGGAAGTGAAATTAATATGTAATCAAATTAATTTAAATTAAGCTACAAAATTAAGTGGTTATTTTAATTACGTTTTTTTTAAATATTATTTTATCTATTTAGAAACAAGTTGTGCAATATAACAGAATTAAAAATATTTTATAATTATTCTCGTGTCTCATAGAACTTTCAACTTATTACCTGCGAATAGCAAATGGTTACGTAAATAAAATAAAATTCAATATTCGATTTTTTTAAATATATTATTGTAGCTAGTAATAAGCCGTAATAATTACAACTTGTACGATTTACCAATGATCCGGGGAGACAAAATTTTAACGTTGATAGCAAATTTTTCATATGCTGCCCACTAAACTCCTGTATTGAATCCGTATTATTCTATTTTCAGCTCAGGCGGGAATTCTTCTGCAACATGCGCCAGCTTGTCCCGAATCTTATGGAGTTCAGGTATCTAATTGAAGACTACAAAACATCATAGCTAGGATACTAATATTTTTATCACTGTACAAATTATATAGAGATATTGTAGTATTTTATTAAAAAATCGATTTTTCTAGCCTAATACATTTTAACTTTAGCCAAGATTTAGTGAAGAATCTAAATAAGCGAATTCAACTTATCACATGTATCGGCTTTGATAAAAAAAAAACTATCAGTAAGCATATCCTGGTACGTTACATCCACTCAACACATTTTATTCTACTGCCAAATAGCATTGCTTAGTAGATGAGCACTTACCATCAGGCTGCCCTTTTGTATCCAGCTACATGTTTTAAATAACAAAAATAGGTGATATAAAATTTACTAAAGAAATTTACTTGTTTATCTAATATTCTATAAACAAATCTAGTATTGTAACGGATGCATCATTTACTTACCAATCATTAAATTAAACAAAATAAATATTATTGCAATAATTGACTATGCTATATATTATACATTTTAGGCTTACGCCCACCCTGAGCTCTGCGACCAATTCTTCCTGTGTACAAATGGAACCCTCACCGTAGAGACGTGCGAGAACGGTCTCCTGTTCGACGGCAAAGGCGCTGTACACAACCACTGCAACTATAACTGGGCTGTGGAATGTGGAGAGAGAAAGGCTGACTGTGAGTATTGTTGTGAGAATAATGGACATATTATTCAAATGTTATCTCTATTTATCGATGAAGAGTGATTAGTCCGTTTAACTGTTGTACTTCCCGTCCCAAGTATTTCTTCTAATTAAAATATTTGTACAAGTAATGTACTTGTTTCTTCTGGTCTAAAAATATGCTATTTTATTTTATTATTTGAAATATATTGTTTAATACAACTTCATTTAAATATGGTGTTCTTGTTTTAAGCTTAATAAAATTTTACTAAAACAAATTTTTGCCCTAAATTTCAGTAACACCATACTCAACCCCCGGTTGCGAATACCAGTTCGGTATCTACCCCGACAGTGCGGAATGTTCCACCAGCTACATCAAGTGCGCATTTGGAGTACCCCATCAGGAGCCTTGCACGCCCGGTCTCGTATACGATGAACGCATCCATGGCTGCAACTGGCCTGATCTTCTTCAACCTTTCTGTAACCCCGAAGGTATGTCAAAGTATTACTTCGATCAAACAACGAAGTATCCATTAGTTAGATCAACAGTGCGCATAGGCCATCAAAAATAACCCCAAGAAAAAACAACCTTATCTTCAGCGAACTTGTAACTGACTTGATATCTGCAGCTGTTTGGTTAACTTTTAATCTAAAATGACAGATACTCAACTTCATAAAAAATTCTACAAAGTATATATTTTTTAATTGCTGTTAGGAGTATATAACGCACTGGACTGACTTTCTGTGGTTTTTGTGTAGTAAAAGTAAAAGTAAAAGTAACAGCCTGTGAATGTCCCACTGCTGGGCTAAGGCCTCTTCTCCTCTTTTGAAAAGAAGGTTTTGGAGCTTATTCCACCACGCTGCTCCAATGCGGATTGGTGGAATACACATGTGACAGAATTTCAGTGAAATTTGACACATGCAGGTTTCCTCACGATGTTTTCCTTCACCGTCAAGCACGGGATGAATTATAATCACAAATTAAGCACATGAAATTCAGTGGTGCTTGCCCGGGTTTGAACCCACGATCATCGGTTAAGATTCACGCGTTCTTACCACTGGGTCATCTCGGCTTTATGGTTTTTGTGTGATAGTAAGTAAATGTGTTTCTCGATGCGACTCCCAATTTAGAATTTGCGCACAACGAAAGGAAATTTCCAGCAACTATAACAAATGCAGACTTTGAACCAATACACTAAATTTATCTCTAAATAAATCAGAAATATTATATAATATAAAGTGAAAATAATTGTGCATATTTTACATATTCTTAAAGTACCATATTTTTTCCTCAACAGCTGTGGTCGGCTTCAAGTGCCCAAGTAAAGTACCCGCAAACACCCAATCAGCCAAGTTCTGGCCTTTCCCTCGCTTCCCAGTGCCAGGCGACTGCCATAGACTAATCACCTGCGTGGAAGGCAACCCTCGTCTTATCACCTGCGAAGAAGGCAAGGTCTTCGACGACCAGAACCTGACCTGCGAAGACCCTGAATTAGTGCCCCACTGCGCGCACGCGTGATTTATTAATCTATAAAAAATATTATAAAACGAAAACGAATAAGTCCTTCATCTAAGGCTTAATATATGTAACTCTAGATATATGAAATAATGCTGTTTTGTTTGTTATTAACTGCTGGTAAAAAAATTAAATCCATTTTACAAAAAACGCACATTATTACTTTTCAATAAATCATATTTACGATGATGGTAGATAACTACTGTCGTATTTACGATGATGTAGTTGTCGAATATCATTCTAGTAATCTCAATAATTTCAATTAACACGATTATGTTATTTCGTTTTCGTTTTGTGATACATAAAATAAAATCTGGAATTTTTTCCACCGATTCCTATTTATTACTTAAAATTGCTTCATATTTTTTTACATCCTTACTGCAAAATATTTAAAAAAAAATATCAATTAAAATGTTAGGTCATCTGACTATAATTTGCGTGATATTAGTTACCATAGAATTAAAGTACCCGTTATGATAAAATATCTTTGTATATATATATATATATATATATATATATATATATATATATATATATATATCTCTTTTTTTAACAAATCAATGTAAATATGTTTACCAGTAAAACTGAAAATGTAAATAGAGAAATACTATATATGTTAAATAATAAAATGTTTAAAATTATATAAAGTTTTCATTAAATTGTATTTACCTGAAAAAACTTGATGATCAGAGACAGAACAGCTATTTACAAAAATCATAGAATTATTATTATGATTATAAGAAATAAATTAATATAAAGTTTTATTGATGTGTAACCGTTAATTTGACTTCAGTAAAATATATAGAAACAATGTGTAAATGTCCTCCTTATTCGAACACGCTGCTCCAATGCAGGTTTGTGAATACGCATGTTAAAGTTTTTCATCCGACACAATCAAGTGTCATCACGATATTTTCCTTCACCGCCAATCGAGATGAATAATAAACAAAAATTAAGTACATGATTCAGTTTTGCTTGCCCGGGTTTCAACCTGCAACTTTCGGCTAAGATCACGTTTATTAACCACTAGGCCACCTCGGCTTTCAGTATCTATGTATAAAAAAATGCAGAACGACTATGTTTTTAGCCCAACTGTTTTTCATAAGAATCTTTAAAAAAGAAATTGTCATTAAACAGAATGTGTAACCTTTAAGTTATATTTAAAATTACCTAGAAAGGATGTAAGTATTTTTTAACAAATATAAGATGCGACGAATACGTACAGAGTATATTTATAACAGAATATCAATAGAAGACAAGTTTGGTATTAGCACGTGATTAGAATTTTTAAATAAAATGACGTTAACTTAAACCTGATGTTGGCTTAGTGTTGTTAAATTACTAAACAATGAGATAATATCATCAAATTCAATTACACCAAACGTGAAAAGCATCAAAACAAAGTAATTTTCAATGGAATCATTAGACCCTTTTTTTATATAGCACTAAACGACAAATCATTGCCTCTGCAGCGATCGTTGCCGAGGCAAATTATTATACTGTTGATCACATTACTTATTATAAATACGATAGTTTTTTTGCAGATAAGAACTATTCGTGCAATATTTATTAGCTTCGTTAAGAATTAAATTAGGAGATACTAAATTATTAATACCATCTATGGTATATGTTATATGATCACAAAAATATTAAATCACTTAAATCGTTATCGCTTCCACACGTTTATATATACTTCTTAAGCAAGAAATAAATCAAAACTTGTAATAAATATTATCCGATTACAAATGTTTGCTAATTATTTCTAGAATAATTTATAAACGCTATTAAAAGCATAATCCCAGAAAATTATAATCAATGTCATAAATTTGATATTGTAAAATATGAAATATATTTTTTATTGATAGCACACAGCGAACGATTACCAGGCCATTTTAATCTTTAAATAATTGCATGATAATATCTTTAACAGCACAGTATTATTGTGTCTGTTATGGTGTTTATCACATGGCTTTATTTTACTCGGTGGTAGGGCTTTGTGCAAGCTCGCCTGGATAGATACCACCCACACATCAGATATTCTACCGCACAACAGCATTACTTTGTATTGTTGTGTTCCGGTTTGAAGGGTGAGTGATCCAGTGTAATTACAGGCACACGGGACATAACATCTTAGTTCCCAAGGTTGGTGGCACATTGGCAATGTAAGCGATGGTTAACATTTCTTACAATGCCATTATCTATGGGCGTTGGTGGCCTACCTATACAATAAAAAAAACATAATTATTGGATAGAAAATTCTGATAATTGTTAAAAGTTATTTATGATTACTGATGAGGTTCAATAGCAAGTAATTGGAAAGGACATGAAGAATTTTACAAGTAAAATTCTTTAGATGAAAGAAAAAGAAAACAATGGCACTATTGTAAAATTATTCTTTAATAGCCTAACTACTTAAAACTATTCCTCGTCAACCTCTATTTGTTTTCCCTTTCCTGGGCGCATTGGCTTGCGACGAGATGGGGAGCCTGATGGTTTAGGTTTTGGCGTAGGTGGGTTCTCTAGGGCATCCAATTCAGAGTCTGTCAGCTGGCCTTTGTACCAATCAGCGCTATAAAAAAATATGATTAGAAAGATCAAGATCACACACAACTGTGAAAGATAATTGTTATTTTCATAACAAGCGCTTCTATTGAACTAGTACTAATTACTACTGTAAATTAGTGTTTTGATAAAAAACCAAAATAATAATTTTTATTTAATTGTTAAGATGCTTGTTATTGTCTCCGTTAATTAATTTTATTGCATTCCGTTTGCTCTAAAGAAGGAATGTTTTATTTATCAGTTCTTCCTTAAGTAAGTTTTATCTACTAGTAATCTTTCGTTCACACTTTGAAGTAGGCTAGTGAGATAGCGTTAAGCGTTCCTTTTGTACAATATAGTATATAAATAAAATAAATATTAAATAAAATATTTCGTACCATTCAGGCACCTTTCTCGACCATTCACATTTCTTGGTGACATCGTCGAAGGCTTGTCCGAGCTTACAACCGGAGCGTCTCGGGGTGTTGCCATTGATGCATACATAGAAGAACTGACAGTCCTCAGGGTCAGCGTACCGAGGATGTGTCAAACCGAAGGTCTCGTTTACAAGGGGACAGTCAAATTGGAATACCTCTGCGATAAAGAAATTACATTACTGTTAATCAATATTTTAAACTTTTTAAATGCTATGTTAATAAAATTTCGAAAAAAGTTAGATATTAACATATTTTTGTATAAATCACCGAAATAAAGATAACTCACTTAGGTATCGATTAAAAATAATGCTTATGTCTTGAGTCTGCGAAATTCTTTATATCTAAATTAAATTTTTTTTATATTTTACTATACTATAAGCCGAGATGGCCCAGTGGTAAGAACGCGTGAATCTTAACCGATGATCGTGAGTTCAAGCCCGGGCAAGCACCACTGAATTTTATGTGCTTAATTTGTGATTTATAATTCATCTCGTGCTTGACGGTGAAGGAAAACATCGTGAGAAAACTGAAATTCTGTCATATGTGTATTCCACCAACCCGCATTGGAACAGCCTGGTGGAATAAGCTCCAAAACCTTCTCCTCAAAAAGAGAAGAATCCTTAGCCCAGCAGTGGGACATTCACAGGCTGCTACTGTACTGTACTACTGTTATATTTTACTATATATTTGATAACATACCAGCAGCTCCACAACCCTTCTTCTTTGCCTCATCGGGCCAGGTGCAAATACCGCTTTTGTCGTTGTACACGAGACCATCAGGACAAGTGATCATGTTGAACTTGCCGTCTACACAGTAGTAGAATTTACCGCATTCTTTTGGGTCTGAGTGGGAGAAGTAACCATTTTGACGTGGACAGTGCTGGGCGGGAATGGGTTCCTCTGCAACAGAAGAATGATTTGTTAATTGTAATTTTTTTCAATAAATAATATTTGTACCTATTTTTAAAGCCTTATCTATTAGTAGCTAGTAGTATTTTGTTCTCGGCCAAATCTTTTATTGTGGTTTAATATTATTGTCAAAATGTCTTAAAAATATATTTCATCTATATCATTTCTATTTATTAATTGAATAACCTGGTTCTACGTTGTATTAAATAGTTATTTTTTATAATCTTACTAAATTGTCACGACAACAAAAGTGGTTATTCAATAAATTCCAACGTCGCTTCAAGGCCGTAGCTCCCTTGAGATTGGAAAGTTGTTCCAAGCAAAGTTAACCTTTAGCATACTATGATTATACTGATGCTACTAACCAGTCGTACCGAAATGGCAAACACGTGTCACTTCCACTCACGTGTATTGTGACCTTTATAATCTATGATTATTTAAAGTATTCATGAACTAAGTTAAATATATTTCCCGAAAATTTTTCACGTCTAACATTTGTCTAAAATGAAATAGAAAAAGATTTTTTAAAAATTAGATAAAAATTATTGACTGCTAGTTATTCATATGTTTTAGATCGACATTAATAATTACATTAGTAAAACGAAAAACATTTTTGTAAATTAAAATTTTTTAAACAAAAAATCTAATTTATTTAAAAGTTGTTTTAAATTTCGAATCTAATAATTCGAGACATAAAATTCTAATATATGTTATATTATTTTACTAGCTCATAAAATAGCTACAAAGTTCATACATAAATAACAACAAAAATTAAAATCGTAAAAGTCTTAATATGCTATAAATATTAATTCTTAATTACTCTATAATCTACGATCAATGCAATAATGCAGGTGACCGCTATGTTTCATACAAGATAATACAATCTAAAATACGAGTAAACGTTATATTTTACTTATATTCTTATATTATAAATGTATTTAAGAGTTTATAAATTTTAATGCAAGATGTAAAGAACAGATTGTAATAGAATTAGACATAGAACTCCATTTTATCATGGATTAATGCATAGGGTACTCTTTTTATTAAGACTCACGTCAACCAAAGCACCCGGGTGATTTTTATTAGTTACCTGTATATTTATCATTTAACCACTAAATAAACCATTTGTTTCAAAGTAATGTATACTAGTTTCCAACCGCAGATTCGTCCAAGCGTAAGGAGTGAGACCAGGTATTAATTCTTTAATGACAACCCCCTGACAACACATGTGCAAAATTACAAGATGATCGATTGAATAGTTTAAACGTGGAAGCGTAAACAAACTCATTTTTGCATTTATAATATTACGAATCAGACCCAGCAAGGTATAAAAATTAATATTGCGAGGCGATGGGTCACCTAAAGTGTAGCTTAATTAGTACTTACGTAGCTTGGGTCGCTGAGAGCAATCAATGTTGAAGGGAAGGTCACATTTCTCCTCATCTGGGCTGTAGTCATTGAACACCATACCATCTGGGCATAGCTTCTCAATTATTTTACCATCTCTGTAATTAAAATTAAATATTTATTTATTAAATATAAATATTACTCACATTATACTAAGTAACATTATTTTTATTATCACAAAATTGATTTTTAAATCTATCATATAATCCCTTAAGATAAGAAAAAATCCTGTAAAAATTAATTGTATTAATTATAATTATGTGCATCGTACACACTAAGACTACTGATATTTATTACCCTGTGGACAGCGAGTCTAATATTTAATTTATAAAAGTATATAGCTTAGAGAAAGTTTTAATATAGTTCAGTTCTTGTATGACTAGTACATGGCTTTTAGAGTTACAGTCTTGTCTGTAATCATAAAGGTTAGTTTATGCTAACTTATTAAGCGTTTGTTATTGTTAATTTTATAATAATTTATATTCCAATATTTAACTCCATTTTCATTCCAGCTTTTACGTTATATATATCAAAGATTTTTGACGATTTCGCCCTATACAATAGATTCTCTGAATGTCAAAAAATAAATATATTTAATAGAATGGATAAATACGAGTAGTCTTACCCACAACATACAATCGAACAATGATTTTTTTAACAATAAGAATGTTTTATTTGTAATATGTGTATTTTATTTTTACACAGTAAAAATAACTTCGATTGGAGGTTTCCTTTTACGAAATATATTTGCGAAACGCAGTCACGGTACTTACGAAAATAAATAAAATATCAAGATTGCAATTTAAAAAACGAATGTATGAGCATAAGAACCTTCAAAAATATTTATCGCTAAATAACACTCAAGCAAATATTCTCTTAAGGCTAAACTTACTCATATTGTTTGAATTAACGATTGTACACAACCCAAACTCGTATGGTAGTCATCAAATAAGGAAAAGAGTTTTAAATATTGCAGCAACAAAAAAAATTCAATATAAACACACTTTTAATCTTAGTATAGAAAATTAAATATATCTATACTAGGATCATCATCATCAACAGCTTAATTCAATGGTAGCTAATTCTAAATTACATTTATAGTACAGCTACATTATGCTAATTGTAATATAATATGTAAATTCTAAATGATTACAGAAATGCATTTCATTGCAATTAAGCTATTATTGCTAAGCCTGTTTGTGATTGAGTAAAAAGTGCTCAAGCCAATTTACAATAATTACAATAATTCAAAATATTTACAATAATTCAATTTTTCCAACGAAAAATTGAATTATTGTAAATAATTTGAATTAACATAAGTGCTTGGACAAATGTAAAACAAAGTTTTTTTTTGTTGAAATAATCAATCACTTATCGTTGTTGTGCTATTTTGATATCCTATTTACCTGCATTCGTAGTATTTGTCACACTGTTCAGCATCCGCAAAGTAACCGTCGTTTGGACAAGAGTTTGTGATCTCTGCATCACGCTCTGCGTCTTCGGCGGCGACGCGCGCTGGCGGGTTCACTGGTTTCCTCTTTCCATTCTTTGGAACTGCTGATGATGCTAATACTGGAATGAAAATGATCGAAAATAAATATTCTGCAAATTAACTTAAACGATTGTTAAGTTATTGGAATCCAATAAAGCCAAAATTTCTTCAAATTCCGTTTTAAGCAAATATTTACAAATCTAATAGACTTTTATACGAGTACGTACATTTAAAACGTCAAGCGTTTAAATGCATTTCGAGACATAGATCATACCTAGAAGTAACGACAAAGTGCTCTGTAGTTATTATTTAAAAAAAGGAAGATGCTTACGACAAGTTTTGTATAATTAACGTAATAGTTACATGTCGTTAATAATCGATTAACATAATTTTAATTATACGTTTGAATGCTCAGAAATTATATAAAAATCACAATCATATGTTTTATATTGACATTGAATAAAAATGCAAGACAGTCGATAAATAAAAATTCAATAAATAGTATAGACGACGTTTCCTGTCCTACGCATGCATTTAGCGGTTTGCATTGAGCTGGGAGTTCAACGCAGACTTCCTATTTCAATTTCAAAGCTGAATGTCGAATCAAACTATTACTTTGTTCTTAAATATTAATGTTTTATCAAAATCAAAAATATACTTGATTCAAGTAGGCTTTTAAGTATGTTTATTTATTTTTTTATTTCTTATAAGTAGATGAACTCGTAAATGGGCCACCAGATGGTGAGTGGTTACCACCAGTCATAGAAATTGAAATATTGACCATCTCTCACAACATCAATGCGCCACCAATCTAGGAAACTAAAATGTTATGACGCTGTAGTTAAACAGCGTTAGACCAGAAACACAACAATCCTTTAAACCGAAACACAACAATACTTTGTAGCAATTAGTATTGCTGCGGTTGAATATGTTACAAGTGAATGGTATCTACTGTACAGATTTTCACAATGCACAAAGTCAGTAGGACTTTAATCAAGTTAAATAATTTTAAAAAATAAATTAAATCAAAAACAAATAAAGGATCGGAATGTAGATACATCGTGTTGGTCTCATGATACAAAAGCAGCAAAAACTCAGTTACGCTCTTTTCATCTATCATATACATAAATGTAATCTAAATGCCAATATGGTATAATTAAATTGTTAATAGACAAAGCGTATTTCCTATTCCAATAAAATTTTCATATTAAATGAAGGTCGACTTAGGCTATTTACTTTTTTTTAAATATATTTTTTTCATATTCGAATAGCCTTGCATGTATTTTATTTTAAAAATATAAATTTTAAATGTTTAAATCATGATAATAATGATTATTATAATGATTAAAAAATTGTAACGTTATATATTTTCAAGAAATTTATATTTAGTCGTCACATTTTTCTTTCTAAAAGGAGAAGTATGAACGAATTCCATTATTTGAGATTCACTAACAGGCTTTAATATATATATTTTATATTTGAGATTCACTAACAAGCTTTAATATATAATTCTTATCTTGTCTTTCCCTATCGTCAACGATAATTACGAGTTCCATGCCGTTACTTAAAATATATTTAAATTAAAATAACAGACTTAAAATAAATAGAGTCATTGTCATTGTTTTACATAATGACGTTAATCATTATTACGATTATCGAGTGAAGTTTACATAATCAATTAGCAAATTTCATTATAATGTAACGTCACACTTAAAACAATTACATAAAAACTTTCACTGCTAACAAATCTGAAGAAAACTTTTTACTTCCAGTTTACTGATAATACAGAATATAAATATAATACCTACGGCATTACTTATAAACTTTTTTATCGGGTGCTTAGTTAAGCACTGACTTCTCTCTTTCTGACATGACTGATTTGTCATTCGAAAGAATAAGACACAGCATAGTTTAACGAATCACTATCTGTGCAACATTTTCATAGGTAAAGCCGTAATTGATTGAAGTTTAGGCAAAAACCAAATGATTCTATATTAAATACCTAAGATAATACAATATGGTTTCAAAAACAACTATTACATATGAAGAGAATATATTCAGATATCAACACAATACGTGTAAATATGACCTCGTGACCTTTAACCAGTTTAACATAAGGTGTATAATGTTATCGTTGACATAAAAACATAGTAATAGACACTTAAACGAACAAAGACGGGTGAAGCAATAATCTGTAACCGTTTCTCTGTTACCTAACTTCATGAAAGTTGAGTCTGAGCCAAATTTCGACCACATTGACATTATATTAAAGCTTAGTTCATACATTGATAACGGATATTAATAATAATACTTGACAAGTAACTATCTTATTTTGTTGTTTGTTTTAAAATAATGATTTAAAAAAATAAACAATTTTCGGATATACAATTCTGAATGTCTTATATTTTTCATCAATAATTTAATTTAATAGAAACTCATTAAACATAGAACATTTTTTTTTTGTTTTATATGTATAAGATTCATTGCGCTTTTCCTAAAATACAAAGAATGGTATTATAATGTATGCAATTAAGTTCTTATACTAACGTTATAAAACTCAATTAACCATAGTTTACATTCTATGTGACACGCGCTCTACATTATAAAGGTCCGGTTATAAGGCCGGAAACTTTCCTTATCACGAGTTAATTTCTTAGAATGTGCAATCTCTCAATCAAGTTTCAAGATATTTTCTGTCACTGTGTGTCTACACCCTTATTTAATAATAACCTTGAAGTACACCTATTAAAAGCTTTTATTTAATTTATAAAATTACGTAACACGTTTTGTTTTATTTTATTACATCATTAATAATATAATTATATATATAAATATATATATATAATTATATTATTAATATAATATAATTTGTTAACACTAGGATTCATTGTAAATAAATGTTTAAATAAACATCACATTTATTATCATATTATTAGATAAATACATTTCAAAATATTCATATTAATTATGCTTGATTTGAATACCAGAAACCAGACACGTCAATTAGACAGGTGATATTATTATTTAAGCCAAGGTCAGCTGATAAATTGATTAAGTTAAAATAAACTGAGTTAGAGCATAGTAACAAGCTGAATTAATAAAACAAAACCATGCATTAGAACATGCAATTGTACATGGAATAAAAGTTATTTAAAAATCACAACACGTTAAACATAGCGGAAAAAGCGTTCTAGTATGAAAACAGACTTACCAACTAGACACGCCAAAAAAACAACACCTATGGACGACTTAAACGCCATCTTGCGAACCCCTTTTGATTACTGTAACAATCACTCAATATAATGTCAAACAGTAACCTATCGATGATTCTCTCACTACGTTCTCTAGCGCACTGACAATAACACTTTTTGTCCTCCGTTCTTACCTGCTGAACGCCTTAGCGAAAGGTTAAGCTACTACACCTGTCTCTCTTCCACCGATTTATGTTCGTATATACCCGTACTCGTCGCTCACGAGTTCTCCGGACTATTTGGATCCTGTTATCGCTACGTGTTCTGCAAGAGAATTATCATTAGAACAAGATATTTAGCAAAGGATCAAGATATTTAATAGAAGATAGCTATAAAAGGCAATTTGATCGAATTTCAATTAGTAAATAAATAATATCACGAATATACTGGCCGTGTATTGTTTGTTTAATGTTACCTTTATTATTAATTAGAATGTGTAATGAAAGATGTTACGAAACGTATTGAGAAATGTGGGTCAAATTAACAAGGCTTGATTAATTAAACTAATTATTAATAACACATTTTTGCGTGGATATCTTGCTACATATTTTAGCGGGTTTAAATAAAGAATAGCCCGTGTGGGCTATGTGTGGGCAAGTATTTGCATCTGTGTCACGAAATAGCTGCGTGTACTACAAGATAATATCTTGTATGTACATAAAGCAAGGCAGACACATAAACATCGCGCTTTCACATATATTAGTAACAATTAAAACATTTTACTTTTTTTTTATTATGAGAGAGTTGCTAATTGCTCGCAAAACCTAAGCAGATATTTTGTGCATTAGAATTACTCAAACTCATCTGAGAACTTTTGAACAATATCACATTGAGTAAATTCAGTTGATTTGCACAATCAATTAATATAATTAATATAATTACACAAATACAACACAAAGCCGTGCTCAATTAAAATTATATATTGTAATTTTCCCAAAATCATTCTCTTATTATTTTTTATTATTATTATATAATATTTCTTTATTTATTACACAGTAAGCATAAAAAGTAAAAAGCTATGGTTCATAATTATTTATATATTATCTTATCATAAAAATATAAATTTGCATCTAACCTAAGCTAGCCTACCCATACACCGCATAGAATACAGGTCAGAGATCTAAAACCGATAAAATATCCTCTGGAATCCCCATCATTTGCCAAGGTAGAAAATATTTTATGTAATAAAACAATAAAATAAATAAACGATTACATAATATGATCAGTAATAGTATGTCCAAATTGTATTTTTTTTTTGTATTGTATTGCAACGATCCATACACTAGACTTAGTTCATTGTTGATAAGTATGTTCAAATAAAGTATTTGATTAATTTACCAAAACATTTAAGCGAACACCTTTTGTTAATATAAATAATTTAAGTCGTAATTGCGAACATCGGTACACATCGTTATGTACATCATTCAAATGCGCGCCTATCGGTACAAATGCGAACTTATAGTTGATGTGAAAATGAATAAAACATTCCTCATAACGACACAAGTATGGTTTATTACAAATACCTATTAGCCTAATTAAAGGTAACCTTCTCATAATTAGTAATATTTTCTGTTATATATATATTTTTAAATAGTTATAAACAGATAGACTATTTATTCATTTTATTTATATGCTTTATTGTACACACAGAGTTACAGAAACATACAGTAATGAAAAAATAAAAGTACAATATAAATATGTTCCTGTAGCACAAAAGGCGGTCTTATGAATGAGAGCGATTTCTACCAGACAAACTTTGGGAGAAGGACATGGGCTTAATAAAGCGGCGGAGGTGTACACATAAAAAAAATATAAAGAAAATATTGTTTTTATTTTACTACTACACATACTATACTATATATTATATACACATAAGTAACTACACATATACATTAAACGATATACAAGTACATCATTACATAAACTATATATAAATAGAAAAAAATGATAATAATAATAAATAAATATGTAGCTAAGATAGTTCTAATAATAAGCAATAAAGCGCATTACAATGTTGAAAATTGAATAAATTTAAAAAAAAATGTTATAATACAGTATAAATATTATTTTACATTTTAACGTTTTTTTTAAATTAACTATTGTATGAAAATAACAATAATATTACATATTTTGTTCTGAGAATTAATTAATCTTTTTATAGATTAATTACAGTCTTATAAATCTTGTGTTAAAACATGATTAATGAATTAATTCGAATTGTTCAAGTTAAGCCTTACGATGTATAGTAACGAAAGAGAGTACAGAATTGGGGAGAAAGAAAAACCCTACATGTTACGAGGTGTTTACGTTATGATATTCAGGTTGAATTTCAAATAGGCGTAGAGATTAAGAATTCGTTCGAATCCCATTTATATATATGTATAATAATATTTATGCAATTATTCAATTAAATTGCGCATTTTAGCTACATTTATAAATAAATTATTATTTTAACTCTACTTAATAATTACTGACTAGTCGCAACTTTTGTCATTGTCGTTTAGTCTAGCGTTACGTGTATGACATTAGAAAGGGTCTTGGCAGATATTTCTTAAAACAGCCATTCATATCATTCAAAAAAATGTACTAATTGCTTACATTACGAAAGTATATTATCTATTTGAATAGTACATGTTAAAAAAATGTCATAAGTAATCTCAGTTTTATATCTTTTTTATTTATCCTAAATGACATTGACGAAATAATCTGTTCCTTGTTGGCACAACCGAAAGCAATTAAGCAAGGAATTATATTGAATTTAAAGTACTGATTTCCTAATATTCCATTTAATTAAAGACATTGTACTAGTAACCGTCTCTGCGTCTGCTAGTGATCCTGGAACTGCTGAACGACTCTATTTGTGATACAATGATGCTACATAATGTTGACGATGACTGCCTCGTTGTTATAATGGCTATATTGTAAAGCTGCAACCTGAGGTCCTAGGTTCAAACCCCGGTTGAACTACAAAATACTTGAGTTTTTCAGTCAAGATTTTTCAGCATATCAAATTATGGAAGTTGGCAATATTAACATTCCCGTCGTTAGTCCTGCGCATGATTTATTTACGTTATTGTCGGATTGCTATCCCATCGGATTATGATAGTAATGGTATAGAGAGTGCATTTGTATGTGCGCATACAACGAGCTTGTGCACGATAACATCTCTTGCTCTAAATCTAATCTCTGTTGAGAATGGTGTGGTAACCGACACCCATTAAGGAGAAGATAATTATCATTCACATTATATACATTTGTTTCACCTGCTGTGGGGCTCATACCGAAATACACTTGAGGTCCAAATGTTTAAAGGCCTCAAGTGCCCCTTGTTGTCCCTTAATCCAGGCTCGTCCTCTTTGGTAATGTCGACTAGCAGGTCGATGTCCTTTAACTTCAGAAGGTCAGGCACACCCCTCCACAATCATTTCGAAACAATCCGTTAGGTCCATTGTTCACTCTGCTCATAGCTTTACTAGGATCTAATAGATTGCACTGTGCCTTTATATTAGCCAATTAATAAATTTATATCACATATATTATATACATATAATATATATATAAAACTTATTCCTCGATGAAAGATTATGTATATTTAAAAAGTTTGAGGTCAGTATCTGATGATTTTCAAGCAGGAGAAATAAATGATTATTATTTAAATAACATACATATTAATTAATTGATTTTTGACTTTTGTGTATATAAGGAACTTTATTTTTTTCTTATATTATTTTTTCTTAAAAACTTACTTTTAACTAAATGTTATTTAGTCTAGAAAGATTATAAGATTATTTAAAATTGTTTATAATATATTGATTCGATTTGTATCATTATTAGCATTGTCTAACTCGCAAAACCTAAAAAATATAAACCGAGCTATTTATCAATTTTATTGTATTGCATAGTTTGCTAGCTTAAAAACAAATAAAAATTTTGTAGTGGAAAAATAGAGAAGTTTAATGAATATTTTTTTTTTGTGATTGTTAAGTTGTACGCTAGTGAAAAAAGAAGTGATAAATTAGCAATTTAATGCGACAGTATCACTTAAATACACAAACAGCATGCGAATCATGCAAATCTCGCTTTCTTAACTCATATGCGTTAGAAAGTAACGATCACGCTCAGATGACATTCACTTCACTCTATCACTTGCAAATGTTGTCAACTTTTTATGATCTTCACACATCATGTACATACACTAAGCTGTTAAGACACCTTAAAATTATTTACAAAAATATAATATGTATATATATGTATAATTATAAAAATAACAATTTCCAAATGCTTCTGATGTTCAGTATTAATAAATTATTGAAATTACGTTTGTTGTCTTTTTTGATTCAGTCGAAATAGTAATTATTACATTGTCCTTTTCTTCATCCAATTAATCTAATAATTCAATTTTATTGGAAAGCAGTCATATACTGCTACGCATACGACATTAAAATGGCTATTGCATGAACTTTTTACTTTTTTTTGTTTATTTTTCTATAATTTTCTTTTTTAATTTTTTATATACTTTTAAAACAATGCGATAGATTTTACACATTTATGTATTTTGTACTAAAAAATAAACAATTACATTCAAACTTGTTTTTTCCTATTATGGAATACAAAAATACGTTTTTTATAAAAATTACAAAATAAAAAGAAGGAATTAAGTTGCCCTCGTTCTTGGTCATATTATAACCACGAAAAAAAGAAAGCTATACTTTGACCTATTCATATTATGATTAATTATTCTTAATCGTATAAATAAAATAATTTTTGAAATGTAATGTAAATGCAATGGAAACAAGGCTTTCCTTTCATGGTTGTCTGTAATTTATTTTATCTTAATGCCTTTGATAAGTCAAAACATAAAATATAATGGACTTTTTATTTAAAAATCATGTTGTTTTAATTCAAAATTCCTGAATTTATAAACGAATGGAATCCTTAAGCGACTTAAAGTGTAAGCAAAGGTGCTAATTAAAATAGTTACGTAGGCGTTGGCGTTTATCCAACATTGCCTAGTAATTAAGTAAACGAGACTGGACCCACGCGCTTACAATACCAATATATGCATGCAATGAAGATTCTTATTAAGGTTGCAATTTAACAGAGAATATAATTATTTATAGCAAAATCATCAATGATTCAACCTATAAGAGATTAATGTTAAAGCCTTAAGGCAGAAATTCTGAAAATGAATGCTAAAAGATAACAGTCCTTCAGATAATTTCTGAGAACTTATACCGCTTTATATTATATTTAAAACAATTTTTTGTTTATAAAATGTAAAAATTAGGTTTTTTTTCAGGTATTCTCATATCAATTGTCAGTTTATTTTAAAACTTTAATTAAAATCACAATGTGATCGGAGTCCGAGTATCCTGGTTATCTTAATTACACAATGATTCTAAAACTTTATACTATAAGCCATTTTTTGTACAGTTACATAAGTAACTATATACTTTTGTATAAACAAAAGTTATAAGGCAACATGAGGATTTATTTATCACATTGAATTTATAATTATTACATATTTAATTTCTTCGTATTTATTAAACAACATTTGTATTTGAACATAACTTGGAAGATAGACGCGGTTCAAACGACAGCACATCAAGCATGTTAAATGCATTTAAAATATTTTACTCCTTACAAAGGAATTGATTGACAGTACACGCTGGGGTACGTCAGTGAGGAAGCAACAGAATCAAGATGGGCATTCGTTTGAATAATGTAACTTACGGGATCCGCGAGTACTCTGATGCTATCTGGATAGCTGTCTGAACGGTGATGCATAGGTGCATTTAGATCGTATTCATGATTCAAACACGCCGGCTTCGGCTTTCCTTGTACCGCCTTTCTATAAAATAAGATAAATTATAATATTCACAGCCATGTTCAGGTTTATTTTTGTTTCTTTTTGGAATATAACCAGATTTAAAAAAAGGTGTAATGTGTTTTGATTTTTTCTATATGTAGCTTCAATACAAGATGGTTTTTTACTTTTACTCTTATGAAAGCAGCTAAGGAAACTTAACGGAAGTAAATATTAAAATAAAATTGAAATGTAACATTACCTAAAATTGTTAACTATTATTTGTGAAAATTAATTTACCTTAAATTATCATTTTTTTTTTTATTTAAAGTAAGTAAGCAGTAATGGACCACTTAATGGCAAGTGATAACTACCACCCATAAACATTGCCGCTGTAAGAAATATTTACAATCCCTTACTCGACAATGCACCCAACCTTCGGAACTAAGATGTTATGTCCCTTGTCGCTGTAACTACACTGGCTCACCCTTCAAACTGAAACAACAATACTAAGTATTGGTGTTTGGCGGAAGAATATATAAACAGAGTTATATACGAAGTGGTGTTTTTAAAAGGATGTGTGAACCGAATAATTAACCTCCCCTATTTAATTTTCAATGGCTCCTCAATGTAATAATATTAAGTTCCTAATAACAATCTCTAAGGCCGTTTATAACAAAATTTAAAAATTAATAACAAGTACTTTTAAGCGAATTACTCAATATAGCAACATACAGTGTGAAATTTTAAAATGCTAGATCATTTTACATAAATTGCAGCATTTTCTTATTAATTTAAAATAACTTCGCGTACTAAAAATATCATAAAAGTATTCACTGAATAAAACTCATATCCATAAACTAAACTTTTAATGGAATTTAAAAACAATAGCCTATAATCATAAAAAATTAAATTAAAAGCTAAAACTTAAACAAAATACACGATAAAGATTTTAACTGAGCAATACACTCGCTTATACTGCAACAAGTATATCCTTTTAGGATGATCTTTTGGTCCTGCCTTTAACCCACGTAGGTACTTATGTAGTACTTGTTTTTACCATGCGACGCTATAAAAGCTAGGATTTAGCTGTATCCCTGACATTGCCCTTGTAGTCTTACTAGAGCAAAGTGGTAGGAAAATGAAAATCCTTACCTTGATCGTTTTCGCATACGCGGCGTGCGGCGCTAGAAGTGAGACCAGTCCATTTTTGAATAAGCTTACTGAAAAAAGTGCTAGGCAGAAGAGATTACTTTGTAAGTATTTTGTAATGTTTTATATAATTTGTGTTTTTTTATACATAAAATTAACTACATATATATTTTAAAAGGAAATAATTTCCGCAGATTTTTTCTAATAAATTAAACTAGTTTCTTCCAGTGATCGAAAATCCACCATAGCCTTAATTGGAAATTTGAGAAAAACATGTATAAATTTATTTATTTCGAACATTTTAATTTACTTTAATTTCCAATTTTTGAAGTGAAAACTTCTTTAGCGGCGTTGTGCACGTTTTATGATGGGTAAAAAAGTTAAACTCGTGTCAGGTCACGTGACCCTGATTGAAAATTCGTAAGACGGATTTTGAAGTGTTAAATTTTTAATGTAATATAAATTGTCATGTTTGTGTACGATAGCGCAATAAATGAATATTATATTTTATCACATAAATGATACTACTTTTATACTGATAATTAAAGCAATTCGAGCAAATATTTTCCCTAATCATTCTAAAATATCAAAAATGCACAACGTTAAAATTCAAGTTCTCACTTCTGCCGGCACTCCCGGAGTGCAACCCATTGTTTTTATTTTTATTGTCATAAATATATTTAGTATAAATAGCTTAAAGACTAAATAGTTTAGCACCTTATTCTCGTCTGTTGTCAACCTTTTTTTTTTTTGGTAGCTATTGACGAGCATTAATTTTGTCATTTAATTGATATATTTTATATATTGATATATAATTTATATATTTATAGTATACGACGTGTGTTTAGGTTTTTTAAGACACGTCATTGTTACTTTACGAGTTCAAAGATATCACCAATTCGGACTGTGAATGAGAGAAACTTATAAATATTTCTTAAAAATACATTCTCATATTCCCTTTATATATGTCTGAATAATAAATAATATATTTTCAATCATTTTTACAAATCTTAATAATACAGCACTGACTTCCGACTGCGTGTGAGCTTCTTTTACATTTTTACTTTTAACGTATTTTTTATTTATATCCTTAATATGATCCCACCGCA
This sequence comes from Nymphalis polychloros, assembly GCA_905220585.2. Classification (NCBI taxonomy): domain Eukaryota; kingdom Metazoa; phylum Arthropoda; class Insecta; order Lepidoptera; family Nymphalidae; genus Nymphalis; species Nymphalis polychloros. The sequence continues at coordinate 3,651,083 of HG992246.1, read as the reverse complement.
AGCTGAACGAAGTTTATTACCCTTGTAATTTTATCTTCCTTATAAATTTATTATACATATATCAATAGTCTCCCGGACACTGACCGCAATGCGTCTTTCATGTTAACAAAGATACATTGCTTCGTAATAAACGAAGCCTAGGGCAATATTACTTGTTAATCGCTTTTCATCCATTTCTCGTCGTGTAAGGATACAATACAATATATGTACGTATAACTTAAATTTCAGTATATGTAAATCGGTGTACATAAAATTAGAGTTTTTGTTGAAATCGTGAGGTATTGCGTTCTTTTTGGTTATTTTGAAAGACACATCATTGGTTTTAAATTGCGTGTGAATCAATTGATAAATCGAAACAGATATTTATATAGATAGATGTAAAACGGTTCAAATTTTTTTTTTTTCATGCAACTATGGGTATTGCAGCTCAAGATAAATAACGTTATAAATCTACAGTAACATGTTCTTAGTTACAACTTACTTTCCTATATGTGTATCTATATTCCTACTTTAAAATATCTGTAATATATATAGTATGTTTTATTTCATTAATAGTGAAATTTCATGGAATGAAAACTAATTGGATTTAAACAAATATGGACCTTTCGGTACGTTTTAGTTCTTGAATTAAAATTACTTAGAATCATCTTTGTGTAAAAAAGGGTTTTCATGCAACTTTATAATTTATTTATAGATTGATTGACTTGAATGGTGTATCCATAAAACCATTCAGAGATGTTAATATTTTTTTCATTCATCATTGTTTATTTTATTATTACACTTCATTTTACAGAAATATTTTATAATTAAATATGATTGTAACAACATGTTACAAGAAAGCATTAAAAATTTACAGGTTATAGAGTTAAAACTAATTCAGAAGTAACCACTAACAGGCGATAAAAAGCTCCTACTGCTTTTTGTCACCTGTTTTTCTTAGATCTGTCGTTGCTTTTTTGAACCAGTGCTTTATTTTGAGCGTCGATACTTCGTTCTATTTGAAGCAGGCAAGGCAAATATATTTAATCTTTCCTCATTTGTACAGGAATTATTTAATATATATTATTTAAATTACCACCACGCTATTTTTTATATTTAAATTTCATATTTCAATTTACTTAATTGTTATATATTTCTACAGTTTATGATGAACAAGGACGTTTAGTAAAAACTTACGGAAACCCCCTTTACCACATTGGACAGAATGACCAAGAAAACCTATTCTATTGGAGTTTCTTAAACACGTTTTTAAGTCCCATTTTCGTAAGTAACTTTGTTTTACATATACAGTATAAATATTAATTTATATAGTTAATAAATCGTAAACTCTACTTAACACATTTAATCGAAAATAACCGTCGCAATCACTACTTTTTCTGTGCATTACAATAAAAAATTACAGTAGTATTTAATGAATATCTTGTAATTACAGGCACAAAGGACATAACATCTTAGTTCCCAAGGTTGGTGGCGCATTGGCAATGTAAGTGATGGTTAACATTTCTTACAATGCCATTGTCTATGGGCGTTGGTGACCACTTACCATCAGGTGGCCCATATGCTCGTCCGCCAACCTATACAATAAAAAAAAAAAAAAAAAAAAAAAAAGATTACATTGTTATTTTTAGCCAACAAATTTGGGGAAAACTTCCATTGCTTATATGGTACCAGTCTCGGACGCAGTGATACAGAAGATTAACAGAGACCCCATTTATCAGAACAAGCTCTTCATCCTAACATATAGAGACCCAATAGTGGAAGTCAATCCTCTCTGTTCAGGAAAGCGAGCTCAAATACCGTCACCGAATCTCTGCAACAATTTCTTAAACTGTTGGGATGGTTGGGCATTCGAACAGGAATGTCCCACTGGTCTGGTTTTCTCCAATGAAGGGTTCTGTGACTACCCCTATAACGTTGACTGCAGAGATAGGAAATTAAAAGGTATGTATTTTTATTTTTTATTTTTATGTATTATATCTTATAAACATATTTTAATGTTTTTAAATATTACTTATGAGTTAAGAAAAATCAATTTTCTTAAATAATTAAATCTGTCTCAGTAATAATGAACCAGTACTGACGAATTTTATTATAGAAAATTATTAATATGACATAAATAAAAATGTTGTCATATCTATAATTTTTGTCAAGATTTTCGGAAGTATTTGAAACAAATTTCACTTTTATTTATTTTCATTCGAACCTTAAGCTTACAATCAGATAAAATTATTGAATTATTTTATATTTAAGTAAAGCTACTTTTCATATTTTGTTCATTAGAAAAAAAATAAAGATCAAATAAACGAATCGATTATATTTGTTGAAAATATTTGTAATATAAAATATTTATAATTATATATTTCCGGCTGAAAATTGATAATGACTCAATTATATTGAAATTGAAAAGCATTGATTAATAATTTAGTCACTACATTTTTCCTTATAAGTGATATTAATATATACATATGTATATCAACGGAACCTCGATTCTAAGAAAATTATTAATGCGCCTGAATATGTGATAATGTGATTGTGTTCCATTAAATTGCAATGTAAGCATTTCTTATAATAATAAGGAAAAGTTAAAGTATAAATATTCGAAGTCCAATCCATACGACTCATTAAAGAATTATAAATATTTTAAAGTAAGGTTTAAAACATACATATTATATGTCTTGGTAGTAGGGCTTCGTGCAACTCTCAGCATATGTTCTAACGCTAAACAGCTATACTTATTGTCGTAATCCTGTTTGAAGGGTGGGTGAGCCAAAGAGATATAACATGTAGACATGTATCCCTTTGGCTCACAACAGTTAATATTTTTTACAACCTCAGCTTTACCATCATATAGCCCATTAGTCCGTCACCTTATATATTGAATAAATGAAGACTAAAAATAATTCATACACTAACGATACATACGCCATAACAAGGCTATTATAGCCTTGTTATAGCCTAGAAAGCATTAAACATGCATCTACGCAAAATATCATTAAAGTTTATTCTGTATATTTGTTGAGATCATAAAACTTTTACAACTTAGGAACAAACATCTGTTGTTTTTCCAACTTTTGTAGGAATATTAAGTCTCTTTCTATACGTACATATTAGGATATGAACGTCTCATAACAGACATGACGCATTTGTTCATTAAACGAGTAATAAAAACCATATATGAACTTAATACGACGTTTACTGTCATAAAAATGTATTTTTATCAGACACGAATTGTTCATCACTGTTTTGTCTTATAATAAGTATGTATAACTGCCTCGTTTATTTATTTGCTCATAAGGCCGCAGATCTCGAGGTTCTGGATTCAAGCCTGGTTTGGACTGTAAACAAAATTATTATTTTGTATGTTATAGGTAGCACGTGTAAATGGGCCACCTGTTAAGTGATTACCACGGCCCATAGACATTGGCTATGTAAGAAACATTAACCATTCCTTACATCGCCAATTTACCATCAACCTAGGAACGAAGACGAAATGTCTCTGTTGCCTGTAGTTCACTCATTCTTCAAACCGGAACGCAAGAATACTAAGTATTGCTGTTTAGCGGTAAAATATTTGATGAGTCGGAGGTCCTAGATGGACTTACAAAAAGCCCTGCCACTACACATAACAGGAAAGATTATTTTCAGCAACAGCATTTATTAATTTTGCCCTTTTTAGCTCATTTATGTCAATAAAATTTTAAATATTTTGCATATAATGTTTTATTTTTGTCTCCATCGATTTACATTTTATATCACAGATCCACGACCACCATGCAGTAAGGACTTCGAAGCCTTCAGTAACGAAGCTGACTGTAACGAATTTTTCGTCTGCGTAAGCGGTCTTCCAGTCAGGTTCAAGTGTCCCGCTGATCTCGTCTATAGCGAGGTATTTTTTACTCTTATTAATGTTTACCCGCCATGATTTGGCAGTTAACAAGGTAATATTATGATAACAAAAAATAATAAGAATAGACTTAGGTAAATAGGTATAAATATATATAAGGTATATTTTCATGCAGGATTTACAAAATTTAATTATACAATTTGCGTGTAGTCGTAATGTAACAGTTAATAAAAGTGGTCTTTAGTGGTCAGAGGTTCACTTAAAAAACCTTTACCTTTTTCTCTAAGTATGTATTAAAGTAATTTTTAGTTACATTTGTACATATGCTACAGTTTTTATTGCAGTCCAACAAAATAGTTTTAAAGACTTCTTATTTTAAGAGTTTTTTTCAGTTAGTTAAATTTAAAAAATATATTTATATAAATAAATAAGTGAGCAAGATTTCAATAACATGCTACAATATGAAAATTGAAATAAAACTCTTATTAGATTTATTAAAATAAAAATCTTTAGTAACAAACCTTGAACCTCAATAAAACGGTATAAAAAACATATAAAATACTTATTCTCAACGTAGGCAATCGATCCGCCAATCCTGTGCAGATGAACAATTTAATCCTAGACGACAAGGCCACTTGCCATTCTAAACAGCCACTGAATCATTTTTATTGTATCCTTCATTAATACTAACATACGAGCTGTGCCTTCAAATACTCTGATGAACTTTTAGTAGAGCAAATACAACGTTATCATATTTATAATTTTTTATTAATCTGCACCATAAGATGCCAGTAACATCGACGTCTATATTAAAGAGGTTATATTTGCTACTCTTCAAGTAATCCACAAGCTAAATCAATTCGTAGAAGAGAGTAGTACGTTCGGTTAGCGACAGGCCTGCATAATAATATGACTTAACATTACTTTTTCATATTCTTGACACATCTGAGAATATACTGGTATTACGGCCCAACGCACGATCATCGGCGTAGGTATTACAAGCTAAAAATAAAACAAAGTTTTGTATTTATGTGTTTTGAATACATAAAGAAACATTAACAGTTAGGCCCAAAGATGATAAAGATTTTAATAATGTTTTTGCGATCAACATCGAAGCATCGGGTAACGAGTAAAAATAATGGCAAATCAAAATTAAAAGCCAAAAATTCATATTTAATATAGAAGCGTTACACCGGCTTAATTATCTTCGAAAATCTATCACCGGTTCGGAAATCATCCTCAGACAGAATGACCGATGTAATAATCTCATCATACCGCTAACAATAAAATCGCTGTTATTCTAATATGTGTGCAAAATATTTTTCAGAATCTTGGAGTATGTGACTATAAGAGTAGAGTTGAATGCAACGCCACTCTTGAAACAACGAAAGCTCCACCAACTACACAAATGACGCCATCGTCTTCAGAAGCAAACTCTGTTATACAAAACAGACCTGGCTTTTCTGCACCGGCTATTCCATCTTCGGCGTCAGCTCCCGCAGATAACAAACTCGTGATAAATAAAATGGAATATAATACGCAAAGTAAGTCGTTTTCATATTGACTTTTCAAAAGTATTCAGTTGCTGTCATTGTCATTATATCACAGATCACCAGAATCGAATATACTTGAATTATAAAATTGAACTGATCTAAGTATTTTTTTACCACAGATAAAGTTTTGTGCACAGACCTGTGGATACCATGTGTGTGTGGATACCACCAACTCACACAACAACAATTATTCTACCGTTAAACAACTATTTATTTTATTTCTCAGTTCCATTTGGCTTAACCATTCACAAGGGACTCAATATCCTAGATATCGTGGTTAACGTCGAAGTGGCTTATATTCATTTATTTTAGTGTCAATGTTTATGGGCAAATGTTACTATCGAAAAGCTCATTTACTTGTCCGTTTTCCCAAAATAATATAATAATAATATAATATCCTGTGACATTATTCACACACGGCTATCTGATCCCAAACTAAGCAGAGCTTGTACTATGGAAACTAGACAACTGATTCTTTTGTAAATACATACTTATATAGATAATTACACCCACACTCAGGACAAACAGACATGTACATAAATGTCTGGCCTGGGTGGGAATCGAACCCACGACCCACGGCGCGAAATGCACGATAAAGTCACATATCTACCAATCACGCCAACCGGCTCGTCAAATAAAACTCTAATTCAATATTTTAATCACATTATTATTCTTTCATAAGTATTTAAGTCTGGGACAAATAGGAATATTAGTGATGCTATAAAATCAGAAATTGCTAGTATCCTCCAGAATAAACTTCCACCATACCAACATTTATTAAACGGAAAAAAAAGTTACTGAGTCGTTTCTTTGACAATATGTCTTTACAATTTTTTTCGATCTCTGATCATAATATAAATATAAATGCTTTCTTTTCTAGCTTGGTCGTCTACACACGTCGCTTTTTCTCGTCAAGATGCCATTCGCCAACTTGAACTTAGCCAGATGGACCAAGTTAATGAAGATAATTAAATATCACTGATTACTTATTTTAAGGCTTATAATAGTTTAGAATTTGATACTTTTACTAAATTTTATTGCTTTTAATTTTGTATGTTGTACTAAACTATCAGTATTATAATAATATTAACAACTACTCTGTTTTTTTTTGTACTAAATTAATATTCATTTACTTCATTAGTAAGTAAAGTAACAGCCTGTGAATGTCCGACTGCTAAGCTAAGGCCTCTTCTCCTTTTTTTTAAGGAGAAAGTTTGGAGCTTATTCCACCACGCTGCTCCAATGCGGGTTGGTGGAAATTTACTTCATTATTTACTTCATTATTTATGCAAAATCAGTTTGTATTATTAAGCAGTATTGCTATGAATCTTGGATTTATTAAAGCTAACTGATATAATCTAAAACAAAGACTATATTTAAATCAAAGTATTTCAAATGAATTTATTGATTTTGTGATAATAAATAAAAAACATAATTTGGTTACGATTTTATTTACATTAATTCATTAAAAAAATATTAACTTATTTAAAACTTAAACCTAGATTAAATGACTAAAACATTGTTCATTTCGACACAGCACCACAATATATGGTACCATGTCAAAGTTATTTACTTTGAAAGCGACAAGTCTAACATTTTTTGCCAACAATTAAAGTTTCATTTTCATGAAGTTTAATTTTTTGACAAAAAAACTAAACAATATATTTAAAAAACAAAAGACGTCGCAATCTTCTAATTTTTAAATCTCATCCGACTCGAGCGCCCCTTCAGACCGACCATCAGATTTATATTTTGAGCAAATTATTTTTGAACATTGAACCTATGTAATAATCACGAACTATTAAATTTTCTAAAGACTGAAGAGGGCTTTACTTTTTAAGCAAATCAAAAGGGTTTAACTTCAGTCTGTCCTTGGAGTCGCTCCTTGACATTCAGAATCCCAACTTCTTGAGGGCCTTCAGGTCAACGTCACCGTAGTAATCTTCACTGTAAAACAATCAAGTCAGTGTTATAAAATCGCTCATTTAATTCTAACCTTCAAGCAAAATATAAAATATGCATAATATTAAAAAAAATTGATAACACAAAATTTTAATAAAAAATAGTCTCATATTTCTTTAGTTCGTATCCAAATTCAAAGTACCTTTAATTCCTGGTAAAATGTTAGATAAATTTGCTTAAAACATAAAGATATATGAAATACGAAGAAACATACCTCATGTTAACAAAACCATCTACGGTTTTGGTATTGTAGAGCAAAAGGCTGGCGAGTACTACTAGTTGAATATATACAGACTAAGAGAACAAGAAATGACTGAAAGAGATACAAGATAGTATTAAAATGTTATTAGAAAGTGAATGCAATAAAATAGGAAACAGAGTGGATGTGAAAGTTTATGTTACAGGGAGACATCGTGCATTGTGCAATTCTAGAAGAACGAAAATCACACAACAGTTTTTTTTAGTATATTTTGTTTATTTTTATCACTAAACATAAATCTTAAGTATTACAGTTTTTATATCGAACAACAACACTCAGTCGCAGCGAGAAATCAGTACATAAGTTATTTACAAGGTCGTGGCTATTACATTCGGAATTTAAGTTATATGTCCTGTTGCATCGTTTCACATCTTTAACTCATAAATGCAAACCCATTTTCAAAAAGAATTATCTTAAATACAATTAACAAGTTACAATTCTATTATAAAAAAGCATGACGTGGTAAAATCCGATCTCGATATTACCTAACAGGACGCTATCAAATCTACGTCTAATATAAAATAAATATAGCTACCGCTGTATGTTTTCTATAAACTTTCTAACCTGCTTTCCGAAACTGCTATTAAAGGTTACAGCGAGAAAAGTATTTGGCAATTGGAAATTAATACAAATCAAATTGGCTTCACTCACTTAAAATATACGAATTTTAAAACTGAAATTAAATCTTAAACACATCAAAAGCAACGTTTTACTAACTGAGCTGTCTGATTTTATATGGAAACCTGTTCAGGTTGTAATTGCTTGTGCTGTGTTAGGATCTTAATGTTGTGAGTATTAAAAGGTTAGGGTGGGAAGATGAGTATTTAGTTTTCTTTTTGGGGGCGAGGTTTGATCTTGGGCTGGGTGGCGTGTGCTCCGCTGCTCTGGAGGCCGGCGAGCAGTTCGCTCTTGCGGATTGACTTCAGATCCAAATCTCCGTAGTAGTCCTCGCTGAAAAGGTACGCCAACCTTACTACCTCTCGCTTCTACCAACTAAATTACTCTAAGCTTTATATTGTTACTTTAATATTTTCGCAATCTTATATAAAAGGATATTACAATTCTAGCAACTTTTACTACGAGAAGTTGTGACTAAGAGTATCATTAATTGTGTAACAAGAACTCGTTCACAACGCTCAATATCGAGTGAACTGCCTTGAAATGGCAACAAGAATACTAAAACCTATCCGCTCGCTCGACTTGAGAAATTTTATTTTTCTTTATATTATTGAATTGGTTTGAAAAAAAAACAGGAAACGACCTTCATTTTTATTAATTTATGCCTGTACAATTGATTTATTTGACGAAAATAAGTGCTTTTATAAATAATCGTTGTTGATTTGAAGTACTGGCGAGCATAGTTTCAGACGTCATCACAAATGTTACGTTAAATAAATTAATGCTCATTATCTTCACCGCTTATTCACTCACTCATAATTCCCCGTTAAATATAAGTCGGCATCGACCACGAGCTGACTACAACATAACCTAAAATACTTTACGAAAACTGTAAATGACGTAACGCATATTCCTGTAATTTGATGGGCTTATATTTATCTATCTTTTTATCTATATTAACTTTATTTATATTATACTTTATACGCATAATATATACCGATAATCGCAGTAGAATGTGCAGATGTAATGTTAGTCACAAGGAAGACATTGGGTTACAGGGACAAAATTAAAGTTGTTATTCGACTTTTAAAACACCACCAGTGGAATCCAACTAGTGAGTTTAGAAGTAAATAGAGTTCAAGTTGTTTAGTCAAAACTGTTTTACTTGAACGAGAAGGTAAGTCCACGAGATTAGTTAAAGTGTCATAAAGCTTACCATCCGGGAACATCTTCGGGGTCTTCGCAGTTACCAGTGCCATCAGCATCACCGATCTTGAAGACGGTTCCGATCGGGCAACCGTATTCACGGGCTACTCCCTCGAGACAGATGTAGTATTTACGGCAATCTTCGGGGTGGGCATGACGACTGAAAGATCCAGCGTTGGAAACCTCACCAGGGGCGGGGCAAGAGAAACCGTTTGCTACTTCTAAGAAACATCAGGATGTAATGTTATTATTAGATCAAGAATACAATCAAATCAATATGTGATGAACAAGCTTACCCTCGTTCTTGCACTCGGGGACCTGGTCAGCCCACATGCACACACGGGCTTCTCTGTCGTAAGCGAGTCCAGGACTGCACTGGTAGCGGGAAGCTTCACCGTTCCAGCAGTTCCAGAACACGTCACACTTAGCGTTGTCAGCGAAGATACCGTATAGTCTCGTGCAGTGGGGAGTTGAGATTGGGGGCTCTGTAGACATAAGACAAAGTTAAACTTTCCTAAACCTATAACAAAAGAACTTTACAATCAATCATAATAATGGAAGCATCGCATAATAAATAGTCAAATATTTAAATGACATAATAATATTAATATTTAAACATTTTTTTAAGCACTATTAATGACCAATTTTAATAAATTTCACTAGTTCAAGGCTACTAATATAGAACGTCTGGAATTTATGCAAACGTAAATGTCAAATCTTCACATCAATTCGTAGGTATTAACCGAGTGACCTTCAGTTATATCCTGGTAGGTCTTGTTACACATATTATCATATACTCTTCGACCTTGGCCATTAACCAATAGTATTATTTTAATTTATGATTAATAAATATGAATCATAAAATGAAATTGTTTCACTGAACTTCCGCGTTGCTTACACGGTCCAACAAATCTTGTATTTAAATATTTCAAACATCATCAAAAATCATGTTGCAATATTTTAAATGTGTATAGGAATAAGTAAGAATGTAATGCTTAAAGTAAAAATTGAATCAATTGTTCATAACTTACCAAGCTGTGTCCTTTCGCCGCACTCAACGTTGTGGAGGTAGTCACAGTTTTCAGTCAAATATTTGGAATCAGTAGCATCGAAGGCGAGACCGTTACCGCAAGTCTTCAGTTCAGCGACGCCATTGTCACACTTCCAGTATTTGTCGCAAGAGATGTGATGAGGGTAGAATCCGAAGTCATCGGGACATTTGAAGGATTCTTGGGCGACAGCTAAACAAGACAAAATAACATTGAATATATTTCACGGATAATGACACAACTGTAATTAAAATTAGCAACTAGTAGAAAATTGTAAATCGTTTGTGTTTAAAATAAAATATCAATACATTATATATGTAAATAATAATAAACAGATAATCTCAAATCGTCTTCTTAAATTTATAATGTAATTTCAAAACAAGTCAGCTGTAGGTTTTACTAATCTGTGATTATAGCACGCAACAGATTTTGCAACATACCGGTCGCGGGCATGGCCGCTCTTTCTCCGCGGAATGCAACGCGACAAACTTGTGTTGAGCAACGGACTAGTCATTAACCTACTCATTGTTACTCATACTAAATTTCGATTTACCAGAAAACTGGATAATATGAGTTATTAATATCCTAATCTAAGTCTCTCCGTAATAAAAACAGTTTCACCGAACAAAGAGTGCAATTATTTTACGTATTAATTAAGCATGAATGCTGGTCCTAATAGTTTTCTCGTAATTATATATAATTGCATAGCATGTTCTTATACTTCTTAAAAAAATCTAACTTAACTGGAAACAATTATATATCGGCTCCGTATAGATTTCCTTTAGAGATTTCCAATCAATTGATTTTTAAGTAATCTTGAATACAAAATACGTTTCATTAAAGTAATTACGTGTTTCTATGCATGTTATGTCATACTTAACCGGTTTGATACCAGTTGACATTTGCAAAGAAGAAGAACGTATAAGTTATTTCTCAATACAGTATGACTTTATAATTAGAAAAAAATCATATAACAATCATTATTTGTTAAGTTGTAAAAAACACACTTAAACGATTTCAACTATAATTAAATTAGATGCGATCGTTTCATAAGTTACAATTTAATATTATTATCTATCTATACTAAATAGACAAGTTATACTTAAAAATAATTATGAACGTTCTATTTATATGTTGCATGATATATTAACAAGGAGTGTTTGGAAATGTTTCTCACGTAAAGTTAATTTTCTATTCAAGAGTTGCCATAAACTCATCTGCATAAGCGAAGGCAGCAAGTCTCGTTTATTAAGATTTAACGGTAGCGAGGTTAACAACTAACACATTCCACAAGATTAAAACTTAATAACTGTGTGCAGTTTGAAATAGATCAATTATTAATTCTAGTCAATTTATAAAATAGTCACTTACAAGCAGCATTTATAAAAAATAGATTATTAAGTTTCGTCTGGAGTAGAAGATTGTATTAGTTCTAGTGTTTATTTTCTTTTATTATTTTTGTTTACTGAAAACCGTTTTATTTTTGTAATTTTGTAAATGAGCCTTCTGTTAATTGAATAAATAAATAAATAAATTATAATTATAATACAATCTAACATGTTAAACGCTGAATAAATTTAAAATTTTGCGATTTAACTGTTTTAAAACGAAAAAAAATAAGAAAAAAAATTTGCCCACTGTTTGGTATCTATCAAAATAAATCAATATTTTGTTTTAAGAGAAAGCATGTCATAACCTATATTTTCAAGGCAATATAAACTATGTGTGTAATTAGCACTGCGTATGCACAGTGGAGCTTTACGCAAGCGACACCCGAGCCCTGTGGGTCGAGCGTACGCAGTTTGCGGCATGACATAATTACTGATCTATGTCGAGTACATTGTATAACAGTGGCAGGTTGTATTATTTGCATGTTTCCGTGACACAAATACTTAGCTTTGATGTGGTTTGACGATTGTCTATAATTTTGTTGCTATTCGTAATTAATTCGACCTTTAAATGCCTTTATGATTTCGAAAATTCCAATTGAATACAATTTTTATACAGATATTTAGTTTAAAAAAATATACATTAACACAAATTTGTAATATCTCAAGCCAACATATTACCAAATATAAACATACGAATTACATAAAACCGATCATGATTATGTAAATATTTATTGTAAAGGTCGTAAAGTGTTAAGTGGTACAGTGAAAGTCAAAAATTGACGCCAAACCAGCTTAATGTGGGTCCACCCACTTTCGATTTTGTTACCATCGACGCGCTCATCTCAACACGATCACGATTGACCTTTAGCCGAATTTTAAACCAGCTTGATCGATTATATAAAATGACATCTATTTACATAAATTTATGTGTGAGTTATAATTTTTTATTTGCATAATTAATTTGATTTGAAAATTTATTTCTTTGAATATATTACTACGTCAGTTACGAAACAGGTGAATAGCATTTACATATGACAGAACGCATGCTTAAAAATCACAGTCTCTCTCAATATTTTAATGATTAAATCATATATAGAGATATATATTTACTCGTATTATCATAATATTCCTATCTTAAAACAAAATATACAAATAATACAAAACCGGACCTGAATCTTATGGCACCTTTATGCAACATTTAAAATATGATTAGATAACAGTTATTGTTGAGTATGTAGTGAAAGGAGTTCGGATTTCTCTCAGCACAATTACTTTAAATTCTTGAATTAAATTAATACATAATTAGAACATTATTAAAGTTATTTATTTAAATAAATAAAAATTCAATATTGTAATTATTATGTTAAATTATAATGTTATGCTGAGAAGCTTATCATAATAATAAGGTCCTCCAGACCGATTTCGGTCACGGCGGCCAATCTCAAGAGAGATTAGCCAACTGCGCAGGACATATTATAGTGCACAAGTGTGTGCGCAAACACAGGTGCACTCTCTTTGCCTTAGCTCTCATAATCCGATGGGACGGCAATCCGACACGACCGGAAAGAGTTCAGGCGCAGAACCAACGGCTTAACGTGCTTTCCGAGGCACGGGAGTGTACACACTTCCAACTTCCAGACTCCGGGCTGCTACTGAGAATTTTCTGACAGAAAAACCCAATAACTATTTATTGGCCCGACCTGGGAATTGAACCCAGGACCACCGGGTCTGCCGCCTTATATGTAGCCACTAGACCAACGAGGCTTATCATATTATGATTTAAAACAGTTTAAAACAGTAGTGATGCATTACCAAGAAAATTTAGAGGCTGGTTTACTTACACTTTACTTTTCTAACTTTATTCCATATTCAAAGCTGCAAATATATTAGAGTTTCCTAATAATTTTATATGTCATTGTGTGCAGCGATGCAAAGCGACACCTATAGCTTAAACTGTAATAAGTATTCACGGTAATCATTTAACATGTCTTGGCTAACAGTTACATCATCCTAAATTGAATATTTCGCACGACTTCGTCACTAAAACCACACCCTACACTGTTTATTCAACTACAAATAATAAAAACGTGCTCTATACAAAGTCGCGTTTCAGTATAATAATGTTGATGAATTGGTCTCTTGTTCGATACGCTTAATTTAAGAATATTGTCTATTTATTACAATATATACTCTTTCATAATTTGAATTAAGTATTCAAATAAATATATTTTTTAATCTCAATCACAAATTTCATTGATTCGCGTGGGTTTCCATGCAAAAGATTGCAATGTGTGTATCTGAAGAATAAAAACAATACAATACAAGGGCCGCGTGAGTCTATTTATATCATGGTGTCGAAGGACAGACAATCTCCGACGAATAATACCTGTATAAGCTTGAGATGCTTTGTGATTGAATGTAATACTATTTATAAAACGTGACATATAACATTTACATGGTAATGTATCCGCTCTATGTTTATATGCCTTGCAATAATATCGTTAAAAGTTATCGTTGATTGTCCAATTAATTGATATCAAATTCGTTGTTTAAGACTTATGTCATTATTAAATAAACACAATATTCTATATAAGAATGATTTTTGCAAAATTTTCTTCACACTTTTTATACTATGAATTACAACGAGCACCGGATATGAAAGCCTTCAAAGGACGTACTAAGCTAAAATGATTGTCGGTCGACCTCAATGTCCTATTCGATATAATCATAACTGTAAAGTGACTTACGGAAATGCATCGCCACTATATCGTTTCATTTCGTACAGTGTCTAACTGATAACCTTCATACAAGAATGAACAGAATTACGGTGTATTGTTAGCAACGGGTATCATTGTTAAAAAAAAAAAGAATTTTTGTACACAAAACAATTAAACTTCCGTTGCATTGTTTCATTTAGAATCACTAATTAAACAACATTTCTTATAATCATTGAATCAAATTTAAATACTCTTAATTATAAGTTCAGTGGCCGGTAGGATTATCATGGGAAAATATTAGATATTTCAAAAAATTACCGGTAAATAAGAAGATAAAATGTTTATCGTAATTACACTAGCCCACTCATCAATCAATGACTTTTTCAATTTTAGTAGCATGATACTATTCGAAATCTAATAATAGATCAAAGATAAATATAACGTCTAAACGATGGCCTCGTGTGTCTGTGCACTCAACCAGCATGATCATTTTCACCGAGTTTTCTTTATTCTTGAGAAATTCAAACACGCACAGTGAGACTGGATAATTGAATACCTTCACGCAATAATAACTTTATGAATATTTAATTTTAATGACCATAAAATTTCGCGTTCGATTATTTTTTGAACGTAAAATCGTAATTACCTTTACATGTCTTTAAAATATTATTTTTTAACCAATTTGCGTTATTTCGGCAACTTCGGCATTATAGTTATCATTTAAAACGGAGAAATATATCGATACGATCTATTTAAGAACCATTTAAGTAAGTTAGTAATGAGTGCTTTATAAAATATAACTTAAAAGTATCTTACGAAAACATACGTAGCAAGTTCGTGAGAACTGGGTACGTGTCAGAAATCACAATCGATTGTAAAACTCCGTAATCGAATCAATGAAAGGAACAACGTCCTGCTAGGATGAGTAACAATTTATATTCTATTACTGTTTCGTAATAACTTTTGCATAAGATATATTTATTTCAATGATAACTTATGCGCTTTGTGTCATATTAACCGACAGTGTTATAAAAAAGTAATAAAACAATGAGATTGACAAATATTCAAACTATTTCGAAAATATTTATGAAATATGTCATTGAACTATAATAAAGTATGTAGATATTTCGAAACGATTCACTCATTCGAATTTTAATTATAAATTCATTCTTCTTTAAAAAATGTAAAAAAATTACAACTTTTGTATTTTTAAAAGATATTATTTAAAATGAAGTTGATGATAATAAGCAAAACATTAAGAGCTTTATTCTTCTAAACCATATATACATACATCGATTGAAGGTTCGATTCAATGATTTAATTATTATTTTTTCCCATTATATTTTGCAAAATCCATGTAATAAAAGGAAAGGTAAGTATTTTTTATTTATGACGAAAATGTTTTATTTGTCACATAAATTAATTTATAACAATTCATCGATTTAATTAATATAATAATAGTAAGTTAACGTATTTGAAAGTGTTTAATGTTACTTTATATTGCTTAACAATTTTAGTTACAAAACATAGAAATAATTTATGTATAAAAAAAATGCAATTATTTATCCTCATTCGAAATGTCACGATAATCGTTCTTTTACATATATATAAATAATTTATTAATTACTTTGCATTTACGGGATATTTTTTTCTTTATCGTGTGTAGGTTTTTTGGCGTAAACATATCTTCTTTACACCAAGAAATCTACACACATTACATATATGTGTGTAGATTTACTTCTAATACTCAGTTATTATGCAATTCAAAGTGTTCGTTAGAAAGTTAATGGGGGCGTTTGCATTAATTGCTACATTCATCAAATTACGTCGCTATAAGATAAATAGCAAATTTATTACTTACTAACTAAGTTTCTTTGTATGAAATTATCTGGTTTATTATTATAATATAAAATAAATTTAAGTTCGGAATTGAATATCTCTGAATTGATAAATATTAGTACAATATTTATCATAAGTAAAAGCTGTTTACTATAATATGAGATTAGCTCAATAGTAAAATAAGAGTAGAAATTTATTTTTATTTTTAAAATTCAAGTAATATAATAAAAAGCTACTCGAGTAGCGGAAAAGCGGCAGATAATGTGGATGTTGTATGTTATATTATTTGGCATTCGTCTTATGTGGATTTAAACACAAAAGTTTTATCATTTTTA
Source organism: Nymphalis polychloros (assembly GCA_905220585.2). Classification (NCBI taxonomy): domain Eukaryota; kingdom Metazoa; phylum Arthropoda; class Insecta; order Lepidoptera; family Nymphalidae; genus Nymphalis; species Nymphalis polychloros. Next base: position 3,634,310 of record HG992246.1, on the reverse strand, counting down.
AGGTTTTTTATTTATTTATAACTTTACGTCACCAGTGTCAAAATAACTATGGGAACTTCTGACAGATGCTTTAAAAATTAATGAGAATATAATTCATTTTAGACCACCCAAATTGGCGCGTAATTCATGTCCACAAAGCGAATTGACTGCGATTTCTATTCCCAGTACTTTCTGCTGCAACGCAAGAAATGTGGAAACCAATATCGATAACACCAACAGCTTTCGCGTTCGCAATTATAGACTGCGATCGCATATTGACACAATATCGATCCTTCTTAACACACACTATCCGCTCGCTTCGCCGCACCCTAAATATTTCAAATTCTACGTACCCACGCCGAGGGCGGCTGCTAGCACTAATAAACACCGTGAATTCATGGTTAAACAATAAGTCCTTGCACGGGAGTAGTGGTCACTGTAACGTTCTAGCACACACTGCGGGCGGGTGAATGGGCGGTGGAGGCTTTTATATCGGGAAGCCGAACGCCGCGTACGCGCCGCCACCGCGTCGTAGAAAAGCGACGTCACCGTCCGGGCGCCCGCGCCGACCCCGCGTTCCCTATACCATCGGCCCCTAACACTCCTGTAGAGTAAATCACACTTTGGTTTGTGATGTTTTACTTATTATTATTTTATATAAAGTAATTAATTCTTAAAGGATATTCGTATTATGATCAAATATGCATTTTGATTATTATTTCGCATGTTTAATTTTGCTTTTAAAAAAAAACAAACAAAAATAAACCCGTTAGTTATTTGATTTGTAAAATCTTGTTTTAACAAAAAAAAAAAAACATTTTTATTTTTTTTAACAAATCCTTCTGTATAGATTCGCTTATTTAAACTTAAATTAATTATTAAATTTAATATACTTAATATAAAACTCTCACCTATTCAAATCAAATATTTTAAATGTAAAAAACTTTTTCATATTCAAGAATGATGTGAAACTTGATTTTCAAATTACGTCGTCAATATGGTGGAGTCTGCCTCATAAAGGGCATCACTTGATCAGTGAAGGTGAAAGTTTTATCAACGAGATAAATCTTGTATGCCGTAAGTACAATTATTGACCCTCAGATGATGAGCCTTGAATGAAATATGGTAGCTTGATCTTAAAAGGAAGAACTTCTAGGGTTAAATACGATCAACAAATCTAAATAAGCAATCTGTCAAGTTTTTTTTCTCACTTGTAATATAAAATTATAAGTCGACATTAAAGAAACCTTTTTGAAAAAATACAATTCAATACAATTGTATTATATATGGTGTTAGTGTATATTTTCACTAACACCAAAAATTATCTATTACGAACACATATCAACAAAGTTATAAAATCTAACTTTTTTTTAAAATCATTCTTATATTAAAAACATTTTTTGTTGTCTTATAAATTTGTCTATATTTGTAGTGTTCATTTAACATCTTATCTACTCAACCGATCAACATTAAATTTTGTATATATATATATGTCATTAGCGAAGTCCTCTCATACGTGAGCGAAGCCGCGGTCGTTAGCTAATTTGTTATAATGCTTTAGTTACATATCATTCAAATTATAAAAATATAATTAAAATAAGGAAATAGCGTTCAAATATAAATCAGAAGGGAAAAAATCAAAAGGTCATTAATTGAATTTATATGAACCTTAACATAAAAAATATATTTGAAGAAATTAATATGAAAATCTCATTCAACAACAACGTGTCACAGGTTACTAAATGTCAAATTATTTCGGTTCGCAAGACTCACGTATGCTCATCTACTTAAATTGCAAAGTTCACGGCCTCGATTACAGATTCTCCGACTATTAAAAAGTGCATAATGCATATGTATGCGATTGTTATGTATTCTCATTTTTCAGACTATAAATATTAATCTTTAATGAATAACTTTCGACCCTTAAAAATCGAAAACAAAATTATTATTTTTTTAGAATTTTTTCTTAAAAGTTTGCAGGAGACAATCACATACAAACACGTATATAATACAAAACACATAATATATCATACTAAATATGGGTATTTTAATATTGATTAATTTCAATTATTGTAAAAATCAAGCACAAATAAGAGATTTGCCCAATACCCATTGTCATGTCATTTTTATTTTTATATAATAGATAAAACTAAGCCTACAATCTTATGTAATAATGTTTACAATTTAAACTTTGTCTATTTATACGTATTCTATTATAATAATACAAGATCTCACACGGATAGGTTACACAATCGGAACAAAAGCCTTACAAAATACGGAAGAAGATGATAAAATAATGATTTATCATATTATGAGATGGAAGGCTATTAGCATTTTGACACATTAAGTACTGACTTACTATACTATTAATAATGATATTTTACTTTAATAGTAAATAAGTAAGAAATGTTATAAATAAGTAAGATATGTAAGAATTATTCTGGCTGCGGCTTGTACTGCACATATTATCGTTGTTCTATTTGGAAACCCAAGAAAATATTATTAATTATCTCACAGTTGAAATACCTTTATATTTTTATGTTTAAAAAAATTATACGATATTACCTACGCGCCAGCTTTTGTATATTAACGAAACAAATACGGTATTTTTTGGTAAACATTCATGACGAGTGCATAACAACACTGCGTCATCGTCAAGTTTCATTGCAATCAGATGAACGGTGTGCACATACTGGAAGAGAAGAGGATTAAGTGGAGACAATTTGTTCACAATTATGCAATATACATTCATTCAGTATAAGAACTGTTAATGTAATAACAGTATATATAATGTTTGTTAACAAAAACACTCCTTTAGCACGTAAGAAGTTTTATTAAAAATATATAAAAACACATTCACAGGCTTCCTAAAAAATATAAAAAATAAATCTAGGTCCTCAATACATTGAGAGATCAATCTCAGGTGGTTTCGTTAAAACGGTTTTACGTGCTCTCTAAGACACGGAAAAATGCCAATTCGACAGATTTCCAAAAAGATTTTCTTGACAGAAAATTATTCAATAACTTTATTCTGGACTAAGATATTGAACCCAGAAGTTTGACATTCTTACTGATAAGTTTAAGCTTCTGCAGCCACTGTGAATGACTGTATCATTATTATTATTTACTAAAAATATCTTCGTTTTTAGTAATGTTTTGGCTAATTATTATAAAGTTCGTTTTTTAAGAGAGTAAATTCTTAATAATACTAGTGTTTTTACATGACGTGCTGTTTTAGAGAAATCTGTCACTTAATGAATGACTTAATAATTAAAGTAATCACGACATTCAACATTTCATTCATGGAATGCAATAATTAAATAATCATACTACGAAATATAGAGATAAAATGTTATATATCTTAATTATAATAATATTATTGTATATAACTTCCGATAGTACGTCTATAATTAGTAACATAATTCCGTAACATATAATAGTGGTAAATTTTGAGCGTATTTATTATTTATCACTTATATACATAAAATTGTCGGTTTGTCTATATGTTTTTTTTTTTTGTGTAACGTTTGTATTGCTGTTTATTTTCACAAAAGCAAGTTCCAAAACAACTCTAATGAAAAATTATTGAGGTTTGCTAGCAAATTTGTATCTTCCAGTTGTTATAAAACATTATGTTCAAGTAAATTCCTAAAAGGAGCAAATACTCTTTAAGGTAATTAGTAACGAGTTCTTGAATAATTCTATCGAAGGTATTTGGGACAGGGTCCGAATGAATCGGAGTCGTCAAACGTCCGCGCCCGGCCTGAAGGCCTGCAGGTTTCACGGTGGCAGCAAAGATTATTTGCGCAGATATAACTTTTTGCTTTTAAATATTTCTTGCTATTTCATAGAAAAATAACAAAAATCTCACAACAACTTAAAACTCATTTATTCAGAAGATTGTAACACGTACTTTGTACGGATATATTTATTATATTCGTTGAATTTTACAAAACGAATTGAATGACATAAAACTATAATAATAATTTTTAAATAAATTGATATTGAACACGTTCGAACGACATCGTTAATATTTTTTCTCCTTTTTGATTTAAGTCTAAAGCAGTTAGATCATTACGAGCTAACTGAAAGAAAGGCAGTCGTTTCATTTATTACATATTTTCTGAGATATAGTTAGTTAAAAACACCTACTTTTGGTTTTCAATATATTATTAAGATAAGATAAGATATTATTAAGATATTCATCTTAATGTTTCAAATAAAAAAGATAGAAAAGTTTATCTTCTACAAAAAAGTTTTCTACTATTTTCAACTTAAAAGTCACCTTTTCCGAGATATTTGCGAAGAGACGTTTTTCAAGATAGCGGCTAACGCTCGCGGTCTGGGATGACAAAAACTCGGTTTTATACTTAAGGGGGACCCCCTAACATAATTCAATCGAAAAATCGAGAAGCGGGATTTTATGCAGAGCGAACGCATTTTTGATGCTAAAATTCCTGGACTAGTAAGATTTTAAATGTATCTAACATGTATAAAGAGGTTTTTATAAAGTATACTGGCAATGCTCGTTTTTAAAGAATTACTTTTATTCCTATTTGCCTAGGTGTGGAGAAGACAATAGTTCAAGGGGTCAGGATCAATCCTGCGATTTTAACATACCTAGGTAATCCGTAAACAATTGCGCTATTGATGCGTAAAATTAAATGACACGGACATACATAAATTATAATTATATAATTGTTAATTTAAGCATACTAGCGTCTGTCAATATACTTAAATTGGTTCAATATTGCCGATTTATTCATTTATATTTTTAAATGTACATACAATAGGTATAAAAAATATATAAAAACTTTTAGTTTTTTTTTTATATTATATAAAAAGTAATCTTAAATTATTTTAAATAGTCTATGACGATATTGTCACCACGAAGTTGCTCTCTGCCTCATTGCGGCGACACTGGTATTCAGAGTATGCGGAAGACAGGCTGCAACTCGCAATGTTTAACTATTAAATATATTTATCAACCGTCGACCTGAAAAGAGAAGGGTTATGCGTTTGACCTGCAAAGTCTCTTTGTTGATAGTAAGTAGAAATCTATTACTGCGCAATTCGGAAGCGAGCTGTTCTACATAAGAGAGAAAAAAATGTAAACTGATGTCTTTGTTTGATTATGAGTCACTAACGTTTAGTCGTCTAATGAGCCGAGAGTCTTGAAGAATATAGTTAAGTACTCATAGAATAAAGATAAAGATTCCGATTAATCGTTAATTAAATATATATTCCTAGATAAAGGAAACTATTATTTTAACAATGCAAATAATTCATTTAACTTGATATATATGTTGACAAATTAAGTTTCGAAGTTTACTTATAACAATATTATCAAGAAAAAACAGAAAAACTTTTAACATGCTTCCTTCTTTGAACTGATGTATAATATGTAGTATAATAATGGAAATCACATCGCATTTTGACAGGAAAATGTTATATAATAAAGGTGAATTTAATAAAAAATCTACCAAATTTGTACACTGCTTAGGTATTTAAAAATCGCAACATTATAAATGTATCTACAGCATTATTATTTACAATTCCATGTCCCACTGCTGGGCTAAGGCCTCTTCTCCTCTTTTGAGGAGAAGGTTTTGGAGCTTATTCCACCACGCTTCTCCAATGCGGGTTGGTGAAATATACAGGTCACAGAATATCAGTGAAATTTGACACACGCAGGTTTCCTCACGATATTTTCCTTCACCGTCAAGCACGAAATTATAATCACAGATTAAGCACATGTAATTCAGTGGTGCTTGCCCGGGTTTGAACCCACGATCATCGGTTAAGATTCACCACTGGGCCATCTCTGCCTCATACTATGTAAAAAATATTAAAATATATAGCAAGTTACTTTATTTTATATGATAATAAAAATATATGTTACTATATACATATAGTAGGTCATTTTTATTTTGAGACAGCGTACAAATAAACAACTTTTGCCGCCACAAATATTAATTCTTAGACAACCTTGTGACCATTTAATTCTAGAAATTTTAACTAATATTTATCTTGCCTTGATTACATATTAAATCTGATCAAGAATAAGAATCAAAAATAAAATCTATTAAAGTATATATTACAAAATGTAGTATTTTGTATACTATAAAAACATAAGATTACACCTCACGTTAATGGTGACCACAGACTTATGGTATATATATAATGTTGTGGCAAAAAAAATTACCCAGGCTTCCTTGTCTTCATTTAAAAATCTTAATCAAACTGATTTGTTAATTTGTTTGTATGTGAATTACCAATAGGATCGTAGGCCAATGTAAATCTTTCTTGAAACTTGAGTTTCAAGAAAGTTTTCACTAACTTACTTTATATTTGTTTGTTCCGATTTCGAATGGTAACTAGACTCGGGTAATTACAGAATAATTAAATCCCATTTCAATAAGTAGTTTATATGTTATTGTCTTAAATAAATGAATACACGATTATTTTGTACATGTATTTTTCTTACACTTATCCGAAATTATTTTCTTCGTTTAATCTCTTAGAGGGCAACTACTTTAAGTAACCTTAAAACTTGTATTTTTTGTCCTATCTTTGAGGTCTTTGAAAATATATAAAAGGTAAACTAGTACTTGCCAAATCATTTGCATTAACCACATTAGCTGATTTTATATCTTTAAAAACAAATAAAATAAATAAATATATTTTTATAAAATTTATATTTAAATAATTATTAAAAAAATAACCAATAACCAAACAAACTGTATCAACAATACCAAACGGTACTTTATATTTAGTATGCAAGAAGATAGCGACGCGTGCGCATGTACCGCCTCTTACTTCCTATCAATATGGCTTTAGTTGGTTTGAACTTTGCGCTTTGATATATTATTTAATAAATCTTTAGCAATACTAAAATTAATTAGAGCCATCTTACCAACAGTATTAAATATGATTACAAAATGATGAAATTATTAACAGTATTATAAATAAAAGTAAGCTATTGATCCGTTTTATAAAATAAGTTAATCTTTATTGAAATTCACATATAAAAATATAAAATAAAATAAATATTTTATATTAATTAAAATACAAAATAATATGGTGAACATCACCATATTCATTGTATGAAGAATCTGTGATATACGAGTATATAAATAGTATATTATTTACTTTGTGGTAGTGATATGTGCAACCCCGTCTGGGTAGGTACTATCCACTTGGTAGATATTCTACACAGCAATATTTGTTCCGATTTGAATTACGAATGAGTCATTGTAACTATATGCCCAAAGAGTATAATATCTTGATTCCCAAGTTTGGTGATGTAAGGAATCACCAATATTTTTAGAATCGGGCAGCGGTGGTAACCACTTACAATCTGGTGCCTGTTCAGCTACCAATTTTATGAAATATATATGTATATACATATTTATACATTTTTAGAAATATTACCAAACAGTGGTGAAATAGCTAAATGCTTACACTAAAATAATTACTTAATTATCACACTGACATTTTCTGAAGACGAACTGGAAAGGTCATGCGGTGTCAAACGAGTATATGTGTAAGCGGCCACTGGCCAGAATATGATTTGAAAAATATATAGAAATGCTATAAGATGTAAAAAAAGTTTGTTGCTGTTACGTCAAACTTGTTAGAATGATTATATGAAAAACAAAAAGTAACGGCGAAGGCAAGCAATAATGAAGCTCAATCTTGAAGAAAGATTTTAATACCTCGCGGACTGTTGTTAAAATAATAAGTACGTATTAGCAGAACAAATAAATCTTAAATTATTAGATATGATATATAATATACGCGAGTAAAAACTCGCCAATGTTGGTACAATAGTCGAAACAACCATTGCATTGACACTATTAAGTCAATTATGTCCATACAGAAACAGCTTGTGAATTTCCCACTGCTGGGATGCTTTCTAACCTTTTTGAGAAGAATACTCCTCCTCAGTTAGAAGATTCACATATAGCAGAATTTTATGTGAGACATGCAATTAACCTGACGATGTTGTTCTTTCCTGCTGAGCACAAGATAAATTATAAAGACAAATTAAGTACATTCGTTAATTAGTAGATAAAAAAATAGTATTGCTTATCCAGGATTGAACCCGCAAACATCGATTTAATAATTGTGTTTTAAGCGCTGGACCATCTTAGTTCTTGATTATATCGATGCTGCCTTACAAACTTTATGAAATATTTAAATGAAATATGATTAAAACATAGATAATATAGTCATTTTAACTAAAGTTCCAATTCTAAGGTCAGAACGGGTATTATTAACTTATCTATTTATATTTTTATTCATATTAATTATATAAGCCGGACAGTTTTATAAATTCCATAAAATTTTCATAATATAAAATTAACAGTCCGTTACATTATTGGACATTTAATTGACAAGGTATCCTTGTAATTATTGAACTACTGACCTTTATTTTTTAATTCTATAAAAGATTCCGACTTTTTTATATTAATACAAATTATATTATAATAAATTATACATGCTTTACACGCGTTGATGTCTTTAACAGTTACATAATTATATTCATACAATAATAATTAATTTAAGTATTGAGTTCATATGAAATAATAAACTTGGAATTTAGTTGATCAATAAGGATGTCTAAGCATTAATGTCAAAAACTGCAAGCTTTCAGGCTCAGCTTCCAAATACTACAATTTTTTTTTTTTTAATTTGAATGAATAGTATAATTATTTTCTTGAATATGAAGGTATAAAATGAAACAATTACTTAACAGGATTTTATAAGGCCCATCCGAGTGGGTATCAATCCTCAGCAATAATTCTACCGCCAAACAGTAATAATTTGTATTCCTGTGTTTAGGTTTGACGGGTGAATGAGCCAGCCTATATACATACTCAATGGACATTTTAGACCCCGAGGTTTGAGATAGACTTTTATCAGTGCCGGTGACTTAGGGTAATGATGACCACAATCAAATTGTTTCTAACTTACAGACATCGAATATAACACGTCACAGACGGTTTCTACATGCTTTTTGGTATATTTTTCTAACAACTCACGCACACACACGCGGAAAAGTGAAGTATTCTAACGCTCCAGCCTGATTACTTATCTCATATTGTTATTTTACTAAAACAAACTATTTTATTTATTTATTATTTCATTTGACTTTTTTTTGTATGGCAGCTTTATAATTTACTTAAATTTTAAAATTACTGGTGCTGATAAGATATGAGCGAGACATGGTGACGTCATTAAATATTTGATCTCCACTTTAATCTAGTCTATCAATAGGATTAAGCTTGTAAGGCAATATTTTAATTTTCATCGTCTAATAAGTGTTACAGTTATTGTAGGATCCTATATCCTAGCTAGATGCTGCGTAATAGCACGCTAAAAGGCACTAGTACCGTTACTGTTCACCGTTATAAGAGGCGAGATGGTCCTGTGTATCTATGTCCTGGATCTCAAGAGAATATTACGAGTACAAATCCAGATTTTTTTTCGTTGTAAATTTTTTAGTAAGATGTTTACATTCCCAGGCCTCAGAAAGCACATAATTGTGTCAGATTGTCGTTCTATCGGATTATGAGAATGAGCAAAAATAAAGTGAACCTGCTTTTGCTCAGACATTTGTGTACTAGTAATATATCTACTCAGTTGGCTAGAACTCGATGAAAATAGCTACCGTTATCAAATCAGTGAGGAGGACATCCGATGGTGTAATAAGATACAAACTTTATACACAATCAGAGACAAAGACTTTCTCCAGCAGCCCATTCTTACGGTAATGCTACTGCTATTATAATATTTTGATCTCCTCTCGACTATTATGACGATTGAACACATTAGGACTGAAATATGGTAGTCACACACTTAAGGTGAAAAGCGATAATAAGTTTCTAATTTAAATCTCTCAGTAATATAATTGTCAAATAAACACGAAATTTAAGTGTATTAATGACGTTGTCAAGGCTCTAAATATCAATACAGTGTATCTTGTTAGCTATTAAGATATCTGATAACTATCAACAGAATGCACTTCGTAATGTATTCTAGACATCAATTATCAAATTGAAGTTGACTCGGGTTATTAATGAGCTTAGAATTACACAAGTGACACTTATTCAAGTTACATACAAGTTTTTGTTACTTGAGTATCATCATGTTTTATGGCAGTTACTGAGTATTGTATGTTATGTAGCGAAACCATGAATTGATAATTTACTGTAACTATATTGTAACAAATGAATGTAAATGCCATGACAGAGAGGACACGATAATGTTAATATATGAGCCTATTAATTCACCTTGAAAAAGTATCTATTCAGTTATCTGTGTCTTTATTTTGCAACATCTAGCTCCTAGGTTAGTTCCTAGGTAGATCCACTTAAAAGTAAGGCGTATTAATAAAATTATATATTTTTTAAAGTAAGGTGACCAGACCGATTTCGGTCACGGCGGCCAATCTCAAGAGAGATTAGCCAACTGCGCAGGAGATATTATAGTGCACAAGTGTGTGCGCAAACACAGGTGCACTCACTATTTCCTAGTCTGCTGCCTTATATCTAGCCACTAGACCAACGAGGCAGTCAAAGGCAGTTTTAAAGTACATATGTAATAAATTAAACATGTAATTAAACTTTTGAATTTACATAGATTTATATGAATAAACTGTTATACAAAAGTTAAACGAAATTATTTATCATAATTTTATAACGCCAACTGATACCAGAACACAAAAACACAAAAGTATGTATATAATGAATAATAATAATCTTTTGATATTGATTTGACATTGAAGGTATTTATTTATTAACATATTTTAACCGTTTAAATAATATTACAGAATAACACGCATGAGAAATGGTACGTGCTTAGTTGTGGAATAATTACAGGTTTATAAATATATGATTATATTAAGAGAAATAAACTTTTATTGACAAAAGATAATACGAGAGTAAACTAAAATAAAAATTGATAATATATGTATATATATATAGTATATTATAAGTTATTTCACTCGTTGGTAGGGTTGTGGATGTATACTGTCCACTAATCAACTAATTATTCAACCGCCAAACGTTTCATTTGCTATGTAGCTATTCTATATCTCCGTTTAAACTTAAGCACATTATTGTTGACTCATATACACGTATGCCTTTCTCCATTAAGTTTATTTAATATGTAATAGGATATAAAGTGTTATACTAAATAACTAAATTGCGATAAAAAAATTATGACAATTTGTATAACCATGAAGATCCCACCTTTAGAGCTCCGATATCAATATTAATTACAAGGAAATAGAAGTATATTTTCATGTTGCCGTGAATTAATTAAGACCTTAACACTGAGGTCATGAAAATATTATAAAGCTGAGTAACAATACACAAATAAAACATAAGTTACTCGAACTTTATTGTGTTAAGGATATGTGATTTAAAATGTTTAAGTATACAGTGATTTTATTAAGTTTACAACAATTAACAATTTCAATGCCTATGCAACCAAACAGGCTGATTTCCTACGCACTCCCCGAGTACAGACCTTTGAAGAAAGCGTTGGGATTTTCTGAAGACACGTATTTAAACTTCACTGAACTGACCACTAAATATGGATACAGGTCAGAGGAACACGTAGTGAGCACAGAAGACGGGTATCTGTTGACCGTTTTCAGGTTACTTCCGAAATGTAATCAAAGACAAAGATTTCCTGTCATTCTAGCACATGGCGTCTATGATAGTTCCGATGCTTGGGTCCTCACCGGCCCAGAAACAGGACTTGGTTATATATTGGCAACTAAATGTTACGACGTGTGGGCAGCTAATCTCAGGGGCAACGTTTATTCCCGAAAGCACATACGACTAGATCCAGACAAAGATCCAGACTATTGGGAATTTTCCTTCGACGAAATTGGTCGTTTCGATTTACCGGCTATAATTGATTACGTGTTAAGTATAACGGCGCAATCGAATACCTATTATATCGGTCACTCTCAAGGTTCGACAGACTTCTTTATCATGGGATCACTGAGACCTGAATATAACGATAAAATCCGACTGTCTATTCAATTGGCTCCTGTTGCGTGGATGAGAAACGTGAAGAGTGTAATACCAAAGATAATCGCTCGTCAAACTAAGAACATTAAAGACTTTCTTTATGCTGTAGGATTTAGAGAGTTGTTTGCTAAGCAACAGTTGATACACGCTATATCAGAAATATTATGTCAATATTTTCCGCAAGATGTATGTGGTACCGCGTTAGCTTTGACGACAGGTTACATTAGAGGAAGCATAACATCAATGAATTTGGCAGTCGCTATTGGTCACCTTTTAGTTGGTGTATCAGTTAAGACACTAGCTCATTTCGGTCAATTAATTCTTTCTGGAAAATTCCAACGTTTTGATGAAGGTAAAGAAATCAATATCAAAACGTATGGTTCAGTTAAACCCCCACAATATAACGTGTCGCTAATCACATCTCCTATAGTACTGGTTTGTGCGGAAAATGATTGGGTATCGAGTCTAGAAGATATCAATATTTTAGAATCCAGGTTACCTAACGTAGTTGAAAAATATATAGTGCCTGAGCCTACTTGGAGTCATAATAATCATGTGTGGGGTGTTAACGCCACAGAATATGTATTTGACAGAATTTTAAATTACTTAGATAAATTTAATACTCGATATGTGTAAAAGCTATGGACTTTGCCTTAATAAAAGTTGACTCAGAGAGAATGAGAAAGAGAGAGTCCACACAGAAGGAAACCTTAATATCACGAAAAATAGTTTGAACGAATGCAAAAGTGAGGAATAAAGGGAACAATTTATATTTATGATTATTCGAGTAGGTAAGTGATATTTAAAATATGTCAAGAAACGTCATAATATTGAATACACAGAAAATATTCCACACCAATTATTCCTTCTTGTATAAATTTTATCTAAATAATTAATCCAAATATAAGTAACTATAATCCAAAAATGATTTCATATTATTATAAATACATATTTTTTACAAATGTCAAAATTAGTATTATGAAAGTATAATACAAAAGAAATTTTAATTATAAAATATGGCTTAAAAAATATGTAATGCGTCTTATTTACGTCTAAAGCTACTAAAACTGAATTAGTTACAAGCAAAAATAAAATATATACAAAAATAAATATATAATAATAAATTATGTTTTACATAAAAAGGAAACAAAATACCTAGCCTATATCATAAACGTAATCGACTTGATCGCGTTTGTCTTAATTAATTAAAAAAATAACTACAGTTAAACAAAATCAATATTCTTCTTTTTTTAAATTATTTTCACTTTTTTACATATTTTTTTTTTTTATTTTATTCATCCACAATTATTATATTTCAAACATATTTAAATATAACATTACGCAACTTGATCATAGATTAATTAAACCATTTTAAACAGGCTTAATTTCTACTTATATAATCTTAAGATTACGGGGCTAAAAATATAATTAACTTAGTTATAATGATTAGCATTTAAGTACCAAGGAACAATAAAGACTGAAAAGTATAAAATAAATATAAATGTATTTGTAAACTACTATCACAGATAACTAGAGTTACCGACACAGCCAAAGGAATTAAACTGAAGTGGCAGTGGGCCGGTCACATTTGCCGCAGAACAGATAACCGATAGGGGAGGCGAGTTCTCGAACGAAGACCGCATGTTGGCATCGTGATAGGAAACATCCTAAGGCTACATGGAGTAACGACTCACGAAATTTGACTGGTGGCGCCTGGAGAATGAAATCCAAAGATCGGGCTCAATAGCGTGCTCTGGAAGCCTATGCAGATTGTTGACGATACAAAAGTACCTGTATAAATACAATAAAATATTTTTTGATTTTGACATATGATATTTGTTTTCTAATTTTTTTAGTCTATAATATAATATAAAATTGGTAAAAATTTACTTATTATTTAATTATATTTGTTTTATTTTATAAAAAAAGCTTATAAAAACTATCAAATAATATTGAAATTTAAATGATTAACCATAGATAATAAATCGTTCAAGAGAAATAATATGTCGGTCATCGGATTGCGGTCGGTCATTAAAACCACAGTACTAGATCCGAGAGATGTGACCTTCACGGTAATAATGTGTCCAAATGATAAACACGAACACATATAATATTACAATTGTAATGAAGAGTATTTTAAATGTTATACTATAGTTGGTAGTGGGGTTTTGTGCAAGCGATCTGGGTAGGCAACAACAAGCGAAAGGTTGGTGTTGCCTTAGCGAGCTATGTAATGGCCAAGTTTTTTTACGATGCCAATGTCTATAGACAGTAATGACGACGATGAAAAAAAGTTAGCAGATGTAATAAATATATGCATTTAATTTTTGCACATACTAATTTATAATAGTTATATCTCCAAACCGTATTTCAGCCACGAAGGCCAATATGAAATGAGGTTTTAATTTTCTCTATATTTCTTAATCCACGCTTGTGATCTCTAGCCTTATAAGGTAACTAATAATTCAAAGAAAGACCAACTGAGTTGTATATATTGAAGTAATACTTTGACTTATCCTCTGGATATCGTAGGTGGCAACTGAGGGATTTTTTGCCAAGGTTATCTATTAATACCATCATTATTAAGCGCTAAAGTGTTAATGTTGAAATTGTAAAGCTCTCAATTATAATGACAATTCTTTGCTTTAAATCTATGTTCCATTTACTACTTCAATTTATTACCTTATCGTATTTGTTGTTATTATCAAATATGATTAAAGAACTCAATGTATCTAACATGTTATTACGAGATATTTTTTCAATGATAATTAATCTATATCTTTGAATTATCTGACCTTCTTTACATCCTCCAACTCATCCACGGCCAACAAGTTATTTTAATAATTACTCAAAATTCTATTGCCTGATTAGAAACGGAACAAATGCATTTTTTATGAGTCATAATATAATAAAAAATAACACTTAATAAGTATATAATTCGCAAAAACGAATATTCCTCTAGGATGTTGAATTTAACATAGAATAATAAATATTTTCTTGTTTCCGACAGCTGATATCCGCTTTAAAATAGATATGTACTCGCAGTGTAAAATAAAAAAGAAATAATAACCGATATGACATTGCAACCTTCTAGAAGAGAGCGTACTCTTTCCTCAAAGGCCGGCAACACACCTGTATGTCCTCGGGTGTTGCAGATGTCATGGGCGGTGGTAGTCACTTTCCATCAGGTGAGCCTCCTGCTCGTTTGCCAACTCTTACATAACTGCTTAATGCTTGGCAAATGCCTCTTCTCTACTTGAGGAGAAGGCTTATTCCAATTCGATGCTCCAATACCTGTTAGTGTATCCACGTGTGGTGGAATATATCCTTTACCTCTAAGCACGAAATGAATTATAAACATATATCAGGCATATGAAAACCAGACAGTTTACAACTAAAATACTTTATTTTACACTTTAACCAGGAAACAAAATATAAAAGTTAAATCAATATAGATCAGGTATTGCGGTTCACGTATATATTTTTTTCAATTTCATTGAAATATGATTTCAATAAAGCATCAATAAAATATGTTATTTATCATAAAATGATGCAAACGGATGTCTGCGTAAATTCATCATTAACAAACCAGAGTTGACTTCGCAACTTATTAAATGCCATCAGAATATTTTCGATGAGCTAACGGCGTCGAGTAGCACATATTGAATCAAATTACCGTGGCACCTTTGTGAAATTCGAATCGGGTTCTTAAATATTTATGCACCGTTCAAGGTCCCATAAATTCGTTCTACATTCAGCCAATCAAAAATTGTATATGGACGACGGACACTTTTGATGTTACCGACTTTACACATATTTATTTTTGTGTAGCATGTTAATTGAATCGCTTCCTTTGTATTAGTGACCAAAGAGTATTTATTACGTCAAATTATTTATTATTAATTGAACTACAATTGTGTTATTAGTCCTAGATCATTTACCAGCAAGTAAACTGCCGTTGGCCATACGTGCTATGTTCATAAGCACATAATCAAATCACATTCTACATCCTGCACAGTTATAAATTAGTTACTCAAATATTAATTGGTATAATGAAAATGAAAATAATTGTTCATAATTATAAGAACAGTTTAAGATTCATAAATATTCGACTAGACTAGGCTAGTTTTGTGACTTATTGCTCGTATTGCATTAAAACAAGCTTAATAACTTATCACCATTAAGATTTACATTTATAATTTTACAACATTCATAATATTATTTGTTTACTTTCTGTAAATCCAGTATCTTTCTAGCCGATAAACTTGTATCTAACCCACTTACTAGAACTTGAAATAACGGTACAAACAACTAATATCAGTAAAAGCATTGGATATTCTATTCTATAGGTCTAATAATCGCTCATGGTTATAGTTGCCGAATTGATTTCTTAGATGTAGCGAGACGATAACATTAATAATTATAAAACAGGATATTAACAGCAAACAGAATTATTTTGCAATTAGGTATCAATTGCCACGACAATTTAACAGAGAAAGGATATATAATATAAAATGTAATGAAATTTATTCGGAAAATTAATTATTTTTAAAACTAAACTCTGTTAAACACAGAACCGACTAATTAGCATCGAGTCAAATTAGTTAAAAAGACTTTAATTAGCGTTTCAGAAACTAAAGGTGAGTTCTAAAGAATTTTCATACATGTAGATAAAGCATTTTTTTTTTTTCATTTAAAGATATAACATCAATTTCTATATTTTTTCACTCAAGAACTGTATTGCCTTTTTTTATCTTAACATATTAACTAAATATTGATATCAAATATAAAAGCGACGACTAAATATATCGAATATTTAGTCGTCGCTTTTATTGTTTTAATTTATTTCGCCCATTGTCTATCGATAGTTATCGAATCCGTGTTAGCTGTCCCACTTTATATCCCGATGGGCAAAATGTCACACATATCGACCAGTGTAACGGAAGCACGCGCGTGCTCTGCTGGCCCGATTACTTTGCGCCGCGGTTGACCCGAAACTTGATAATTAACCCTATTCAATTTGTGGATATTGTATTATATATAAAAGCGATAAAACGTTCAATACCACAGAAAAATATAATACATTAGAAAAAGAAAATATTCAAATTTGATTTTACTGTATTTAGTATTTCTTCCAGGCAGCCTCTGGACATTAAAACAGGATATAATAACATTTGATTAGAAGGCTTTATATTTATATAATATAAACTTTACTCCCTTTTTCCACAACTCTTTCTGAGGGAGGTATTTCTAAATACTTTAGCAGCTGTTTTTAATAACTTCTAAACTCTAGTTTAATAAATGAACATATTAGCTTAAATACAACGTTAAATCGTCATAAATCGATTTAAAACAATAATATTATTTATTTATTAAATTTAAGAAATATGCAAAAGTTATAATTAATTTTATAAATTTTCAGCAAAAAGAGGAAAATAAAACTAATAAAAAATATTCTCTTATATGTAATTTGGTTTCTTGCAGCCTGCAAAAATTTCAACAACGCTTAATGTATATTACATCAAATATATCTAGTGATATTAATGGATAAACAAACGCACTTTCACTCCATGTAATAATAATTCAGAACTGACGAGAAAGTTCAAATACTGTTACTTAATCGTCTCGTTAGAGGCGTGGCTCTTATTCAATACAACAATTTAATTTTCGTTATACATATATCTCAAAAGAATTTAAATTACATTTACATCAAGTAATATCATATCATGAAATATATACATATATAAAAGAATAACTGTCTGACTGAGTGACACATAAGCACACAGCCCAAACTACTAGCACCATGAAAATTTGCATAAGGATTTCGTTTAAACGATTTTTGAAAATTAAACCCCTAAGATAAGTTAAAGCGGGATAAAAGGATGTATGAAAATCCTTCATTTAAAAAAAAGAACTATGGAAATTGGCTATGAAAAGTAATTCTGAATTATAATGCGAGCGAAGCCGCAGGAAACGTTTGTTTATTTTTATATTAGCAACACCGCGCAGTTTCACCCGCCAGAAACATAATTGCTCCATCGAGGTGGGTCATAGCGTGACGTTGTAAAATCTATTAGAAACAAACTCTTCAGCGTAATAATATTATTATCATAAATTTACTATGTATTTATCGAATGACATTGTATTATAGCATTATCATAAAAATAGGGGAAAATCGTCACCCCGTAACAACTATTCCATAATCAGATAAATATCGCTTCTGATTTAAAATTGACATATTGAATAAAATTTGTCATCTAATAAGATCTTTAGACTCGGCCGAGTTTAACACTTATCTAATGATGATTACATAAGACACGCCAAAATGATGATAAATATATTATTTAATATTCTTAAAATACATATATTTTACCATCCCGCCCTAACTATGTACTGGTTCATTGTACTATTAAAGTTTTATTTTCAGATACATAATGCATACTTATTATCTTAAAAGAATATTCTGAAAATATAATATACTAACTGCGCCCGCCGTTTCACCCGCTTATAATTAATAAAAATATCATGAATAAAAATCAGCCTAGAACCAAGAAAATATAAAAATATTTTTTAAATTCGAACCAGTAGTTCCTGAGATTAGCTGGATCAAACAAACAAACTCTTCGGCTTTATATATTAGTATAGACAAAGAAAATAATCATATAAAGTACAGACAAAAACCAAATATAAAAGCGGTAAATTTGCTTATTGATTGTGAAAAATCTACCAAAGGTTCAGTTCCTGAGTAGAACTGGCGAAAGAAACTTAGCAGGATTTTTTAATCTGAAATTTAACATTATAACAAACAGTTTAATAAAATTATTTTTAATTGAAATTGCTTAAAACAAGTGTTTGAAAAAACTATAAATTAAGAACATTCATTCATGTCATGCTTATACTTGTTAACAAATATCGCTTTATATTACTGGGAAGTAATGCGTTATCATCGCTTATATGGTAATTTACAACATGTTATGAATCTCAAAATTTAGTGATTGCCAACTATTAACTATGCTTGTAGTAAGCATTGGTATCTTGTGTCACTGATTCTTGGAAGTAGTTGTAATACTTTTCCATACTAGTTACGGCCAGCGGAATCATCTATTGCAATGTATTGCATTACTGATATTTACAACGATACATTTTACTATTTCATTAAATAAATTTAAAATAACATTCAATAAGATTCTTATCGTAATAATTATTTTCATATTACATGAACAGTGTAAACATTAAATGCCTTAACTTGAAAATATGAAAATATGATTAATTAACGTAAACGACTTCGTAAATTACTTTGATCAAAGAAAGCAAATTTTCACATAAGCACCGTTTTCAACGTGAAATACATATAAATTTTTAATTTACCTTAATTATTTCAGTTATCATTACACACGCAAGTATACATAATTGCGCAAAAAATATTTAATATGAATAATAGTCACTCATATTCTGATAGGACGATAGACATTCTGATTTATATTTATTTCGTTGAAATAAATATAAATCAGAATTATATTTATTATATGATTATATTTATATGATTTATATTTATTTTGTTGAAATAAATATAAATCAGAAGAGTAAAGACATCATTCGCAAAGTAACTATTTTAAAAAACTGACTACCTCGTTATTCTAGTGGCTAGATATAAGGCCGAAGATCCGGTGGTCCTCGTCTCTATTCCCAGGTCGGGCCAGTAAATAGTTATTGGGTTTTTCTGTCAGGAAATTCTCAGTAGCAGCCCGGAGTCTGGAAGTTGAAAGTGTGTACATTCCCGTGCCGCGGAAAGCACGTTAAGCCGTTGGTCCTGCGCCTGAAGTCTTTCAGGATTGCCGTCCCATCCGATTATGAGAGCTAGGGAATAGTGAGTGCACCTGTGTTTGCGCACACACTTGTACACTATAATATCTCCTGCTCAGTTGGCTAATCTCTCTTGTGATTGGCCGCCGTGGCCGAAATAGGTCTGGAGGACTTTATATTTTTAAAAAACTTAAATTATTTATAACTACATTTAAATAGCTCAAATTATTATATTATTTATACAAAACTATAATAATTATGCAAATAATTATTTTTCTTACGTACAAATTCATTTTGCTACAAAGATTTAAATTTATTGTTCAGCTTAGTGCATTTATTACATTTTTGCGCGTATCTGGAAGCGGATATCAGATAAAATTCACTTTCTCGTTTCTTTGTAATTTAAATAAAAATCTCGTAAAAATTCTCTGTGCGTCTAAATTTAGTACGATTCTTGGTTGTCTAAATGTTATTTACTTAATATATTAGTCAGATGTTATTCTGAGAAAATAAGAGTCCATAAGGTCCTATCTGCTTGTATTACTATCGTATTCTTCTTCTTCTTCCTGCCCTTATGTGGGGGCACTACGTCGGGTCGGCACAACATGTATTGTTCTACCACTTCTTTCTGTCACTCGTCATCTCAGTACTTACACAATTCATACACATATCCTTTCTAACGCAATCCATCCACACTTTCTTCGTCCTTTCTCTGATATAGTCGTTGTATATACTTATACAACGAGTATATCAGATATAAATAAATAATAATTATTTTTATTAATTTGTATGGCATTCTATAAATTAATATTCCGCTAAATCTACATATAATATGTGAGTGAATAAAACTACATTATTTTATTAGATCATTACATTCTTCCATATAAATGATGGAATCGTGTTTAAATATTGGTTTGTTTTATATCATTAACTCTGTCTTTATATGAACAAATGTCTGATATATTTATTGATTACAGGTAAACTCGAGCACCTTTTCTATATACTATAAGACTACCTAATTGTGAATGGAATTCGTATTATTTTGTTGGTTTAAAAGCAGGATATGTATACGTTTAATTGTTATATTTGATTGACTATAGTTAAAATGGTGTAAACGAATAACTACTGAGTTTCTACTCATTAAAACCCTTCAGAAAGAGTGGTAATTTTTTTATTGTATAGGTAGGCGGACGAGCATATGGGCCACCTGATGGTAAGTGATCACCAACGCCCATAAACATGTTAACCATCGCTTACATCGCCAATGCGCCACCAACCTTGGGAACTAAGTTGTTATGTCTATTATGCCTGTAATTACACTGGCTCACTCACCCTTCAAACCGAAACACAACCATACAAAGAACTGCTGTTTTGCGGTAGAATATCTGATGAGTGTGTGGTACCTACCCATACGAGCTTGCACAAAGCTCTACCACCGATTTACATTATTTTAATACTGTCAAAAAATAATTCAAAGAAAAAAATGCGGTCGTGTTCAATATTTGTTCCATCCGAGGAAGCTTCCATCTATCATAATGATATTATACAGGAGAGCATTATTCGATGGGTATCCATAGGGATACCCATAGGGAATAGCGAGTGCACCTATGTTTGCACGCACACACTTGCACACTATAATGCGTCCTGTGCAGTTACCTAATCTCTCTTAAGATGAGACTGGCCGCCGCGGACGAAATCGGTCAGGAGGACATCATAGTCCTAACCTTTAGATAAGTTATATAATATTTTTACATCACATAACTAAGACGAGCTTGTATCTAAGACGTTAATTAGTATTGGGTAATTCACAGCTTTAATGAAAATTTTAATAAAATAGTATAAATGTTTAATAAGATATATTTTTCTTTATTATTTCTCGTCAACTTATTATTTATGTTTAAATATTTATTATAATCTTCATTCTTTAACTTTACGATCCGTACACTCCCATGAAGAGTAAATAATAAATCTGTTATAAAACTGGTAACACCAATTGGCACACGCGAAATTGTATAACCATTTACCTGTTTGGGATTCCACAATCCGAAGAGGCATCGTTATGCAATAAAGGTCGTATTTAGATTCAGAGGACAGGCGAATTGGCATCGTATCGAACATAAGCAATGTGATGAAGTGGATACCTCTCGCCCACGGAAACTATGAAAGTGTACGAGAATATATTTTGTATGCTACTGAGACGAATTCGACACGATATATCAAAACAACTATAAACTTCATATTTAAATTAGATCTTTACCTAAAATTTCCGTTTTATTAAAATCATAACTTTATAGTCGACACTGAACTATTTATTATCTGTGGTTTAACAGTATTTAAATGAGACGTCATATTTAATAAGTTCTAATATAAAAATTCAATCTGATAAATTCTATATAACTACTGATAGATTCTACACTTTATCATACCTGGTACTATATCTGGTGCCACATAATCTTTTTACAATTATTATTCTACATTCTGATCATATTATATCAAACATCATTGGGATTGTAAGAAAATTATTAATATTATTATACAGTATGTACAATTTTTGAATAATCAACCACTGCATTTTCCATGTGCTTAATTTTTATTTAAAATTCATGCTCAGCGATGAAGGAAAATATCATGAAATGAAGGAAATTGCATGTGTCGGATGAAGATCTGCCTGTATTAATGAACCCATTTTATCAATGGAATGGAATAAGCTCTAAATTTTATTTACTCGGCCTAAAATAATTAGATACCCCATCTTATATCCAAGATCTTTAATATCTCAATCAAAGTATATTTAGTATTATAAGAGCCATAAGAGAACAATAATTATATTCCATTACTTGTTTCTACATAAGAGTCAAATAAGTCGCACACAGTAAAGAAGACCCATTGAAATCGCCAAAATGCGAGGTCGGCGACCGCTCGGACACCGCGTCCCCGTAACACCACACTTACATAATACATTATGTTGGCATACATTCGTGCTATCGTTTGAGAGTTTTGATAAAAACCTCTTTGTGTTAGCGTACTTTAGTAATCTATAATAAACATAAATATCAATCTACAATAACCTTAAAACAATATGTATTTATTTTATAACGAAAATATTCTATAAAATAAGCCTTATCATAAGATTTTTTTTTTGTTTTTGTAGATTAGACGGAACTTATTTCATAAACAGATATACATCAAGAGAGATATACGTATATTATTACGTACATATATAAATTTTTCATTATTAATGGTGGCAGATGAAAAAAGTGTCTGGTCATCTGGACACCTAAGCCCCCTGACACTGCACGAAGTACTATAAAATAAATCTAAATAATATAAATCATTACTTTATATGTATTATGTTGCCCGCCAAACATATCCTGACTGTGATTATACCGACACTCACCCATTAAACCAAAACACAGTAATAGAGCGTTTTACACGGTAAAATAAGTAAGTAATAATTCTTAAGTAGGATGATACCCACCCAGACGTCCTTATACAACGTGGTACTGGGGACCGTACCGTGTAATGGGGATTACGCATATGATTACAATTATGCTGTGTGAGTTCAATAAAATTATTATTTGCGAAAAACGCCAACGTCATTCATTACGAAATGTCTTAACATGTTTTGTTTAAACTCTTACATAAATATTTATTCTAAATGTACTTTTTTTTTAATTTTTGTAATAAAATATTAAATTTTTATTTTCACTAAAAAGGCCAACTACTACAGTACACGTCACTATAATTAGAATTAAAATTTAAAGTTTCCCTTATTGACAGGATATCCATATAATTATGGAAGTGTATTCAACGTATTTAATTTTCATATAAATAAATAGACTTATATGTTGGTATTCGATCTGATAATCAAATTTATTTCATTTTCAGATTAAGTAAATTTTGATAACAAATTGACGAGCAGGTTGGTGTGGTTGGTAAAATACTTGCATTTCACGCCGCAGGTCATGGGTTCGATTCTCACCCAGGACAGACATTCGTGTGCATGAACATGTCTATTTGTCCTGAGTCTGGGTGTAATTATCAATATCTAAGAGTAGTATATCAGTTGTCTAGTTTCCATAGTACGAGCTCTGCTTAGTTCGGGATCAGATAGCCTTGTGTGAATAATGTTCCGGGATATTATTATTATTATTTGAATTTCGCCTTCATTTACAAGACTACATTACTTGACTTTAAAAAAGTTAAATATAATGTAGAGCAGCATACATATTTATGTAATAGAGATTATTGCTTCCGGTTAAAAACAACCAACTATAATCATCAAGTTTCGAGCTCATATTAAGTAAGTACCTAACCTGCCTAGTTGACCTACACACACAATTTTTTTTTTTTTTTGATAAGCGACTTTTTGTTTGATTTACTTTCTGTAATCAATAAATTTATTGTAATTATTAAAAAAAAATATATTGTTGTAATTATTATTTCCATATTAATTCCAATTAGTAAAATATTGATAATAATCGTGTGATAGTATCACGTGTGTCTGTGAATCATGTGTTTTTGGACACACTCTAGTTGAGTTTTTTCTCTATTATCATAGCTTCATACTTACACTTTTCACCTTTATTACAGGAAATTACATATATATATATAATATTTTGTTCATTCTTTCTACCTTCATTAATTAAAATGGAGTGTAATGTTAGCGTTATTATTAATTGTATTGTACACAAAATGTACAATACAATTAATCTACACTTACAAAATAAGTGTAGTTTTTTGCTGTTAATATTGTGAATACTCCAGTAGTGTTTGCTAACAGTGAGTTTCTAATTTAGTTAAATAGTCTTATAAGTCGATCTATTGCAGTTTAATTATAGTACTAAGCTAAAAATCAAAATATACTCTCCGATTCCACGGTTAATTATCATCTTTATTGATTGTCCAAAAATAAAATTATTGTTATAATGTGACAAAAGCAAAACTGTTAAAACGTTCAAAATTATTTTAAGCCACGAAACCGTTACAAGCAACCGAATTGTAGGAAACAAACTGAAACGGTATCAAAACGCGGTTACGTCTTTTTCAATTCGTCACTCGCGTTACGGTGATGTGACAAACAGAGGCGGATTTCACGGCCCTCTTCACTTGGCAAGAGACAAATGCGTGCGGGTGCTTCTTCGAATACGTTGGGACGAGAAAGCTCTGACAGCATGCTAAAATACCTTTACGCAACGCATCTGCACGTTGCGTCAGCGCAGGGAGCGCAGACATGCCATTTGTATAGGCGGTGAATTATAATATTATCTTTAAACATATGCCATGTTTATTATCAGTTTTATATATAATATACGTATATTTTATAACTATGTAAACGTCACAAAGACTTTTTGCTTCGTCTCGTATTATGAATTTTATTTTGAAATTAACAACTTTAATCTCCCTTTTTTAATTCTAATTTTGTTCCTATTATAAATTAATAATTTCATGATATGATTCTTTTCGTTCATCTTTAATAGAAAAATTATGAATAAGTGGCTAAAAATTAAACAAAAACTTTTAAAAATAATAGTTACAAAAGAAAGCATCGATTTCTTGTATATCAGGTATTATAAAATTTAATAGATTTAACTATCGCTTGAACTAATTAATTAACATATTTTATTATTCATTAAAAGTAGTAGGATATTTAGAATAACTAAAATAAATATAATCAACGTCAACACGAAAACGATCAAACTAAGCAGGTCTTAAATCTACTAACAAGTCATAAACATTTGCACTTATTTCCTAGGCTTTATCAAATTTTTTTGGCAATCCTACCCAAGTTGGCAATAGATGATGATTCTTTTTCCTGGTATTTAGGTTCATCATGAGATCTATAACAAAAGCGGTAACTTAAACAATTGCTGTACACCAACGCCTGCACGACGCGGGAATTTCGCAATCGCTTAAAGCAAATTGTTACCATAATTGCAGAATATTTTAATATTAAATAAAATTAACAGTGGCATTATTTCATGAAATAAAAATATTATTAACTATTCTTATCTAAAATAAATAAAGACAAAATAATATTTAAACCCTGAGGATTAATAGGAACTAGTCTTGGACGTAGAGATTAGTAATAATTTAGAAAAGTATCCAGTGTGAAAATGACTTGATTTATTAGCAGTAATCTGAGTAATCCTTAGTAAATAATTGAAGTATAAATATTTAAAAACATAAACCTGAACTAAAATTATTTTATAGCGATTGACATTACCAGCAAAAAGTTATATATTTTTTAATTTAAACTATTTTAAAATTACTACTTACATAAAAATAATTTAACATAGACTGCGTCTTTCATATATGAAATATCACACAAATATAAAACAAAGAAAACAACGAACAATAGAAAATATTTAGGCAATAGATGTGAGATCTCTAACCCAATAGTTATGCTGTCACCACCTAAACAGATGACTAAGGAATCCTTGAATCGAATGCAAGTCTAGCATTCATTAAGTTGTATTCAAACTTGCAACATAGAATACCAACAATTACACCTTGTGTGCATAGAAATTACCTCTGTACAAGTTAGTGATAGAACTCAATTTTACATGTACACTTTTTGCAATTTTTATGCACAGCTGTGTTTCTACTTAAAGTGATATTGCATAGATGGCACCATTGTTGTATCGAACAATGCATTTGGACACCCACAGACACACTCTCTGTAAGCTAAGCGATCGGTACGCCCTTGTGAACTCCTCTACGCGATTTCGTGATTAATGACGTTCCTTTCTCGCTTTAAAGTATGAAATCAAAATATTGTTTTAACTGTATTAACATATAAGAAACATTTTTAATCTATCTTTACATATAATAAGGGAGTTTCTGTACATTGAATAAACTTATCAAAAAAACAAGCGTGAAGGTAAAAAATTAGTAAAATTACACAAAAATGCGTTTTTTTTAATATTTCTTAAGAAATCGACTTACTTTCGTTATTTTTAAAACGGTTATGATACTAATAAGCTTAAAGCGTATAAAAACATTAACAAACGCCCCAAGGATTATCGTCCTTTTGTAAAAACTTAAACTATAAAAATGTTTATGTATAATCCGGATAAAAAAATAACTGCTCTGTTTGCTATCGCCTCATAATACATATCGAACATAGTATGGTTGAATTAATCTTAAAAAACCGCCTACTTAAAAAACTTTATTTTTATTTTATTCATTTTAATACAAAATATATTAGCAAAGATCTAACTACAGATATAGTGTAATAACAGAAGTATAAATAGTAGTACCGGTAAGGAATCGAACTTGGATTTTTTTTTTTAATTACCTCTAACATTCTTAGTCAAGATAAATAATTTAAACCAAGGTTAAGAATGTTATGTGCAATGTAAATACATCAAAGATATTATATAAAAAGTAGATTAAAAATTAAATCATATATCTTAATTATGTTTTTTATTTTATGTAAGAAATAATCGATACATATTTTGTATATAGCTTGTTTCAGGAAAAAGTAACAAAACAGCTCAAACAGACCGTTATTTCGTTCATTATTTTTTTTAAATTAAATTTACTCAACTGTCACATGATTATTATAGTACAACAGTATTTGTATTGTAATTAGATGAAATTGTTTTGCGTTAGTAACAGTTATAGTGTTTTATTGGTAAGGACAGTCGTAAATAATTTGGTTCGAATAAGGCACGTCTAGACATCGAACTGAAATCTGTGTCAGTGCGGAGTCATTGCACCTGAACACTACTGGAATATTGACAAGGCTGTTGATCACTGACATAACTTATTAAATTTGAACAGCTATATCACTTTTTTAGACGCACAAATAGGTTCAATAGGATCTAATAGTATTACAGAGATGATATTTTTTTTATTGCATTGGTCATACGCTGGTCCGCCTAACCTATTGTAGGAAATTTTAACAATCGCTTACATCGTCGATGCGCCACCTACCTTGGGAACTAATGTCTCATGTCTCTTGTGCCTGCACTGGCTTACTCACCCTTCAAACCAGAACACAACAATAACAAGTACTGCTATTCTGTATTTTTTGTACATTCTTGAACGCATAATTTCTAAAATTGAGCAAAGACAGATTTACTGATCTATACCAATGAATTCGTTGCATATGTCGACATCGGCTAGAGTCGACGAATAACAATTCAGATTCAAGCCAAATTATTTAAGCTGACTTTAATCAAAGTTTCAGAAATTAGAGGTAAATCTAGCATCATTATTATTTCTCTTAGCTCGTCTTAAAGATAATTTTATCGTGATACACTCAAATCGCCTTCATTATTTACGATTACATTAAAATCCGAAGAGTATGTAAAAAAACAAAAAGGGCTTACATTTATAGAATGCATCATATAGGTAATCCTGATAGTAAAATATTTTAGTACAATTTTAATTTTCAGCCAAATTAAGTTTGACCAACTTTGAAAGGGCTGTTATATGATTGTACAATCAAACGATATGTGATCACATAATTTATCATGGGTAGTATCATATATATTTTTTCGTCTATTATTCTTTATATAATGAAAGAAATGATTATTTGTAGTTTATTAATTATATTTGTTTTTAAATCAGTCATATACAGTACGTAAATTAGAGACTCGGCAGCAAGTCTAGCTATTTTAACTGGTAAAGCTATCTATCTAGTAACAGTTTAAAACGACAATATATATGTAAATTTTAAAGCTATTTCGTTTGACATTCCATTTTAATTTCAAAGAAATAGTATGGCTAGCAAGATAAACGGTATTTTTCATAGAACATTGGTGTCATTCTATTCAAAAGACTCTAAATAAAGTCCTAGAATTAAATTAAGCCAAAAAAATATTTTCAATTCATTTTGATTACTACATATAAATAAAATAGCTAATTGGCAATGTATTTGGTATTTAAACTTAAAAGAATGATATTTATTAATTTAAAAAGAAATCTAAAGCCATAATATCTAGCTGATTATCTTCTTTGACAGAGGCAAAGGCTTGCATTATTTCGCCACGATACGACCAAATAGTAGCTGTTTTTTTACGCCATATTGGATACTACCCTTCTTCCAGAGATAAATTATTATATTAGCAAAAGTAATAAAATCAAGAATATTTAATAGTCAAGAATGCTCACAGGATGCGTTAATTTTTAACGAAGGTCGTGGGTTCACAACCTCGCTAGTACCCCTGAACTGCTAGGGTTATTTATAATTTATCTCATACTTGAACGCATAATTCACACAAGCCATATACGTCGATTCTCAGTGGACTTGCGGTAGATAAGCGACGAATACCTTAACCAGAAAAGGTATTTATCACTTGAATATTTATAGGTTGCCAGACCTTGAATCTTTATTAACCACAAAAAGAGTAATCTGATGATTAGCTTAATTTTTTATTTAACTGTTTATTCTTCGATATGTAAACAAAAACAAACAAATCACCTCGAGTCGCGGTCGCTTATTCTTTTATTGTAATCAATATTAGTATAATGGCTGACAAAATATAAATAATTAGATTATGTTGTATGACATATGGTTTTCATCAATACATGGTGAAACCATAGTCAGTCAGGTTTGTGTGTAAAATGTAATGATTGTACCGACGTGCTCCGCTTATACCAATAGAGTCATATGTATTAAGATATAAACGTTCTATAAAGATATAACGTCTTATTTTAACCTTACAAAGCATTACTAACTTATGTTCTTACTATCATAATGTTTATTACTTATCTGTATTCGATTGTATTATAATAAACATGTATAAAAAAATAATCCTCGTATAAGTCCTCGTACATGAACAACGATATTTTAAAGGATAACCTGTAATGCAGTTAACTATTTTGGTTGCATGATGCTATACAATCTAGATTTCTCTCGTAAAGTAATAAGGAAGATAATAAAAACGATTCAACATATGTTTTTAACTCATCATCGTTACCGGGTAAATATGGCACAGAGTAAAAAAGCCAGCATTCACGGATGTAGATAAATAATGGTTTAAGATAACTTACCTTCTTTTGTAAAAAATATTAAACTTTTAATTGAGCATATTTCTTTATCGCTGATGACAGATAAAGTGGTAAATTGCTATTGCATTGTATGAAAGAAAAAAAGGAATTCATGATCGTGCATAAGTTAATTAATTGTGTAATTTAGGAGATGAACGGGGTCCGATAATTATTTAAAACGAAACTGTGAACTGTTTTTTAATCGCCAGGTAACTTGAACAACTAGTTTCATATTATGTTAGTTTTGATAATACATTTTATATAATTTACTAACGTCTAAAAAGTCGGCTCTAATAAAACACTATACAGTTTTAAAGACTAGAACTTCATATAGATAACATTTATTATAAAAAGTTTAAGTATAATATATTTTTTCTCAATTTTGAACAAATGATAGTCATGGATGAAATGTTTTTGTTGCAAATACTTTCAAGGTGACTCACTTCGTTAGGCTCTTCGTAAGACTAAATTACATTTACGGGATGAAAAATGACCCATCGTTATAATTGCGATGAAATTTAAGTATGAAATGCTATACATCGTATCGAATTCCCATTAAAAGGTCGACTGGTCAGAGGCGCCGCCGTGACTTATCATTTTCAATTAGTACTAAGATTTACAGACTCCTTGGTACATACATGTTTCGTATCCAGAAACCTACTTAAGCATTTTATTAAGGCTATTTAAAATGGCAAACAGTGAGACATTTTATGTAAATGTTTTTATAATTTCGAAAATACGAAAATTTACGAAATACTTTTTACTATGTTACATATTTATTGTTTCTTTAATTTGTACATTATTACATACTTTAGTATTGTAAGCTTTAAAAATGCATGCTATTTATCTGTAATTAAGAAATATGAAATTATTTAATTATAACAATATAATTATTGATTCATTATTTATCGATGTTTCATTAATAAATAATATATGTTTATATTTATGAACTAGTATTTTATTAAAATCTGAAAAACATTATTTTTCTTTCACAAGATTTATTGTTAATTATGTGTATCATGATAAATGCTTTACTCAGGAAACAATGAACTATTGTTTAAGATGTACTTGTAAATAATATATCGCTGTCTTCCGGGACTTTATCTCTTTAAAAATCTCAAAAACAAATTGTTTCTTGTAAAATCTTAAGAGAGAATGATTATCGAAATAATTAGCAAGATTAAGGGCATTAAGTTTCATCCGCTTAAATTAATAGTTTGTTGAGTTTTTTTTAATAAATTCAGTATTTCTCTTTTTTTATAATATAGGTGGACTGGCTGATCGGCCACCTGATAATAAATATTTACTATTCCCCACATCACCATTACGCCACCAACCTTGGGAAGTAAGATGATATGTGTATTGCCTGTAGTTATACTCAATAACCCTTCTAACCGGAACACAACAATAACAACACATCAACAAGTATTGCTGTTTGGTTGTATATATATTTTTTATATGTGGTCAGTGGGTGGTAACCTCGCCAGATGGGCTTGCACAAAGCCCCACTACCAAGTTAAAGTATTTCAAACTTTCATCTTTAAAATCCTTAAACATAGTTAAGTAGAGTATATTTTATTGATAAATATCTTAATATTTTGCTTTGTTTATTTTCAATGTTGGCAATACATTTTTGGTACAAAATAATGAAATAATAGAAAACAGCGGTAATAACATTTGACAATTATGAAGAGCAAGTCACTAGGTAGCTCCTTTTTTAAATTTAAAATTCTAGTTGCTTTTAAACAATTGTTTTAACGAAATTGGGCTTAGTTCGGCTCATTAGATTGTGATTGTGGTAATGGAAATATTATAATGCGTGACAGTGGGCCACGAGTGGTGGTACCGTTACGTGGACAATGAGGATCCTAAGGGACTCAACCCGAATTTTAATTCGACTGACAAATTAGACTCTACGTGGTCAGTAGTACATACATTGGTATGTCGAAGTCATGGTATTGATATACTTTGTCCTATGTGTAATTATATTTGTAAGTTTGTATGTTTGAATGTTTGTTACTCAATCACGCAACAAACAACTAACGGATTTGGATACAATTTGGAATAGATATATCCGTTTGACGAATATATACAAAATTGTTGAATTTCCACAAAAGACGAAGTATACAGGTGTAACAAAATTCGTGTCCGACCCGTGAAGTGGTTATTAGGTATCGTGTGTCGGTTCTATTTATGTAATAATTTTTAAAATACTAATCAAAAAAGTTACTTAAAAAAATATATTAATTGTGTTTAACGACACTGTTGGTGGTAAAAACGTGGACTACTGAGGTCATGACCTCGTGTCTTAGGTACCCGATAGGTAAGAGCTATCGAGCGCTATTGCCGGGATAATTTTTTATATGTATATTATATAATATTTTGCTGAATATGCATTTATTTTTTCTTTGAAGCTTTCAATATCATTCCTTTTTGGTGGTGAATTTTGAAAATCCTTCCTTATTAGGTGCTTACATCGTAAAATGTATCAATTGCCAAAATTTCAAGTTTCTAGTCCCTGTGGTTTGGGCTCTGCGTTGATGAATCAGTCAGGACGAGTAATTAATATATAAACGGATATAATGGTGCATAATTTCATTGAATGCTATGATGATAATTAATTAATTGTGAAAACAAGACATTGAAAAAGAACTGATCATAGGCCCAAGTGATATGTTGGTTGAATTCTAATAACTTAAAAGTAATAAATAATAATACGTAACCTAAGCCTTAACGGGAGTGGTTCTCACTTCTATTTTTAAAATAATGAAAATATAAGCGGCAATGTTGAATGAAAAGCAAAAAGGCCAACGACACGCGGTGTTCCCAGGCGGTCACCCATCCAAGTACTAAACGCGCCCGATGTTGCTTAACTTCGGTGATCGGACGAGAACCGGTGTATTCAACATGGTATGGACGTTGGCGATACAAAACGCTAAATATCCTACTATAAAATACCTTTAACAGTAATCTTAATTGTTTACATGACATACTTTAAAAGAGTTGAAATCACTGATTACATGCATAACTCATCATCGATCATAAGATAAACAAAAGACATATGTCATTTGATATTACTCATAATTTCATAATCATTTGCGTATTGAGTTGTATTTAATGTGCCATACATTGTCAGTACAGCATGTAATTGGACGAAATTGTAATATTCACTGTTCATAAAAAGAGCTAAATCTCTTACATTTAATAATAATTAATACAAGAATTTTACCTGAACTACTTATTTTGCAGGTATAATCTATTAAAAACGCGTTGTGCATAAATTTCACAAACGGGTATAAAAAAATATATTTCAGTCATAAAACAGCATACATGTCGCGTATTCATGACATTAACATTATTCTACTTAAAACGTAAACAAAAGACTATTTTTACATTCCACCATCGATATCGAAACAATGGCATTGTACTACAGACATTACATTATTTTAATATTGATTAAAATAAGAACAAAAACCGGAGCTTAATAATTTATGATGTCTTCCCAACCAACCTCGGTCATGGCGGCCAATCTCGAAAGAGATTACCAAACTGCGCAGGGTATATTATAGTACACAAGTGTGCGCGCAAATCACAACGCAGGACCAACGGCTTTACGTACTTTCCGAGGCACGGGAGTGACCCATTTATAGACTCAGGGCTCCTACTGAGCTCACAATCATGATCTCCAACAGAAAAACCCAACTTTTAACTGGCTCGACCTGGGATTCCAACTTAGAACCTCGTGATCTGCGACTTTATATCTAGCAACTAGAGTAATGAGGCAGCCAATAATTAATTCGACCATAGAGAAAAATAACGAATATATAAATGTTATAAACTCAAAATATATATTGGTTTTAGTATATGTATTATATTTTGTTGTATAAAAGATTCGTTTTAATTATCAATTTCCAGAAATACATAAACAAGTGTATTTCTTAATATAGAATGAATAAATGTACCTTATATTGCATTTAATTTTCTTTATTTTAAGCACCGTAGTTAATTTCTTAAGTACCGTAGTTTATAATTTAAAAAAAAAACAATAAACAAATCTCAAGCCGACAAATTATTTAGATTACATTTGAAAACCTTTTTGTTACTATTGCCATTTTTATATTTCTGGTAGCGCCATAAATATGCAAACCGAAATCTTTTTTTATTTAAGTGCAAGTAATAGTTCTAAGACTTTCAGTTAGTGCTGGTGAAAAAATTCTAAGCTTGAAATATATTTTAAAAATTATCTTCTTTATAATATGCACAGTAGTAATATAATATCTATTATCAGGTTTTATATTATAATACAGTAATAATTATACAAGTTATAATCGCTCCCTTTGTAAAATGTTATTGAACTTATAGAAATCACGTTCACACATACGAAGTATTGCGTGTTGTTTGTATTAATGACCAAATTACTCGCGTCACGTAATCAGATTTCGATCAGTAAATAGCGAAGTAATTTTATGTATGTACAAAAGACTGTTGGGAATTTATATTTAGCGGGAATTTAAAAATAAAAATGTTACACGATATAACCAATAGTAAGTCAGTACACCTTCTTCCTCGTCTCTGAAATATATAACTCTCTGCCACTCATGAAATAATTGTTGCATTTTTAGGAATAACAAGAAATAACAGCCGTAAATCACCCACTGCTAGGCGAAAGGATTCTCCTTTTGGTGAGATTAGATATTTGGAGATAATTCCTTCAGGCCATTCGAATGTAGTTTTACTCCGGGATTAAACTCACAATGTTCGCTTAAGACTCAGGTATTCTAACCACTACGCCACTATTTTATAATTACATTGTATCCTAGATTTTCATACGAAATACTAAATAAATATATAATAATTTATATTTGTATATCCTTTTAGAATAGTTTTATAAAATCATTTTCCATTCTACCCCGCTCCTGTCAACTAGTACATACATACATACATAATTCAGTTATATTAAGAAGTTCACTTTGACCTGATATACATCAATGCTGTAATCAACCTTCTTACCATAAGACGACATGCAAGTTTTTTCACTACTATGAATATTTATTATTCTTTCTTGACTCAACCCTTAAACAACATCAAAATTGCTACCGGTGATTCTTCATAGAATGTTTCACAACTTTATAAATCTTTTTAAACACTTTAATCATGTATTTCTTTTTGTGCTTGTTAAGATTTCCCACAGTAATATTGACAACAAATGAAAAATATTTTATGATATTCTATGGAACAATATGTATGCAACTTAAACTAACTTGACTTCTTTGTATAAGATACTCGTTTTTTGTACTTGTTGACTTTCAGACAGGCTATATATAAATTTATTTAATTGTCATAACTTAGTACTTGAAATGTTTGTGGAAACGAGTAACTACCAAGTTTCTTGTCTGCTCTTACCGGTAGAATATATATTCCAAACCGGTGATAACTTTATATTTGCTGGTTGGTGTGATTGGTACATACGTGCCTTTCGTGCCGCAGGTCGTGGGTTCGATTCCCACCCAGGACAGACATTTGTGTGCATGAACATGTCTGTTTGTCCTGAGTCTGGGTGTAATTATCTATATAAGTATGTATTTACAAAAGAAAAATAGTATATGTAGTATATCAGTTGTCTGGTTTCCATAGTACAAGCTCTGCTTAGTTTGGGATCAGATGGCCGTGTGTGAATAATGTCCCAGGATATTATTATTATTATTATTATTATTATTATTTATTATGAATCTGTAAAATGACGATTCAAAGGCTACTTTAATAATGTATATAGTAATTCTATTCTTAATTAATCACGAGCGAAACCGACACAAACAACTAATAATTATATTAATTTACTATTATATTTTTAAATTAGAATGAATAGTTGGTAAAGGTTTTTGTGATTCTTCATGCGACACAGCTTTCGCAAAGTGCTAAACATTAGCAGTTAAGTATGGATAGGCTTTCCCGCTTACAACGGATGCACATAATTCTATTCCATAATAAAATACATTCTTTCCGACTTATAATAAATCTTTCCTAAAATGATTCAGCTATTTAACATTAAATAATACCCTCTGAATAGGTAATTTGTACAAATTGTTTCCATATTGGTTTAGTAGTTCGAATATATCAGTCAGTTAGATCAAAGAAAACAAGTTCAAATAAGATCTTTAGTAAATTTGACGTACGTTGTTAAAAGATATATATTGTGCATTTTTTATGATAAAATTG
The DNA here is from genome assembly GCA_905220585.2 of Nymphalis polychloros. Lineage (NCBI taxonomy): Eukaryota > Metazoa > Arthropoda > Insecta > Lepidoptera > Nymphalidae > Nymphalis > Nymphalis polychloros. The sequence continues at coordinate 3,598,260 of HG992246.1, read as the reverse complement.
GATATGACGGTTGATTCGATGCCGAATTGCAGAAACTTGGTCGATAAATCTCCAAAATCGTAGTTCGGAAGTGTCAAATATTTTATTTTTATTACACTATTAAACATAATTAAAATCAAACATCATAACGAAAAAGGCTTTGAAAGCTGCACACATCAAAGCAATGATATAAAATGATAAAAATTATATTTTTTTGAGTAGACTCTGTTATTCTTAACTAATAAGAAATTGAATTATATATATATAAACAATTAAATATAAAAAATATTATTGTGCTCTATCACAGCATAAATTAAAACTCTATATGAGAGTCGTTTTTAAGGACCAATATCATCAATATAAATGATGTCACTTTTCTAAGAAACCCTTTATAGGTCCTAGCATAAATTCAGGATTCAAAGACCCTCGGATGTAGGAAGTGCGTGATGCAATCACAGCTTCCGGTCGGCATTGACTCTACACTTCATTTATAGCGAGGTCATTCGGACGGGTTGCCACTTTCAACGTTCACCGTGAAATAGGCCTTACACAAGGAACATGCATGGCGTCCGTGTCTCTTAATTGGCTGACTTAATAAGCGATCATTAATAAAACATCCTATGTATTATAAAAAATCACTTATGTAAAAATTTCAAGTATTTTACTTCATATCATTCATACTATCACTATTACTAACTACAATTTTATTATTATCTGTGCAAGGAATGTTGTTTTTTAATTGACTGCAACAAAAACAGCTTACATTTTACGTGTGTGTGTTCATAATTATAAATGTATTATCTGTTATTTGTTTTGCAAACGAATTACCTTTTTCTTTTATTTTAATTATGATTTTGCAAGTCACGTTGAAATTAAAAATATATAACCATACATAAATTGGAATCCCTTATAAGAATTTCATAAGAAATTGAAAAAATAACTTATGTATAGACTTGATTTTTAAAAAATTAGTTGCACTATCTTGAAAAGGAGATTATTTTGTAAAACATTAGTTATTTACCGAGAGTCAAACAATCGACCACCACTACTGAAAATCTTTTGATCTTAAAATATATCCTTACGATCCATGTTTTGATGACGACAATATAGACATTGCAAAAATTCATTTAGATTTCAGTAACGTACCAAACAGGATACTACATTTGAGACGAGGAAATGGTCTTGTACAAACTGCGATACAGTTGCATCTCGCTGTACTGAATATTAATGTAAAATAACGCTTTTTAAAGACGTGAAAGTACATGTAAATATAGTTATGAAAGCAAAATCTTCTTAAATAGGTATATATATACTATCTTATATCTAAACATATATTGTAAAAAATCCAATATACCTTGCCTTTTTCTTGCATTGTCTTGCAATAGGCCGGCAACGTACCTGCAAGCCCTCGGGTGTTGCAGATGTCCATGGGCGGTGGTAGTCACTTTCCATCAGGTGAGCCACTTGCTCGTATGCCCCTCTTACATAAAAATAAAAAAATTATACTATGTTTATATATATAAGCAAAATATCATTCATCAAAATATATCCTAAGCGCCCTATTGACTTGAAATTTGTCAAAGATATTCCTTCCCCAACGTAGACGCTCACCACGGATTCTTTCAGTGCGAAGGCGGGACGATTAGCTAGTTATTAATAAAATTTCAAGTCTCAAGTCATCAGGGAGTAAGTTAAAAAGTATTTCAACATTCCACCACTGTCCAACGCGAGTTAATGAAATCTTGGTAAAATAAATGTTGGTGTATATCTATTTCAGATAATAATAATTAGTTTCGACACTGTTTGACCAAACTCTATAAAAGTGAGTAAATGTAACTGAGTGATGAACAACCGATCACCATGATAATTGGTATATGCGGTAAATTCACATACTAGTGATTCTAAAGCTTTACCTGCAGCTTCGCTCGCGTCATAATTTAAGATCACTAATACTAAATATAAATACCAATTTCTAAATCTCCTTCTTAAATGATGGAGGAAATTCGTAAAAACTTTCATCCCCTTTATTTTACCTCAGGGGTAAAACTTTTCAATCCTGCCTTTGTGCTAACCTACTATGTAAATATATACGGATTCCCCATATTCAAATTTATATGTTTCAAAGCCCCAACAGCTTAGGCTGAGCGATAATAATATGTCGGTCATTCTTTTATATAATATGTACTCGTAGATATACAACGTATACCGGGTTTCGCTAGTATTATGTCACAGACAAAATATGATAATTGCAGCTGAATAAAAATACACCACGTCCTGTAACGTTAACATTTTTAACCCATATATAAATTGATGAATCTATTTCTCTGTTCAATAGACGAACGTCACTTACATGACAAAGTTAAATATAATAATGGTCTTTCTGTCATTATTGATTCGACATTCGAAAGAAAGAGGCCACAGCATTATTTAACCTGCTGAAAAACGTTTATAAATAGGCCATACTAAATTATTTTATCGAAGGTATTTGAGACTATTCCTCTTCAAAATGTTTAGTTCATTTTTAATAGCTTACTAACAATTCATGTTTTTAAGTAGTTACTAATATTCATATTTTCCTTAAGAATTTAACCTATAAGCTGTGATAATTTTGTTATTACTTGAAGGTATTTTAGTTTGTATTGATCAGATCAAGGTTAATAATGATATAAATATCAAAAACATAATTTACCAAGCAAAGAGCCATTAAAACATCGAAATTGCTCAATAAATGAAATTACTGATTACGTCATTTGTGTATCTAGCATACGAAATTGTATCATGAGAAAAACATACTCGTCCAACGTAGACCCTTCTTATGGACTCGCTTAAAAATACTTGTTTGATGTCTAAGTCCGGTACACAGGATAGAACCTAACAGATTTGCTAGGCGTTAATTAACTGTTATAATATGTAAATATTAACCGCCTTATTCATAAGCTTTATTTAACTGGTGATTAGTTAAAAAATATTTTGTCTTCTTCTTTCGTATGTCAAATCAATAATGACAGAAAGAGACAAATCAGTGTTTAGCTAAACAGTAACTAAGCAACGTTTATAAATAAGGCCGTTAGTGTCTATATTCTACTTCTTTACTGTATTGACATGAATTTTTAGGATATATGAAATAGATTTACGAATGTTAAAACTGTCAGCTCTTCTATTTTTTATAAAATATTTCCGTAATGTAATGTTCTTAAATAAATATTTATTATTATTTGTCATTCACAATGTCCGTTTCAAAGCTATTAGGAAATACTGCAAATGTTTGGTCCACGTAATAAGCTAAATGGCGTTCAAAACATGTATTACAAACTGTTTGTAGGAAAAAATATAAACCTTAAAAACGTATGAGGTGGCCTAAAAAGTACATTCCACACACGCATAGATAGTAAATATATTGTACAATATAGTAAATATAGTAAATATATAGATAGTAAATATATTGTACAATATATTTACTATGTTTTATTTCAAAATATTATGTAATGCAAGATGAATTACTTGTCCGTTGTCAACTTCCACCATAACCACAGACAAAGATAATACTCATCAAGCCATTTTACATTTTTTATAGCAAAATCATAATCTATACTTATCGACAGCAATCTTATTAAAGGATTTTATAAAAAGGTTTACGTCTATTCTGTTGTAATGCCGAGTTTCTTGAGTTTTTTTTTTATTTATAGCAATTTAGTTTCCCAATATTCACGAATATAAAACACCACAACTCATTGGTGTGAATTAAATTCGATACTATGCTAACCGCCATATAGGCCATGTCCTTTTGAACTCTAGTTGTAATAATTAAGACACCATCTTAGTTTAAAAGTTTTAGATTACATTATGCAGCTTATTTTATAAATAATTTAAAAAATATACGGATAGGTGAATGAGCCAGTGTAACTACAGGCACAAGGAACGTGACATCTTAGTTCCAGAGGTTGGTGTCAAATTGCCGATGGAAAGAATGGTTAATATCACTTACAGTGCCAATGGGTAGTGATCACTTACCATCAGGTGTACCTCATTTGCCAGTTTTAAATTGTTTAGTCGACAATTTTCTCAATTGGACATATCCAAACATGATTCACTTCCATGGCAGCGCAACATTAGACAAGGCTTATAAAATTATCTTACTACATTACATGTAATTGCCATGCATACCATTACTCATATATTAGTCATATAATACCAAGGTCTATTTTTTAAATTTATGTAATAAGATCATATTTAAGAACAAGTTCTCTATTACACTAATAAATTACATTTATTACTATAACTAAGCACATTATAAGCTCGATATTATAACTAACCCTACGTCATACTTATATTCAGTTTATTTTTTTACAGTTATGTATTATTTTGACTTTCACATTATGTAAATAGTTTTTGGATGACATATAATGTATGTTGCGTATTTAGTATATATAGTGATAGAGATAGACTTAAAAAAATACCACAAGGCAACGGTAAGGTTAAATTGTATTGAAAAGATCGATTGTGATACTGACTAGAAACATGCAAACAACTACAGCTAAACTCAATAAAAACAATAGAAAAAATACGAAAAACGCACGAACAACACGTTTGTGGAGATCTGTAAGTTTAAATGGGAAAAAAGAAATTAAAATGATAACTTGATTTGAATTAATGCAGTCCACATAAACATTAAACAGTATTAAAAATAATTACAAGCTTACCGAGCCGAGTCAAAAATATATTTGATTAATTCGTATTTTTAAATATTACATATGTCGAGTACCTCTATCAATCTGATATAAATAATTAAAAATATACTCTACGTTCTATTTCACGGCATTCGACCACGACTGTGTAACAAAACAAACAAACATACAAAATCCATTTTTTGCATTTATAGTATTCGTTATTTGATACGATTATGGAAAGTGAGATTAATTTGATTTAAATATTGATATGTATATTTATATTAAAACGCATAGAAATCGTGTGATGTGATAACATTGCAAGCAACATAATTCTAACGTTGGACACAAGATTGCGACCAAATGATGCAGTCAAGCCAACATTTTAGTTCGTCACTATCGAAAGCAAACGAATTTTTTCGCTTATGAATTTTGGGACCACTTCGGGAACTAAGGTATTAAAATATTATCTAAATCGTATTACGAGTTTGTCGAAGCTTACTTAAATGCTGAATCTATCAGCGCCATCTAGAGAGTTATATAAAAACAATGCAATACAAATTGAATACAAATTAGAAGCGTCATCTAGCATATAGATTAAAAACTATTTGAATTGATTTGAAAACTATCTATTAATTTCGACACATAAATAAAAATATGAATTGATCAGTGTCGAAATGAAAATTTCATAGCATCATTATTTAATTTAAGCACTACTGACCCACAGAAATGGCATGGTACAAAGGCACACTAACGCCATCTAGGTATTCACTGCAAGTTAGCATTTATGCTAAGACGATAATCACAATGGCGGCAAATATTTAAAAATACAATATGTAGTGTAATATAATATTACATACGTATACTAATACAAACAACACCTTACATTATTGTCACAAAATGTTAATAAATTTATATTTTCAATTATAATTATTGGACACTATATTTTTTAGAATAAATCTTAAAGCAATAGTATTATAAAAATAGGTAACGAAATAATGAAAATTAATATATATTTAGCATCCAGAAGTGAAAACTGATTTTATAAGAACCTCGAATTGGTCTATTCATAAATAGAACACCAAATCATATAAATTGTATTGTATCATATAAATTACTCACTCAATTACTCTTTAAATCCAAATAACACATTTGAACACGTTACAAGCACGGTCGTATACACAGGTCTTGCAACTTCAGTATGGGGTACGTTGACATACTGACGCTGTTAAGTTCAATTTACGGCCGCCAGAAGCATGACAATTCGCGTAATAATTATCCCGAACATTTTTTTTAAATCTAAACAAAACAGTTAAATAACAAAAAATCCGCAAAACTCAACAAAACGCTATAACAATGATTACATAACACAATGCTTGGAAGAGAAAAATATGAGCTTCGATAGCAGCGACGTAGTACCTCAAGCGGATGGTATTGCGAATTAGCAGTTGTAACACACTCGCACCTCATCTCTCACCACTGAAATTGGACTCAGTTGCAAGACCTGTGTATACAACCGCCGAATAACAAAAAAACCACAAAACTCAACAAAACGATATAACAATGATTAAATAACACAATACTTGGGATAGAAAAATATCAGCTTCGATAGCAGCGACGTAGTACCTCAAGCGGATGGTATTGCAAATTAGCAATTGTTACACACTCGCACCTCATCTTTCACCACTGAAATTGGACTCAGTTGCCAGACCTGTGTATACGACCGTGGTCCATAGTGAATCTATGGACCCGCGAAAAGATGGCGTTTTCAATGTCCGCTAAGTTGTAATCGGAACCTCGAAAGTTAAATTAATGTGGTTATAACTAATTAATTGGAAAAGTGTTGTATTATAAATAAAGGTAAATTAATCGAGAACTGTTTTTAGTGCATAATACAGCAGAACGATTAGAAAATCCCATGCAATTTGTAAATCTACGATGTGTTTACCTTTATTCCTACTCCGATTGGAATAGGGTATTAATTCATGCTATAGAGCTCCGTAACCGTAAACGGATCTCATATATATTTTTTATTGTTTGTTGTTTTGTGTTATTTGGTAAAATTGTTAATTTTATTTTTGCACATAGTTTTACCATTAGTTATCTGTATTTTCCTTTTACAATTCCTAAATTTTCTAAAATCCATAAATTAATCTATCCAAAACAATCAGATAATCCCAAATAATTGATTAACTGCAACCGTATCTGAAACCGGTAAAATATTATTAATTTATCATTTACCAAGATCCGCAATTCCACAGACATAACATCCCTGATATAATTAAGTGTGTAAAAGTGATATCTCGGTATCCATAGTTATTATTTGTGTATACAAACATACCTACATACATACGTACATGCATGCGTAGAAAGATAAATACATAATTTTTAACTATTTTTAAATACTTAAAGAATCTAATTTATTTAGAATTGATTACACACTGAAAGGAAACTCACATAACTCGTTAATAAAATTTTCTGCGTAGGTTATTTTGAGTTTTGCGATACTATTAATTTAAATCCCAAAATCATAATTTTCCACTACTAATCGATTAATGTTAGATTATTCTTATCTCTCACTTACAGCTGGTTCCAAGCGCCCGATACATATTCACACAAGTAAAAGACTTCAAGGATTAAAAACAGTTTCGAATTTTATAGATAGAAATTTATCATTAAACACCTAAATATGACTTTTAAATTAAATATTTTATAATTAAATATATTCGTAATAGTCGACGCTCAGGGAATTTTATATTAAGCATGTTTTCAGTAAGCCATGATGGGTTAGTGGATAGAACCACTGCATTTTCATGTACTTAATTTGTGTTTATAAGTGATGTCGGCAGTGTTGTTAAAACATTCTGACAAAACTTACAATGATGGAATGTAATTCTGCCACTTGGGTACACGGGTAGCAACACGCAATGGTGCAGTATGGTATAAGCTTCAAACCTTTTCCAGAACACGAACAAGAGGAGAGGTCTTCGCGCAGCAGTAGGACATTTAAGTGAAATTATTGTAGCCAAGCTTTGCCAATTTATTATTTATGGAGAGCTTGATGGTATGGTCAGTCTGCGCGACGAGACGAGACAGCTACAGAGCGTAAGCAGTTAATATAATATGGAAACAGTCTGTGTTACTACTAATATGATTAATCACAGAACACAACGCGTCGCCTCATGCCAGCATCGACCTCCGTCCCGCCCGTCCAACTTATCTTAAGCATAAGGTTGATTCCGCCGTTTCGTGCAAATTTTAACGTTCCGCGGACGAAAAAAAAAACTCACTTTTTCACGTTTTTCTTGCAAATAATGGAGTAAAGATTGCCAATAGATTAATAAAATATAGGAGGCACTTTGTTATCTCGTTTAGTTACTGAAATAATAATTCTTGAAATTTAACGAATGGATGGTGATGAAAAGGTGAAGGATTATAATGAAATCAGGTGGGATGGTAAAGATATAAGCTGGGATGGAAATGTAACGAAATTATTTAGTTGTAAAACAAGTAATTATTCAAAAGAAGAAAAGCATTAAAAAATAAAAAAATAAAGCATTAAAAAGTAAAATCACATTCAAAAGCAATCACAGACATAGTACAATTTAAAAAATATTGAATTCGCCGCTGTCATCTGAGTCAAACACATTATTGTAATTGTTTTCTTTTTCTGATTTATTTGAATGGATAAAAGCTTCAAATTGTAGCTGGTGCTTAGTATTATATGACTCTAGATTTTTTGTAATTACATTATTTGGTGTATTATAAAATTTATTGTTTTCCCAATTTAAACGGACATCGGATAAAATCTTAACTTTTGGTGATCTTGTCTTTCTTGATGTAGTATTTGCCAAAGGTGAGAGCTGTAAATCAATTGGACCCGAGAGAGGTTTCAAGTTTTCCAAAATATCAGCTTTATGTAGAGTATTTAAAATTATGGACATATCTATGCCCAGTGAAGTGTTATTGACGTTTGGGGCTCGATTCGATTTAAATTGATCTCCCAGTGCTTCACCGTAATTATCAAAATAAAGATAGCCTAAATGTTTGTTATGAATACAAGGAATGCTGCAATCTTGACATTCGAAACAGCTAAGACGTCGTAAAACTATAATTTTACTTCGATCAGTCGTCCACACGACTTGATGAACTTGCAGCGTTCCTTTAAATCCCGGAACATTGGGTGGGAATTCTTTTTGTACGATGTCATTTTCTGCTACTATAGCAAAATGTACATTTGGTATATATTTAATTATCAAAGTCGCAAAATCTTCGAAGGAACCAACATCTCCACCATATTTTACAAAATTATCGGCCGTACGTTTGACCACTGCGTCTATGCCATCTGGGGCGCCCTTACCATGGCCAGATTCTTGGAAGTTCCATGTTACTCTATTGATACTTTTTGAAATTAAAAGACACTATACCGTCTTTTAATTTTGTAATCATGTAGAAAATATTTTTATTTCTATATTGGCTAGACGGTGAATCAGATAAAAATGGACAATGTTAAAAGACACTAGCTCATGAGCCATCCTTAAAATAGGACATAAGTGAGCCCATACGGCTCCAGCGTCATGTTTTAAGTAGTCACTTATTGTGCAAAACGATTTTTTTTGTAGGTCTGACTGTTTTTATAGTACAGAACTCCTGTGTAAGGAAACTTGTTCGCGACTTCCTCCGAAGTGGAAGGATTGTATCTCTTGATGATATTTTAAGGAATAATTTTCACTGAAGTCTATGTGCACAAGTATCTCGTTGTCTTTTAAATTTTGTTTCAATTGCTTGATAGCCTCATATTGCACTATAATGTTTAAGTTAGGTTTAAAGAATGTAACCAACATTGTTTCCAATTTGTAAATAAGGTCGCAAGGATATTCTTCAAATCTTTTTTTGATGGTAACTATTTTAATCTTTTTTATCTCATTCTTCACCGTATATGGTTTTTTCTCTACAACCCACTGATAAAACTTAATTTTTTTAGTATTTTGAAATTCATGATAATTTAAAACTTTACTGACGCACATTGTGCATGTACGTTCAAGACAGTCTTGGTTTATATCACAACAAAGACTTTTAATAACATCTGTTCCAGTAGTTTCGGTGATGATTTCTGCAGAATTCAAAGTCTTAATTAGAAGATTTACGTTTGAATGTAGTTTGCACTGACAAGTGTCTCGATCTGGATTAGGAAAAACCACCCAATAGGGTCTATATTTCCAAAATGTTGAATAGCTTATATTACTTTGCTCCTTCAAGAACTTTTCATGCAAATTTTTTAATGTATCAGTCAGGTAACGCTTTTGTTTTTTCAGGCCACTCTTTTTTATAAATTCTCTTTTCCCCGCAGCAACTCTACTATTTGCGTCTTCTTCAAAAAAGGAATGAATCTGATTTATCAATGATTGTTTTTTTTGTATTGTAATGTTCTTATTTCTCCGAACAAATGGCAACTTATGAAGCAACTTGTATTTTCTCAATCTTTCTTCATTATGAATGATCTGTCCTGCAAAATATCTCTTTTTCTTTTTAGTAATCGCTTTATAGCTGTCTTGTACATTTTGAGATATGCTTTCACTAAATAACAGTTGTTTTTTTACTTCTTTCTTTTTTTCTGGTATTATATAAGTTAAAACTTCTTCAACTTTTTTTTCGACAGAGGCATATTCTGGTTGAGCTATATTACTTTGTTTACGCAAAGCATCTTTTTCTCTTTTTAGTTTATTAATTTCATCTTTTAGTTTCTTTACCGTCTTCATATGATTGTAGCGCATGCGCCTACAATTGCATTATTGAACTTAGTTAATCTTATATTTTGATATGATTCCGGTTGAGCGAGCGACAAGGGACCTGATCTAGGAGGGTCTGGGTTGACATTGATCTCCAAGTCACTGTCTGGAGGTCACTGTACATTTTTCTGTTCTTCCTTCTTTTTTAAATAGTTTTGTGTATTTTTTCTCCACCGTCTTCTTTGTTCTCGTTGTGTTCTTGGAGTCATTTCTTGAATACTACAAACCTTTTTCTTTTCTTTCTAAATATCTAGTTCTTTCCTTCTCTTTCTGTATAGAATACAGCTCTGGGTCGTTTTTTATTTTCATATAATTTTCTTTTTTACGTAGCCTGTCTTTTGTTAATTTTTCTTCCCTAGTCATTTTTTTACGCGTTTTTGCCATTTCTGTATTGAAAAAGGTTAAAATGTGGCATAAAGAATATCATATAGAAAATAATTTACATAAATATTCTTTTACAAATTGAATAAAAGTCTTAGCTTTAAATTACATAAATATATTTCATTTCCTTCCAAAGCAGTTAATTACCTTCCAGTACAAAAATGGATGGTACGGATAGGAATGAAATAGAAATGAATGAAAAATTGCAACATTTTCGGTGTTATCTTTATAAACCTTAACATTAGACGATTGATTGTAAAATAAGATCAAAATTAATAATAATTACATATTTTTTTCGAAAAAATAATAAGTTGTATGTTATAGCACCTTGTGAAATTTAAAGAATGCAATGACGCGATTTCTTGACGAAGCACTTAAAACAATATAAATATCTCGAACAACTCTGATAGCGACAGGCGTACGTCCACCTCGCTCAGCGGCCTCGGCTAAATGATAGGCAGAAACACATTGCGACTTGCAACCGCTCTTAGATACGTCTATATCACATACAGGTGTTAAGTTTTAGAGTAAAGATGGTAATGAAATTATTTTTGTGACAAATTTAAACATAATTATTTAATTAATTGTACTACGTTAACTGTTTATTCAAAATACTTTATCGATAGGTCATGAGTTTAGTTTTAATATTGCGTAGTTATTATAGTTGTTATTTGCAAGATTAAAAAAAAACGATTTAAAAATCAACTGTGGTTCCTAGTTGGAAACCGAGAGGAATGATTTTACAGATAGGTTTTCATCTTTTTAAAGAAAACTAATTAATAAAAGTATATTATTAGAAATACTACTTTTAAAAAGATTAATTCCAAACGCGATTGCTAAAAACAAAATATATTTTATTTAATTTTTCATGACTTAATTTGTCTGGAAACGCTTTTTGCATGAAACTACGGAATGACCCATAAGTCATATTTGATATATTTAAGTCATTTTAATACATATAAATGGTTTGTAATGAATTATGACTCAATTATTTTTATCATGTTATAGTTTTCGCTAGTTAATTAAACTAATAATTATATCAAAACTTATCTGTTTTCGATTTTCGACAAGATCACTGTACAACTAATATTTCAAATTAAGATTAAAGTGCAACATTATTTTTACACGACTTCCCAAAAAATTGCGTAAGGTTTTCAGGGTTCATGTATGTAAGTTCCTTTAAACCACTGTAACTTTTAAATGCCTGAACAGATTTGCATGTATCGTTAAAATCCTTGCATCATCGTCCCAAGTGACACAATCAATACTAAAGTCATACAGTTCAGTCGTATTTATTTTTTGAATATATTGTTTATTAGTTCTGACTCCATATCAGATTAGTTTATATCTTCTTTTGTTTATTAGTATTGTATCTTTATAAATAACTTAATAATCTATATAAATAATCATAACATTCATAACATAGTCTAAGCTAAGCTTTTTGCTTAATTTACAAAAATATTTTAAATGTTCTGTTACATAGAATCAATATTGAATTAAATGTAAGTATTATTAAATATTCTATTTTATAATATAAGTTTGAAATTTTCTAAACATACAATTATGTAATTCTTTTTGAAAAAAGCAACGTCGTTACAGGAATGAGAAATTAAAATGAAAAACAATGCATTGTATTCTTGACGTTTATTTACATACGAGTAAGCATTTGAACATTCGGTCGAAGTTATTTAATGTAAATTCACATATTGCAATGAATCTTACACTTATTTAAATATATTAAGTGAGTAATAAATATATCAATTTTCATTTAATAGTATTTTTGTACGATATACCTAATGGCAACCGAAAAGATTCCTGAAGCCACAGCTGTTGCGTGAATATTACATTCCTCTTCCGATATATGCTCATATTTTGTGTTAAATCCGAATCCGAATCTTCGTCCGTCAACTGAGCTTATCCTAGTAGCTGTAGTACCAAAGCATCCTAGAGGTTTTTGGAAGTATAACATATGTTGTAGCCAGCTACGTCGTAGGAATTGAGCGTGCCCTTCCAGCGAGCAAAGACACACTAAAACAGTAAAATTTTAGTCTCGTTAATTTAGACTTAGTTTCAAATCCCAGGTTACGTCAATAAAAATAAATTAGATAAAGGTGCTCGAAGTTTGAAAATTGGCAGTAAATAAACTAAGTATCAGGCTCTTTCCAAGCCTAATAAATTGCCATCCCCTTAAATTATGAGAGTAAAAACAAATACAGACAATTCATCTTTGAACACATTTTTGCACTATTAAATCTCAAGCGCCATTCATTAGTTTCTGTTGAGAACGGTCACCATTGCTAAAATCAGTCAGGAGAAATCATTATCTCCTGAATGCCTCTCTCACCTTATATACAAACACTAATGATATGAATAGTTGTTTTTGCTTGTTTTAATAGCAGAATATCTTCGATAGTTCTTTTGATTATACCAATAATATAATCACACTCGGAAACTAAATCAGAGTATCCATTATACCTAGAATTTAATTACTGTCAGAATAATGTAACACAAATAATTGATCCATAGTCTGAAAATACTTACTAATTTCCATCATCAAATCGGCAATTTCAAATTTGTTCAACGCTATGTATTCCACTTCAGCGTATGCATATGAACAGTATTTATACTTTAGAGCCTTATCCTGTTTTGGCGAGAGTATAGAACAGCCGCGTCCTAAATCAGCCACTAATAATAACAACAACCTGAAATCACAATGAGATTGATGTTTCAGATTATCATTATAATTTAAATAAACTGCTACAAGTTCTTGACAATTTTCAAGTGCTAAAAACTATTTAGAAAGTCGGTAACACGTCAGTAACGTCTTAGATTTTATTGTTGGCTGCACAACGAGCTGCGTAAAGAGTGGTTGAAGATGATTATTCGTTGACAATAAAAAAGAAATATTCGATTCGCAAAGCTTAAAATGCATATTTTTATTCGATATATTTCTTTTAAAAGTTATAAGTATGGTTTACTTTTTAAAGTAAAAGAGAATCACTAGCGTTACAGCCTACGATATCTACCTTAATCTTGATATTAATGCAAAAATTTTAGTTCCTAGTAGTTCCTATATAGAAATTTATATATCATACTGTATTCATATAAAAGCTTAATCATTATTTATTCTATTCTTTTTCTAGTTTGGGCTATACTATATTATATCCTATACTATAGTATAGCCCAACCAAAGTTGGCTTGTCAGAAATTAGTAATGAGTGTCTGCGCCAGATAGAGATATCTAACTAGTTTTAAGAAAAAAAGCGCGTTAACCTACAGGCCGTTTGACTTAGCCTATGATATTGCATATGCTATCAAAAACATTGCTGTATTTTAAAATAAAATATGCATTAAAAAATGTATATATAATGGAAATTAAATTTATCAAATTTTTTGTTTACAAATTGATTATTATTGTAACAATTTGTTGTTTTTTAATTGGACATGTTCTTAATTGAAAACTTTCATGTAGTAATTTGTGTTAATGGCAACATGAAACTGTTGCATGTTTTCTTAAAATTAATAAATTAATAGCCTTACATAACTATACTATTAAGTATATATTATTGACTGCCACGTTGGTCTAATGGCTAGATATAAGGCCGCAGACCTGGGTTCAATTCCCAGGATGGTGGTCCTGGGTTCAATTCTCAGGTCGGGCCAATAAATAGTGACATTGGGTTTTTCTGTTAGAAAATTCTTAGTAGCAGCCCGGAGTCTGTAAGTTGGAAGTGTGTACACTCCCGTGCCTCGGAAAGCACGTAAAGCCGTTGGTCCTGCGCCTGAACTCTTTCCGGTCGTGTCGGACTGCCGTCCCATCGGATTATGAGAGCTAGAGAATAGTGAGTGCATCTGTGTTTGCGCACACACTTGTGCACTATAATATCTCGTGCGCAGTTGCTAATCTCTCTTGAGTATATATTTTTTATAAATTGTAAATGTCTTACCTATGAGTTAAAGCGTAACCGAAATTGTTCCCTTCAGTCAACATTTCATAACATGAATCTTCTAAAGAACATGTCGAATGGGAACCTTTATAAATGATGTCACTCGAGGAGAGCGACACCAGACACGTGTCTAAAAAATTTTATATAATATTAGTCATATATTCTGCTGGACATGATAACCTTTTTCTGCTAACTTATAAAGTACCTGAAAGCTCTGGGTTCGGCGTCCATTTCTCTTTATCCTTTACGTCTTGTAAATAATACTCCCACGGTGGATATATATCTTCTAATTCATTTAACTTATAAGATTTTATGTCCGTTATAACCAAATTCTTCAAACGATCAACCCACTGCGTATTATTTGTAAGTAACTTAAATACTACAATTAAAAGATATACTTGAATTAAAATGATATTACCCGAACTCGAATAAATACATAAATAAAACATGAAAGTCACATAACATCACTTCATTAGCAACGACATAATGAAAATTTAAAAAAGAAAATGTATGTTGTAAATAGGTTTTTATTATATAAGTTTATAAAATTATCAACGTCAAAAATATTTACCTTGCTGAAATTCTGTTGTCCTATAAATGGTATTATGCTTCGTTAATTTCTTAAATTCTTTTAAATTTTTTTCATTTATGCTTATTATTTTTCTTAGCTTTGTTTTAATTGTATATGGGAGATTCAAGTTTTTCCGAAAAATACTTTTAAAATTCACTGAAAATATACGATGTTATTTACATTTTATAATTAAAATTCAATTATATAAATCATTTTTTTTATCATTAAAACGTTAGACTCAATGAATGAATGGTAAAACAATAAAGATACAATTTATAAATTATATGGGCAATATTATATGGGCAAACTAACTTGCTCACCTGTGCTACGCAAAACGCATTCGTAGCAAATGTAACAAGTTATTTTTTGCATAATTTGAAATAGTTAAAACTTTTAGGCCTCAAAAAAATATTATATTGAAATTATGGCTTCGGTTTTACTTTGTTTTGTCTAAAGCAAGGAATTAATTATATAAACAAATTAAAGTTCCGCAAATCAAAAAGTATTTTCATACTTTTTACACTATTTAGTTGTATTTTAAAGCAATTCTTACCGTTAGCCAAAAATATACCAAAAGCTAAATTTACATCGATTTTATTTACGTTTTCAGAACAATAAACAGTCATGAATTCCATTGTTTTTAAATATTTCAATAAATCTTTTTCTAAAGGTAATTCAGGAGCCCTTAAACTAATCATATTATTATCTATTTCATTAAATTTGGCAGATAAATAAAATACATTTTGATAAGTAAATAGGCACAAAAATATTTGAATGCACTGGAAACGTAACATTATACTTTTTAGTCCAGCAAGGCTTATAGCCAAGACGACAACTTGCCGTTCGAGGAGCAAATGTCAACTGGCTATTTTTACAAATGGTCTGGGCTTTTATTTATCAACAGCGAGAAAATACATAATGCTATTTGATACAGGTTAAATTAGTACAGCGATTGAAATGCATTTAATTTAAAACTAGCCCTTTTAAGTTTTACCATCTTTATAACTATTTATTCACGAAATTAAAACTTAATGATAATATTATGTTCATCGTCAATGCTATAGAATATTAAAATCTTAGACCATTTCAGTAAAGATATTGATGAATAAGGCATAATGATCAACATATAGGTAAATAGTGTGGAGTTAGTATTCTTTGATTTTCGTACGGGATGTGTATTTAATGGACAAAATGACTAATTTGACAATATATAAAATCAGAGACATAAGTTATACATATAATCCATGCTTTGATTCGTGAATTATGTGTTTAGTATAGTTTGATAAAAGATTATACAGGCAAGATATAACTTCAAACGTTTTTTAATATAGTTTAGATAGAAATTAGCTGAAATTATTGGATATTATAAAATTGTTAGTTGAATAATTATCATACGGAAATGTCATGAATTTAAGCGAATCTGCTTACATTTGCATATAACTTAGTAAATTAGTAGTTACCTATGTATATAAGTTGCTTATTTTTATTTATTAGTCTATAAATATAAACAATATCTTTAAAGTATTTATGCTTTCTTTTTTATTTTAATGTGATAAAAAATAGTCGTTTGTCTTTGTGGATATATGAATCAAACCTATAAATTCCAGTTAAATTACAAACAATATTAGCTCCCAGTTTCTAGGTGGTAAGGCCTTGTGTAAGCCCATCTGGGTAGGTACCACCCACTAATCAATTTTTTTACATATTATCGGGGAAGGCATGTGGCTCTACTCCACCTGAAGTTAATTGGTAGTAGAGTCCAAAAGCGACGACGACCAGTACAGTCGGGAAAAATGTTCTGCAGTAGCCGCCCTCACCTTTCCAGCCCGCAAGATGCCTCTTCACCCCTCGTTTGAATGCTATATTCTACCGCTAAACAGTAATATTTAGTACTGTTGCGTTTCGCTTCGAAGAGTGAGTAAACTAGTTTAACTATGGTTAATGTTTCTTACATAGCTAATGTCTATGGGCTGTGATGACCACTTACTATCAGGTATCCCATTTGGCCGTCCGACTACCATTACCTATAACATAAAAAGTTAATATCTCTTTACTACTAAAGGGGGCTTTAATCTAGAAAAAAAAATATTGTATTTTTTTTAATTGGCTGGTAAAGTTAAATAAATGAAAAATAATGGAATGATTCAAAGTTATTTTATAAAAGAAGTTAATTTTGTAGGGTATATAAAAATACTGACGTAAATAGCAAATAAATCATAATCTTGGAATAATGTCGAATGAAAATAGCGATCTGAATCAAGCTTATGTAGAAAAATAGGGGTAATTTACGTGGCTCAACGTAAATAATTGCGGGCTTAAGCTGCGCTCCAGGCGACTTGCGATTGCCTCCAAAGATTTCAATTCAAAAAGTTCTATGAAATGTAATTGAGGTGGTTTTATAACAACAGATAAAGTTTTATTTTGTTTCAATTTTATCCATTTGAATAAAATAATAAATGAATAAACTTCCTGCAACTATAATTTGTAGTAGGTATTTATATTTAAAATACAGTATTATTATATATACAGGTATGAACCCTACTTATAAACACATTGCGATATTAACAAATTTGAACTCTCAACCTTTTTTAAGCTAGAACTTATTAATGGGCTAAAGTTAACCAAAAAGCTACGATTAAAAATACAAATAAATATTTATTTTTCTTTATTTAAGTAAAGCTTTTATTTCCATGGGTTACTAAAAAATAAATGTGCTATGTGCAAAATAAATATAAAAAACTTATCAATTAATTTGAACGCACGCTTTTGAGTTGGTACAAGATCCGGACCGCAAAAAGGTGATATTGCAATTTGGGAAAAGTTGTATATAAAAGTTTCCTTTCCAATTTTTTCTATCACAGACTTAACCGTATAGTGTATTATTGTTATTATTGGTATTTAGTCGTTGTATTAACACCAATATACTATTAATATATATTGTCACTGAATTGAGCATGTAGAGCCACAACTGATATACCTGAATCAGGTCATACAAAGTAAAATTCATTTGAACAGTATTAGAATACCTTCATCAAAATATCACCCATATCTTGATGGCGAAAGCTTATAACCAGTGCCTCTTACCTAGCGTAACATATGCCGAAACATAGATACCTATTGTGGGAATTGTCCATACATTAGCAGTTAAAAATGGCTGTGGGCTTAAATATGTATGTCGGTGGTAATTCGAGTAGATGGTCGTAAAAGGTGGATCGGCAAACGCAACGTTATATGCCCTCCGGTCAGATGGAGCGATGACGTGAGGAAAGTGGATTGCATAACCGACTCGACTGAATGCGGAAGGCAGAGAAGTAAGAGTTTTGGCCCACCGAGACAGACCCTGAGGTTTATCTATTTCTTGCAGCGCCATTGTGTACAAGTTATATCTATAGAATAGATGATAGGCATCCATTTTAAGGTTGAATTACCAAGTGATAAAAAAATATCAGGCGATTTATTAATTTTAATGAAAGTTAAAATAACATTAAATATGTTACTTAAGAAAAAAACCTCCTCAAATCTAATGTCGTTACTAAATAATCGTTATTCTTGTTTGAGAAATGGCAACTAGCGTAATTAATTTTATTCTCTTTAGTAGTGGCAGCTTTGTTGTCTATGGCTCAAAATCGAAGTTACCACTTACCAGTTCTTACTTATTGTTTATTATCTATGGCAAAGTTCGAGTTGACAACCATTTTGAAGTATCATCGTCCGATTGTTGTCGTTACTTTCATATTATCTAGTGTAAATAACAATGGGTTTAGCCACTATAATAGAGAATGAAGCGCATTTTCAATCTGAAATGGCTAATGCGGGAACAAAGCTGGTTGTTGTAGATTTTACAGCGACTTGGTAAGTATAACCTGACTTTACACAATACCTCTAGTCATCGTTCGAGGTATATGTTATGTTCACTTAACTTTTTCAGGTGCCCACCATGTCAACGAATTGCACCATTTTTCGAACAGCTTCCAGCTAAATTTCCCCGAGCAGTGTTTCTGAAAGTAGACGTAGACAGGTGCGCTGAAACAGCAAGTGCTCAGGGTATCAGTGCTATGCCTACCTTCATATTTTACAGAAACCGAGTAAGTTTATCTTTTGTACTGATGTTTTAATTTAAATTTATAAATTTTGTAAATCTTAAACTTATTTTCTGTTCAAATTTATTTGTGCTTTTTATACTTTTAATACAGTAATGTATCTATAAATTAAATAATATTTGTTTTATAGACAAGGATTGATAGACTACAAGGTGCAGATGTTGCTAGCTTAGAGAATAAAGTGAGACAGTACTATGGGACTGATGATGCTGGTGATGATGACAATGCTGTTGCAGGACATGTAATTTTTTTTGTTTATTATACATAACTAAAACTTATAAAAAATATTTTCTGATTCATATATTATTAAAAATTATAGTGATTACAGTAATCTAAAATTTCTTAATTATAACAAAAAATATTTTAAACAATAACACATTTATTTTCTAATGAATCTTTCTTGGATGACAATATTCTCTGTTTGTCTTAATTTTTATTCAAATTTTATTATGAGGATAGAATGTATACTTTGTACTTAAAGTTTCAAACTAACACTAAAAGAGTACTTTTTTAAAGATATAAGTTATTACATGATACTATAAAATAGTTATTTTTCAGATGGACTTAGGAACTTTTATTGTCAAAAATGAATGTGAATGTCTGAATGAAGCTGATGACCACCCCTTAGCCCATTGTCTTACCAGTGGGGGAGGATACCTGGCTAGTGATTGTGATGAACAACTTATCATTAACATCTCATTTAATCAGGTAATCTCTCATTTTACTTTGTTGCGGTCTCTCTATCCTTAAATGCATATTTAGTGTTAAAACAATTAAAATGTTACAAATTGTATATATTCAACTCAATTTAAATTCATCAATGTTGATATGTATTAGTCTATTATTTAAATTACTTCTATTAATTACTCGTACTTACATTCTTAAGTAAGGAAATATCTGACTATAATTTATTTTTAATTGCAAAATATTTATTGTTTTGTTTTGTGTGAGTTATCTATGAATTTAGATTTTCTGTAATTTGGTTGAATCTTTAAGGTGGTGAAACTTCATTCTCTGAAAATAAAAGGTCCCAGTGACAAAGGGCCCAAAGTTGTGAAAATCTTTATCAATCAGCCGAGGACACTTGACTTTGATCAAGCTGCTGGTAATGCATCGATACAAGATTTAGAGTAAGTTATATAATTGTTTTATGTTAATGTAGACCGTACTATATGCCAGGTATATGCCTATTATAAGTTACTAATGGTCTTTGTATATAGTCTTAGAAAAATGTTTTACGATAACATAATAAAAGATATTGTAATCATTTTTATGTTAAGCTTATATTCTTCCATATCTTTTGCTTTTGCAGGTTAACTCCAAATGATTTAGAGGGAAATCCAGTTCCTGTAAAATTCGTAAAATTCCAGAGTGTTCAAAACATTCAGTTATTCATAAAAGATAATCAGTCAGGCGGAGAAGTAACTCAGATTGACCATCTCGCTTTCTATGGCTCACCCATATCTACAACTAACATGGGTGAATTTAAACGTGTTGCGGGAAAAAAGGGAGAGAGTCACTAGCCCAGACTTTTGCAGTGTTGTCATTAGTTTATTTCCTTGAAGCAAAACATGCATTTTATTTAATTCAAAAAGAAATATTTAGAAAAATATTATTTCTAATATATTAAATTTTTACTTTAGAATTTTAACCTTATTATGGCTTCAGGAAAAAACTAAGACAACATGTTGCAGGTAAACATGAAAGACTACTTCAAAAGTGTGGTAGTTATAAATTAAGGCTAAGTGGACTAATATTAATATGCTTAGATTTAAAAATATTCTTGGTAATATAATTATTGTTCGTACTGTGTCAAATATATATCAGCCCTAATATATTGTCATATATGTATCTGGTAGTTGTGGTACATTCTTATTATAATAATGGTTACACTATAAATTAGATGAATTCTGAAATACATTGATTTGTATATTCAATAAATAAAACGTGTAATGTTTTAATATTATTTTTATTTATATATACATTAGTCCTGCTTTAATTCATAAATTTGTATATAAGCTTCAGTTAGAGTGATCATTTGAGGTAAAATACTTGTTACATGAAGATCTTGCATTTCATACCTGTAACATAATTTTAGTAAATAATTTATTCAGATTTTAAACTCCTTGATCCCTTATTTGTAATAATTTGTACTGAGTGTTTTATACAGCAGTTATATTGTGATCATTTTAGATGCAACTCAAGAAATATCTGCCAAACCAAACCAAAAAAAGTATGACTATTGCTGTTAGAACCTGAATAATTTATATAAAATGGTAAATAATATGCTATGCGAAAGTTTAAAGTATTAATAAATAGTAAAAAAGTATCTTTGTTTAAATAAGCTGACTTTCCCCAAATATCCATTCATATAATGTTGCTGTATAACATAAAACTCAAGTTGATGTATCTAATTATTTAACTTTACTTCATTCATTACATATTATTGTAAACAGCTACAAAACACTTACGGCCTTATTCATAAACGTTGCTTAGTTCCTGTTTAGCTAAACACTGATTTGTCTCTTTCTGTCATTATTGATTTGACATACGAAAGAAGAAGACAAAATATTGTTTAACTAATCACCAGTTAAATAAAGTTTATGAATAAGGCGGTTAGTATATAGGCAAACATAAATGCTACACAATTAAGAAAATCGACATTTCTTTTTTAAATGTGATTATAAATGTAAATCTCTAATTTATAAACACAGTAAGTTACCATTGTTGTGTGGGCGTGTGTAAAACGTGAGCCCTATATGTGCCTTTTTCTGGAGTACCATCATGCACTATATTGCCAACTAACTCATATGTCGTCTTTCCATTATGCTTCTCTTTTATTTCTGGTGTTAGGATATCACCAAAATCAACATTTCTGCAAACATTATAAGCATTTAGAAATTATTTGTTTATGAAAGGAACTTCTACTAGTAAACGATTAATGATTTATTTATTAAGTACTTACTTAACAGGAAAGTTCACAACAGTAGGATTCTTTTCTACAAAAAATGTGTTCTTTGTAAACCTCTTGATGTACAATATTAAATATGGTGGAAGTTGAGTAATTTCAAATCTCTTCAAAAAGTTTTCCTTATATGTTTTATACTCCTTGGATGTTTGCCCATTAAACTTAGACAGAAGTTGATACAAATTAACCTGTTAAAAAAAAAAGGTTAAAATTTAGCAATAACTGGAGTACCAAAAAATAACCCAAGACTACTTATAACATTACATACCTGGGGAATAATATTTTCTCTGAATTCATCAGTAAAAAGCGGTGTTGGTGGTAAATCGCAAGTCAAATACAGGAATGGTGACTCAGTTATCATTTCAGAGTATTCTTCACTATTTAGATCTACCTTAGCTGCATCATCTGCATCTGGAGGTGGCAACTTCCTAAAAAAAAAATATAATCAAGATATTTCAGAAGATTTATTTAACTGTTTATTGTACACCCCATTACATAATTTAAAAATAGGATAAGAGAAAAAGAAAGAATCTGTCTAAGAAAACTAGATATGATAAAAACAAAATGCAATCATTCCAAGATTGCTTGATGGCATGTAATTGTCAAGAAAGTTGTTAAAATTGTAATTATGTATGTATTTCTTACCTTGTATATATTCTCATATGACCAAGAAAGGACTTGTATATGATTGAGCTATTTGGTTTTTTCGTTCCATTAAGAGCAATGTGTAAGGAATTTAGAAACCATGAAAGAAAATCAATAGGATCACCTGTAAGTATAAGTGTAATTTATTTATATTCTCTCTAATTTATTTATGAAAGTTTTATTGAAAATAATTACTTTCTAAATTAATTATGTTAAGTTTGAACTTACTTTGTTTGATAAACTGAAATTTTTTTTTGGACCAAAGCACTACAGCCTGTAGCATTTCATGCGGTGAAACATGTGCTTTAAATGCTCTAGGATTCCAAAGTTTACGTAAGAGCTCTCCAAATCTCTGCACTAACAAGAATGATGAATCTCCTGGTGGCCTCTTCACACCAGCATAGTTCTCTTCTCGCAAAAAATAATTACGAAGAGGTCGAACTTGTGACAAACACTTTAAAAAATATAATTTATTGATTCACACTGGTTTTGTCATTATTAATGGTCTATAAATTGTTCACTCAAACTTTAACAATGCATGAAATAGATATTGTATAAGTGATATTTAGGTTTAGACCACAATGTCTAAGAGCTCTACCACTTAGTAGTAGAGCTTTGTGCAAACTCGTCTGGGTAGGTACCACCCACTCATCAGAAATTAGTACTGCAAAACAGCAGTACTTGGTAAGGTGGTCCGGTTTGAAGTGCAATTTCAAAAGCACAAGGGACATAATATCTTAGTTCTGAAGGTTGGTGGTGCATTGGTGTTTTTTTTAAAGAAATGTACAATTCCACTGTCTATACTATATTGGTGACCACTTACCATCAGGTGGCCCATATGCTCGTCCACCTACCTATACAATATAAAAAAAAAAAAAATGTCCATATGTCAGTTCTTTATTTCAAGCATGATGATATGCAACTTGTGTATTACCAAATCATTTTTGCTACAAGTATATCAGGTCAATTTAATCGCTACTAACTAATTTTTAGTTTGACTAGTCTTATGTTTTATACTTAATAGCTTTATTTTCTGAATTTGTAAAACTGAAAGTAGTTATTCAAAAAATATATAAATATCCTATTTTATTATACATGTACCTGTAATATTACATTGCAGTAATCATTAGCCTTGATATTGTTAAGACCAACAATACCTGGCATGTACATAGTACCATCTATTGCTCTAGACATTTTTGTGCTCTGATCCAGCTGCTTTATTTGGTCCGGTGTGAAGATAGGATTCAATACATACTTGATATCATTTAGAGAGGAATCTGTAATGATTATTTTGCATTGTTATTCATGTAAAATTTACTTTTTGGTAAATATTATGTAATTTTGTAGACAGAAAAACACTTTTACTTTTCTATATCTATACTATTAAATAAATCTATTGGCTCTGTCTGTACATTTCTTTTTCACCTAATTTTGTGATAAATAATCGTTTTATGATGCAGTGATTCACATTATACTATTTTTTTCATTTTTGTCTGTGTCTCTGTCTTTCTGTCTGTCTGTATGTCTTCTTATAACTCAAAAACGGCTTGACCAGTGTTGATGAAAATTGGTACACACAAAGAACATGTGATGGGGAAAATGTTAGGCCATATATAAGATCGGTAAATCCTACAGTATCTGATGAATAAAATAATTTCAAATCGTTAATTACGTATTTCATTACCAGTAGCCAAATAATTTATTATATTTTTATTAATTATAAGTGGGTGAAGCCACTGGACATAGCTAGTTTTTAAAAAATTCGAGAGATGTTTCAATATTAATGAGTTCAATATTAATTGTTTTATTGATTATTTTATAAAATTATAATTTCTTATGCTCTGTTACATAAATCTCTATTTTATATACCTACAATTTAATCAACGAATAAAATTCATTGTATTATATTTGCAACATGACATAAACAACCTTGTAAAAAATAAATTGAAACTCAATAATGTTTTCAAAAATTGGAGCTAATAAGGAAAAGAAAAGAAATTGTTTTAATTAATATTGTTTTCATAATTACCTATGACTTCATAATTGTCTGGCAGACAGTAGAATTTTAAAGTATGCAAATTAAGAAAGACATGATGACTCTCAGCCACTGAATGTGTATATGCATGTGTGTTGGTACCTCTCCCCTAAAATGTGTAAAAAATATCTTAATTTTACAAACATTTTATAAGGTGTTTAATGCTAAAAACTTTAAAGATCTAAAATAATATATAATTAACCAACTAAAAGTTTTATAGTTAAAAATCCTCAAAATGATTATTTAAAACTGGTTCCTCTTCTACAACAATTAATTTAAAAAAAAGTTATATTATCTTCAAATTTTAACATAAGATAGTTAGTGAAAATCATATTAATTGGATTCAACTTTCTTTTAAATAGATATATTTATAGATTAAGACATACCTGGAAATATTTACCACACACCAAACAAGCATACACATTTATCCTGGTAAGAGATACTGAACAAAGTTTTTCAAAATCAAAATCCAATACATGACGGTTTATCGTATCCAAATAAGGGCATTGAATCGAACTTTTTGAGTTTTTAATGGGCAGTTCTGAAAAACCAACGGCAAAAAGCAATTTATTATTGTATTGACATGCAAACTTTAAAGGTTAGTTTATGTTTACCTGAAGGGTCAATACCATTTTCATCTTCACTCAGTTTTCGTTTTTTAGTTCCCTCCTTATTCATTATAAAATAGAATAATATTATTCGTTTCAGTCAATTAGATGTGATACTTAATATCTCGGAATAGAATTAAAATCACTAAATCGCTACTTTTTAAATGTTCAAACTAAATTAGACCAACAAATGACAATTTGTCAATGAGATGTTATTTGTCATATAGTATATAGGTATACGACCGTGATATAGACCACGGTCGTATTAGACGTTATGCCAACGACTTGCTATTAATGATAGACCAACCACTACACGATGAAACTTTGGGTGTTACGTAAATTAGGAAGATGAGATTATTTTTTTAAAATCTCGAATAATCCTACTTAAAATATAAAAACGACTACTGAATTTTTTTTACGATATCTGCATTATGACAAATTTTACGATTTGTAGTTACGAGTTCTTAAATTATTTTCTGGATCGCCCTATCGACGTGTGACGTCGAATCCATACGATTTCGCCAATGTTTTTAAGTTATTCTTGATATTAATTATATTTTGGGTTAATATAAAAAAACTTTCATATATTTATTATACAGTACCATTGCAAATTAATTCAACAAATAAAACTATATAATAATACTTTTTTCCATATATATATAATAAACAAAAACAAGTAGATATTGTCGTGATGAGCTTTTCAATGGGAGTACCTTATTTTTAAAATATGTTGTATTATTAAGTTTAAGGATCAAACATTATTTTATTCCAGGCTAGTTATATTCGTTTAATATAAACATAATTCAGAATGTTCGTAATAACAGTCCTAACTCCTGAAGATCTATTATCGATAGTGTTGTATGTGTATCGATGAAAAACGTACGTTAATCTTAATTTTATTATTAATCTTGAACATTATTGATGAAAAACATCGTATCACCAATGGTGTAAACTGAAATAATCTTTGATAACTGGTACCCATTGAAATTGATTTGTACCATTCTATGTTTCTTTGAAAGTCAAATACGAAAGCAAATGAAATCAAATAATTCTTTACTCAAACAGACTTACAAGGGCACTTACATCGCCATGTTACAGTATTGAATTAAATGTAAAGTACCACAGGTGATTTTCTAGTTTACATGACTCACCGATGAGCTGAAGCAGTTGAGTTCAAGAGGGGGTCCTCTTCGACTCAACTACAATAAAATTAGCATTTAGCCTGGACATAGAAATAGCTTTTGATCGGGTACGGCATAAAGCGCTTCTTTCAAATCTTCCTGTGTATGAGCTTCCCATGAAATAATGCAACTGGATCATCAGTTTTGCTAGGTCGGTCCATCAAGGTCGTTGTCGTCGGTGCATGTTTTAATTCAAAATTCGTCAAGTCTGGTATTTCACATGGTTTCGTGCTCTCATCTACTCTGTTTCTTCTGTATATTAATGACATGTGCGAATTAGCAACATTCAATACTGTGCAGACGACAGCATTGCAGATGTCTTATACACCGGCTGCGTTAATATCTGTCGAGAACACTATAAGAACAGTATAAACATACTCATCGACGATCGAATGTTACAACTTTAAACGAACATTGCCTAGAAATGGCCTAGAATTTGAGGACCTCGACTCCGAAATCAACAAACGTCAGTAGACACAGTTTTCGCTGAAGCTTGAAGTGTTTAAATATACAGGGCATTACTTCGATAAAATACAACGAAATACAAATTAAATTAACTAACTTTTTTGTGCCTGTTACATTGGTATCAATTTCACAGTGTGCACTATGGCTCTTACATACCATAAAATACACTATTTGTACTCTGTCATTACTAGTCTTCATTTTGGTAATCTGTTATCTGTGTAGTTTGGTCTTCGATTGACACAGTGACAACAGAAAATTTTCGACACTTCGCGAATGGTCATTCTCAAAAATGGCTGCTTCAGGAGGAAATATAGAATGGTCTACAGCAGTTAAACCAATTTTAACATCACTTTACGGCCCATTTTTCGATAAAAATGATGCCGTAGAAATCATTCAAGCTATTATTAAAAGGTCTGTACATAACTTTCACGGGTTTCTATGGTAGCGTACTTAGTCATATTTCATTATTCAGCAATCAGCTTTTATTTATTTATATTTCGTTAATCAAATGATAATATGTTTGAAAGTAAGTGTTTGTTTTATTTAATAATTACCATTTATAACATTATTTTTGTTTAATTCTGTAGAACTAAAAATCCAGGTATATTTTTCTAGTATGACGGTAAAATCATAATAATTATAGTATCTTTTCAATTTGTTTTTAATAGCGAAAACGAATTCGAAAATCATGAGGACGTCTACGATCTGTTCTACACCTGCTTTGCGTGTCTTTCAGCGCACTTTATCAGCATCAATGCAAATAATTGTAAGTAAAATAATCAATGTAAAAACAATTGCGACGTTTAATTTATTTGACCATTTCTGAAACTATATCAAAACTTAATCAGCTTACCAAAAATACTAATTACACATAATTACAATATTAAAGTCAATGTATAAGACCTATTGATTCTTATTTTCTAAACAATTTAATGTTTTTTGCTTAATATTAAATTGCTAGCATAAGTGTAAAGTTATAATTTTAATAAAATGATTACCAATATAATATATACTTGAATATAGTACTTGAAATAAACCATAGATAAAAGTATTCATAGGTAAGTTAAATATTTCAAAGAACAGTGTTATATATAGGGTAATTACTGACCAATGTGTTGAAAAATAAAAGTAAATAAGAAGTAAAAAATGTATCTTTAAATATATCTGTATGTAAACTATACACATAATATATAAATGTATATATGAAAATAAAATACCAATACATAACTTATAACATGTATAAATAAATGATCTTAGTTATAATTATTTTTTAAATTAAAGGTTACAGCAGTTTTCTTATACAAAACATATCTCATTATTTCTTGCACAACATTATGCAATTATGCTGTTTTTACATAGCTATAAAACCTTGTTTCTTTTACCCAATTAGTACCAGCTGATCAGCTCAGCACAGCCCACGATGCCTTCAGAATTATGTTACGACATATTCTCAAGAAGATTTCTCAAGCCGTCTTGACCTATGATGATTCTATTAACATGGCTGCACCCAAAGTGACTTTTAAACAGGTAATGATAAAAAAACAAATGCTATATAAAAGTTTAGGTGGGTCATGAATAGACAAATCTATTATTTCTTATCCAACAAGAAAGATGTGTCTAAAGATACAGAGAGGTAATTTATTTTTCAAAATATAAAACCAATGGATCTTGATGTTTTGAACAATTTTACTGTTTAAATAACTTAAAAACAATATAATAAACCATCATATTCAATATTTATTTCTTAAATTATCCTTAAATTCAATATTTATTATCATTCATTCATTCATGCATTCACCATATTCAATATTTATTTTTTAAATTATCCTTACTAATATTATAAATGTGAAAGTTTGTTTATTTGTTAAACTTTCACATCATTACTATATAAAAAAAAAAAATCGATGCATACAGTTAGTCATAGAAAAGGAAATACATATGTTATACCACTTACCTCAACTACTTCACGGATGGGTAAACTGTGATGGAAACTAGATTGAAATAAAATGTTTGTGTTAAAGTTAACTAAGTATCTTTTGTAAGTTTTTGTATCAATATTTCCCATTTTTAATTATAATGACATTACAGCTACTTCTGCCAATTCTTGGTCTGTGTGGTATCGATGGTGGAGGTCTCCCACAATCAGAACTCGCAATATTGACTTCTCTTCTCAAGTCATCCAAGCTTCCTGCACAAGTTAATGCACCAGGTATTTAAGTGAATTATTATAATGTATGTTTAAAGTTGAACTAACATATCAAGTAAAATACATATTTATTTTAGAAACACAAACTACAAAATCATCAGTGATACCGAGCCCTATTACATCGCTTGCATCTCAATCATCAACAACAGAGAAGCAACCTCCATCAAATGCTCAACGTAGGTCAGATGCATTGCTGGAGCAACTGACCCTGCCATTAAGGAATACAATGACTTGTTTAACCCAGAATCAGCCAGCTGCAGGGGTTGTGTCACCTGGAAGTAAAGATAGTTTGGAAAGCACTAAGGATGGGAATGCTCCTCAACAGACTTCCGTAGACGTAAAGGTAAGGGTTTTGTATTTTCATTTGAATGTATGGTTGAACTCAATAGTTTTGTAGATTAATGCATCAAAAGAAATATTAGTATTAACCAATTATCACAATAATACTTCCAGATCATTAAATTTTTTTTGTATAATATTAGGAGTCGTACATTTTTTTTATAGAAGTGGATGCATTCCACTTGCGCTTCCCTGTTAATGGAGCTCCGAGCTGGACCCATGTTACTGAAGGTTTGCTCCTCGCTGCCTTGCCTGTATCGCTACTTGACCCGCTGGCGAGACGCTAAAGAGAGTGCCATACCACCACACTTTAACTCTGAAGTCAAACTGTAAGTAAATTAATAAAATTTGATTAATAGTACTGTATGTGATTAAGTTAAACTATTGTTAGCATTATGTGATCTGGTGTAAAATAGAAACTGCAAAGCTAAGTATAAAACTTTACAGTTTGTAACTGTAAAGTTTTATATGTAACAAGTCTTTTTAAATATAGAAAGAAATACAGAAATACTAAGAACCAACCAATATGACTACTATTGAAAAATAAGATATTGCATATGTTGCTGTTATATAAATTGTAATGATAAATTTTCGATAGCCTCAACTTCTTGATGAATGAAGCTTACGTGTGCCGAATGGCGTTATCTCTGCCGTGCCTCGAGCCCTTGACACCGGAGCGCATTGCTCTGCTCAGCGACCTCGCCACCGCCTGGCTTGTGTGTGCAGTTACTGCGCAGGTATTAAAAATATAATAATATATAGCTACTGTTCAAACGATTTTATGGCTCTTTTTAAACTTCTGGAATTTTTAATTATGTTTTTTTTATTTTTTCTAAAGGCAACTCTTCATCCAAGAGATGACGAAAACGAAGAAATGACAGCTACTTTAGTTGAGAGAGCACTTGGTCTCTACAACACCATTGGAGAAACTTTCAAGCAGTCCACTCGGGCCGGTGGCTATGTGAGTAGTATAAACTTTTTGTAAAATAATTACAAATAAGTATTTTAAATTAAAAATAAAATTGTTAATTACTTTTAAATTAGGTATATCAAAATCACCTGATGATCGGTGCATGGGTTCTGCTATGCGGGTTTCACCACGCGCTTGGCGGAGCGCCTTCCACTACCGCTCCACGGAGTCCTGCTAAGACACCTTCGCGACCCTACAACCTCACTAAAATGTATTTATACACTTTTCAAGTAGATTATAAACTCATTTTTAAAATTTCATCCATGTCATAAGAATTGATCTGGTGTATAATTTAAGGATCAAAAAATGTATTAGATTATTTTCTCCAATTATAATATTTCTTTCTGTAATTTAAAGGAAAAATCTGGTTAATACATATCTTATAATAAT
Source organism: Nymphalis polychloros (assembly GCA_905220585.2). Lineage (NCBI taxonomy): Eukaryota > Metazoa > Arthropoda > Insecta > Lepidoptera > Nymphalidae > Nymphalis > Nymphalis polychloros. The sequence goes on along the minus strand of HG992246.1, from coordinate 3,567,022 downwards.
CATATCTGGTATCATATTCAAGGGAGCCATTCTACTTTTTTTTTTTTATTGAATAGGTAGGCAGACGTGCATAAGGGCCACCTGATGTTTAGTGGACACCTACGCCCATAGACATCGGTATTGTAAGAAATGTTAACCATCGCTTACATCGCCAATGCGCTACCAACGTTGGGAACTTAAATGTTATGTCCCTTGTGCCTGTGATTACACTGGCTCACTCACCCTTCAAACCGGAACACAACAATAACGAGTACTGCTGTTTTGCGGTAGAATATCTGATAAGTGGGTGGCCCGAGCTTGCACAAAGCTCTACGAGCAGTAAGTTATTACAGAGCTCGTCTCATTTTTCCATATTTTTTCAAACAGGCAACAAAGTCTGAGCGTGGTGTGGGTGGCGCTGGGGGACCGTTGCCTGGCGTGGACGGGCGCGCTGCTGTCGGACGCGCGGCTGGAGGCGCTGAGCGCGGCGAGCGCGCCGGCCGTCGACACGCCGGCGCCGCTGCAGATCCTGGCGCATCACACGGCGCACCAGAGGGAGTTGCGACTCGCGTCGGCTGCTCCCTTGCATCAGGTATACCGGCCGAAGATACAACTACATTTTATATAATATAAACAGAAAAAATCCAATTTCTATATTTTTTACTTGTACAAACCTCTATACGAATTTTCATGCACTGATATATAAGTATATTTTATTTCAAAAAATATTTGCAGTTGCTGGTGTCGCTGGCTGTGGTTTGTTACCGCAAAGCGACGAACTTGAAGCGAGCGGTTGTGCAGAAGCAGAACCACGACGCCGATCCCGACAGATCCGACTCTACTGTTTATTTCCAGGACATGATACTGTGTTCCGAGGATTCGGAAACTGACGATGGTATGACTTTCATCGAATTCAACATTTGCATATTTATTTCCATTATTTCCTATTGTTCTTTTTCTTATTTATATAATTTCAAAATATTTTTGTGTACATATTGATACAAAATCTTTTATTTTTTTGCAACATTACAGTCAAGAAGAATTCATTGTTGAAACTTGGTAGTTCAGGCAGTTATAAATAATTTGATTTATATTAATAACAGAATCATCGCACTATATTCGTTTAGCTTATACTAAGTAAAAAATAAAAAATATATATTGTATCGTCTATATTAAGTTTTACACTGTTAAATGTGTACGTGGGCCCAAGAAGACAGCGAGCCGCTGTTCGGGCTGTGGTTCGAGTCGACGCTGGTGGCGCCCGACGCGCTGGAGAGCGGCCTGACGCGCGCGGGCGCCCCCGATAGCGACGACGTGCCCGACGACAACGCAGCCGCGCAGCAGGCCTTTCTACTCGACAAGGCGGAGCCCTACTCGGTGACTCTTTATATACATTAATCAAATACAAAAGAAGTATATTGTTTTTGTAGAAATGTATCTATGTAAGCAGCAAGGAATAATAATGGCATATATTGTATTTAAAAATTGAAGCAAATTCAATGTTCGTTATATTATCTATATAAAATAATAATTTTAACATTTGCTTACAATTATTCCATTGTAAGATCTTTGGTTTTAACAGAAATTTACAGTGACATAAACATAATGGTTTTCTTACTATTATTTTCTAGTATATAACACTGGCAACAGAAATATTCAATCTATTAACTGAAGAAATAATCGGCGAAGGCGTAGAACGACTGGGCGCTACAGCACAGCAATTGCACGAAGCACACCAAGCATTGCTGGCCGCACTTGCTAAGGATCTTGATAGAGAAAGTGCTAGGACCGACACTGGTAAAATAAGGGTTTTTTTTTTATCATTGATAAAATATTATTACATTTACATGCAAAATTATATTTTCATAATGTATTTTTTAAATAAGAATTCGCTGTTTAAATATTAATATCTTATGTCAAAGGGACAATTTCGCCATGTTTCGGAGCTCGTCTCGGTACACTGTACGCCTCGTTCAGTTCCGCGCTCGTGCGATACTTGCACAACTTACAGCCGCTCTTGCAGCAACAACTGATCTCCACGGGTACCGACCGAAACAATACGACCCCGCTCCAGGTAAAAATAATTTACTCTATTGAACAGCTGTATTGGTATTTAGTTAATGAGACACTTGATTATGTACTCAATAGGTATATAAAAAATGCAATGCAAAGGAAATGTTGGAGGAACCTATGTACTATTTACAGTTACTTGTAATGTAAAGAGATAATGTTTTTACATTTACTGTACAAAATACTTATTTCCGACTCATTATCTGCTCTTTTTTTGAGGTATTTCAGTAAGTATCAAAAGTGCCAATTATTCCATTAGTAATATAGACGGCGTTTCTTTGTGTTTATAATGAAGGATGAATTAAAGGTTTAACAAAAATCTATCGCTTAGGTTGGTCCAAGAGTAGCAAAGCTGCTCGGTGGTATGGTCCTGAGTAAGGTGGCAGCTGACCGCGAGAACAGCATCCTTGTTATGTGGCATAAGATCATCAACACTCTTCAAGAGTGTGCTTTGCAAAGCCAACCCAGCCAAGACCATGATTATGAAGGTAAATAGGCCTTTGATCAAATTAAATGTATTCCATTCAAATAAACTTCATCGTAAATATTTTAACTGTTCTACCATGTCGGAAAGCAGCCTCTAACAAGAAGATTAACCCATATTTAAAATATGTTTAATTGATATATCATTATTTAAATAGATATAATGTTAGACATCCCCTTTAAAGGTCATTTTGACTCACAGTCTTAGGAAGGCTTTTGTTGGTGGTAATCCACCATGATTGCTGAGAACTAATGTTCATGTGGGTTATTGAGGTGCTAAGTACTGACAAACTCAACGGCTCGGCTCTTATTACATATTTGGTTTGGGATGAATTAGTCTTCAGTTAAATAAATAAATATTTCATACATGAAAAGATATATATATCATGGCAAAAAAGAAAATTAAAAATACTATGACAGGTTCTTTGTTTTTTTGAATATGTCTATTTGCTTTCTAGTGTCAGTGTAGTTAATCAATATCCCACTTGTCTGCTTTTTCATCCCCTTCTTGCTATCTGTGGACATTTTGTTTGTTCATTTATTTGACAGTTTTTTTTAGAGTAATTATTATTGTATATATTTTTCTACTTAATAATGTGGGGAGACGATATTACATAATTTTTTAAAACCTTGTTTCAGACTTGAATGTTGAACATGCACAGCTCCTTGTGTACTTATTCCATTCTTTGACATTGATGCAAAAGAAATCTGTACTGCTTATGACATCCAATGCGATAATAAAAGTAAGTTTTAACAATTAAATAAATATTAAATGAGGGAGGAGAATATTACTAAATATTTATTTTTTATTCAGGTTGTCGAAACTCTCGGTATAAGTGATAGAAGGCGAGCTATGAATCTGGCGCCTCACCAGCTCATGTTGACAACAAGACTAATGCTTCTATTGGAATATCTCATGAAGCACCTCTATGATGCACCACAGACCTTACTACAACAGGTAAATTAAGTACATACTACAAAACTTAATATTGACGCAATCAATGTAATACAGGTTCGGATAAACTGTCTTATAGGACTATTATTAGTTTTTCTTTGTATTTATATGATTATTGAATTTGGGAATAGATGATTTCCAAATCTTTTATACTAATTTTAATGAGTAGTATTTTTTTGTAATTACCTTTTTTACTACCTACGAGGAGTATTCTCCTGTAATAAGCTCCAAAACCTTCTCCTCAAAAAAAAAAAAGGAGAAGAGGCCTTAGCTCAGCAGTGGGACATTCACAGGCTGTTACTTTTTACTTTTTTTTTTACTACCTACTAAAACCATATTTATTATACCAGAAGTTGCAATGCGATTGCGCTTCGGAGAAGGTTTTAACATATAATATTATTGTATTGCTGCGCTTCGCAGTTGTACCCGCTTTATATTTAGATTTTATAAACACTTGTGTTTTGCTTAAATTTATAAATGATATGATAATATGGGGAGCTAAATAATAGCTGAACATACGATTAAATATTATATGTAAAATATTTTTTAGATTGAATGGAATCTCGTAATAGCGCCAGGTCTAGCCCAGCGATCGTCGGACGCGAGTACTACTGGCGTGAAGACTACCACAGATAATGGCCAACTCAAAACCCGTATATATTGTGAAGTTCCATTCATAGAACAAGCCTATAGGGCACCAACGCAAGACGACACTTCTATGAGACCTAGGTTCTACGCACTTACTAATGCGGAAATTAATAACCAGGTATTTTATCTATTGTAATATGTCATTGTTGTATTGAAATATGAATACTTATGAACTTGGTATGGATATACTTTTCAGACTATCTACCATGCAGCAATGTAACTAGACCATAATTACTCTAATAAAAGTATGTGTCTCTTCATGCTACGTAAAAACATAAGTTCATTTTCAAATAGATAACCTTCAGAATCGTGCATAATAATCATATGTTATTTTTTTCAGGAAAATCCGAAATTAGACGGTCTGGCGTGCAACTTCGTGTTAGGAACTCCCCACAAGTTGAAATATCCCTTGTTGCTGGACGCATTGTTGTCTTTGTTGAACTCTGCGTGTCTCTGCGACAACCCGCAGTATCACATTTCGCCGGCTGCGCTCGCCGCGGCACATTACTGTTTCCAAACTGCTTGGAGGTATGTTCACTTATAGCAAAAGGCAAGTTGTAAAAAAATGGTGACAAGCATGTATTATTTTAATTTATTAAATTTATTGTATTGTTCGGTGGTAATATTTATAATTAATAAATGAAATAAAACAAATACTGACTCGACCTTAGACTGGTGATAAGCATGCCGCCAGCCACCCCGCACATGGACAAGCTGCAGGCCGGCATCGCGGCCGAGCTGCCGTCGCCGCTGCCGCTGCACGCGCTGGTGTGGGCGCCGCGCGCCGACAACAAGAAGGTGTTCAACCCCTGGCTCAAGGACGCGCTCGTCAAGCAGGGCATGTACACGCAGGTGCGAAGTTCATGAACACACTATTTATTTAATTCAAAGCTTTAAGTATTTAGTATACTTTAAGAATAATATTACAAACCTGTTTTATATTACAGTATGCGGAAAATTTACTGGCCGGTGTGAGTGCGTCGTGTGACAATATCAAATACACAGCGTGGCTCGCTTCTGAGACTATGAAACAGCTTAAACAAAATCTTCCACGTAAGTTGTTATGAAAGAGAATCATCTAATATTATTACATACAACTGTATATTGAAAGCACATATAAGTATTTTATGTCTTATCAGTTATAATAAATTTATGTGTGCAACTCATCGATGAAGAGTTTTAGAAGTGCTCTTATTTAATTTTTGTTTGTAGCCTTTGGTCTGCCATCACTTCTCGACGTAATATCATGCGACGCAGCTCTGATGAGACTGAAGGTCTGTCTCGTGGACTCTGCCTCTGCGTCGGAAGCGCATCAGTTCATGCCTGACTTGTTGGATTTGCTCGCAGCTATCCTCGACTGTTGCCGGTAAGTCAGCGTACCCATTACATAGCCCATATATAACATAAATATTCTAATCGCCTTCCAAATTGTGGAGAAAAAGATCGACATACATTCATGTCGATTACTAATATCATCTTTTAATTTTTTTCTGCACGCACGCTAACAGATCAATCGATCTGGAGTAACATCGTCAAATGTATCAGTGCAAATCTCACAATCGTGTCCGCAGGCTGAGCGTGGGCATTGAAATCGAAGGCGTGATGGACGGCACGAGCAGCGCGTCGGAGGGGGCCGTGGCGTGCGCGCGGCTGCAGGTGTGCGGCGTGGCGGGCGTGGCGCGCGCGCTGGGCGCGGGGGGCCCGCCCGCGCTGGGCACGTGGCTCAAGGCGCTGCTGCCGCCCGGCGTGGCCGCGATCATCGAGGCCTGCAGCGTGCCGCCGCCGCTGGCCGTCAACGCCGTTAGTATATTACAGTCTAATGTGCTTTTCTAATTTTACTATGAGCTATATATTTTTTTTAAACATCTCAGTTGATATTGCTTATTTATTATTGTCTTCTACTTCTTATTGTATCCTATGTTCATCTTGTTCCGTTTCGTTAGCGGGAGAAGATTATCGTAGTGAGGTACATTTTAAAATATTTTATAAAAAAAATTTGTTTAGACATTTTACGAGTCCCACATCATACCATCCGAGAGCGCTGTCCTGCAACTTGTGTCGTCACACAGTGAGCTCATGATTGTTGGGGGGAGATATTCTATCGGACCTTCGTTGACTATGCTAACCTATTCCGCTGCGAAGCTTCTTGAAATCGGCTCCAGCAAACTAGCTGAAAATACAAATCTTACTAAAAAGGCTCTGGATTTAATTGTTCCTGCTTTGGTAAGTATATATTACTGAATCATTCTTACCTATAAAAATACTTAAAATTTGAGATGATAAAAAATTGATTTAAAGTTTTTCCAAATTCTGAAGAACTTTTGTAATATATAAAGTATGAATAGCTATTTTTTAGTATAATAATTATTAATGCCTAATTTTTTTGTACAGACTGATGGCAGACTTCAATTCTTAGCAGAACCATTTGCGGCAACGCTAAATGCTTTAGTCCCACAAGTTAATAAAGCGGAGAAGCACATTCACGAACATATTTTGATGACGACATACTTTTCACTCGTTGATCACCTACAGCCTTCTACAGAGAATACCTTAAGACATATGGTGAGACTGATATGAGAATGCATCTATTTTGCAAAATTTCATAACAACATTTAGATGGTTTTAAATTTTTTTCAATGTTTCAAGAACTTCTGATTGTAAATCAGAACTTCTTTATGTTACTTTGTTATTAATTTATTTGTTTGGAGTTTATAAATAAATTAAATAAAAGAATGCCTTTATACAAGTAGGCTCTTATCTAATATTTTTTCTTTACTGACGGCCGAATACTGAGACGTCCCTCAAAGTTAAACGCTACTTAACATTGAGAAGCTCCTAAATTAGTATGGGAAATTGTAAATTAACGGCGTCTCAAATAATTAAGTTGCATTTAATATTTAAGTGACGTTTCAGTATTCGGCCGTTAAAGTTTTATTTATAAATAGGCAAAGTCGAAATGTAAATGTGAAATTTTATTTTAGAAACAAATAGCTTGATTCAAGAAGGAATGTATGATATTGCTAAGTATGTTTTATATACAAATTATTGTACAGATTGATAATTATTTATATATTATGATTTAATAATAATTTATTACAAGATATAGGATAGCTATCACAATGTTTTTTATATGAAAATATTTACACTATAAAAGATGACGTAAATTAACATTGCATCATACACTATTTATTTATGCAGGTGATTTACTGGGAGAAGATATTAGATCGACCAGCAGGGAGAATGGCATTTGAGACTATATTCGGAGAAAACTCCGGTTTTACGCTCGGCAAAGTACTGCTAGCTGCACCAAATGGAAAGAACACATTCACTGAAAGGGTCATAAAGTAAGTTATTGCTATTAGTTAAGTCATTGTTTGATTGAATTTACATGATTTTAGACTTTAATTACCGAGAGTAAATAGCCTATGAATTGAAACTGTTTTGCTAAGGTCTGCTCTCCCTTTGACGAGAAGTTTTAGAACTTTTTCGACCACGCTTTATTTTATTCTTACTATAAAATAAAACATGACAACAAATTATCAACCGTGGATTTGATACGAAAGATCAGTGACAAGCGAATGCCTCAATTATAAGAAATGCTTGTTCTAAATACATGACCAAATTGTTGCTGTTGTTTATGTAAATGTTCCATTAATTTCAATTTACAATATTACTATTTATTAAAGCTATTTCGTTTATTATTTTACGAAAATCCTAGCTTGTGAATGTCATTGAAACTTAAAAAAATAAGCATGGGAAGAGAGTTGAAAATAATAGATCCTCCCAAATTCGTCGATATATCTGTTTTGGTTTTCGGGGTGGCGTTTTCGAAGTAAACTAGATTAAAATAGATTATTTGTTTTAAAATACATATATTTTACAGACTTTTCATCAAGATATTTACCGGTTGTGACAACTCCGAACTGAACAGCACTTTATGCGTAGCAGTTTGCAAGTTCATTGGTGTCGCGGATCAACAGAAACTTCTCAGCTTATTCTCGCACATATGCTTAGCCACACCAGGTGAGCTGTTTACATTTTATAAAGCCATATTGAATTATTAATTAATATTATACTTCATTTAAATGATGGTATGCGGACGTCGTCTCTCTACTTCCGTTTTGCCATAGCGAAATTCCAGCCTTCTATAAGTACATGACTGTCTGAATACCCCCAGCGCCCACGAACGGTAACGTGGGCACTGCGAACGCGTCCCCGACGGAGACGGAGCTGGCGACGCCCACGTCGGCCGCGCCCGACGGCAGCCCCGCGTCCGTGGCGCTGCGCAACGCGCTGCGCTCCGTGTTCCGCACCGACGGCGACGCGCCGCGCGCCGACAACGCCAACAACGCCAACCGGAACGACCAGGACCTGCCCGTGTTCGACGCCCCGTTAGTATACCGACACAACTGTTCTGTCGTAATATTGACATTCATTAAAGCGACCGACTATAATTTTGTGTATAAAATATTCAAGTTAGACATATATAGATTAAAGTTTTAAAGCTATTACGAAATTAAAAAAAATGATTATGTTCACTTTTTTAAAATAATAATTTTAACTATTTTGTCAAATTTCCATAGTGTACCGGCACCGAGACCTCCGTTGGAGACAGTACAGCAATCTAGTAATTCAGGTGAGATGTAATATTAATTTATTAACCAGTGTCTTCTACTTAGGTTTTGTCAAATTATATAATAAATAAAACTTTAATTGTACAGAAAACGGAAGTTGGCCTGAAGGTGGGAGCAAGGAAAATGCAAACGCGGTGATCGTCAGCACCGAAGCTGGCAACCCCTTCGATTCCTCCAACGATAATGCTACATTGCTTTCTTTACTTTGTAAACACATCGTCCATCACGGGTAAGTGTTAAGTTGGTAAACTATGTTATCTTTTTTTTATTGTATAGGTAGGCGGACGAGCTTATGGGCCACCTGATGGTAAGTGGTCACTAACGCTCATAAACAATGGCATTGTAAGAAATGTTAATTATCGCTTACATCGCCAGTGCCAACCAACTTTGGGAACTAAGATGTTATGTCCCTTGTGCCTGTAATTATACTGGCTCACTCACCCTTCAAAAAGGAACACAACAATACAAAGTACTGCTGTTTTATTATCTGTTTGACTATGTGATCATCTTACATAAATATAAATGGGATGTTTATTGAGCAAACCCTGTCCGTAGCGGCGAGAATGTGTGCGAGCGCATAGTGGGCGTGCTCATCAACGTGAGCGGGTCGACGTGCACGCCGTTGCTGCTGCGCGAGCTGTGCCGTCTGGCCGACGCGTATCTCGGCGCTGAACATCGCCACCTGTTCCCCGCCGCACTCGGCTGGCTGTCCACATGGTAAACCAACACAAAAGCACATTACCGACATTCATGCTTTCATCGTTTACATTATATATTTGGAAGTTATTAATAATTTGTTTTTCTGTAATAGTGTCGAGAACCTTAGCAGTCCTGAGGTGTTAGAGAAGTTGGAAGAAGGCCAAATAGACGCAAATACAACCTCGCAGATTGAATCCGCTTGTGTTCTTCTATCTTATTTGGCTGATGCATTGCATACTATTGGTTTTTCTCAGCCTCACAGTAAGTAGCTGCTTAAGTTAGTTTATTGTTAGTTGTATAAAGGTCCTTGATAAAATTCTTATTGTATTAGACTTTGTTAATGCATGGTTAAATAAAAAACTTATTAAAAAAAATATATAAATGTTTTTGCAGCTTGGCGATCTGTTAGTCCAACTTGGGAATCTCCATCGGATCTTGGATTCGACTTAGATTATGCAGACGAACAACAAGACGATGATGATACGAGTGCCGATGATTCTGTATGTGCCGTCGAAATTCGTAATAAATAAATAATTATAATGTTAATTATATTTTGAGATTGCATTATGCAGCAGTGACACCAAAAAAAAAAACTTTCTTACGTGTCGGACTTGACATAAACAAAATGCTTCGAAATAAAATGTCGCAAACATCAGTGAAACGACTAAATAAAACCTTAAATAACTTCGGCTTTTTTCCGCAGGATGAAGATGCGATGCTGCAATATAAACTATGTACGTTCACGGTGACGCAGCGCGAGTTCATGAACCAGCATTGGTATCATTGTCACACGTGCAAGATGGTGGACGGCGTGGGAGTGTGCACGGTGTGCGCGCGCGTGTGTCATCGCGGACACGACGTTTCCTATGCAAAGTTCGGGAACTTTTTCTGTGACTGTGGTGCTAAACCCGACTCAAGGTAAAATATTTTTGACGCCCCAAATATCGTATAATATCTTAAGCAATAATCACATAGTAGAAATGCATTTTTTTTTGTTGAATAATATGATGAAATATGTTGTAAATTATTCAATTTAAATTGAACTATACCATTTTTTTTAGCTGCCAAGCTCTAGTGAAACGCTCGGTGACTCTCGGTGGAGGTCGCGGGGCAGCCAGTGGGATGGAGGAGACTCCACCTGCGCCCTCTCTTAGACGTCGGCCGTCCAGCCCTACGCCTCCCGCGCTTCTCGCGCCTCCCCGCCGCCCCGTCCTCGCACATAACATTCAAGGTACCGGCAAACGAATAAAAGGATAATTAGAAATAAGATAAGAACTGACACATCAACGGTACGTTCGCGTAGGATGCCGCTCGTTCCTGCTGTCGTACAACGGCTGGCCCGCGTGCCTGGAGCGCGTGCGGCGGCTGCTGGGCGCGCTGGCGGGCCCGGTGCGCGCGGCGTGCGAGCGCGGCGCCGCCGTGGGCGCGCACGGCCGCGCCCAGCGCGCGCTCGCGCAGCTGCACCTCGGCGAGAAGCGGTTCACGCACACCGACACGCTCCTCTTGCCCACACTAGGTATTGATTCTGATTCTATATTATTAATCGAAACTTTCATTATTAACACCAATCGAAAATGAAAAACCTTGATAACATGTCGTATATAATTGTTATCGTACAAAGTAATCGAGTTCAATATTTATATAGTAAACTTATTTAAAGTATGTTGGGACGAAAAACCGTAGTAGTAGTTAACTATTGCGATTTTTAATTATACATTAAATGAGCTGCGATACTTTCCACCGTAGGTTCGCAAGAAGGTGCGTTCGAGAACGTCCGCATGTCGTACACGGGCGAGAACGGACAAATGATCCGACAGTTGATGTCCGCGCACAAGCTGCGGCGCGTTGCAATGTGCTGCCTCGCCTCGCCACATGGACGTCGGCAGCATCTTGCTGTATCGCATGAAAAAGGTATGTGTACAGCATGTTCTTTTAGTAATTTCTTCTCGTCGCTTTTTACTAAAACTTGTCAATTGTGTTCATAGGAAAAATCACAGTTCTTCAACTATCAGCGTTACTTAAACAAGCCGACTCGTCTAAGCACAAGCTGACACTGACTCGTCTCTCCTCTTCGCCTATTCCGTTTACCGTGCTCAGTCTCAGTGGAAATCCTTGGAATGAAGACCTGTTAGCTGTGTGCGGCTTGAAAGAGTGCCACGTCCTTACGTTTAACAGTGGTGGTGAGTAATATTCCTGATTTGAAGATCTTAATTATTTAATATCAAATAATATATACAGTCAATAAATTAGATGTAGATTACATGTATTAATAAATTATTTTTCAAGTTTATCATATAATATTGAGTGCCGTTGACCTTAATCTATACCTTAGCCTAGCAGTGGGACCTTGAAAGGATTCATTTGGTGGTAGGGTTTTTTGCAAACCCATCTGGTTAGGTACCACCCACTCATCACATATTTTAACGCCGAGCAGCAATACTTGTTTTGTTGTGGTTTCTGGTGAGTGAGTCAGTGTAACATCAGGCACAAGGGAAATAAAATCTTAGTTCCCGACATTGGTGGTGTATTGGCGATGAAAGGAATAGCTAATATTTCTTACTGCATTAATGTCTATAAGTAGTAATGACCACTTACCATCAGATGGTACTCTTGACAGTCTGCCTACCTAATGAAAAAAAAGGCTGTTTTTTATTACTTTTATGTAACTATTACTTTTATATGTATGTTAATTTATATCTTCAGGTGCTGTAGCTGATCACTTCGTTTTGAATACGGGCTTGGAAGCTAACAACTACGTGATCAAAGCGATCTGGTTGCCGGGATCGCAAACGCAGCTAGCACTCGTCACCTCTGACTTCGTCAAGATATTTGACCTGAGCAAGGACTTGAATAATCCTTTGCATCATTTCCTTGTGCCGAGTGGAAAGGTGAAATTTAAATCTTTTATAAAACTTTTAAAACTGTACTTTTATGCTACAATCGTTGTTATAATAACATCTACTTTAGGTCCGTGATGTTACGTTTGTGAATCAAGAAGATGTCATGCACATGTTGTGTATGAGCTCGGCTGGCCACATCTACTGGCAGCCTATGAGCGAAGAGTCTAGGGCTACTTTAGGAACATTCTATGTTACGAACACCCTTGAAGTATTGCATCCTGAAATACAGGTGAGTTTTAAATGTATAATTTATATATTTTTAAATAATTCAGTAATAACAAACTCAAAGATCATGATCAACTCAATCATCAACAGACTAGCAATTAACAATATAATTATAATACTCAAATTGAAAATGGATATATTTGAACTATGTTGTCATTCATATAATTTCTTATACAGGATGTTGCTGGATTAGTTGGCGGCGGTGGCGTGTCGATATACTACTCGCACATACTTAAGATGCTTTTCTTCTCGTATGCTCAAGGAAAGAGCTTCCTTGCGCCACTAAACACTGTAGAAGAAAGCGCTAAAGGTACAATTGATCCATTTTGCCTTTATGTTGTGAATGACATGTAATATTTAATAATAATGTGCTTTAAGTATTGTTATGTAAAGGTAAACCAAGTTACATTAACGAATATCATATTTTGAATGTTTAAAACAAGTTGTCCCATTTTTTTGTCTTTTTGATTTATACTGACGAATAAATTAATCGTTGGCGACGTAGGAACGGCGATGATAACACTGGCGTCGTCGTCGGCGCAGAAGGAAGGCGGGCGCGGCAAGCAGGGCGTGCAGTCGCTGTGCCAGTGGGCCGAGGTGCCCGGCCACCCGGGGCTCGTGACCGCCGTCATGCAGGCCTCCAACAACCCCGTCGTGCTCATGCTCACGCCTACCAACATATACGTTCAGGAGATCAAGGTTCAAATTTATATTAATTGTGCATTTTATCCACCCGTGATATAGTGTCGCATATTTATTAATAAATTCATTAATATTTTCCTTTTGCATTATAGGTGACTCCGGCCAAAGCAAAGATAACAGATATGGTAGCTGTCCGCCATTGGTGCGGAGGCGGCGGTGAGCAAAAGAGCACGCTCATATTGCTGTGCGAGGACGGTAGTCTGCGGATGTATGCGGCGAACAACGAATACACTGGCTATTGGCTGTCACCTGCAATACAGCCCGTGCATGCGCCCAGGCGGAGACCGAGGCTGCTTACTCATCACACTAAGGGAAAAGTGCAACAGGTAAAATAGTAAAATATCTCACTATGCTAGATACTATTAAAGTAAGTTCACAATTGCATACATAGATGCAATTAAGCCATGGAAATGGATATGATCACCAAGTAATTTGTTCTAGGTTGTAATCAAATCAAATTTAACTGGAAGCCCACAATTTCCTATTGACTTCTTCGAGCATTGCGTCGCTATGAGCGACATCGAATTCGGCGGGAATGACTTGCTACAGGTTTACAACACAGCTCAGATCAAACATCGTCTAAACACCACGGGTAAGAGATAGCACCTTGGAAATAATATCAATTTCAAGGAGAATGTCAAAGAAGTTTATTATTTTTTTTTTTTTCTAGTCTTATACGTAGTGTCAACAAAAATGAGCGGCTTCTTAATGGAAGTTGTCAATTCTGATCCCAACATGGTCATATGCGGAATACGAGTGTTGCTGGGTAATCAGGACGTTGCCAGGACGCCTGCTTATGTAGAGGTATCGACAATTAATTTCGTCATTTTATTGACCGTGAGTAATGCTTAGAACTGCAGTAATAATGATTATTTATATTTTTTCAGATACATGGAAGATCGATACAGACAATAGTAGTCAGAAACCGTTGGTTTGATATTCCTTTGACTCGTGAGGAGTCTTTACAGTCCGATAAGAAACTTGTTATAGCCTTTGGTCCCTCTCAAGACCCCGATGGTGTGACAATGGTCGATTCTGTAAAAGTATGTTTATACAAATACAAAATTATATACTTTTTTATAATCGGGTTGATATAACGCAATGTTTTTTTTTGCTATAGGTCTATGGCAAAAATAAAGAACAGTTTGGGTGGCCAGAAGAAAATGAAGACCCATCTACTTGTGCTTCTTCAAGCAAGATTGCCCAGGTAAAATAATTCATAGTTTTGATATTCATCAAATTTAGATTTTTTTCATAGAAATAATTTAATAATCTTAAGTCAGCATAATATGGAATATGGTAGTTAGTTGATGGAACATGGTGGAATAATGATTAACTGTATCTTTTAATTCAATTTAGGAATCAGAAAGCAATAGCGGCTCATGGAAGCCGAGCTCCTTGGAGCGCTTAGCATGCGCAGCTCTCGAAGCTCTAGAACTAGGTGCAAGTGCGCCCGCCAACAGCGGAGCAGCGGCGGGATCAGAGGTTGGAGTGGAAGCTGCTCGCAAACTCCTTTGTGCACCGGCTTCTGCCCATTTGCACGCAAGGGCGCAATGTCTGCTACGCGCCGTTCATCAGTCGCAGTATCATCAATTCAAGGCTAGTAACAAAATGTAAATTATTGTTAAACAGGAAAGGATAACGATGAACGCCTAATTATGTAACAGTAATTGGGCAATATCCGTATTTGCTACATCTGTGATCTATCACAGTCACCACTTCCGAATAATTGTTTTTGCGACTCACCAGCCGCTCGTGACTAATTTAATTTGTATCTTTGAAATATAACTAAGGACGAAAAATATTTGCCACCATTCACAGCTAACTAGCCCATCAACATATATTATTCGATGTGTATTACTCACAGGACCAAGCAATACTTAAATATGTATCAATGTCTCTCCGCGAGCTGCGCGACACGAAAGACGCGCGCAACATCGACCCCGAGGCGTACTTCCGCCTCGTGCTGCTCGCGCGCGGCGTGGCCGTGGCGCGCCCGCAACACCTCGTCAAGTACAGCGCGCCTACGCCGCCCAAGCCCGCCGACGGTATTATATTGTGTTATACGTCAATCAGTAACAGCACCGAGTAACGATCGTTTGTTGTAACTAAGTTTAAGTATTAGATCTATTTAACTTACAAAATAGTTTTGTTTTTTCGTTTGGCGGATAATTTACCCATACAAATTGGAACTGTAAGTCGTTCGTGGTATTTAGGTAGTTTTTCATATTGCTATTCGACTAATTCGCAATATTTTTAGGTGACTGGTCAATGCTCTGGAAATCCGATATCCAAGAGGATCCGGATCGCGAACCGCATCTATGCGCACTTCTGAGCAGTGTGCTATGGAAGCTAACCGGTTGTCGCAGCCATACCACGGGCCCGCCGGGCATCCTGTCGTACGGCCTTCGGCACGCCGAGCACACGCTGCACGCTCTCGCTGATACCATACACGCATTCCAGCTGCACGGTGATACTGATTGCGTTAGTATTTTCATATTCACAAAACATGTTTATCTAATACATATTCAAGATATTACATAATTGACAGCATTGTGTTATTTCAATAGATTGACTTCGGAAACCACATCTACTTGTCTTTACTGTTAGCCGAAGATCAGAGTATTAGTTTCGGTGCCAAGGCAGCTCTCATGCGAGTGCTACGTCCACGTGTTAAAAGACGTAGAGTATATATACCTTCACCTCCAAATACTCCAGGTATTTGAAAGTATATCTTATCTGTTTGTAGATTGATGTAAAACGACTGCCTTGCCAGTTTCGATCGAAAACAATCCTTTTGTTTTATTATAATTTTCAAAAACACAAAAGAAGTTTAACAATATTATTCAATAAAGGAGCTGGATCTTCGGTAACAACAGCTCAGCCGGCCAGCTCAATTACTGAAGCGGCCGTGTCTGAGTCTGAATTGAGCGCGAATCGGGACGATCAACAGGAGAACCAATATATGGATGTGGATGACTCACTGGAACCGATGGTACTGCTTGCACCTGATGGAGGTTAGTTAAATATTTGTCGAACTTAATTATCAATGAACCCGAACCTTCTGTGACTTATTCTAGGACTGTCATCAATGCACATACCACAGTTCATTCACGTCATTTAGGCTCGGTTTAGAACTATCTGCGTCAATATTTTGCAGTCTCTTGTGACGTAAAAAATGAATAATAATAATTGTTACTTGCAGGTCTCGAGGCATTGCTCGATATCCCCACGGACGCGGACGACGAGACCATGGTGGAGCTAGCCATCGCACTGTCCCTACAGGAGCAAGGCCGCCGCGCGCCGCCGCCGGCGCCGGCACAGCCGCCCGCCGCCTCGGCGTCCGCCGCGCCGCACGCGCCCGCCTACAGCGACGCCACCGCATCACCCAACGGGTATGATTCTCCCTGATACGGTTACAACAATTCATATATGGATGCGAGTATGTTTCATCATTATTTCACCACGCAAAACTCGCATTGAAGGGGCATGACGGCAGCATTATGGGCTGTAATTTAATACAACGATACCTTATAAGAATACGTTCTCATATAACCATGGCTTTGAGAATTTGGATTAATATTACCATGCAAGATTCTTTTCTGCTTTTGAGTTAAATAAATCTTTATAAACGAATGTAAATGACAATTCAGACAGCTTTTGATTTTGTTTTAATTGTGTATCGTGTGCAGATCTGACGACGAAGGCAGTACGGCTGCAACAGATGGCAGTACATTACGTACATCACCAGCTGAAGCCGGCGGATCTGCGGCTTCTGATAGCGGTGGTTCCGCAGCTGATAGTATTGGCGGTGTCTCCGGTCGGAGTAGTGCTTACGGTAAGCTTAACTTGAGATACTTAATTTATTTGAAATATAAATATATATGAAAAGCATTGATGAAGAAGTATGCTTATATAGCACTGCACCAAGTAGTGATGTCATCTTGTCGTTAAATATAATTTGCTAGACCTGAACATATTATGCATCTAGGTAAAATTTAGTTGGAAGTCAATGGGAAATAGTGATTATGGCTTGTGAAGATATGTGTGCCATGCTACAATACTTAATTAAAGTAGCTGTTTTTATAGTAGAGAATGGTTATAGATAAAAATAATGTATTAAAATGCAAACATATAATACTGTAGCTGTAGCAAAATGCAATGCACTTAGCATGGATGTGTTATGCTTGATATTGTTTGTGTGAGCGTACCTCGTGTTGTAGGCGAGATGTCAGCGCCATCCGGACAGCCATGCTCTACTGTCGTTGAAGTACCGGCTGCAGTCGCAGGCTAGTAGTAGTTTATTTAATGCTTGTATATTTTTTAATTATTATGGAAAACATTGACTGAAGTATTTATAAAATTGTAAAGCAATATTAAACGATAAGAAATTATAAAAGGTAGTTAAATTAACCAATATAATGTATGGTAACAGCAGGTCCATCAAGTTCATCTCAACCAATGGCTTCGACGTCCCGTGCGGTAGAAGTTGAGAACGAAACGAGGAAATTGCACGCACTACGTCTATCGCTGCTTTCCGCAGCTTTGGATGCAGTACCAACTCTCAGAAATCTGCCTGGATTACGCGCCATACCTTTTGTTCAGGTTAATACGCATTTAATATAGCAAACGCATACAACGGAAAAGTTACACAAATTAAATGTAATATTCTTACGACATAACCAAATAAAAATAAAAATTAATAAACAATACTGCAACAATTTACCAGATCATAATTTTTAACTTATTGATTAAAATAATAAAATATAAAGAATTGGAATATAAAAAACTGTTTGATATTGAAACTTCTTTAAAGGATCAATCTCAATAAAATTCAATCTTTTAACAGGTGGTTTTGATGCTAGCCGGGGACTTAGACTCCAGCGCGGAAGGCGACCGAGTGGTCCTTGAGCGTTTACTCGAAGTACTTGTTAGTGAACTAGAAATGCAACCAGACGAGCCCACAAGTGGTGAAGATCGCACAGAGAAACGGGAACTGCAACTAGCTATAATGAGGCTCGAGTTGCTCGTCTCGGAATTAGATTCACAGGCGGTGGAACATTCGCCTCCTGTACATGAACGTACTAATAGGAGGGAATTGCAGCTTATTATAATGAGACTGCTTAGTAAGTCGTTTTATATTATATAAGGTAGCAGCATAGATAAGAAAATTACTTTGTGATCAATTAGTATAGTCAAGAACTGGTACCATTTTCGATTGAAGGTCGAGCTTAGGTCTCATTGTTCCATATTTGAATCAAAAATCGTGATAAATTGAAATTTTGAGTTAAAAAGTAATTAATAAATGAGGCATATTATGCAATATAATATTATATAGATAATAAAATAACATCGAGTCAGTATTAGTTGATTTGAAGATTAATAAATGTAATTGTATTTTATTATCCTATTGTTGGTGTTTATCGGTGGAAAAGAGGTTTTTGGTTAACTTAATTTTATTTCCTCAGTGAGAATCTACATTCTTAACCCGTTCGAGCTTTACACTTGATAATCTTGTAAAATAATGAATGAAATGTTCCATGGGTATCTTAATTGTATGAGGTTTATTATAGGCGTGTTGATGGCTCGCTGGAAGACGTGCGGCGCGGGGGCGGCGGGCGGCGCGGGGGGCGCGGGCGGCGCGTCGCGCGAGGTGTCGGGCGCCGCGTGCGCCGCGCACGTGTCGCGCCTCGCCGCCACGGCGCTGGTGCGCGCGGGCGCGCCCAGGCACTGCTACAATGTGCTGGCCGCGTTGCTGCCCTACTGGAAAGAGAAGACTTCCAGTGAGTTTGTCATGCTTATTAAATATACTATGACTATCATGTTTCCCATAAAACATTAAAAAAATGTCACACACAGAAACAGTAACCTATAAATGTATAAAAGTGGAATAGGAAAAATAGAATAGGTAACAGATTTTCATCGGTCACTTGCAGGTTTTCTTATGATGTTTTCCTTCAGCGCCGGCACCAGATTAATTATAAACACTAATTAGACACATGAAAAATTATTATGTTTAAAGCCTCATCTTCGATTAACATTTACGTATTTTTACCACTGGCCATTCTAATTACAGTTTCGCCATTTTATTAAATGTTTGTGTTATTACTATAAAATTTGAATTTACGATGTCGAATTTATTTTAGGTTCTAGCACAACGGCTACTGTTCAACAGTTACTCAAACCACAACCTCTACATCCACTACCGGACATGCAACCATTCTTTGTCAAAGAATATGTTAAGAGTAAGTGAACAGTAAATGTATGAACATTTCATAAATTCCAGCCTTAATAGTAATTTTAAAAAACTTGTGTGACTCCATTAAAATATGTTGAAAGTTCAGAATTAATATTCACAGGCCATGCATTTGAGGTGTTTGACAACTATCCCCAACTAGTGATGGAGATGGCTCTGCGGCTACCGTGTCAGATTCATAAGCACTGCGATCCCAAACACTTTGATGCGCGTTGGCGCACATTACTCTGCGAGTACATGATGAACCAGCAGACACCACTTAGGTAAATAAACAGTTTAATTTAACATATAAAAGGTCTAAAAACAAAAATTTCCAAAGAAAAAATGTACACAAAATTAGTTTTCAATGTTATTCATAGATGAATAATAATAAAAGTTAAAGATAAAACAGCTGGAATATATTTTATTAAATAGTTGTAAAATTTTATAATTAATTTTTAACAGGAAACAAGTCCGTAAACTGCTGCTTTTGTTGTGCGGAACACGAGAGCGTTACCGGCAGTTACGCGACGTACACGCACTTGACACGCATCTTAATGCAGCGCGTGGGCTGCTCGCTACAGACGCGGCCTACGATAAGCTAGTGCGGTTGATGGATCATTTGAAGGTATCATTTTGCTATCGAGTAGAATTATTTATTTATTTAGTCCACATGAAACCATTTAAATTTAAATCGTTTTCTTATTATATTATCGTATCAGGCCTGTGTGGAGATCGTGACGGCGCGCACGGGCAACTGGCAACACACGTGCTTGACGGAGAGGCGTGAGACGCTGGGCTGGCTCGTGGGCATCGCGCGGCGCCTGCACCCGCACGTGGCGCCCACCGTGCTGCAGCTGCTGCAGGCGGCGCTGTGCGCGCCCGCGCCGCCCGCGCCCGCCACGCCGCCCGGCCCGCCGCCCACCGCGCCGCGACCTGGCCAAGATAAGGTATCCTACATATTTATTTAAAAATGTAATAATATTATATAATGAGGTGATTCAATTTAATCAAAAATGTCTTGAGTTGTACGATATCTATTCTTTGCCGTCTTTATATTTTTCAGAATGCACCTGATTGGCCGGATCGCGAGCGAAGTACCGAGAGTGACGCCTACGTGTCCGATGGATCTAAGTTCCAGGAACAGAAAGTTCCACAACTTGTGCAACAAATATTGAAACAGGTAAAATGAAAAAGTCATATAAAAATAACTGCGCAAATTTCAGACTCATAGTTATATAGGCTAATAAATACATTGGTGAATTTTAGGTGAATCAAGATGAACTTAAACTCTTTGTAAAAGCATTCCTTTTGGAAACTAATTCAACAGCAGTTCGTTGGCAAGCTCACGCTTTACTTCTCGCTATTTACAAGTAAGTACAGGACTTGTTGCTCTTAATATTCTTAAATTGAGAAACATATTTCATATTAATATTAACGTTTTTCTACAGTAATTGTTCACAAACTGAACAAGCTTCGCTTGTTTCTTTGTTGTGGGGCTTGTGGCCCACATTACCCCAATATGGACGAAAAGCCGTACAATTCGTCGATCTTCTTGGTTACTTCACACTGAAGACTCCTAACGTTGATAATGAGGTTAGTGCTTATATTTTCTTTATTAATATATTTTTCATATTAATAAAAATTTAATCGTATATTTATATCGTAATTTATGTAATTAAATTGTTTAATTTATAAAAATATCACAAATGGATTTGTAACAAAATTTGAAAGAAAAGCATTAGAAAAGTAAACGAATAACGATAATATTCCCGTACAGAAATTCATCGGCAGCGCTGTGGAACTGCTCCGCAATCAGAACCAGCTGCTCTCGTCTCACGGTAACTCTGCGTTGTACGCGGCGCTGGGCGCGTACGTTGAGCTCGACGGATACTTCCTGGAGTCAGAGCCGTGCCTCGTCTGCAATAATCCGGAGGTGCCTATGGCGACCATCAAACTCCCAACTATTAAGGTTTGTAAATGATTGCCTTCTAAATCACGATTAATGTACTCAGTTCTTCAATGAAGGACTAGTATGTTATTATTTATTCTGAGCACTTCTATTTGAATATTGTTTCATCAATATGGTTTAAAAAATACAATATAATAAATTTTATATTATAATTAAAATAGAAATATATAATAATAATTAATTATAACTTTGTATTTTTTTAAAAAAAAGAAACAATTTCAAAAGTACACATGGCTTTTTTGAACAGATGTGTAAAAACCGGTCGGAATTGAAATCTTTTTTTTTTTTTTTTTTAAATATTTATATAAAATAACTTTATTGTCTTTTCTATATGCAATGTATTGTATTAGTATAGATAATTGATTGCATGTAATAAATGTGCTTATAACTATAAAATAAACAATATCTCACAAAATCTATTATAAATCTGAAAAGTGTAGTTAAAAGTGTTAGCACGCATAGTATTGTGTATTTTGCATGATCGATGTCAAGTAGAAGTCGCACGTTACCGCTGTTATTTATGTCCTTGCTGCTACCAAATAAGAGCTAATCGCATATAACTGGCGCAGATCGACTCGAAGTTCACGACAACGACGCAGATCGTGAAGCTGGTGAACAGTCACATGATAAGTCGGATCAGTCTGCGCATCGGCGACATCAAACGCAGCAAGATGGTGCGCGTCATCAACTTCTACTACAACAACCGCACCGTACAGGCGGTACAGGAGCTCAAGAACAAGCCCAGTAAGTAACGTGCATCTGAAAAATGATTGAAATTATCGACTATCGCTTTTTTATATAATTTATTATTCCTGTTTTTTTCAATATTCAGTAATAAATGCAAAGTGTAGTTTTAGCTTAGTCAGTGTATATGTAGATTATAGCTATGTAGTTTACTTGCGTTGGCTTTCTGTCCTATTAGAAGGTTGTTATTACATCCACAAGACATTCATACTATTTTTATTCTGTGATGGGATTAGTCATAAAATGATAATTTAAATAATTTATAAAATAACTCTCTAAGAAACTGGTTCACACTTCTGGTGACCCAAGAGCTGGCGCTTATTTAGCGCAAAGGTTGAGTCTAGCAGTGCAGAGCGGCAATAGTGCCAGCGCCTTGGGTACAATGCCACAGGACAAACTGTTAGATGGCATGCTTTTTAAAAAAAAATTAATGTGTAGTTTGTTTTTGTTTTAGTTTTAGAATATAATAATAAATATGTTAGAGTTATTTATAATTGTTATTTGTAAAATACCAATATAATTAAATTCTACTCTTAAATAATTTATGTGTTTTTAATATTTATTTACAGGTATGTGGCACAAGGCTAAGCGGGTTCAGCTTCAGTCGGGTCAATCCGAAGTGCGCGTTGACTTCCCTCTTCCGATCGTGGCCTGTAATCTCATGATGGAGTATGCTGACTTTTATGAAAATCAACAAGCAACTGGTACATAAAATTTGCAAAATTTTTTTAAAATTATAAGTAAATTTACAGTAACAGCCTGTGAATATCCCACTGCGGGGCTAAGGCCTTTTCTCCTCTTTTTGAGAAGGTTTTGGAGATTTTTCCTATAAGTGCATTTTGTTATTATATTACTTTTTAAATTTCTTTAAAAGGTGAATCCCTGCAATGCCCGCGTTGCTCTCAATCAGTACCAGCGAATCCAGGAGTATGTGCTAATTGCGGTGAAAATGTGTTCCAGTGTCATAAATGCCGGTGAGTAAGCCTTAGTGTTATTTTTTTATATCAATAGTTGCTAGAATACTTACTTATAATGAAATGTTATTTCTAGTGCTATAAATTACGACGAGAAAGATCCGTTCCTCTGCCACGCTTGTGGGTTCTGCAAGTACGCAAAGTTCGACTACACACTGACAGCGCGCCCATGCTGCGCCGTGGACACCATAGAGAACGACGAGGAACGCAAGAAAATGGTACAGACCATTGGCGCTCTGCTCGACAAGGCTGACAGAGTCTACCGGCAACTTATTGCTAATAAGCCCATACTCGAGGTATGTAATTTAAAAATTCATCGATAATATATTAAATAATAAATTAACAGTTTTACAAAATAGTATAAATGTATGTATGACACATATCTATAACTAGTTGTAATATATTTTGGATGTTTATTTTTGTTTTATTGAGATTATTCATTTTTTCAACAGTCACTGGTGCATAAAATAAGCGAGCACCGCGTGGAGGGCCGACCAGACGAGAATTGCAACGGCGGGGGCGGATCCTTCGGTGGCGTACAGATAAACCGCGTCATTCAGACACTGGCACACAAGTACTGCGTCGAGAGCAAGGGACACTTTGAGGACCTCTCCAAGATCATACAGAAAGTGCTCGCTTGCAGGTGCGTGCCATCATATCTCTGTTATATATATAATATTTACAATTACAAAGATATATTTATTAATATGATGCTTTTGCAGAAAAGAGTTGGTGGCCTATGACAGATCGCAAAGTGAGCAACTTGAAGGAGATACTTTACCAGTGTACGCCGGCTTAGTACAGAACTACGATGGCGATGTTACAAAAGGTATGCTTATCAAACATAACTATATGTATAAACTATGGTCATTACTTATATTCTTTTATATTATTTATTGACCAAAGAGACATGAGCATCATATTTACAAAATAAAGAAAAAAAATAAGGCAGTAATAGGCTACTTCAACATTATAGATATTTATAATTATAATTTAAAAAAAGAATTATATTTTTGATTTGTAAAAGCAGATATATTGTTTTTTAAATTTGTATGGCTATAAGAACGTGATCGCTTACTGAAGCTGACAACGGTCCGTGAGTTCCGCGTTAGTTTTTCAATGAGTTCCGCTTATTGTACTCACAGAGAGCGGCGGCTCGTGCTACGGCTGCTCGCTGGCGTGCGCGGAGCAGTGCCTCACGCTGCTGCGCGCGCTGGCCTCGCAGCGAGAACACCGCGCGCGCCTCGTGCGCTTCGGCCTCGTGCACGAGCTGGTGCACCACAACCTGCACCGCGGCACGCCGCAGGTACGCTTATATTATTGCTATTGGGACACATACATCTCGCGACCACATTGCGAAAGAACAGAGTCCCAGTCTGGCTATCGATACCCATGTTAATCAAAACTAGGGTGATTTGACGTTTGAAATTACTTTTCTTTGTTTTAGTGTCAAGACGAAGTTCGCTCCCTCATCTGTCTAGTGACTCGGGATAATCTTCCTGCCACGAAGCAATTATGCTATTTGCTTTCGCAAAGAATCACACTATCACTGATGGGCCATGCTGCTTCACAAGATCATAATAACTCGGTAATTTACATCTTAAATATGTTTTAATTTTATACTACTATTAAAATGATGCTCACACAAATATTTCTTTATTTAGGTGCGACCTTTGGTACTCTTGCTGGGTGCATTAGTTAAAGTTCAAGATTCTGTGGAGTGTTGGGAAGTAAGATTGCGTTGCATTGTCAAGCTATGGGTTTGGTAAGTGTATTTATTTTTTATAAAATATATATGTAAACAGAAGTTCAAACATAACGATTTTAATTCTTGTTAAGGTGCTGTCCTCAGCTGACAGAAATTGTAGGCATACCACCAGCAGCTACAGCAATACTAAAATCCGAAGCACTATCTGGAATACCAGGAATTAACACCTCTTCGCCTAACTGTAAGTATGAGTAAATTATATTTAGTTGAATACGACTGAGAAAGGAAAAAGTAAATAAAGAATTTTGACCTGGAATTGTTAAATCAATCGAGTTAAACTAGTGAGAAGCAAAGTACTAAATGAGTCATTTGATGAATGTACGATCTAAGTAAATAGTAAGACATTTTAATGCAAAATAACCTTTATTTTCATTTTATGAGAACCTTTATTTACATTTCTTAATTTAAATCATTACGGTTAAAATCACTTAACAACTTCCTGATGCCATATTGTGGCTGCGTAGCGCACCAGTTCGCGCTCCAGCAGGTGGCGCTGCCGTGCCTACGCTACATGCAGGAGCTCATGGTGCCGACCGCGCCTGCGCCGCCCACAACCGCGCCCGACGAGCAGGGGAAAGATGCTAAGGTATTTACTTATAGCTCATATTATGCTTTTTACTTGGTGGTAGAGCGGGATAGGTACCACTTGAAGGATGATAAAATCTGTATTAGTTTTAAATTACTTTACAACTTATACGTAACATTTTCTGAGCTAGTATTTTTATATATATTTAAATTATAAAGTAATAAAGCATAATTATTATCCAATAGGAATCCACCCAGCCAACGGTACCACCACCGATTGTCCTACAGGCGAACACTGGCAACTTGGTGGTAGACTTGTCCGCATGGCTCGCTGGAAGAGTACCACACAACCAATGGAGGAAACTGGTCGCTAAGAACGAAATACCACCAGCTGACACAACTCTACCGACGCGCGATCTTCACCTCGCTCACAAGTATTTGGGCAAATGGAAGGAAAAGGTAACTCAAAAATTATACAATATTTCATACAAGTACAGAATGTGTGTTCATATCCACAATAGATAATACGCGTTAAATTTCATATAACTTAACAGGAACATAGAATATACGCGTGTCATGTCAATTGGCTAAATTAAAAGTGAGTGAAACAGCGAAGCGTAGCTGCTTATATATATTGTATACCAAAATCTCCGAGACGCGCTGTATCGCATTGATCGTTTTATGTGTAATAATTCAACCTAACGTTAAAAATACGTACGATACTTAGTTTTTTTCCTATCGCTCAATACTGTAAACAGATTTGTAATAAGTATACACCGAAGATAGCTCGCATTGTCAAATAAAGTTGGATATTTCAAACAGTTTCCCAACCAGGTCTAGAATAGTTCCGCAATATCCAGTGATACCGATTATTTCGAATATAATCTATGAGACTATGAATGACTGATTGAGTTTTTTCAGATGATGTTGTCGCACGGCATGCGTACGATATCGCTGGACGAGGGCGGATGGCTGCGGCCTGTCATGTTTGACCCCAGCTCGCGTATCGCACGTGACACCGCTTGCCAGATGGTCAAGTCGCTCTGTGACTCTTACGATAGGACCAAAGCGGTATGAACATATATTTATTTAGCTTTTAGTTAAATTTATAAAATACATATATTTACATTATGTGTAAATATTTGTGAATGACTATAGTATTTATTATAATTATGTTAACCAAAAATTTAAGCTTAGTTTAGTTAATAAAGCGTTTACACTATAATTTTTGAATGTGTAATTGTTAACAATTTTCTAGATAATAAGTCTTAATGTATATTTTGAGTTATAAAAAGTTAGGATAGGCCTGAAGTAACTTTGAATATTCTTCACAGGTGCTTATACTATTGACGAGCTTCTTACCCGAAGTTGGATCAGCCGGTGAAGCGAGCGAACAATTCCTGCTCCTTTATCAAAGTGAGTATATCACTGATATGAAAAAAACATTTATAAAAAATATATAACGGTTTATTTAATAATCGGAAATCGTTTAAAGGTCTAGCGTCGGAAGCTCCGTGGAGACAGTTCCTGGCACTGCGCGGCGTACTGCAACAGATAGCCGATTTGATGACCAAAGAGATCGAACAGCTACATCGTCTCGAAGAAACAACCCTAACTTCCGACCTGGCTCAAGGCAATTAGAAATTTTATATTTAAAATTAATATTTATGTTATTTTAGGTATTAATTATATCGTCATAATAATGCAAAATGTGCACCCGAAACGAAAGAATTTTCAAGGTAAACATATGTGTATTATAAAACCAGGCTACGCCATGAAGCGGCTGACGGAGCTGCTGGCCATGTTCCTGGAGGAGGCAGGCGCGCGGCGCGCCTACAAGACGCGGCTGGTGGGCGCCGTGCTGGGCGGGTACCTGTCGCTGCGCCGCCTCGTGGTGCAGCGCACGCGCCTCACCGACGACACGCAGGAGAAGCTGCTCGAGCTGCTGGAGGAGATGACCACTGGTAACTCTTCTCGCGGACATCTCACAGCCAGCTGTCGCTATCTTTGATTATAAACTGTAATTGTCTATTCACATTTTGCAAACTTTTGCATTGGTTATGTTCTAGGCACGGAAGCGGAAACGGCAGAATTCATGACGGTCTGCATCGAGACGGTGCAGAAGTACCCGCTTCACGATTACAGAACGCCCGTCTTTATATTCGAGCGACTCTGTTCAATCATTTACCCCGAAGAGAACGACGTTGGGGAGTTCTTCCTTACGTTAGAAAAGGACCCTCAGCAGGAAGACTTCTTGCAGGTTAATGCTTCACTCTTACTATCACTTCTATGCTTAAATCCATATGTTTATATCAGAATATAGCTTTTTTACTTATTTGGAATTATTTATTAAATCGTTATTCATATCTATTCCCATGCCATGCTATTTTTCCTATATCTATAATTCGATTATTTTTATTAATAAAAATGGTGGAAATTTTATCTACATGTAAATATTTGTACTCAATCTCTTAATAATATTCTTTTATAATCTAGGGTCGCATGTTGGGCAATCCATATTCATCTCTCGAACCAGGCATGGGTCCACTTATGCGGGATGTGAAGAACAAGATATGCACGGACTGTGAGCTGGTTGCGTTGCTGGAGGATGACAATGGTATGGAGCTGCTGGTGTGCAACAAGATTATGTCACTCGATTTGCCCGTTAAGGAGGTATATAAAAAGGTAAGTCCGTGTGATTATTAACTTATTACTGTTACGTGAAGACGCACACGAGTTGAATATCCTTTTTTTTAACGCTGGAAAAACGCAGTACGCCTTTTCCCCCCGGGAATAGTGTGAGGGAGGGGGGAATGTGGAGCTCGCCGCTCGCGGTGTCTAAGGCGCCGAGTGCGCCCCGAACTTCGGAATACCCACTAAAAAACCAACGGTACCCTTTCCGTCTTAACGAGGAGCGCCACGGGATCGTTTGCGCATGCTACCGTGACGGTCATAGAGTTGAATGCCATCCTGAGTAGATAGAGTTGTTACCAATTCGTCAGCTGTCCATAAATTATTCAAACATAATATTACATGTGTGGGAAGCAGTCCTTTGCAGATATAAGCGTATATCTTGTTTTAAATACTTATAAAGTAATTACACGTAATATATAATAACATAATTTTATCTCAATTAAAAAATATATAATAATTTGCAACAGGTGTGGTGCACGTCCGGAGAGGGCGTGGACGCGATGCGCGTAGTTTACCGTATGCGCGGTTTGCTCGGAGACGCGACTGAAGAGTTCGTGGAGACCCTCAGCCAAACCAACGCGGAAACAGTGGACGACGAGCAAGTGTATCGCATGGCGAACGTACTCGCCGACTGTGGTAAGTGATGTCGTGGAGTATGCTTACTCTATTAATTAATTATAAATATTCTTATTCCTTTTAGATGACATATGAACTAGTGGCTTGGTCCTAAGTTGAGTTATTTTAATAAATAATATAACCTAAAAGTATGCTAAATCGTAATGTGTGCAGGTGGTCTGGAAGTGATGCTGCAGCGGCTGGCGGCCATCGGTCGCGTGGGCTGCGCGCGCTCGCTGGTGGGCACGCTGCTGCGGCTGCTGGCGCTGTGCGCGCGCGTGCGGCGCTGCGTGCGCGTGCTGACGCGGCCCGAGGCGCGCGCGCTGCCCGTGCTGCTGCACGCGCTCAGCCTCGCCGCCGCCGACGAGCGCGACATGCAGAGGGCGCCCTTAGTCTACCAGCTGCTCGAGGTCATTTACATTAAACAATCTTCAACACATTTCATAATACACTTTACGAAATATTGCTTGCTGTGCCACCGTTTAAAGTCAAACGATTAATGATTTAACAATATGTTCATATTATTACAGATAATGGAACGCATTCTCTCCGTCGCAGCTAGCGAAAGTCTCGAATCATTTTTGCAATTCTCACTCACATTCGGCGGACCGGAGCACGTGCAAGCTCTACTCAACTGCACTGAATGCCCAGGTAGGATATCACAATATAAACTCCATAAATACACATAAAAATACGGCAACTGTAAACTTTTTTCTTCAACAGGTATTCGAAACAATTCCGTTGCTCTCGGACATCTCACTCGTGTACTTGCCGCGTTAGTTTACGGCAACGATCTCAAGATGGCAATGTTAGTGGATCACTTCAAGCCTGTACTGGACTTTAACCGGCTTGATTCTGAACAATGGAGCGATGAGGAGTTCCGCATGGAGCTGTTCTGCGTGCTCTGCGCTAATATAGAACGCAATTCCATCGGCGGCACTCTCAAAGATTACTTGATATCGCTAGGCATAGTTCGTGACGCCTTGGAGTATATTGTGGTTAGTGAAAATCTCTATTTATATGACGTTATTTTTTTAATATATTTAGTGTGCGGCTTTAATAACTTTAGCTTTCGTAACGAATTTATTGCGTATTCAAACCCCGATAAATAATATTATGAATCGATGTGTTATGTACGTGTTATATACGATGGTGTTTGCGCCGTTAGCACCAATACATCACGTATACATGAGTTTAAATAGCGAAAAACTTTAATTAGCATTTTTTTGTACATATAGAAACACGCTCCGTGTGTAAAACCGACTCTCGTGTGCACGGACTCTGATGAGCTAAAAGAGTTCATCAGTCGGCCGGCACTGAAGTATATCCTGCGCTTCCTCACCGGGCTCGCCGCAGATCACGAACCTACCCAGGTACCGTATTTCACCATAGATTAAATTTCAAAGTAAATAAGTAAAAAATGTAATTGTATAAGGTTGATACAACATAAACCTCTAGACGATTAAATTTATTTATACTTCTGAAAATTGCAATTAAAATAACATAATAATATTTATCAATAGATGCTGGTATGCGAGAGAGTTATTCCGATCGTACATCGCTTAGAGCAAGTGTCGTCCGGAGAACACGTTGGTTCTCTCGCAGAGAACTTACTGGAAGCGTTACGTTCTCAGCCGCAATGCGCCGCTAAAGTCCAACAAGTCAGAGACTTTACTAGACAGGTCAGTTATATAAGTTTATATACCTATTTTTTAAAAACAATTATATTGCCAATTCAGAGCTTTGTGATTTAAACAGTCATTCAACTACTACATAAACGTTTGCTCGTGCCAGTAAGCGAAATCATTTTTACTCATGGCTAAATCATTTGTTGGTCGATCAGGAGAAGAAACGTCTAGCGATGGCGGTGCGCGAGCGGCAGCTGGGTGCGCTGGGCATGCGTAGCAACGAGCGCGGCCAGGTCACGGCGCAGTGCAGCCTCACGCAGCAGGTGGCCGACCTGGCCGAGGAGGCGGGCGCCGTCTGCTGCATCTGCCGCGAGGGGTACAAGTATCAACCCACCAAGGTTCGTGTGTCCTCTTAAACGTCCTTTTTTATTGAAACACTAGCTCTCAAAAATTTAACAATATATCCATATCTTTTTTACTCTAGGTTTTCAAATTCTGATATGATTTTTGTTTAATACTTAATTACTCGTGCCGGAGTATCGCATTTTTTAAAATATAAAAGTATCGATACTTGCCATGAAGATTTGCTTAAAGATGTACAACCTAATTTTGCTTTGAGATTTTTGTTGTAATGAATAGTAAATAATATGTCGCCGTAATAAATGAAAATTGTAATATTATTTATACCTCGATCCAAATTAGAAAGTACGAGATGAGAATGTTATGTCAGATATAATTATTTTAATTGATCTTTCTCTTTGATAGAATTTGTTTAAACTTTATAATTCCCTTACCAGATTTTAATGAGAGATTGCAAACCCGCAGGTCCTCGGTATATACACATTCACAAAGCGCTGCCCGGTGGAGGAGTACGAGGCGCGCGCACGGAAGACGCTGGGCTACACCACGGTCTCGCATTACAACATCGTGCACGTCGAGTGTCACATGGCTGCCGTCAGGCTCGCTCGCGCTAGGTAATAAATAACTTGAATGTGTTTGGAAGGATCTTTTCCATTGATTTGATATGAGTTTACAAGAAATATCTTTCTTGGCTTTGGCAGATTTGTAAAATTAATAAATAATTTTATATTATTTGTAATGCTTTAGAGATGAGTGGGAGAGTGCGGCATTGCAAAACGCTTCGACGAGATGCAACGGTCTCCTACCTCTGTGGGGGCCGTACGTACCCGAGTCGGCGTTTGCCTCTTGTCTTGCTAGACATACTACATATTTGCAGGTATTTGTTTAATATAGACTTTTAATTATTGAAGAGGAGAAGATATTTATTGATATTTATTTTATTCCGTTCTTTATATGTCCATATCCTTTCCAGGTCCTTGGACATGTTAGACCTACGTAAAATTTCGATAAAAAATATCAGTAACTTTTGCAGTTATAAATAATATAGACAATTTTAGTTTTTTTTTAATCTGTCGCATATATAATATTGTGGTTTATTGTACTTAGTCGCCTATATAAGGTAATTTATATTAAATAATTACATAGGAGTGCACCGGTCATCGCGACATCGGCCACACTTGCACGGTGCACGACTTGAAGTTGCTACTCCTGCGTTTCGCCCGCGGCCTCAGCTTCCACAACGACACGGGAGGTGGCGGCCCGCTCTCGAACATGCAGTTGGTGCCGGCGCTCATGCACATGGCCCTCTACGTCATCAACACGTGAGTTATTACTATCATTCTATCTCATCACACATAGAACTAGGACTCATAAAAAATAATGTTGCCATTTGTGAATTTCTAACTTCGACTATACTTAGGACCCGCGTTGCTGCTCGTGAGGTATCTGCACTGGAAGCAAGCCTCGCGTGGCCGCCGCCGCGCGTGCTGGAATCGGCAATGGACGCAGATGGCCCGCTCTATTTCCTCACGCTCATGCTGCTACTGTATCCGCATGCTAAGTATGTCTAATTCAATAGTATTTACCCGATTGCATATATTTTACACACGTATGTCTAATGTACCACTACCAAATACATAGTAAAATACTATGTCGGAGCAATATTCTCAATGTGTCCGTGTGGTGACCCAGATGGCGCTCGCTGCGGCTGGACATGATCAAGCGCATGCTGCTGCTGGGCCACGTGCGCGAGGTGACGCGCGGTGGGCCGGCCGTGCGTGCGCTCTCGGCCGAACAGCGAGCCCCCTGCTCGTGGCCCGAGTACAAGCCCTACGTCGTATTCGTCGCGCTCATAGACCAGCTCTACAATGTCATGTTCAAGGTCAGTGAACAAACAAACTGCAACAAGACGATTACTATTATACAACTCGTCCTTCGTCCTTTTTATTACACGAGGTCAACATTTGACTAATTTGTCGCTGTTCTCATTTTGGTAATTTTTTTTAAACTGAAATATTGGTCTCGTAATAATTTTACTAGCCTTGAATTTATATTATTTTTAGAATACAAGTCAACATTGACTAACATACTATACCACAATATGCAAACTAGTTATACCTTAGTTGACTTATTTTATTAATTTCACTAAAAGATTTAATAATTTTAATAAGGCTGACTACAATTTCAATATGTTAATTACCAAATTATATATCCATAGAACGTGAACGCAACTACAGTGGAGCAGTGGCCGATAAAGTTAGCCGAGTACATCCGACACAACGACGAGGCGAACGCGAAGGCGGCAGAGCGCGTTGTGACAACGCTGACGGACGAGCTGCTGCCGTGCGATTCGTTTGCGGAGTTCTGCGACGCGGCTGGCTTGCTAGAAGACATCCCCGACCCGGACGCCTTCCTCCGGGCGCTGCTGGACGAGCAACCTTGAGAAAGGCCTTTCGCGCCCTACTGCCTCAGCTACAACGGCTGCATAGCCTGTTGAACATAGACGGCGCCGAATTTTACATGTGAAACATAGACAATCGTTGGACTATTTACATATAACAGTATCCGAAAACATATTATAAAATTTCAGTAATCACTCTTCGTATATTAACATATATTCCTGTTTATCACAATTTTGGCGCTTGAAATGTATTTGCTTGTTTGGCTTCAATAAATAAATAGTTATTCGCTTCTATAAATGTTTTATTCATGTTTATTACAGCGTCATAATTATTAAAAATAATGTTATGTTAAGTACGGGTATTCGGGCGAGGAGAATGTTTTCAGTAATTCAATCAACAAGTTTTATATTATTCTTTGAAAACAATCGATCGCCCATTATTTTTGCAATGTCGCCTGTCACCTTTTGCCGCACTTGCGTTCGGTGTTGCGTTGACGTGGATTGAAGAGCGGAAATAATTGAGCGAGAGCAGTCGACAGTCGGTGCCACCGCGCTGCCAACAGCCCGAAGCATGTATATGCCAGACTTAACGTTATCTGGTCCTTGTCTGGAAGTTAATAATTGTTAATTGCATTAATGGTGTTGATCTGGTCCCACTTTAGCTCTGAGAGTGTTGACTGGGACACACTCCGACTGTGCTACTCCAATGTTTTAATATTGTAAGCATCTATAAGATAATAAATACCTACCTAGATAGCTATATAGCGTTGAAATAGATGAGCTGTGACTGTCATCTTTTACAAAAATTTAGACTCATAGGCATGCACGAATAATATGATTCTATGTGATAAGATGATTTATTAATTGAAAATTAGTAGCGCTAAAATATAAAGAGAAGTCAAAATGCTATACAAGTAGTGCACTTTACAACAGATAAGTAAAGAAGTGAAAAGGAAAAGCTAGAAAATATAAAGGAACGAACGCACTCTATTATTATTTTTGTTCGTATCCATGGCGCTCACAAGGTCCACTTCACTGTTATTCTGTTATAGGCCATACAGACTGGCGAGATGGAAGGAGAATTTGAAAAATCATGTCATAATTCTTATATAAGTAGTAAATAATCAAATTGGATCTTAGCGAGATAGTTCAACGATGCTGTTTAGGTAATGTAAAATGTTGCGTTTAAACTGAGACAGGCTATTATGGAAAACGTCCAAATCAGCTACTAGTTTTGAAATGTTGTTGTATAAATCAGATAAACGGGGTATAAGTGATTTTTTTCCTAACTGTGTCCTGTATGTTCCTGTGTGTAAAAGATTACCTATTTGTCTGGAATTGCTACGAGGTAAATTAAATGTCAGTGAGGCCAAAATCTCGTGACTATCAATATTATTATTTAAAATATTGTACAAAAAAGTTAGAGATAAAAGTGTTCTCCGGGATTCAAGACTTATTCTCTCAAAATGTTTTCGAAGAATGAAAAAAATACCTTTTCCCTTTTTTATAAGTATAGGTAGATACTTAATAATTTTGGTGTATGTAGTACCAAACAGTTTGCACTGTTATGCATACCTGCTTATTTAATTTAAATTTTTGTAATTAATCATAACCCTAAATATGTACCTACAAATTTGTACGGAACCCTCGGTGGGCGAGTCTGACTCGCACTTGTCCGGGTTTTTTTATATCATATGTAGGCGGACGAGTATATGGGCCACCTGATGGTAAGTGGTCACCAACGCTCATAGACATTGGCGTTGTAAGAGATGTTAACCAACGCTTACATCGTCAATGTGCCACCAACCTCGGGAACTAAGATGTTATGTCCGTTGTGCCTGTAATTACACTGGCTCACTCACCCTTCAAACCAGAACACAACAATACAAAGTACTGTTGTTTTGCGGTAGAATATCTGATGAGTGGGTTGTACCTACCCAGAGGAGCTTGCACAAAGCTCTACCACCGAGTAAATGAATAAATGTGTAATGACACAAACTCTGTTTGTAAAAAATCTTTCCTTCTAAATAAATTGTACGAATTACTATAAAACTAGAATACATTATTCCAATAACTTAATCTGACACCCATCCAAACACATACAGATAAATACATAAAAACAAGATTACATAAATACACAAAATTACATTTTACTGTTTAATTTATTTAGGCGATATTTCTGATGTATTCGATATTATCCTCTAGGTGTGGGGACTTATTAATTTACTTATCAAAGGTTATGAGCCTAGCTAGAATATACGCTGTACTCGATGTACCTAAACTTTATTTTGTTTATTGGCTGTGGTATTATACACTGAGTTCTTTATCCTAGACAAATATGTGTCACTATTTTAAATTATATCAAAATATCCATTCCCATACCATTGATAATCAAATAAGGATAAAATATTCTTAACAATCTTCCACCGAATGTATCAGTTCCTTGTGGCGTAATATATCAAAAAGAAAAGCGCGCGTCACAAATTACTTTTTGGTGCGAAGTTATTGTTTACTTTTAATTATAAAAATAGATAGATATTTCTTTTATTTAAAAAGTCATTTTCACTTCTGCTCTGTTTCTTTTATTGACGAGCGGGTTGGTGTGGTTGGTAAGATACTTTACAACCACACCAACCATCCTTTCATGCCGGAAGTCGTGGCTTCGATTCCCACCCAGGACAGACATTTGTGTGCATGAACATGTCTGTTTGTCCTGAATCTGGGTGTAATTATCTATATAAGTATGTATTTACAAAAGAAAAGTAGTTATGTAAGTATATCAGTTGTCTGGTTTCCATACTACAAGCTCTGCTTAGTTTGTGATCAGATGGCCATGTTTGAGTAGTGTCCCAGGATATTATTATTATTTTTTTTCAGTAAGAAACATAAAAGTATAAATAATAAAGTTTTATTAAATAATGTTTGTCCCAGGTCTGTAGTTAGATTAGTTCTTAAATACAAGTTCCACTTCACATCTCTATATGGAAGAGATCTTAGCCTTGAATTACTTTTTTAATATGTAAGAAGAACACGACAATCGACATCCCACTTTGCTTGGCGTAGACAATGCTAGCCGAGGAACCTGACCTTGACATGAGAACGACACATTTTTAATAGGATCGGTGTTGCGCAGGCGCGAGTGATATGTCACGGGTGATTAGAGCGCGGGACTCACGACTCTTGCACAATATACCCAGTGAAGATTGTGAGACGTCGTGATGAGAGATAATAGCCGATAGCTATTCTTATATTAAATAAAATGAATTGGGTCTAGGTAATTGTGTTCGATACTAGTACTTGATAATGAAGTTATATTCTGACATTAAGGCATTTTGATTTATGAGCGCTTGAGTCTTATTGTATACTAGCTGTGCCCCGAGGCTTAACCCGCGTATAATTAATAAAAATATAATAAATTATTTTATTACTATAATTACACACACGCGCATACACACACACGTATGGCTACTGGTAAAGAAATACGTAATTAATGATTTGAAATTAATTTTCATAAGATACCGTAGGGTTTACCGATTTTATATAGGGCCTACCATGCGCCATCACATGTTCTTTGTGTGTACCAATTTTCATCAAGATTGGTCAAGCCGTTCTTGAGTTATAAGAAAACAAACAGACAGACAAAAATGAAAAAAATAGTATAATGTAAAATGCAGCATGAAACGATTATTTATCACAAAATTAGGTGAAAAAAAATAATATACAGACAGAGCCAATAGATTTATATAGTAGTATAAACTAGCTACCCGTACCGACTTTACACGGATCTACATAAAACCTTTATACAGAAGGGCAAACGTATAAAGAAAAGTATTGTTTATTTTTGAGCAGATTATTCGCTGGCGTATGCAGTACCTCACCTACGTTTCATCGCAATCGTAACAATCATTTTTATTTATTAAAATATTTTTTGACAGTTTTCAAGCTTTTATTTTCAGATAAAAATACATAATTATTAATTGAACTTAATATTTTTGAATACATGTCAATATGAATATTTATTAATAACAGTTAACTTTCAACGTAGACTAGATTAAAAATACATTTTATATGTATCGAAGTGAGGATACGTATGCGAAAAAAATTAAAACATGCAGCGACCTCGCACGCACACAACCTACTCGCTGAAACACCCACGTCTGTTATTGTTTTAGAAAACTTTTTGCATTACAATGTTTTTATTATAGAATAAATCCATATAATTACTTACATATGTTTATAACGGTGACGTACACATCTCACGGTTTGCTTTGCCCGAAGCCTGACACGATCATAACAATGTCATGTTTAACTTCGATTTAAAATTTCCTACCTATAAAAAAATTAATAGAAGTGGTAGTCTTAAATAATTACTTTCTATATACCATAATATGGGATCATCTTAATTTATTTACATCGGAAACATAGTTAATTTTACTTAATGTGTTAAATGTTATCCAAAATAGTTATATGATCATAATTATAAACACATTAACACAAAATTGATCAAATTATCTAATTTAGTGCTATAAACTCTAAGTTCCATCATCTATTCGATAGCAAAACACTGAGGTATTACATTGCTCTTTTAAAATTACGCAAAAAAAATATAATTTAGTCGTAGTATTTAGATACGTTGTAATGCATAATATTACAAATATATTAAAGTGAACTGACATACGGACACAATAGCGTAAACTGATAC
Organism: Nymphalis polychloros; assembly: GCA_905220585.2. NCBI lineage: Eukaryota > Metazoa > Arthropoda > Insecta > Lepidoptera > Nymphalidae > Nymphalis > Nymphalis polychloros. The sequence goes on along the minus strand of HG992246.1, from coordinate 3,529,109 downwards.
TAAGTATTTAATGATTTCTGAATAAATAAACATTCTTGATAATAATAATTGTTTATACCCATACGTTCCAAAGATATCAGATTAAATTAAATGCCGAGAACATTACATGAGTGAACTTTGAGAAATAGTTTAGTACAATAGTAGGCAGTTGCGTACAGACTACGGACTGTAGTCTACATTGACACTAAATAATAGAGACAGTTCATTGAACCTGATGCAATCAAACACGATTACACTTGTAAATGAGACTCGCATTAATTATGGACTTAAATATTTAGGTTAATATTATGTGGGTTGAATGTTATATCGTACCTTGCGCTTGCATATTCGTTGTATGTACATATTAAATCAGTAAAAGGTAACTTTAAATCTAGAGATGATAACTGCATTTAATTTCATGATTTATATAAAATGCATTGACGCTGTATGAAATAATTAACCATTCCTTACATTGCCAATGCGCAACAAACCTTGGTAACTAAGATGTTATGTCACATGTGGCTGTAGTTACACTGGCTCACTTACATTTCCTGGTGGGATCAATCCAGACGTACTTGAATAAAGCCCTACCATCTAGGAACTAAGAATTGATTAAGAATTATTTACATGAAGACAACACATCTTTTGACCATTTAAAGGAAAAAAATCATAATCATAGTTTACTTTTTTCCGTTATAAAATACATGTTGTAGGTGGTGGTAGGGCTTTGTTCAGGCCCTTGTGGGTACCACCTACTCATCAGATATTCTGCCGCTAAGCAGCAATAGTCAGTATTGTTGCGTTCCGGTTTGCAGTGTGAGTGAGCCAGTGTAACAGCACAAGGGACATAACATCTCAGTTCCCAAGGTAGATGGGGCATTGGCAATGTAAGGAATAAAAACATAAAAAAAATATAATAATAATTTGTAACAAATAACGGCACAGATAAGACGATAAAAAGGTAAAGGTACAGGAAATAAAATGAAAATACATTTCATCAATAGTATATATTTCGCAAATAACATTTAGTGAGTGATGTCTAACATGCGACATATCGTCCTCACGTTACAAATCTCATGCATTCGAATACAAACACGTTGTATTAACTTAACTTAAATATTCACATAAATAAACTTAATACTTTTGTAATTCCTATCTTACATAAATCTAAATAATATAATTTATCTTATACGACCGTTGGAGTCTTTGTATGGTATTTGTTATTATGGAGAATATAAGGCGCTAAATATAATCAGGAATATGTACGAAGACGTAAATGATATTGTTTGAACAAAAACGTTCAGCAATACTTCCTTGGACTTGCACCGTCATAGTCACCATAAAACAATAAAAATTTCGACATTTCGTTTCAAATTCACTTTGGATTTGATATTATAATAGAATATAAAGAAAATATAAGCTCATCAATAACTCTTATAACATGATACTATGATTATATATAACAGTGTATTAAAATAAGTTTCTATTAATGAGCTTATAAAGCTGAAGTCTCTCGCATAAGTGTCTCAACTAATATCAAAGGTTTTTTTAATTAAATTGACATCGTGTATTTCTATAATGATTGTAGCATAATCAGATCTCTCTTGATATTAACAATTTATTTGAACATAATAAATCACATGAAAAAAAAAATCGCTACAATAGTGTATACATTACGCGAGAGACAGCTAAGGCACATGTTGTGGATGCGCGTGCGCATGAAACTTATAAATCGTATGAGCCGCTGTCACCTGTCTTGCCGATACGTAGCACGTACTTGTAAACGAGCCCAGCGATTACACCTCCAACAATCGGACCCACCCAGTATACCTAAAATAAAAATGAAAAAAAAAAACATTATGATTATATGATAACTAAAACTAAACTTAATAAATATATAGTAACGATTTTAATATTTAGCAAAATATTGGAAGCTAAAATAATTAACAACAATGATGTAATGTCATTAACTAAGTACTGGATAATAAAAAAAAACTTTATTTTTAATCTGTGTCAGAATTCGATTTAATACAGAAATCGTATTTTCGTGCAATGTTTTCTTATAAAGAGAACTTATTAAAATGAAAACATTAAAAACAATCTTAAGTGTGTGAAATAGAACGCCATTAAATGTTTAATTTCCGTGGACAATAATTCGTAACATATTGGACGCTAACAAATTTGACCTTTAAAATTATTTGCTAACAAACTAAACTTAATGGAATAAACTAACACACTTCTATCAATATGTTTGTTAACATCTAACGCTTTATATAATATTGATTTTGTGGAAAATTTCCGACCTTGCACTAATTTACACTGTCATGGCTGTATTTACATTTAACAGAGTTGAGATGGTGAGTGGCTAGAACACGAGAATCTTAACTGAAGATTGGGAGTTTAAGCCTGAGCCAATGAATTTTTATGGGCTTAATTTGTGCACATAGCATTTCATCTTGTGTTTGACGGTACAGAAAAATATCGTGAGGAAACCCGCATGTGTCTGAAATGCTGTCATATGTGCACTACTCGCATCGAAGAAGTGGGGTGAGATAAGCTTCAAACCTAACGCTCAACAGGAGAGACTTTTGCCCAACAGTGGGACACTAACTGGCTGTTGCTTTAAATTTTACATTTACTTTCGTGATACTTTATATTGGTCCAATAATTTGAATATTTTTACCTTTTGTAACAATATGTATAAACGGGAATTAATGTATGAAAGTATTGTAAAGAAAACTTTTTCGTTACAATTTGCAATGTATAGTTAAAATTCATTTGTCTAGCGTATAACTAAAATGCGAGGTAATAATCTTATGCCGCAGATTATAATATTACTTGTAATAAATTAAGAATATTCTGTAGAGGCTACATTATAGTTATTACGTCTTTATTTTCTTTATCTTTATTTAACAGATTCCTGTTCATGTACATTTTAATCGTAGAATATAAATATACTATGTAGAAAACATAATTCGTAATGCGTCTCATTAAACTTAGTTACTAACTACGCATTCTAAAATTATTCATTATATGTACGTATAAAATAAGTGTTATTACGAACACATCATAGCAAATCTATGGTATTATTTATATTAAATTAAATTTTAAAGGTTGCGCCTCTCTAGCACAAGGTTTGAGATTATGGCCACCATACACGTGGTAATTAGTTAATGATTCGAAGCTAATTATTTATTAGAATGCAAAATGTTCTACCGGAGAAAGCTAAGGAGATTATATATTATATAAGATGTCTTATTATGTCATCTGTGCTAAATCGGAAACACGGCATATTCATATGTACATAATCTGGTCGTCTGTTATAAACGTGATGCAGTGAAAGTGATGGTCAGTAACGGGATTAGCTAGAAGGTTCACGATGCAACTGGGTTTTCATCTCATATTTATTTTTATATAAGATATAACTTCTATAAATATTATAACATGAATAAATATTGACGTGTGTGACAGAGCACTTTAAGTTTTTATAACGCAACAAATACATCGAAAGAAATTAGTGCTGTAGGAAATATATGAAACAGAATAAAAATCTAGGTCTATACTATATAATAATTTCAAAGTAGAACCACTATGGGTTCTAATAACTATAAAATAAGAAGATGAACACATACAAAAGTATTCTACATAACAGTTCCATTAAAAAAAGGGTAATTATATAATATAAAACCATTTTATGGCCTATAATTAAAATAGAAAACATTTATAAACTGATAACTATGTCGGGAATAAACATATATTAAGGCCAACGGTTAACGTCGCTTTCTTTATTACTTACATATATAAATATAAGCGGATACAAGTGAAAGGTTTAACAAGCATAGTAATCGTAGTTCTATAATCTTATACTTCTCCTTTTAAAACTAACTTAAAGTGTTAAGTTAAATCTATGTTGCTGTTAAATTAAACGAAAAGCCATTAAATGTCCTACTGCTGTCAGCCTCATCGTTGTTTTGATATTGTTGAATATTCTAAAAGCCTTCAATAAATGTATTTCATGAATAATGGCAGTGATTGGCAGGCAAAACAGACTATCGAGGCTACATTTACAGTCACAACAAGTATTAAGTCGGACAGCTGAAGTCAATGATCAGTTCAACAATAACACAAATTGTATACAACTTCATACTTTCAGTGTTATCGTAATCAGTTATTCAATTTGAAGATGATTGTGTTTGTGAATACGACAAATAATCCATAACAAACCTGTGGCTTGTTCGTCGTATTTAGTTATATTTAAGAATATAATGTATTTTTTTCTGAGAATTAAGTTTATTTCTGTATTAAAAGTCTATATTTGTGCAAAAGTGTTGACATACCCAGTGAGCAGTCCAGTTGCCCATCACGAGGGCGGGGCCGAATGAACGCGCTGGGTTCATGCTAGAGCCGGAGAAAGGTATCTGCAGAATAAAACACATGTTAGTATAAACTAGACATAAATCTAAGTAAACACTATAACAATAACTTAGACAAGTACTTATGTACTACAGTTATGAAGCAACTGGAAATATCGTAGTTACTATTAAAAAATAAAAAGTAAAAAAAAGTAACAGCCTGTGAATGTCCCACTGCTGGGCTAAGGCCTCTTCTCCTCTTTTGAGAAGAAGGTTTTGGAGCTTATTCCACCACGCTGCTCCAATGCGGATTGGTGGAATACACATGTGACAGAATTTCAGTGAAATTTGACACATGCAGGTTTCCTCACGATGTTTTCCTTCACCGTCAAGCTTGAGATGAATTATAATCACAAATTAAGCACATGAAATTCAGTGGTGCTTGCCCGGGTTTGAACCCACGATCATCGGTTAAGATTCACGCGTTCTTACCACTGGGCCATCTCAGCTAATTAAAAAATAATACATGTATTTTTATATATTTAAATATATAATGTCTTAAATTAAAAAGAGTAGTTTAATAGTCAAACTTTCAACCTCGTTTAATCGGTTAGTTTTTTGGTGGCTCGCATTGACATTTCTTAGGAATAGTTAATATTTTTTAACAGGAGCACCGTTTATTGGCGGTGGTTGTCAACTTGCATATTTACTCACCTACTTTCCTAAAATAACTTAATAAAATCAAATAGTATTTATTCATAATGTAGATATGTAATATGAACTCACGCAAGCAGCATGGCAGGCTGTGATGCTGAGTCCAATAGCTAGGGGAGCGGATCCTTTGAGGTCGTTGCGGCGCGCGTCGCACACGCCGTGTACCACAAGCACTAGTACGAAGGTTATCAGTGCTTCGATAAGTAGAGCCTGAATATGTAAAAGGAAGTAAGTAAGGCAAAGGATGGCAAACAAACACAGCGCATTTGGTATTTATTTATTACAATACGAAATTTCAGAATTCAAATTTCAGATATAAGGTAAAATTAAATTTAAAATTTACAACTAAAGTATTTCTTTGCCAATACAATTTATATATTGAACTTTAAGTTTATAAAAAATAATTACCTGAGGTTCAGTGACATTGGCGGCTGGTAGAGTCATTCCGAAAGATAGAACTCTATCTTCAGGAACAGCCAACTGTAATAAAAAAAAGTGTTAAAAATACTGATTGATTATTTTATTTTTCAGATTGTAGTTAAGCCATGATATCATTGTGATGCGTATAGAGCTGATTCTTGCATTTTGTTTATAGCATAGGTAGGCGGACGAGCATATGGGCCACCTGATGGTAAGTAGTCACCACCACGCCCACAGACATTGGCATTGTAAGAGATTTATACCATCGCTTACATCGCCAATGCGCCACCAACCTTGGGAACTAAGATGGTATGTCCCTTGCGCCTGTAATTACTCAACACAACAATACCAAGTTCTGTTATTTTGCGATAGAATATCTGATGAGTGGGTGGTACCTACCCAGACGAGCTTGCACAAAGCTCTACCACCACGTATATGTGTCCGTTACGTGGCCTGAACATATTATACACTATTAATTTAAGCATAAGTATACTCTTCGTAATAAATGAGATAAATTATATTTAATACGAGTCGTGATATATTAAGTTGATGGTCTTTTCTTGCTCTTTGCGAGTAAAATGTCGCATCTTAAGCATCTTGACGCGAGGTCGGGCCACGATGATATTACAAGTATTAATTGCATCTTGCCAATAATTAATGAAACCGTGCAATCGAAACATTGAAAATTAAAATACCTTAATATGTTTAAACATTTCTTTAACAAGATTTTATTATTATTAATACGTACAGTATTGCTTTTGTTATAAGGTAATTATAAAATTCATCGCAATTATAAACCTATAATCGATCTGAAGGCATAATGTTTGGTTTAATATCGTCTTAATTACTTGCTGTCCATCATTTTTTTTTAATTGGATTGATATTTAATATTCGTCCAGTGTTCGAAATTCAACCACAAAATATTTATTGAAATTAAAGGAAAACATATTAATTTGTATACTTATTTCTAATACATTTTTTCTACTCTTTTCTTATTTCAATTTTTTTTATTGGTAGCAATAAATGTCTTTACCAACTGCCAAAAAAAAATAGTTGACAAACTGGAGACAAAGTTATTCAACTGTTTTATCTTTGCATTTTTAAGATATAGATTTAATTTTCATTTTCACGATTCTCGGATGGGATTGGATAGATAGATAGGTATTGTGGTATTAGTAGCTATAATATAGATACAAAGATTGTGTTTCGAATCATGATGATAATTATGTCCCCCTGACCGATTTTAGCCACAGCCAACTGCGCAGGATAATTTATAATGTTCAATTACCCGTGTGTGCAAATACAAGTGAACTATATATCCTCTGATAATAATGTTAATCAATACGTTACTAGTTTCTTTTATCAATACTTAAGCCGTTTGAAAAAGTTACGCGTAACTTTAGCAGTTTATTTTACATTTCGTTTGTCAATCCAATTCATTTTAAATCAATTAAATTTTGCGATTCAAAGGGGAAATGTTGCTAGCATTTGTGCCAAAATTATACGCTGTTACATGTAGGTGCTGAGCTATTTTCAATTTTTATTTTTATATATTTAAGGCATTTATTTATTAATAAAATGTTACTTTTCATATTGAATGAATTATGTTGTTATAAAAAGATTGAACGTAATGCTCTGAAGGCAAATGATAGATCAACTTCAGTCAATCTTAATATGAAAACATCATGTATATTTTTTTTCTTACCTGGATTTGTTTACTAAGAACAAGTTAGGTAAGTTCATTGCAGATGATTCTTCATTCTGAGACCATGAGTGTCAGGGCAAGCATCACTTTTTTATTTTAACAAACGATCATGGGAATGCTCTATATGGAGATTAGAATGCTGACGAGTACTTTCGACCGTATTCAGAAAGGAAATTCATAATTAACTTCTTCAATCATTAAAAAACCGTAAATTTAATGCACTTTATCTGTTTTTTTAAATGTTGCCAATATAAATATATCAGCTAATGAAATAGCAAACATTCACTAATAGGAAATGACGTTGTAAAATCCTATTTGAATAAAATAGAAATTGATTTTGATTATAATTTAATGACCGGAATGGTGTAAATTGAAATATCACTTTGTATAAATAACTGCTGTTTGATTTAAAGAACATATTTGGTTGCTAGCTAATAATAAAATAAATCTTAAAAAAAACCAAGCCGGTAATATTACCTATAAACATAGTGTATCCAACGATTACTCTAACATTTCTAAATTCAAATTTCACTTACCCTTATGAACGCAGCTCCAGCCGTCGCTCCAAGACATTGTACTACGATGTAGAAAATCGCTTTCAACAGTTTGATGTCACCCGCTGCGAACAGGCCGAGGGTCACCGCCGGGTTGATGTGCCCGCCCGACACATGCCCTATACCCTGGGACAAAAGAAAGTTTAAATTAGATATGAATTTATAAGCTAATATATGTTTATATACACATTTGGTCATTGCAGCCACTTAAATCCCTTTTACTCTCATAGCCCGATGGAATGACGATCCCAAACACGAAAATAGGAACCGTGACCGTGCTAACTGAGGAACAGGAGACTGTTTCTTACTTAAAGCCGCTAATTTTGATTAAAAAAATGTGATAGCTTTATTGCTGCGATTTTAGATTTAAGAAGAGAGAGAGCGACACACATTTTTAATTTTATAAGCTAAACCAGCTTGACAAGATACTGAAAAAAATATTTTATGTAGTAAATATATTAAGTATTATGTAATAATACACTAGTTCGTAAAGGTGGGACGTTGCACGTAATAGAATAATTTTATGAATGTTATATTTTTTGGGAATCAAAGAAATTATGATATTATTAAGATTATAATATATTTATAACAGTACGTAATTAAAGAGAAAAACAATAAAATATGCGATGAGACCAAATACAAGACATAAGGTGACATTATATCTTAATTGCTTAAGTACGAGAATATGTAGACACATATATTATTAGGCATGATATTTACGAGTCTTAATTTAAATAGTCAATATAAATTTTAAGTCAATTGTTAATCGTTATCTTATAAAACAGTCATAAATCACTCCATCGACATTTAAGCAGCTCTCAGAACCGATTAAATGTCCTGTCAGTTACGAGTTCACTGATTGTTCGTGTATTGAATCTGTAATGGTGCAGTCAAGTTCGATTGTTATCAAAATATTGTGTTGCAACGTATACTTATAATTAATTATTCATCTATGAATATTTTGTATTTAAATCCGTCTTATTTCTACTCTAATTATATAATTTTTATGCGTTTGTAAACATGCGATAACATAGGCCCAAGAAATTTTACAAGATTAAAGTTGAATTAAAATTTTATAGTCATCAGTAATCGTAAACTCTAAAGAAATTGACAACACTCACATTTTATTTTATTTAAGAAAAATAAAATGTATGAGTAAAACATAGGAATGAGTCCAGCTGGATAATCACCTTTATTCATGTTATCTGGTTATTTATTGCGGTGTTCACGAAGGTAATTATCCTATAGGGGACTGCATAGACACCTTGAGTCCTTTATTTTACTTGATTTAATTCAACTGGATTTATAAATATCAATTCATATTATGTAACATATTTACGATTACGATGTATGTAATTTAGTGAGATTATAATGTAGATAAGATCACAGAGAATCTACTACACTCGTGACTAACAGTGTTCAATAGTACTATGACTTGCTCAGTGCTATGCAACGTATTGTATCAGATCAAGCCACAATGAACTGCGGACCAATTCTACTAACAAATTGACACCTTATAGTAATCGAATCGAAACATAATAGTTGCCATTTAGTCGGTTTAATATTCTACTAATACAAGGGAAATTGAATCGGGAACGTATCGTTACAAATTATTAGAATTGGGCTCCAGTTACGATTCAGCAGAGGTTTATTTTTGTGAGGAATAGAATTGATAACGTCTCATAATAGTTATAAATTAGTAGAATTTTCCGCCAGCTTACACACGATAAGTAACTAAAGATTATTGACATATTTGCTTAATTTTTGCCAAATATTTAATAATAATTGATGGAGCCATGGCCCAAAGAATTTTGTGTCCATGGCATATATCCATTTTATTTTATTTTGTTGTTTCGCTCCGTTAATTGTGAATTTAAATACTCATACAATATAAAAATCGAATTCTTATATTTTATTATTACTATTTATATTGTCAATTATGTATATCTTACAAATATTTAGAACGACACTATATATACAACGACTATTTCGGCTATATACAACTAATTCATGCATGCATCTTAGCATAAAAATCAATGAATAAAAATAAATTATGTGTTATCATAAATATAATTATATCAGTTATAATTATTTATATTTTAATGAGTTTTTTGACATTTCATTATAAAAAAACATTTTGAGTCAATTTAATTAAGCCACTTAAATTCGGCTAATAGCTTATTTATCGTTTCTTTTATTGCAATCGGAAACAATAAAGAAATTTATATTCATCGAAATCATCTCGATACAATCATTGAGCTGTCACAGATTTCAATTAATTAATATATAATATTATATAAACATTAAATAAATCACAAACATTAATAATGTTTCAAAATACATTTTTTAAATAATAAAGTCGCGAATATGACTTTGAAAATTAAAACATTAGATACGTTAAGATTTTGTTAAGATTGTAGATAGTATTTATATGTCTTACATAGTTATATTTGTATGTCTTACATTCACACTGTACACAATTCTAATTCGTGTTAGGTTAAAAATAATTTTATTTCTGTTTTTTTTATCTATTCTATTATATATATATTTTTTTTTTATTATTTCACATATTTATTTTGTTTATTTTGATGTTTTAAAGACCTATCAGCTTCTTAGATTGATAGTCCCAAATTTAGTCAAAAGACAGTTCTTAAATACGAACTACCTTTTCGTTAGTTTATTTTTTAAATCATGAAAGAAAGTTAGGGTCAGTTAGATGAGTTATTATTATTAAAGTAAAAAAGTGTTACGGCCTATTTATATCCCATTACTGGGCTATGGTTTCTCCTGTTGAGGTAAATCTATGGAACTTATTCTACCACGCTGCACCAATGCGTTTTGGTACAGATTGTCATACGACTCATGCAGGTTTCCTAACGATGTCTTTCCTGCACCGCCGAGCACGAGATTAATTATTAATACAAATAAAGTACATGGAAATTCAGAGATCCTTGGTTGGATTTGAACCCGCAATCGCCGGTTAAGATTCACGTTTTCTAACCACTGGTCTATCTCGGGTTTTAGTATCACTAGATAAGAAGTATTTAATGAGATTGTTTGTTCTAAGTTTACAAGCAAAGTCGGGACGGGTCGACTTACTTATTATAAAAGTATTAACGTAATTTGCTCAACGTGAATACATTAAAGATCAATGACATTTCCGAGGTGAACAGTTAATCTAGCCGTGACACTGGTGCGTAGGTTATATAATTTTTTGAATAAATTAATCATTAAGCGAGTTATAATGCTATTTGAATCGATAGTGAACGCTCAATGAGGTTTTTTTTAAAGTAAAAAACACGTACTACACGGCTAGTCACATTTGAGCATCGTTATAATTTATTGGTAAAGGTTGGCAAGTGGCTCTCCTCGACTTTAGATCGACAATTTAATTAATTGTAATGATCTTTATACGGTCTAATTATTAACAAATTAGTTACAAACTGGTAATTACTTATGTTGATTAATAACATTTTACAGTTATATAATAATATTAAAACTTGGGGCTCAAAGGGTATCACAAAATTAGTTATGAGTAAAGAGATTTTATAAATATATTGCAAATTAAAAAAAAAAACGATTACTCCACATAGGATAATAGAAGAGAGAGAAGAAGAAAGAGTTCAACACGAAAGGCGCCACCTATTAATATTCATTCTGAACGCACTAAGACGAAAGACCAATTTCAAATAAACACTTTAAATAATTAAGTTATTACATTATCATGACAAATACATATGTATATTTAAGTTTTAAAATACTTTTTAATTATTTATATACATTATATGTCAAGTTATAATAATTGATCTTAATCTTATATAAAGTCAGAAGTTATAATATTTTTATCTGAATTACATTATCTATATACTTGAAAAGTTTTGTTTTGGAAATTATTATCGAAACGACGAATAATTGGAATTATTGGATACCGTTTGAAATAAATATACCGACTCAAACTAATAAATATATACACATAAGCTATCTTAAATTCAAATAAATGACCCATTTTATTTAAAACATTTAGTTAATAGCATTTTATGAGAGAAATTGAAAATCTGTTTAAGAAATTGATATATATTTTTATACTGACCTAAATAAATTGCTTTGTATATAAATAAGATTGAAATAAAATAAATTCAATCTTATTTATGCAGTGACTTGTTATCATATGTTATGTTGCGTGTATGGTAACGGTTCAACCATGTGCCGTGCGTACAGCCTGCGGTCACCGTACGATCAAGGGCGCCTACAATCCCTAAGGTGACAGTGGTCTAAGTGAAAAAAGAAAATAAAAAACTATTACATAAGGCTATTTATATATTTATATGCTTATAATACGTATTGAATTCTTGTTAACAACGAATTACGATACTAATATAATTAACTATTATACAAGATTTATAATATTGTAAAAATAGTTAGTCTATCCCAGAGAGAGGGCTGGGCTGTACTGTATATATTAATAAATAACATCGAATTTAAACTATTTAATTGATTTCAAAATATTTCAGTAGTTTTTATATATTTGAATAGAAAATTACTATAATTATAGAAAACCAATTATTATCATCGATTAGACTTCAAATGAACTGTGATACATGCTAATAATAAAAAAAGTTAATATTTAATTGAAATTTAAATAAAGAATCAATTAATAAAACGCTATAAGTTGATATATTTCATCTAAAACAACGGTAACACACATTACACACACGATTCGCTCGCCGCTGTATCCGACTGCGCCCGCGCCGGATATATTAATCAGTTTCCAGTAATCTAATAACCGTTTAATTCATAATGTTTTGAGAGGGCATTGATTTACGCGGCAATTAAACAAATCGTGCTGTACCTTTTTAATTGATGTTTTGTATGATGTAATTCCATTTATATTCAAATTTCTTATAATATTCGTATAAACAAAATAAGGCTTAATTGTTGAACGTAATTTTTTTTAGTACGATTTTTTGATACAAATTTCTATTCTGTATCTGACTTTTTAAATTCTAATGATGAAATTGTAATGATAATTTTGAAATATTTTGATTTTGACCAACAATAATTTTGATCTAACTTATGCCTATTTTAAATTATAACTCCAATATGTAAAATTGAATTAATGAATGAATTATTGTAAAATTGAGCTCATTAGGTAATAAGTACCAATGAAATGTGAATTGGAAATGTACTATTTGCATGCTACTATATGGCTATATTGTGTTGTTATTATTATATTTCTTGTACGCAATTCATGCAAATAAAGACTTATTATTATAATTATTACGGTGTACAGCTATAACCTGTAATAAAACATTATCTGCGAAAAAAAAGTTTGTTGCCAAAATAAAATATAACTATTATTAATTTAATATATTATTTAGTTATACTAAAGTTAGTTAGTTCGTTAGTTATATTATATAAAGTCTTCTTTAAATAGCTCCCATGTTGGCCCGTATAACGCTATTATTCTTAATAGTAATTACAAGTGCCCACCAACTATTGAAGTTAACTTATAAACTTCTATATAATTAATCAATATTAAAAATGTAATAATGACATTTCAATGTCGATGATTAATTACTATTTCCAAGAAAGCAATTCCATTTAATAACACGTTTGTTAATTTGACTTAACTTTGACGTTAACGTAACTTTAAATGTAACATAATCAAGGAATAGCCCATGAAAACGAGTCCAGTTTAACTATATAAACTTATAAGATTTTTACAGAAAGAACCTCCTACAACTACTAAGATAAAAATATTTTTAGTCTTGTATTGTAACCTAGAAAATTAAGCAAAATATTTTTGCAATTTAAATATTTTATATATGTATTTAATTATCATTATATTATACTTCTGACGGATCGTTATCATAATAAAATGTATTTAATTTATAGAGATAAGTTATAAAACCATACAAGGAAAGACATTAAGCTGAAGTAAAGTTTGTCTGTGTACGTTTGTGATAATTGTAGGCATAGGATTTAGGTCACACAAGCCCACATGTCGCTGAGAACGTAGTTATTAACTACAAACAGGCGTACGCTACACGCCACGATAATGATAACAATGCAATCAATTCAATTACCGTTTGACATTCACGATAATGAACTGATCAGAATCAGTTGTTTCAAACGTAAATTTGCTTATTTAAATATCTCGTTTATCGAAACCGTAATATACAATAAATAGATATAACATTGATTTGCGAAGTAGCTATACAAATTTAATCGAATATTTTTTCGGCTTTCATTTATATAATATACATATATATGTTTCAACGGTACGTTCAAAATGAATGGCTCGCAGATTTACGATGCAGCACCTTTATTTTTTTAATTATCATTACTACATCTTTAAAGTAAAAATAGTTGATACATTATAACTTTAATATTTACATTTGAACTTTTATATTATATTTAAAATGCATATTATAATGATTAACTAATATGGTATAAGTTATATAAGATTTGCGACTTTCGCACAGTATATATAACAAAAAGGGTCAAATTATACGTTTAATTATATGTTTAATTAAATACACTGATAATCACCGTTTATCACGTTTTAATGTGATGACGCGATTAAAAGTGCCATTTCGGTATTTTGTTCTGTCAAAGTTAATAAGGTCCTTTCGTTTCGCACTCAATTAAATCATTCTACACTGGTTTCGAAAATATTTTTGTCAATGAATAATTTTAATAATTAAGATAAAGAATGAAAACTGCCATTTCAATTAACAGCTGGTTATATTCATTTTATGTTGTGTGTGTTTGCGTTAAATACTTATAAGCGTGTAACCTGTTTTAGGATACTTTCATACTTGCAATTATTTCCAAGTAACTCGACTTCAACGTTTTGATTGATTGTAATAATAAAGCGTATAAGCATTTATAGGAATATTTATTATATTGTGTAAAACGACGATGAAAATTAGATTTACCTATTGACACTGTGCCTCTGTGTCAATAATGTGGCTTGTGCTTGTAATAATTTCTCAATATTTACAGCTGGCTACCAGTCTACTCTGCATTGCTTATATTTAAATTTATACAAAAAAACCCGCATAATAATTTAAAAAAAACAGTTATATTAAATTGACATAAAACGAAAATTCGGGTAGGCCGCAGATATATCTCTAACGCAAAGACGATTTGCATGTTAAATTAAGATAACCCACTTTTTGAAGATTCCGTTACCTGTCACTGCTTCTAAAATCAATTGTGTTCGAATTGTAAATAAACTTGATGAAATGCTTGCGCATGCGCCCACTACCAAATTGCATTAAGATACAGTTATTTTAAACGATCTAGATGTTGAATTCTGTTTGTCGAATAATAAATATTTCCATGATAACGGGTAATTTTAAAAGTCTCGATGCAAATCATGCATTTTATCATATCAAAGAATTATTTTAATTAGAAAGTGAGGTCAAACTCAAAATACCTATGTAACTAAGGGGTTTTCCAATAGGGACGCTTGAACTTTGACAGCTGATTGCGGCCATGTTGTTTGAGTGACAGCTGTCAAATGCAGTGTGTTATATTCATTCCGTCCTCCCAAACCACCATGGCAGGTTACAGTGTCGAGCAGTACGTGCAAATCATAAAATTGTTTTATGAAAATGGGTCTTCAGTTCGAGCAACGTTCCGCGCACTTCGCCCGTTTTACGGTCGCGATGATCGTCCTGCCGAGTCGACTATCCGTCGATTGGTGGACAAATTCGAGTCAACCGGGTCAGTTAACAATCAGCCGGTTCCCGTGCGTCAACGTAACGCGAGATCTGCCGAGAATATCGCCGCTGTGCGCGACAGTGTCCTCGAAAACCCGCGGCGGTCAATTCCGCGTCGCGTACAGGAACTCGGCCTTTCGCAGACGACAACTTGGCGAATTTTGCGTTGTGACTTGAGCCTGCACCCGTACAAGATCCAGCTGACCCAAGAGCTCAAGGTTAATGACCATAGACAGCGCCGTGTGTTCGCTGACTGGGCATTAGAGCAGTTGGAAGTTGACGCCGATTTTGGCACAAAAATCATCTTCAGCGACGAGGCGCATTTTTGGATGAATGGCTATGTCAACAAGCAAAATTGCCGTATTTGGGACGAGACCAATCCACACGAGGTTCACCAAGTGGCAATGCACCCGCAGAAAGTGACTGTTTGGTGCGGATTTTGGGCCGGAGGCGTGATTGGTCCGTATTTTTTCGAAAACGATAATGGTGTGGCCGTCACCGTCAATGGTGAGCGATACCGGTCGATGATAACCAACTTCTTTTGGCCTGAAATCGAGAATATGGATCTGGACAACATGTGGTTTCAACAGGACGGCGCTACGTGCCACACAGCACACGCTACGATGGAAGTTCTGCACGAGCAATTTCTGGACATGGTCATCTCGCGCGGAGGCGACGTGAACTGGCCACCGAGATCGTGCGATTTGACCCCGCTGGACTTTTTCTTGTGGGGTTTTCTTAAGTCGCAGGTCTATGCCAACAAGCCGCAAACCACCGATGCCCTCAAAGTCAACATACGCCACGCCATCGATCAAATACAGCCCGATTTGTGCGCCAGAGTCATCGAAAATTGGACCTTTCGTGTGCGCGCCACCAACCGAAGCCGTGGCGGTCATTTGAATGATGTCATATTCCATACATAATGGGGTCGATAGACCTTCCAAATAAAAAAAAAAATTCGCAAATATCTCTCCTACATGTATTTTTTTTTGCATTTCAAAGATCAAGCGCCCTTAATGGAAAACCCTATATTTCAATATGATTATTTAAAACGCTTAATATATTTTATTATATTACACATTTTCTCATTTAATACTTTTAACTTTTAGCGTGTAACAGTTGTCTTAATATTTTACTGAAAGTATTATCACATTATATCGCCAAATTTATCCCAACTAAGTTTTATCAAGTGAATAATATAATGATATAAGTGTTTTTTAAACATTATTTTTAATTAATCTTAGAAATAGAAAATAATTGCATATTTTAATGTATATATAAGTGGTTATTTTGTAATTAATCCTTATCGTAAATTATAAGCCATTACTGGGCATGAAACGCCGTTTAATACTTAACAACCGTCGCCAGGGGATCTTCGACGAATATGCTACGATCGTAACTAACGATCTAAGGTTATCGTGCGATGTCTGTGCCTCGTAAATCCAAAGCTGATTGCTGTTACATCTAACCGAGTCCGTTTACATATTCATTGCGACCATGTTGAGTGTATGGTAACCCTTATAAACGCTTTTTAACGAGCAACAAGGCTTGAGCGTAAATTTAAATTTTATACGTTGTTTTAAATCTCGTAATATAAATCTGCTTTTACTATTTAATATAAATATATAATCTCTGATCTTCTTGTCTATGCTTTTGGGTTGGCTTTTATATTTTTTTATTGGCTATGCTTATGATCTGGCTGTCATTGTTATTTCCAACCAGGATAACAATCGCAATTTAATTATTACTATTGTTTATATATACATGGACTCCATGTTACATTTTGTTGGCTGTCGGCCCAAATTTTCCAATGTAAATATTTTTTTTTATATTAAGGCTAATTACTATTTAAATTGTTGCACAATAATCACGGTTGCTTTTGGTTCTAAGCATACTATTTTTAATCTCGATGTTAAATTAGTTAATTGCTGATATATTAGACAAGAACGAATTATGAATATGTATTCACCAATCACGGATGAGTGTTACTGACCCGACGATTTAAATACATCACGTGATGCTAATGTAAGTTAAGATTTATAACGGACTAACTTACATTACATCACAGACATATTTCAGTCACGTAATACATTACCCAGCTTCTAAATATTTACAGTTTAAAAACGTTCTTTTTGTGCTTCTGGCTAATTTCCAAAGATTCAACACCACCTCTTAAGAGTTACCCAATACTCTTAAGCTAAACATATCAGATAAAAAGGGCGTAAAACGAGTTTATCAAGTTTAAGAAATACATTTCTTTGAACTTGGAATAATAATAAATGTCAGTGGCTTACTTACTTCTCAAGTTATCATTATCGTAAACTTAAGTAAGTCAATTGACACATAATGATTTAACAAGTATATGAAGATAATAATTGAACTCAAAGACGTTGATACAACAATTTATAACGATGTTTTAATGAGTTTTTTATTTTTATATTAATTATCTGTGGCAATGACCCTTTATAAAGTTTGTATTTTCGTCAAGTTCATTTTTTATATCTAAATTTTCTACCGCACATCTAAAACACAGCACGTACAACTTATTCTTCAATTACAAGAAAATTAAGTTTTCTATTTCTGTATTCGTTAAAAAATATTAAAGTCATTGTACTATAAATTATAGGTAAGATTCTCACCATTTTTGCTTCATTCAATAGTTTTCGTTATTTATCATATGTCCATCTTAACGACCGCATCATATTTAATATATACAATTTAAAACTCTTAAACTGCTGCGTGCCCGTTTTTATTTTTTATCATTATGATAACATTTTCTTTTATTAATTTATATTTAAGAACTTCAAACCAACGGGTTTTAAAATAAAAATACATGTATATAAAAACTTAACTTTTCATTTAAATCTGTAACTTAAATTACTTTTCACTTAAATTTGAAATATCAAGAATGTTTTTCTGTTTACTATTAAATCGATAATAAGTTTATATTAACTATATAATTACACTACATTCTGAAACTGTTTGCAGTTAAAATAATATTAATAACGAAACTGCATACATATTCAAGATATAACGTTCAGACTCCCTCAGCCAGATTGACGCCGTTGAGAAGCATTTCGTATTGAGCAATTATTACTTAGGCTTAATATACATGAGGTAAGTTCACGCACTCTTCATGTTGTATATTATATATTACAACTGAACAAAACGACAAAACATGAATACTGGTTATATTTATTTAAGAATATCAATCATGAAAGATTTTTTGCTGTTCATATTAATTTGTGTAATTATGTTTAGTTAATTACGGTCTATAAACTAGGGTCTTTTTTATTGCATTGATAGGCGGACGACCACATGGGCCACCTGATGGTAAGTGGTCACCAACGCCCATAGACATCGGCCTTGTAAGAGATGTTAATCATCGCTTACATCGCCAATGCGCCTCCAACCTTGGTACTAAGATGTTATGTCCCTTGTGCCTATAATTACACTGGCTCACTCACCCTTCTAACAACAATACAAAGTACTGCTGTTTTACGGTAGAATATCTAATGAGTGGGTGAATGGGAGCTTGCACAAAGCTCTACCACCAACGTATGCACAATCGTTTATTTATTAAAACTTCTGATAAGTATTGCTCACGTTCTTTTTTAAAATATAAACATAACTTGTTCAAGATCAGCTCTATTTATCTCGTTATGAAGGTAAGTACGTACGTAACATGTATTAAAAGTAGCAATATATTTATGTAAACAAACCACTAACAAGTCTCTAAGCCTTATTAGGTATAATATATGCTGGTATGAAAATTTAAACTAAATCCACTTAGCAAATAACAGTGTAACCCTTTTGGATATAACGTATTATTGAGTAGCTTTTAACGTTTTGCAACACATTATCAATGTCATTATTTTATTTAAATTAGCAACGAGTTGGTCTACACGTCAACTAAGTACGTACTAAAACAATTATTGTTAGTGTGAATGACTGATTTTGTAGAAAAACAATGTATATTTATATGATTTTCGCAATATGCACTACAATTTTGATATTAATTCAGTAACTGAAATAAAAAAATCGTATTTAATAAGATAATTATAATGACATACGTAAGAAAATTGTTCGGTGTTAAGTCGTTTGAATCTATATCAGGTTTATAGCTATAACCACTTCAGACACCAAAATATTATAGTAATCGTCTAAAGCTATGGGTATCGTAAGATACCTTATGGGAACTTTTTTTGAAGATTTTTTTTTTTTGTTAAGAAATTCTCATTCAGTTTGCCACAAGCTGACAAGCTGACGTTTGACGCTACCGAGGAAGAATATAAGTTTGTCATGTGCAGTGTTGTTTCATGTACTCGTAGATTATATACTACACTGAACCCAAATAAATGACAAATATGCAAGCGAATAGCAACAAATTTCCTAACTAAATTCATTTTAACTTGTATAAAGTAACAGCCTGTGAATTTCCCACTGCTGGGCTAAGGCCTCTTATTTTCTTTTGAGAAGAAGGTTTTGGAGCTTATTCCACCACGCTGTTCCAATGCGGATTGGTGGAATACACATGTGACAGAATTTCAGTGAAATTTGACACATGCAGGTTTCCTCACGATGTTTTCCTTCACCGTCAAGCACGAGATGAATTATAATCACAAATTAAGCACATGAAATTCAGTGGTGCTTGCCCGGGTTTGAACCCACGACCATCGGTTAAGATTCACGCGTTCTTACCATCTCGGCTTTTTTCTTTAACTTGTATAATATAATTGTAATTAAACGATATTATATCAAAATGCACATATTTCTATTATTATGATTACTAATTATAATCTCCATTTAAGAAGGTTAAGTAAATGCTTAAATAATGAATTAATGAGCGTTGTTTTTCTTTCTATTGAATTTTAAACTAATGTTTCTTTTATCTGATCGTGCTAACGGTATGCACGACGCCTTTTGCGTATCAATGTCTTTATATTTAAAGGAACCGGTATTAGCGCTAAGTATCACACTGACATACAATGTTACTCGATCTGAGTAGATCTTTAGATGGTATCTTTTTGTAGTTGACTGACGTTAAATTCTTTTATAACATTAAGTTTATTCATTAACGGCCTTATGGACGGTGCGTAGCGGCCGCTTAGTTAAACACGTTCCGTTCCGTGATTCCCTTCTTTCTGTCATTATTGATTTAACATTTAGCATTGTTTAATTAATCACCAGCTAAATAAAATTTAAAAGTAAGCTCGTTAATGTCTATAAATCAAAATATACTCTTTTTAAGTAAGCTCTTAAAGGCGCTGTTTAAAAATATATTAAATGTAATGGCACCACCGCCACCTCCACCGGTTGAAAAGACGTAAAACCTGATAATGTAAGAAATGGTGTAGCAGTATTATTATCAGATTGTAGAGATGAATTCTATTTAGTGCCAAAGAAACTTTGTGACCTTGGGGTTATATAGTGCAGATAGCTCTCTTCTACAACACAAACATCTTATTGATATCGGCTGAGAATGCCATAGGACATTTACGCTGTAGAAATAATTAAAATAAACAAGGCGAGTCAAATCCACATCAGTTAAGGGTCTTCTTTGACGTTCCGCCGCACGAAGTTTTACGTTTTTAGCGCTACTGTCGCAACTATCGAGGCTCGGGCACGGCACGCACACATATACGTATGCAGAGTGGGGTCGTCGCACTTTTTTTTCCTAAACTAAATTTTAACTTTATTGTCACTGATTTTGAAATGTTGTCAAATACATATCTATAGCGTTGAGGTGAGTAGTTTGGTATAAATAAACTTCTTGATGTCGTAATGTGGAATAATAAAAAAAAATTGACGAAAGACGAATGTGGAATGCTTTATTAAAAAACAGAACAAGTATATATACAAAAAGTGAAATAAAAATAGATCAATAGGAATACAAGAAAAACATTATATAAACATTATTGAAACAAACATTTTATGCTAAAATAATAAAAACAATATTATTATTACTGTAAAAATAAATGTTTTATTTTTTTAATTACTCAATATAAAAAAATATGTGAATAAATACATAAAATAATTAAACTTCTAAAGAAAAATATATAATTCCTGAATCGAAATATATATTTTACAACATTTATTCTACTATGAAATTCACTTTCTCTCTTTCTAACCAATTGGAATAAAGCGGAATAAAAAGGATAGCGGGAATTTTGCAGTTTGACTTTCGGTTTCTTGGTTCTGCTACGGAAATCTATTACACAATAATCGACCTTACTGGTAAAGTACCTAAAGACTATATTTGCCTGAGCACGTTAGCTAATAAAATAAAAGGATAGCTAAGTTCTCAGGCGATTTGATGAGGCTAGGCATTACCGAATTCAGATATCTAAAATCGGATTTTGAAATCGATTTGTAAGTCTGAAATCGGATAAATATCAATTTGCAAAACCAATGATGACGATGAGGCATGAAAACGTTTCGTATATCCTCACTAGATAGCGCTTTGACGTAACAAAAAACTAAAAGAAACATTTTATGCTAAAATAATAAGAACAATATTATTATTACTGTAATAATAAATGTTTTATTTCTTTAATTACTCAATATAAAAAAAAATATGTGAATAAATACATAAAATAATTAAACTTCTAAAGAAAAATGTTATAAAAATGTATAATCCCTGAATCGCGGTATTAAAGTTTTTAACGCAGCTTATTATATATACAAGCGTGGCGGTCTTCCAATTGGAAGTGTGTTCTTTAGTGTGATGCCACTACTGTTCTTAGATCACAGTTACAAGGATTATGTGCTTCGTTCTACTCATTTCCACTTGAGTACTATATTGCCCGCTGAGTTGAGAGTCAGTAATTTACTGACTAATGAGGGTTTGTTAGGTGGGCCATCACGCGTGTTTCGTTTTATGCATAAATGGGATTTGGTCATTTTTATTATTTAGTGTTCAAAACACTATTTATAAATACTTTGTTTAGTTTTACGTTATCAATGAAAATAAGAATAATTTGAATTTTTACGACAATAAATTTATTGCCTCAGTTGTTGTTTTACTGGCCAATATAACTAGGAAATGGACGAAATAAGTAATTATATATATAAATATTTCAAAAAATTATATTTATTTATAAAAAAATTGCAATGTATCATTATATATGAGAGTGTTATAATTATGTAACTAGTTAGAATTTCAACTCGAGTTATTTTTTGTTTTTTTATCAAACTACAAAATATACAAAATATTATCAGTAAAAATATCGTATCAAATGATAAAACACTAAAAATACCAAAAAAAAAACAGAATACATAAGCCGGTGCGCGCCCTAAAATTTATGATGAACAGTCGGTGACAACTAAAACGTTCAAATAAATACTAAATACGCTATTTACGCACACATTGATTTTGTGTAAGTACACGGTTCGATCGCGATCTATCAATGCGGCGCAAACCGACGTGCTCTCACTTCGGAGGCGCGTGGCCGACTGGTCTGCGAGGATTATCGGCGGCTCGCATAAGAAAACGCGTACAATTTCATTGTAATTTATTATAACAAAAAATAAGAAAATGTTTATTAAAAAATGAAGACTCCAGACGTTTCTTTATAGTTTTAACTTTATTATTTGATAAAATTCATTTCTAAATTCTCGACGATTACGATAATTTCGTCTCAATAAGGAAGTGCGATTTTACACGTTTTAGTGATTTTTCTGATTTTTTTTACACTTATCCATAAACATTATCTTAAATTCGAATGCTCTACACGTAAGTTAAATTCATTGGCTAACTGTGTGATTTATTTCAAGGTTGTGGAGCATCGCTTTCTATATAATTCTATCGAAATCCCGACCTTCGAATTTCAACAAACGTCAAAGAAGACCCTTAACAAACTTATTTTCTTACGGCAAATGCTGCAGAGCGTTTACCCGCCAAGCCTAAATGCAAGGGAATTAGAATAGTGACAAAATAGTGATGCCAAGAATTTTTGTAATTACAATAAGTTCTTGATTTTTAATCCTTTGTTTTTACATTGCTTAAATGTATTGGAATACTTAATTAAAACAGTAAAATGAATTTTTTCATTAAGTGAAAAAGCTTTCTATATGACTTATCAATTGCTACATTTTAATTGAAATGAAGTATACTCTTTGCATTTTTAATAACGTTTCGCAAATTCTACTTAAAATACTATGATTATTTAATTCACTCCATGAATAATAACCTTATAAAATAGTTCTTATAAATTTGTATATAATCAGTAACTTAAATTAAATGCTTGTTTTTCTTAAAACTGAGTTTTTATTTCACTTTTTGTCGAAAAAATAGACATTCCACGGCGTTGGCAGCGCTTGGCAATACGACTGTAGCTTATAGAAAGCAAGTGATTATTTTTTTGATTGAGGTGAACTATTTAGGCATATAGAGCCTTGAAAGATATTTCATTTAGACACGATTACTTAGTTTATCGAAATAATCTACAATATAATCGAAGCATTAATATAAAAATATGAAGGATTACCATTTGGACGATTTAGAGCCCAACCTTCACATTCCAAGCCAAATAAATGACAGTTAATATGACAAATGATCCAATAAAATGTTTAATATAAATAGTTAGACAATGGTGTGTGAAGCGATTGACGATTAATAATATTTACATATTAATCTATCGATTGTTTCGGCTGGGCGACGAGCGTTATTATCGGTATAATTTATTGTGTCTTGCGGTTTCAACCGCGTTCAGTTTATATTAAACACGGCTGTTTCATCCACGCCATGAGTATTTATACATTTTTAACCGTTTTTTTAAAATAAAGTACATAAA
This sequence comes from Nymphalis polychloros, assembly GCA_905220585.2. NCBI lineage: Eukaryota > Metazoa > Arthropoda > Insecta > Lepidoptera > Nymphalidae > Nymphalis > Nymphalis polychloros. The sequence goes on along the minus strand of HG992246.1, from coordinate 3,504,860 downwards.
ACACGTATGTATTTACTTACTCTATTATTATTATTATTTATTTACTTTGTATATTTACTTACTCTCGTAAGAGTAGTAAAGTGAAATTTATTTGCCTATCATCTAGCAGAATTCTAGCTCAATAAACTATCTTACACCAAGAGAAATTTTCAAAGCAGGTTAGTAGCGGCTGATATTAACGCACCATAGTACATATAAAATATATAACGTAAAATATGTTACATTTCGATTATCGTTTCTAAAATAGGTGGGCCACCGACGGCAATTGGTCACCGCTGCCTACAGACATTGATGCTGTGAGATTAATAGTCAATACTATTTCCTGTCCAGATGGGCTTGCGCTAGGTAAACCCGATCACCAAGTTTTCAAGAAGAGTTTCGATAAGGATTCGGCCAAGAGGCTTTTATCATGAAAAATGTAACAGCCTATAAATGTCCCACTGCTGGGCTAAGGCCTCTTCTTCATTTTTTTGCTTTTTTTTTCAGGTTTCCTCACGACGTTTTCCTTCACCACCGAGCACGAGCATGAGAATTCAATGGTTTGCCTGGGGCTGAACTGGGCCATCACGGCTATCGGCTTTTATCGTAATTATCGTAATTATATTAAGTACATATATTTCAATCAACAATATTTTTATGATTCCTGTCTATGACCCATCGTCTATCAAATGTTTGTTTTCTAGGGTAGATAAGGGTAGGCTATCCTAAATATTCACACTTCATATGAACTCTCACTCTATATCACTCTTATCACTTCTGATTATATGAAATTAGCTGTGCCCCGAGGCTTCACCCGTGTATAATTAATAAAAATATAACAAATTATTTTATTACTATAATAACATTCACGCACGCGCGCACACACACACACACGCGCGCACACGCACGCACACGCACACACACACACACACATATATGGCTACTGGTAAAGAAATAGGTAACTAACGATTTGAAATTAATTTTCATAAGATACCGTAGGGTTTACCGATCTTATATATCACATGTTCTTTGTGTGTACCAATTTTCATCAAGATTGGTCAAGCCTTTCTTGAGTTATAAGAAGACATACAGACAGACAGACAGACAAAAATGAAAAAAATTGTATAATGTGAATCACTGCATCACATTTAATAGTATAGATATAGATGAGTTTACTTTTATTTTTTATGTTTTATAAGATTAAATATTAAATTTTAAAAAGGTTTCTTGCCATTACGATTCATGAAAGTAATGAAGTTGAAAAATTATTTTACTTTCAAATCTAAGCTATAGATAAAAAAGATAAAATGAAATGGACCTGTTTGATGGCAAGAGAAAGTGCATCAGATCCTACTATAACATTACTTTCACTGTAATAAAACTTAAACGTCTGCCGGGTTTTTGTCTATGGGTAAAAAGTGGGGTCATTTGATGTTTCGAATAGGAAGAGTTCCGTTCGGTTGAAGCGTGGACCGGTCGCATGTAGGTCAAGTGTACTCGGTGGCCCGTAATTACATCACATACATACCGTTTTAAATTGATCTATGTACTGTTATAATCAAAATATTATATTTTATATAAAGTACGAATTTCAAGGTAAATTAATGAAATTTGATAAATGTTGTTAATGTGATGGTTTACATTCAAACAGTAGGTAGGTAGGTATAGGATTTTACCGGATTTTAAACAGATTTATCAATCTAAACCAAAAAATGAGAGTGAAGGTGCATAAAATCAAAACAAGCTGAAAATCAGTAAAATTGTTTAAAACATAATTATAAATAAAATTTTTAAGTTCCCATCATTCCCGTGAATGGAAAAAATTTTACTCGAGGTCAAAGTCAAAAAAAATTGTTTTTCGCGATATTTAGCAATACGGTAAGTTTTATCATATTGTATTTTTTATTTATAATTATGTTTTGAACAATTTTACTGATTTTCAGCTTGTTGTGATTTTATGCACCTTCGAATGTCTAGATTGACCGGACTAATATATATATATATATATATATATATATATATATATATATATATATATATATATATTTCGTGCATCATTTATAAGGTTTTGCTTTTTAATTTTATCTAAATATAATGTTTTTTGTGAAAAAACTAATTATTTATTAGACCCTGTATCAAAATTTCCTACGTTTGCGATTAAATGTTTAATTTATAGAATTTTTCAAATGTAGATCTACAACTGACGAGTTTACTAGAGACTTTGAATGAATGAATTAAATTAGTTCGAAAATCGAACAAAAAATCATAACAATACTATTTATCGATAAAATTTGAAATAATTATTTAATGACAAACTTTCTAAATCATTACACCGAGCACCTAATGAGGCTACTATTCGTACTTTTTTGGTATTTGTGACACATTATCAATTCTAGTATTAATAATTAATAAATATATCGAATAAAAAAATATGTAGGTATGCAAATATATGTATTGTCAATAATCGTTTACAATCTTTGTCTTTGTACTGAACTTAACTAATTTTACGCTTTCCTCCTCAGAAATAAAAAGTTTACTGATACTGACTTACGAATACGTCTATTTTAATGTATACTTCGTTACGCTTTTCTATTGCACTACAACTTTACATTCAATATCACGTTAAATGACAGTCGATGATTTTTTTGGACAGTAGTAATACACAATAGCAGCCTCTAAATGTCCCACTGGTAAGCTAAGCCCTCTCCTTTTTTTGAGAAGGTTTGGAGCTCATTCCACCACGCCGCTCCAATGCGGCTTGGTGGAATTCACATGTGGCTGAATTTCAGGGAAATTATACACAGGTTTTCTCACGATGTTTTCCTTCACAAATGAAGCACATGAAAATTCAGTGGTGCTTGCCCGGGTTTGAACGCATTGATTTTTTTGTAACAAATTAATATAGGGATATTCATATAGTTATTGGTTGGTACAGCGTTAAAAAAATTAAGTAAAATATTATGAGACTAAATATATACATGGAAGAAAAATGGCTACTTAGGCCTTTGGTACTGCGCATTAATGATTTCTAAACATGTTGCTGTACTAATGTGAATTGTGAATGTGAACTTTTATTTTATCTAATATATTTTTTTTATATCATAAGTTGGCGGATGAGCATATGGGCCACCTGATGGTCAGTGGTCACCAACGCCCATAGACATTGGCATTGTAAGAGATGTTAACCATCGCTTACATTGCCAATGCGCCACCAACCTTGGGAACCAAGATACTATGTCCCTTGTGCCCGTAATTACACTGGCTCACCCTTAAAACCGGAACACAACAATACCAAGTACTGTTGTTTTGCAGTGTGGGTAGTAACTACCCAGACGAGCTTGCACAAAGCTCTACCACCAAGCTCTGCCACCTTCCCCCTAAAACGAGAGCGAAGCCACGACCGAAAACTAGAAAAGTATAAATGAAATAACGAAACAAAATGAACACATTCATCTACGAATAAGACGCAGCGAAACAAATTTAGCAACAGCTTCACAGTCCATTGTCGAACGAGCCCCGAGGCATATATAAAGTGTGTTTTAATATTGCTATTTTTATTAAAATAAACAGATCGGACAAGGCTACGTCTAATTGCCGAATGTAGTTAATTCATCATTAATTAAACTAGACATTTTCAAGTTATATGAAGATCCTTAAGCGCTTCAAGTTATAATGAGTTTTGAAATTAAATATTTTGATCGATTGATCAAGCCTTCACCTATTTTTAATTAAATAATAATAATAATAACGTTTATTTCTCTTCACAAAAACAGACCATAAATAATGAATAGGTGGTAATTTGTATCTATGATATACCATTATAGTCTAGAATGTGTGAAGAGCTGGTGTCTGAGTTAGGCATTAGAATGTCTGTATTACAGATCACCAGGTCTCCACTCCACGGAAAAACAAGAACATTACTTTGACATCTTTGATTAAACAGTTTTGGAACATGTCTAATATAATAGGTTAATAATTTAACAATAAATATGTTAAATGTATTAAGTTAAAGTTATGTTTAAATGTATTAAGTTAAATCAATGCTTAAAATAGAAATCTCTTAATAATTATGTTGGAAAATTGTATTGTATTTGTATAAAATATATCGCAACAATTAATAATAATACCATATATGTCGTAAATATAAAGCTATATATTAATTGGAATTTATTTATTTATGAAAAAAAACATTAAAACTCTAACTTAACTAACTCTTAAAATGAAATGATGACACTTGATTTTAATAAATCATGTAAATTTAGTGTGGGAAAGTTGTTACTATTGTGATTACAATTCATACTTGCGTTTAAAAACACTTAAAGATTGTTACTTTTTCAGTCATTTGCTTAAAAATAAAAATTAAAAAAAACATCATCAAGACATTTCAAAACATTAGTTCTAGAATCGATATAGTTATTTAATTACAAAAATAATATAGATAAATGAATTCGTTGGAGTCAAGTCCGTTTTAGTAGTTTAAAGAAATTATGTATTAATTATCTTGTTTACAATGAGCTTAATGACTCTAAGCGTCAATTTAAATTTGACAGATTCACATAAATAAGCGTTTATTTAGCGATTAACAAGGCAATGTCCAGTAATCCTTGTTGTTAATAGACGCGAATTGAAAGTCAGGGTTGCCCTCAACAGTCAAACGCTACAAACAGACCGACAGATACATAAAGCATGCCAGCAATTAGTTATAGAGAGCCAACAAAGCGTGAAACGATGATTGATAGCGTTTTTCGACACAAACATCTCCGTATATTAATATTATAGATATGGGACTTTTATTCTTTTAAGTATTGATTTCAAGGACTTTAAAGATACGCATCACATGTACAAAATTATTAATTTAAATCAATAGATTTTTAATACAATTGTATTATCTTGAAACAAAGTTCATCCATATATGGAATCGAATCTGCAACTGAATGCAAGCGAAAAGTCGAGGCCGAAATGCAAGCTAATTTCGGCCTCGACTCCCCATGGCCAAAGCCAGGCATTTTAATTGCGCTATATATACTATATTATAAATTTATAGTACACCTTTTCTAACTACTAAATCCGTATATTTAATATATATTCTATATATAGTTCCTAATACCTTGCGAGGCACTTGAAGTGAGTGTTCCCTTCCCAAAACGGGCTACTGAGAATTTATTGTCAGGCAAAACCATAATTGACCCAACCCAAGACTCAAACTCGACTTCCAGGTCTGCTCCCATATAAGTTAGTTACTAGACTAACAAGTCCATCACCAATCATAAATCTGTTAATAAATCATGAACATGAAACGTCAATTAAACAAAACGCTCGTAATAAAAGCCGTAAAAAATGAAGTACACTTTATTTAGTTTATGAGATTACTGATAGAATAAAAAAAACTATAAAACTCCAGACAGATTAATTAAAAATTAATGTCCAAATTATAATACTAGGTTAAGAACGCCGTAATCATCAACTCTAGTCAATTTTGTAAATGTCACTAGGTCATTTACTTCAACTAGCAATCACGTGACTAGATGCCAAAACGCCAGACGAACTGATCACACGCGGAAATACAGTTACATAAAGAAATCACGAAATTATAAATATTTAACATCGTTTTGTTACGTTCAATTAAATGAAACATTTTCACATATTGAATTGGTATTCATATAAAAAAGCAATAAAAATAACTAAAGTGTGTGATTGTCAGTGTTGAAATTAATGTATTACATTATAAAAATATATACGTAATACTTTTAGTTTTTATTATAGTTAGGAATTATGTTGAAATTATTGTTGATGGAATAATCAAAAAAAGAAAAAAAATGTCATAACTTTTTTCTTTAGGATATTAAAGGCCACAGTCTAACAAATATTATTCTATAATTATACCCATAGTAATATAGTATATTGAAAAACCTATAAATCCAATTTACACATCTGCCAGGGTTAGATGCATGTCATGCAGCTTACTGCATCATAAAATTAAAAACAAAACACTATATTTAGGAAATTAATATTTTTTGAATCAATGAAAATAATGTGTTGAATAAACACTATAAACGAATAAATTCAATACATTTAGAATGTATTTTGCTAAATCCATACAGTTTCTCTTTCAACCAAACTAATTTGTTCACTTTTATGGCAATAGTCGATAATTAAAATTAAAGAATAGGAAAACGGATAAACCGCAACGATTACGATTTCGATAATGTGACAATTTATTAGTAGAATTGGTCCCCAGTATTAATTTGACGAGGATCAAGTTGCAAAATAAATTGATTATATTGAAGTTCGGAAGCGACAAAGGCTTACCGATCTGGGTTACTCACTCTCGGTCAAGTTGGCAAAAAATTGTTAATATCGATCGTTGCTTTTTATTAACGTCTTGTATATTGAAACTACGATACTGTAATCGACTTGCAATGACAAGACGAAAATGTATTAGGTTCTTAACTAGACTTCGAACACTTTTTTTTTAAATTAGTCTTACTATTAAAACCACCGTCAAGAAAAAAATATATACTTTAACTAGTTATCGTCCGCGACTTCACCCGTTTGACAGAAAGGGGGCAAGTATTAGATACCTTAGACAACCTTTATTTTTGTTGATCGGTTTAGTAGTTAAGATATGAAAGCGAAACAAACGACCAAACAAATAACCTTTTTTCGCATTTATAATATTAATTACGACCACAGTAGCCTATTTATTCCATTTTGAGTATAGATATATTATTTTGAAAATATTGCTCTTATTATCTTACGTTTTACAACTTGAGATCTGTCTGCCAACCGGTCTACGGATCAGTCGAGCGGAGCGGACACGTGCGCAACCTCATAATTCATTACCCTTGAATTGACAAATCAAGACATTACCACGAATACGCTATACTTTTTCCTCTGTGGTATTTAGTGATTGTCATATATATTGATTTAATTCAATCAATCTTTAATTAACAACCTAAATGTTCCATAATATTTTCTATTATTATAAATGCACAAGCTGTATTTTAAGATGTTCGTTATTAAATCCGATTGAAATTTGAACGAACCCGATTCTAAAAACTTTAGTTATTGAAGTTATCATATAGAATTATCTAGTTGAGTAGAATATCATACGTTTATTTTTATTTGTTTTATGAAATCGATTATCTATCGAGAACTTTTTAAGAATTGTGTTTTTATAACATTCGTATATAATGCCATCTTTACTGTATATTATTGACATAGTCATTAATTGAAAAATGACTTTGTTATGCAATATCAAACAAAGGTATTCGGAGTCGTATGGACCCTTAAGGCTGACAATAAAAGACATTTGCAATCCAGAATCTCGTTATTATTTGGTTAATTTGAAGCGTGCAAGTATAGAGGAAAACAATTCATATATTTCATGATTTTTAATACGCCTGCAACGGTGTCGCAAACTTTGATTATTTATCTGAACACGTCAAAAACATTAATTTAAAGAACGCCTGTGAAAAGAGGCCCTGATTTGCAAGTGAGCAATCATTAAGAGGTTGACGAAATCGGAGCGCTATAGGGTTTGTAATAATACACACTTGATTTTATATGTTTTACAAGTTTACGAAGGAATCTTGCGAAATAAAAATGTCACGGTCGGGTATCAAAATTATTCGTACGGTACAAAAGGGCATTTAGTATGTACCATGTTAATATGCAAAAATATCTTATCTCAGTTATTACATGAAAGATTTATTGTACAAAGTCTGGTTTGAAATAACTAATTAATTTCGTATTTAATGGAATCGCCGTGCGTTCAACGCGATTCGGGTTTTCAATGGCGTTCACATGAGGTAAAAGTTTATTTATTTAAAAACATATTATACTTTAACTATTATATTAAAAACACAAGCATTTATGTTATTTTATATTGTATCACAGACAATACAATAAAGGTCTTTATATTATTAATGATAATAATAAATATTGTTGCTAAAGTTGTTATTTTTATGAATGTATTGTTTGCAAATAAAAACTATTGTAATAAGTTTAAAATTCTGGGGCGATGAAGTTTCGGTAATCTGTTAGCCATGCTTTAGTTTATATATATATAATAATTAATGATGTAGACTAATGTCTTAATTAATTAATGAAACTAATCTCTCTATTGATTAATGATGTCTATAATTAATTAGAATAATAATTTACATTCCATATATATTGACATATTTTAAGAATAAAATTGTGAAACCTGATGTAATAATATCACAATCCAATTTGGAACAAGGAATTCTAAATAACAAATTTACAATTAAAAAAATTGAAAAGGCTCATAAAAAAGATTTTTATTGCGTAAAATTGAAACAGTCTTTCATTGACTCGTCATATCAATAACTAAAATAATAAATAAAAAAAACAACGGTAAGTGATCACCGTGTCTGTCTGACCGCGATTATCTCATAAACTACCGAACAAATTCCGAATTTGAATTTCCGGTTTATGATGAAAGTTTAGGTGTATAATTCATTACGGTTTTCTGTAAATTGGCTGAAATATAACGTTAATTGTCGAATATGTCGGAAAAATCATGCATACTCGGAGCGTTACTTTCGTTCGCTGCGTAAACCAATAGAGTTTACGATTTGAAAGTTGTATGTAAACTTTTATTCTACAAGTGCGAAGTCAGGACGGGTAGCCAGGAAGTCTTACATATTATAGAGTTGTAGAGTTTGTTATCATCAGAATATATCGCGATTCACTCAAATTTACAATATTTTACAATATGTAATCTCTAACTGATGAACACAATTTTTTTTTTAATAATTTTCAATAACTATTATACGATTTTTTCTATATCATATGATTAGTTTTTTATGAAAAACATTAAGTCTTATTGATTAAGTTATCGATATATTTTTTATTTCATCATTTGAAACCGATGAGAATCGTTAAGAAATTAAGCGTTTCGCTTCCTAGTTATACTGCTAACGATGTATTGTGTAAATATAATATAAATATAGATAGATTTTTTATTGTCCGGTTAAATGACCTCTAAATTATTATTACACGTGCACTAGTTAAAGTGTTGTACAACAATTACGTGACATGATGAAGATGTCGATAAAACATTGTGATTTTTAGAACATAGAGAATGTTACGGTCATAAAAAAATCGCAAAGCTGGAACGAAATATTCGTATGGCAATAATATATGGTTGATGAGTATGATTTATAGTGCTCGTAGGTGATATTTAAATGTGATTAAAGTCGTGCAAAGCCATTTCAAATTAATTTTCTGTTCTTAGAACTTGAAACGCGCATTCTGTAACAGGAAAATTTGAACGTTAAATAACAACTAAATACAGAACTCTATTGTAACTGTAACAGTTACCACATTCTGCTGGTAGAGCTTTATTATCATCAATTATTAAGCCGCAAATGTATGTTTGTCTATCACTGGTCTACTAGCCTGTTTGGCGGCAGATTATTTTCAGTAAAATAAAAAAGTTGGCTAAACGGTAAGGCTCTGGCTGCAAAAAGCACATAATGCCATTGGTTCTGTGTCAAATTCTCTCTGATCGAGGAATATGATATATTTAAACACTTGTGACTGCAACAAGTCCTGCGCAAATGTATCTTATTGAGAATAGTCACCATGTTTGATATCAGTGAGAAGTACATCATTAACGCCATACTTTTACTTTGTACTGCCGTGTTAAAATTTTAAGGGTTAGTAAGTTAAGTAGTAAGTCAGAGTAATGCAGGTTCAATATGATTAAACACAAACATTGCCATTATATATAATACTTCTTGAGTAGGAATGGGCAGAGCTTTATACTCACCACAATTAAAAGTATTCTAATAATTTTTTTTTATAAATATTTAATTAATATCTCTTAAGCACTATTAAAACCAGTTTAATACTTTTTTAACTTATTTTAATACGAATATCACTGATACTTAAATATTAGCTACTTATAATATTCATTGCCGCAACTAGGTATGTCTTTGAATACACTACGACAAAAATAGCAAATTCCTTTTTATCAAGATAAGAGAAATAAATTAGAAACTTTAAATAACATAATCTTGTGAATTATGAAACTTAGGCTTGTTCTAAGAGTTTTAATAAACATATTAATTGACTTTGGACTAAATTTTGCTTGTCCAAGATTTACTATAAGGTCATGTCGATTTACAAAGATAAACTAACATCCGTTTACGAAATTTTCCAATTTTTATTTGCCGTATAATATTTGGCAAATTTTACTAAGTTATTTATTAATTATATAATTTAAATTCATTCAATAGGCACATTATTTGAAGTTTATTGATATAAATGCATATGACGATATTTTTTAGATTTCGTAAACCGACACGTAATTAAAGTTAAGTTCATACGTTATACTTCATACACCGTTTATACTTATGCAATTTTACACCTAATTAAAATATTGTATATTATATATGTATTTTAATAAGTATAAAAGTAGACGAAGCTGTTTTGTATATTTAAAAAAAAATCTTTCCAGATTTTTTAAGACTGTTTGTGCAGGGGACAAAGTTTGTATATAAAATTGTGTTAGTTCAGACACACATCAGAATTGACAAATATACAATTTAGTAAATTCTTATAATTGATCATTCATATATATTTTTGTAGGTATATAACGATTTAAGCATACAAAACATATGTATGTACCTTTAAGCATACAAAACATCGTCAATAGTTCTTTGCGCAAATATGTAAGTTTTTTATTTTAATATTTGTTAAAGGAAATCGTTTTTCCGGCAATGTTTTGGTATTCATACAGAATTCTAAAATAAATAGTTGAGATTATGTAAATAAAATGGTAACGTAGATTGTGATATTTCTTTTTGTTTAGAAAATTGATTTCTTCTAATAACGACCTTACACGATAAGTACTTGTGAAGGTATACAATGTCATGTCATGTTACCGTCTGAAAACAAACCGTGTTTTTATGTAAGTCCAAGTAATAAAAACAGTAACGGTAAACTGACCGGCTCGGGATGTGTTTGTATGGGGTTCAATCTTGATTGGGCTATTGTTATATCTATTACGGTACTAGTACGAACTTAAAACGTAGCTGAAGTTTCAATAATAATATTTTTAATCACAATTGATTCAACAAAGTTATTCAACTAAGAAAAAACATATAATTATTACAATTTGCCCAATTATTTTTGTACAAGCCGTGAATAAAAAATAAATATAGCTTGAGAATAAAATAACTGATATTTAGTGTGTCATGATATTATAAAATAGAAGCTAAGCTTAATATTATATTGTGGCACAATAAACTCGTACGAGTGACATTGGCTGCGCGGGCGCAACACGCGCGACAATCGGCATTTGTCCGCACCATTGTGATGTTAATATATGATTGACAGATCATCTTACGCAACACTAGAACTGACGCAATTTGATTTGTCTCGGAAACGTATATATATATAGTAAAACGAATTGAAAAATGCATGAAGGTAAAATGTTGACAGTTTCAGAAGCCATCATGATGCGTTTCCTTGTTTTATACAATTATTATATAAGCTATAACTGTTGTAGTTACGGTAATATACTCGTGCGCTATGTGCCGCTAGATTGCGGATTACAGCTTTGATAAAGTTGGAACGTATCATTATGTAATAAGCCAACAATACTATTTTAACGTTTATCTTTTCTTATGGTATAAAATGGGGAAGATTTATTATTCATTACAATTTATCAACATTATTAATATATAACTAATAATAGTAACAGCCTGAAAATGTCCTAATCATGAATTCACTTGAGGTAGAATTTTATCCGGCACATGTAGGTTTCCTTACGATTTTTCTTTTCACTACTGAGTACGAGATTAATTATAAAAACAGATGATATTGAGGATGTGATTGATAAATATTTTAATGACTAATATGAACAAGTTTTTACAACATTTGAATTATAAATTAATAAAAGCTACAATACTTAAATTTCTCTATATTTTATTTAGAGAGCCGAGATTACCTAATGATTGGAACGCGTGAATCTTAACCGATGATCGTGGGTTTAAACCCGAGCAAACTTGACGGTGAAGGAAAACATCGTGTGGAAACTTGCATGTGTCCAATTTCATTGAAATTCTGTCACATGTATATTCCAGCAATCCGCTTCGGAGCAGCGTGGTGGAATAAGCTCCAAACCTTCTCCTCAAAAAAGGAGAGGAGGCCTTAGCTCAGCAGTGGGACGTTCACAGGCTGTTACTCTATATGTCTAGGATTTGAATGCCGCCTTAAGTCTTATTCATATATTCATTTTAATTTCATTTTACAATTTTGAACTACAGTTTCCCAATCAATCGAGCGACGTCAATCACGATACAATATCTCCGTAATGAAGCAATAAGTGTTATTAATGATCAAACAAATACAATGTGACAATCAATATCTCACTATTATCGGCACAGCTCAGTAGACCGTAGTCCAATTAATCGTTTCAATCTTATTCTTATCTCTTATCACTAGAACCTATAGCTACTGGACAGCTCAGTATCATAGCTGTCCATATTAAATCAAATTTTAAGCTCACACAGTGCTAGGCTTACATACATTTGTTTTATACCTACTAATATATAAAAATATTTTTTTGATGTAAAACATCTATAGCAGCGGGTTAAACAGATTGTTGGCATGGCGACGCATTCCGTGGCAACGAATCGCCACGCTATACAATGGTTGTATAGCGTATATGGATGCGTTGCCGTCTATGCGTAGTAGTGCGTACGGTGTGGCGAAATAATTCATATTAAACATTTAATAAAAATTATTGATTTAAATAATTAATAATTTTATATTCATTTAATTCAGGCAACTTCGAGTGTAACGATTACTGAAGTCACTGAGTAAAAGAATTAAGTTATCGGAACTTAAAATTAATTACTGAATTATTATTTTTTTGTATTTAATGAAAATAAACGTTAAATGAATAATCGAACCGTCATCATTTTATATCATTCTATGTTTCACATCTGCCAGGCGTGCCCGTGACAGCTCACATTTTTTGAAATAAAAGGTAAATATAGAATATAATATATTCATAGTTTCTTTTTTTTTTAAATAGAACATTTTGTTTTCACCAATGGTCAAAAATATTAAAAGAATAAAAAACGCAACATGACACGTAACGAGCGTTCAAAACAAGTAAGGCTACGGTTTGTAGTCAGTCGGCTTTAAGTAAGTAAACTGTTCAATCGCTCCTTTTTAGGCTTGTCGTTACAATTTAGATCTTTAAAATACGTCAATTCATTAAACTGTTGCTATAAAATCAATTAACTATTGGTATATATGTCTGGTTAAAATTGGCCTTCAACTATTTTTAACATTGTTCAGTTTTTTCTAAAAACTAACTTAGAAGAAGCATCGACTAAAATATTAGACAATATTGTCTGTGTCTCTTTTTTATCTTAGTGAAAATTATGGTTGATTCACGAAAACTCAAGTCTTAAGAAATTTACTAGTCTCGGATCTACGATATACCAACAGACGCAAAAAACAGGGGCAAAAACTCACAACACAAATATATGTCGGATTTTATGTAACAATCTTTTTAAAGATCTATTAAATTGTATTCGTCATTATCTATTTTATTTGTTATTGAATGTTTTAATTTCAAACATATTGTTATGCTCAGGGTAGTTTTTCCAGAACTAGAGCCGTAGCTCAATAATGGTGCGTTTAACAATATGCTATTATTAAGATTTTGTTTAGCGAAACTTCTCCCGAAATACGTAAAGATTTATTGCATTCTAAATTTTAAGTTACGGCAATCATTTAAAACCTAAGACACATTACATTTCTAATCCCTGTCACATAAAGTATACGTACATTTTGTAAGCCGACCTTTAAATATAATAACATCGTGATAAATATGGAAATGAGTTACGAGATATTACAAAACCTTACTGAATTTATCAAAGGTATATAAATCGCCATCGAACCCTTCATTAAAAAAGCTCTTGGTCAAGCTCTTGGCCCAATTAAGTATTACTAGTTAGGAAAGTATTCACCGCGAAGGTCGATTACAATAAGTTCATAGTCACCAGTCACGAATATTGGAAATTGATTTATTAAACAAATATCAAATTTATGCTTTAGCGGTAACTTCACCACTAATGGATTTCCCGTACTGTTTTTGCATCAAAATACGTAATAAAAGAAAATATACATCCAAGCTCGTGCGTGAGATGTGATAATTCGAAAAAAAATGGCTTATAAAGATCAGGAAAATATATTACTTTTTATTTGTAATTAAATTAGGTACGTAAGATTAAAACTACAAATAGTATATGATTATAATATAATCATAAAATTATATGAAGCTTTGAACTTGTTGCGTAGTTAGAATAATTCATTGCACTTTAAGGAGGAAAATTACAACATAAATTATAGAAAATTGAGATGCATAATTCTGCACTTGCAATTCTCAGAACGAAAGGATCAAAATCGTATATGAGATGTCATATGTCGATTACCTGTGTTGAATATGATTAATGCGATTACTCGCGAATGTTCTAATCAAATAGTTAACGTTTGCTGTTTAATTTTCACAGACAACTTGACATAAGTTGTATTGGAGATCACGCGGCTGTATTTATTGAACTGCCCTTGTTAGATATAATTATATTTAGTACATTTTTTTATCTGTGCTGAGTTTTTCTGATATTATTTTGCACAAAAATCAACATTTACTTTTAAAAAAAAACGTTAAATGTTAAAATTATAACAATATATGAAGAGATAAATAAAAAAACAATAACTATTTCAAATATTATCGTCATTTATGTCGCCACAATGATTGTTTTATTCGCATCGGTTATTTTCGTCCAAGTAACTATATATACAAAAGTATTTATATAACAATTAAAACTGTCGATTAAACAATAATTTATTTGTAATCTAACAAAATAATTGCATTCATATTATAATGTTACAAAACGTCGCAATAAAACCTGTAGCTGGTGGGTATATATTCGCGCTGCAAGTTATTTATTTCCCTTGACTTTTAAAAGAAAAATACAAACACAGCGGGACCGAAAGTGGAACATGGTGACGCCTTTTATTGCCAAATCAAAGTACAAACGAAGACGAAGTACTAAAAACATTTGTATATGCCATTATGCTATTGTCGATATGTACTCTCGCTTTTTGATATTCAGGGTCAATTAAAATCAAACATATTATTATTTTATAACTTGCAAGTGATTACACACATGCAACCTTATCTCAATGTGCGGTCTTTAATTTTAAACGATAAAATATATACAAAACATATGAATTATTTTGATTCAATATAATTAAACACGAAGGTCAACATTTACTTTATATTATAATGTAAATATATTCATTTAAGTTAAAAAGAATATTTATTCCGAGTTATGAATTTATTTATTAAATATGTATAATTGTATTATTTGTTTTCTTTATTATGTTTTGATTGTATAATAGCAGATAGATATAAGAGCGAGCATTTTTATCAGTAAATATCGGGAAATTAAATTTAAATCATAATAAATAAACAAAACAAAGAAAAATACAGCTCATAATATCAAACGTAACGTATGTAACAGGTATATAATATGTATATCAAAACATTTGATCAAATTGCGCAACGTAACTGTACGCGTGACATAGAGATGCATAATTCGTGTTCACTCGATTCCTGATAACATGTTTCGGATAATTTTGGACAATTTTTTTGGAGAAACGCGTTGAACTCATTTGATTAAAAACTCCACCCAAATATAAATAGTGAAATAACTAAAGTATAATCCAATTCAATTTTAATGTAATAATAATAAAGGAATAAGAATTTTGGGCCTCATAATATATTTATATATAAATCTCAAAATGATAATAGTCGCCGAACAATTTATATTTTTAATGCCAACATTATTCTGACACGTATAATTACAATGTCAATAAACTTACCATGCCTGTCGATTGAATTCGACTACATTAGTGAAAAGTGGTACGCGCTGTGATCGTATGTCAAGGTTTACTAATTCATCTATTTTGCATATTGGCCTTTTAATGATATTGAACGGAACATGTGTAATACATTTAACGCATGAGCGATTACGGGTCCGCGACCGCGTGGGAAAGGCCGGTCATCGGCTAAATTGTACTATTCTGCGGTATCGAGAGTTGCATTTTAATGATGTTCATAATATATTCTATAATATATAGGTCAAGTGTTACGTAATAGAGTTACGAATAACGATGATCGAATTAACGAAATAATAATTTTGAGATAATTTTACCTTTATTCCAATGTCTATCTAATTATATACAGCTGTAAAGCTATGTCTCAATATAAATACTTTATCGTAAATGTAGATACGATTATGTTCATATGGCAAATACCTAGGAGCAATGGCTCCTTTCATTAAAGAAACGTATATAGTCAATAATAACAGACAATAATGTCGTGAACGTTCGCTGACACTGAGAAAAACCTTTCACGCTAGAAAATTACTCTCAATACAGAGTTTCTATCAATAAACAATTGCTTACGTAACAATTTATCGCTTTTAATAGTTTGTCAAATTTTATTCTATTGCCAAATCAAATATAATGATTAATTTTAAAATAAAGTAATGACTTATTGTATGTTATTATATTTTATATAAATACCCTCTTATTTTGTGTTAATTATGTAAACGATTTTTATACCAGTTCCACAAAACCGAATAAGCTGAAATGATATGTTGATAATATATTCGCTAAATATGTCCGTATCACAATTACACAGATTTCATTATTTAAATATTCAATAATAGTTTAAAAGCATTTGAAAAATTATTTTGTGATTTCACAACGACAAAACAATGAGTAATTTAGCTAGTAATGTAATATTTATATTATTTAATTGCATTATAAATATTTATAGTTTATGACATTTTATGTTATCGCAGTTACTATATCGCAGTTTTTTTTTAATTTGTATATAAAAATTCATGGCACATATTTCTTCTGTATAAGATTACATCTTTGTTTACCGTTGTGAAATATTTCACGCATTTATAAGATTGAATAAATCATGTAACATAAACTTCTGACCTAATATTTTTATTCAAATACTTATTGTATTTGAATAAAAATATAAATAGGTACAAACACATACTAAGATTGGTAATATAGCCCACAGTTTTGATATTTAGTGAGATAATGCAACTTCATGCACTGTTAATATAAGAGTAATGTTAAGTAATTGTAATTCTAGAATAACCCAACTCGTATTATCAATATACATTATAGGTTGCCAAGGTTGCCAGTAATACGCAACCAGCAACAATTAGCTTTCTCCTATCCGATCAATTTCAAGACATCTCTGCTTCAGCTTTCTTACAACACAGATACACACACACCCATACATAATTATATGTACCGGTAAGAAACTTACAATAATTAGTTAATATAGCATACCTGGACAATAGAACCGACGAGAAGACCGAAGCAAAGAGCAATACTTGTGACGATCGGTGCATTGGATTCATTTATGGCGATACACGAGGCAACCCCAATGGACGTCAACAGAAACGTGCCTATCAGCTCCGCGACCAACTGTCGCCAGATCAGCTTGTTGTCTGTGATATCGGACAAACCGATTACAGAGCTGGTTCCTGTAGAAACAAATAAATGCATTAAAAAAAAACATATTTATTTCAGTTTCTTATATTATCAAGCTATAAACATCGGGGCCAACTTAGTAAGTTAACAGTCGTTCTACTGATACACCTGTCAGGTGATTCCGATCTTCTATAACACTTCATGAATTTATTAAGAAATAAGCAGTAAGTACACATGATCTAAGCATAATTTTAAGTATATTTTTTTAGGGACAATGTCTATGATTATTATCAGTGGTCAGATATAAATAAATATATTTGTTCCCTAAAAACTATAAACTTTGAAATTAATTAGTATACTCAATATACTGACCCGCATCTCACAAGCATCTTTCACAAATGAAAATGTAAAAATTATTACAATAATTACATACATATTTAGATTTAAAATAAGATAGATATTTTAATACTAAACATAATAAATTAAGATCACGCTTTTACAAGTTTAATTATACTATTATTATTTGTGTGTAAAATTTTATAATTATTTAACAAATAAAATTATATCTGAGATCTGTAGTGTAATAAAACTTACGCTTAATATAAATAAGTATCCTTTTTTATGATCTTAAACACGTTATATGTACCATGCTTTATAATTATTGTAATATGTAATATATTATTCATTTATGTAGGTATCTAAAAATACTTCTCATAAAGTGTATAAGAAATATTTATTACATTATGAAATACTTGAAGAAGGCTAACTAAAGTGTACACTTTTATTTCAAAATTATAAGATAATAATATTATTTTAACTGTTCAAATATGATACCTATGTCTGCAACAATGTCAAGCATCTTATTTAAATAATAAAGCATGCTTGTCTTACATTGATAACAAGTAAATATCTCTTCGAATAATGTTTGCACACAATTTTTAGTTTTTCACATTTTTTTATCTATAAAAAAATATTATTTTTAGTTGGAGAGCTTTTATTTTATATATTTCTTTTTTATTTCGATTAAATAAGAAACAATATATAATATAATATAGTAATACTCTAATATATATATTAGAGTAAAATATTTTTAAGACCGCCTATTTATTTAGCTGCTTAGCATATGTATATTTTTATTTTGGTGTACGTTAAAGTATTATTATTATTATACATTCTTTGTTGCGCTTGTGTCATTTATTTTGCAATTGTTATTTAATAAATATATAATATTATTACACTACAAAACAATGATCTTTGATCTTAATAACATTGTTAATTATGACTAATAAATAACATGTTATTATGTACATTTAATTATGACGTACTATGCCGCACAACTATTTATAAACATGGTAAATATACAATTAACTCGATATTATAAAATATTTAAAATTAACAGAATTGATAAAATGACTAAATCTTATGAGGATACTTTTTGCTAATATTACATTTAAAAAAAAATCACATAAATACTGTATATTTGTTTTTGTTAATTTTAATTATTATGCACTTTATTAACTGCTTACCCCATATATTTTTAAACTTCCTGTTCCTTCCTAAATTTTTGTAAAGTTATATTGTATAATAGGTGGCATATCTATACTAAAATTATAGAGGAAAGATTTGATTTTTTGTTTGTTTGTTTGTTACGATTGAACTCAAAAAATACTGGACCGATTTTAAAAATTGTTTTACCATTAGAAAGCTACATCTTTACCGAGTAGCATAGGCTATATCATATTTTCAAAAATTACCTACCTAAAATGGAACAATGTAACACAAGGTATCAAATTGTTGCCCATGAAAGTCATTATTTGGGGTGCGCTGTGAAAACTACTAACGGTATATAAAAAAATGTTCAATATATTAATAGTTCTCATGATTGCTCACAGAAAAAGTCCGCGATGGTATAAGTCTAACTATTATAGTTGAGCCACAATAACAGTTTTGGTTTGAATTATTAAGTTCAAATACGGCAGTCTCGAATAGAGGTGACATATATATCATGATATTAATAATCCTTATCCGTTTAAATGATTTGATAATTAAGGATGATTATTTACATGTAAATTCCACTTTAAACGATTCGGATCGGACTTTTCGCTTAGAAGTTATGACGGGTATAAAATTATCTCAGTAAGAAAAATGTCACAGTTTGAACAAACTGTAACTGTCCTACGTTTAGTCTATTACCAAATACTAATTTACGTTTAATAATAGATTTAAAATTTTCGCGGACGAAGTCGCGGGCAAAGTGCTTAATAATATATTTCGCGTGTATAATAATATATTTAAACACTACCTATTGATCGCCTTATATTTAAAAAAAAAAGTCTGTTATAAATAGATTATATAATAAAAATATTATTTTAATTTTTCGTTCTTTTTATAAAAGTAATACTAACAATTTACTTACGAATTTTAGATTTGATTTAACTTTAAAAAGGTGAAGTAGTAGACAAAAGTTTTTTTTTAAATATACACATTAAAGGACGATGGACAAAAAATACCCTGCATTGATTTAATAATAGTTACACAAGGTTATTATGTAAACTTCATCTAAAAACGTTTAAAATGAGACGCTTACTAGACATACGATTCTAAAAAAACTGTATTTTATAGTTACTTCCGCAATTATAAAAACATTAATAGATAATTAAACATTGATAGTGGCGATTTTAGTTGAAAAAAAAGAACAATTGACGATTGTTTAATTACATATTACACTAACATGTGTTGTATTGTAATAATTTTAAATAAACCAAAAATAATTAATACCCATAACTATATATATGGATATATTTTAGATATAAGAACTGATTGATAATAAAAATAAAATACGAAAGCTATCGCTTTTTTATTGCGAAAATGTGTGAATTTTCCTTATGTATTGTTTTACGTATGTGCGCTTCTCTAAGTTACATGAGCGTGATACGATACGATTTTATTAAAACACCCTCAAACCTCAGCGGAACTTCCAATAAACTCAATACTTACTCTTCTGCATTTCATCCATCGGATAATCCGTCTTCATTTTTAATACAATCACTTTCTAGTCCGATTAGTTTACAAACTGCACCTCACGGTTGCGACAGATATAAGAAATTACCGCAAGCTATTTTATTTGTTAATTGAAAATTCCTTATAGTTTGGAGGAAATCGTTCGTGAAGAATGTGTACGCTCCGCACTACCTTTCTGTAACGCTTCATACACCTGAGTGTGGCGGATGACAGCGGACCAGTCGAATGCAACTGACTTTTTATTCCGAGTGTGTTTCTTGAACGAAGTTTATAAATTAATCGGCTATTTGATATTCATCACTATCTCCCATTGCGAGGAAACCGCAAATATTTTGAGGGAAATAGTAAGATGTGCTCGTTATTTGTTGAAATCAAATTACCTGCACATTGCTTATGAAAACGTTGAATGATTGCCCATCTTTAAAAACATTGGTTAATATATGTATTTAAAATTCAATTTTTCATTATTCTTTCCTAATTTTAATACTTTTTGCCGGGGCCGCTAATCTCATATTAGTAAATAACTGGGATAATTAAAAATACTTAGGTATTTTTAATTATCCCAGTTTATGAATCATGTGGCAGAATTATTTTACGACGAAAAAGCACGTCTTGAAAACTAGTATCTTAGTCACTTATAACTTAAATGTAAAGTGACGATTAAAGTTGCGTTAAAGTTAAAAATAGCCGAGATCGAAAATATATTTGTGGTAGAAATAGATATTATCCTCGGGATAAAACCCGATGCAATCAAAACTTGACAGGGAATCTTACTACGAAACTGGTTTTTACTGGTTTAAAAAGGACATGTATGTAGGACTGCTTTTTATTTATTTTTTACTTACTTTTTCTATTGTTAATACTATAATAATAATGTGTTATATTGTCCGTGGTATTCGTACTTATCAACTTATACCATTTAATCGATTATTATTTAAGATCGTTGAATTGCAGAAGTGAATTACTTATTGTAATATTTATGTAACAACTTTGACTTATTGGATTTGATAGTTTCATTGATAAATTAAACTAGCTATTTATTTTTAATTTCTTAAATATCCGATCAGTGAGTACAGATAGATCTTCACTATTTTTAAATTCGTGTTTTCTTAATATTTTTGGCAACAGAAAAATTAGGAAAATATAGTGTTTGTAGAGTTATGAATTTTAACTGATCGTCAATTAATTTATTGTGTTATTTTTTTTATTTTACTATTCAACATGAAACTGTTATATACATATATTTATTAAGGAGTAAGAAGAAAGTTTACTCATAATAATATTTAATGTCTTGTAAATGTTATTAAGTATTAAATTAAATCGTGATAACGAAACGATAGTGACTTGTTCCTCGGGTATTTCCTACACGTACCGCCATAGAAACGATTAAGTTCCGTATATTGCGAAATAAAATATTCCATTAAAAACTTCGTGGTATCATAAATATGCAGTTCTTAGGTTGAATTAATATGACGTCACAATTTTTTTTACAAGTTTTAGAGCTCAATTTTAAACTAGTTTCACACAACCGATTGCATACATTACTGGTGCTGGGGCAATATAATCTATCGATATATTTATTTGTTATTTCATTTCTACTTTTCTATGGTTATATATAATATATATGTATTTAAAAATTAGTCTTTATATGTTTGTCCGTTATGAATTCCTAAACTAATAATACGGTTGTGATGAAAAGTTAGTGAGTTGTTCTTTGTACACGTAGGTAGGATCCAAAAAAATCTATAAATTTTCTTTATATGTTTTTTTTAATATAAACGTTTTATATAGATTCTTATTCTACACGACACGTACTTTGTACTAAATTATTTTGAGAAAAAAGGTTTTTATATACAAAAAAATGTTTATATATATGTATTATTATAACTCCATTGGCAAAGCATCAAATTGTTGTTGTTTGCAATGCCAATTGGTTTTCCGGCTTTAAGCCTCAATAACGCGTTATAAAGTAAACGAGCTTGTGCAAAGAATTTTAATACAAAAAATTAAAAAAAACACTCAATTTTATTAGAAAGATAATTTAAGTTACCCATAAAACTATGTATTTCATTTTACTACAAAAATGTTGTGAATGCTACAACATAGTATTAAGTATTAAAGTTTAATTGTTTTTTACTTAAATGTATGTAAATAAACAATAATATATTTGCGTACGAAAATATACATATATACATATATTTGCGTACGAAAATATACATATATATATTTTCGTACGCATGGCACGACTATAAACGTTCTTTCTTACTGTTCATAAACTTGGCTGGTAGAGTATTTCAACATTAAGTCAGTCCGTTGTAACAAACAGCCCCGTACATAGCGTTGTACGAAGGCCTGCAAAAACCACCACCCAGTTAAAAATTATATAAATTTAGTATATAAATATGTATATAGTTCTAACCGCTTTGGAATGGGGAGGGCATCAAACGTGAAAGTGCCTAGGGGCCTTGGATCATACATTATATTTTGTTTTGTAAAATAAAGTATAAAATAGTATAACTATCTCAAGTGAATTGTATTATAAAGTTGAGACAACAATAGTTTAAAATCAATATTTAAACATCATGACATAAAACAACTTGAAACGACGAGCTCTAACTATACGTAATTATCAAGAAAAGTTTTGGTATTTTGATAACTGACAAAGCAAAGGCGTATAAATATTATTCAGGCATGAAGGTTTTATGCATATTTTATGATCGAGTCGTAAAGCAGTGATATTTATACTGCTGTTATCGGGTGTAAAAATTCAGTAGTTGTGTTCATAAGATAAGCCTCGGGGTATTGTCTCAGCCTCGAGTTAATACTGTTTGTTTGCCACACTTACGGTTCTACGAGGCGTATGAGTGCCTTGCGTACAGTTAAAATAATAGTTTTCTCATCGCGAATGTTGCTTGAAACATCAACAAACCATGAAGGTGTTTTACTAATGGCCCATTCGGTTTTACATACTTATAACTACTTACTTATTAATTATTTTAACGTTTATCTATTTTAAAGTATTGTTAATTATTTTAATTGAACTGGTTTCACATATTGATTTATATAATAAAAGAGTCCAGGTAGCACTAAAACTAATATCATGTCCTTAACTGGAATTAATTAAAAGGACTGCTTCTATTTATAAAAATGTCTTGATATGTAAAATAATATAATATTAAAATTGTAAGTAAGAAAGTCTGAAATAAAAATATAACGCTCATTGGAAGAGGCCCAAGCTATACTGTTACAATTACAATAACAGGTTTCGAATATTCCCGATTCAAACGTGTATCGCAAAAAATAATAAACAGCAATTATTTTCTTGCTATACGAGTTCCACCACTTTCTTTCTTCGTCCAGAGCATTCAGCGCGCGTGTATTTAATAATCTACTTGCATATATTATAAAATAATATAACGGAGACTTTAAAATGTAATCTTAGTCTATATTCAAGGTAAGGGAAAAAATCTAACGCAAATTTATATTCGGATAATTTTCACATTTGAAGAATTTATATTAAAAAAGCAACAGCGTGTGAATGCCTAATGTGGAAATAGTTTGAAGTTTATTACACCACGCTGCTCCGACATGGGTTAGTGGATAAACATGTGAAAAGATATAAAACAAATCTTAGTTTAAAATTCACATGTTGTAGCCACTGAACCACCTCGGCTATATACATATTAATATTATTTTGTATATCTTTCGAATTAATGTATTGGGGGTTATATATTTCTAATAAATACTCGCTAACTCTCACGTCAAGGTAAAGGTTACATAATATATATTATAGCACTACGCCCGCGACTTCGTCCGCGTAAATTTAAAAATTATTATTTAACGCAAATACTTAAATTAGTAATTGTTAATCGACTAAATGTAGGACAGTTAGTTTGTTCAAAGCGTGACATTATTCTTACTTAGAGAATTCTTAGAGCCGTCATAACTTATAAACAAAAAGTACGATTCGAATAATTTAAAATGGAATTTTCACGTATATAATCAACCTTAATTATCAAACCATTTAAATGGATAAGGATTAATATGATACCAATATCACCACTATTCGATTCCAACAAAAACTTCTATTGTTGTACTATTTATCTGGCTTAACTATAATAGTTTGGCATATAACTACCATCGCGGACATTTTCGTGAGCTATCATGAGTACTATTAATATATAAAACACTATTTTATATATCATCAATATCATCACCTCATGTTACATTTTTGAAAATATAGTATAGCCTATGTTACTCAGTAAAGATGTAGCTTTCTAATGGTGAAATAATTTTTAAATCGTTCGAGTACTTTTTAATTTAAAACTTAACAAACAAACAAACAAAAAATCAAATCTTTCCTCTTTATAATATTAGTATAGAAGTATAGATATTAAGTTTCGCTAATCAATTATGACAAAAAGAGAGAGAGAATTAGTGAGCAAAAACGTAGTATTGCCATATATGAGCCAAGAAACCATTTGAAATAGAAGATAACTAAGTATAATGTATCTACTAAAATGTCATAGATCCGTATTGTTCATGTATAAATACAAAAAGTCCACTGTCTAGTTGTCAACGTGTCCGCGTGCTTAACCTCAGTAATAAATGCTAGCAATATACATTTTTAAGCTCATATGATGCACAATTTATTTTAATACCAGTAGTTTATATGAAGAGATCTTTTTTCAAATGATGTTTGAGGAAGTCCATTGTGTTTTTTTTTATTCTCACGGTAGTTATTGGCAATTTCAATTGTAAACGAATCAGATTCAATTAAAATCTTTTATCTTTGACTTCCTTGTAATGGTTTCATGATTTTTCATGGCTTCCCTGACGAATGGTAATTTTTTTACACAATTTCTGTCCCATTACCTTACTTAGTGAAATTCAGTTTGTGACGAAAATCATTCATAGTCTGCCTCTTTGTTCCCATCATCATCCCAGACATCAATATTATTTATTTTTATATATTTGTACATCACCAAATGGTAATGCACAAGTAAGACACTGAAATGCTTAAATGGATTTTATCAAATTGCGATTTTATTTTATAATAGTTGTGCCAGTTATGCCAAACCTGTTGTGCTTTCATGGTACTGCACCAGATAGCTTAACGCATGTTCTAGTAGCATACTTAAAATAAGAAAATAAAAAAGAAATTGTTTTTGTATAATTTAGAATTGTTATAATGAAATAATACAATATATTTATTGGATACCAAAACAGTCAAAATAAAATTACATTCATGAAAACTAAAATTAAAACTGTGTAACTAAAATATGGCCCAGATGACCCGGTGGCTGCATCACGTGAATCTTAACCGATAGATTGCGGGTTCAACTGGGGCAAGCTGTACTTTTAAGTACTTAAGATGTGTATAATTTATCTCGTGCTGGCGGTGAAGGAAATCACCGAAAGGATGAACCACCGAAAAAGGGAGACCTGCAGTTTTATGTGTCGGATGCAAATCTGCCTTGTATATTATACGAACCTATATTTGAGCAAGGTGGCGAAATAACGTCGAAACTTTCTTCTCAAAAAGGACAGCAGAACTTAGCTTAACAGAGAGACATTTACGGGCTGTTGCTTTTGTTTTTTTACATACAAAATACAGTATTAACGCTAAGAGTCTATCTATCTTCGATAAATAATGATATAAACATGAAATTAATACACATCAATATAACATCTGTCTTTATTCGTCTGTATTAAAGGGTATCGTTTAATCCCACTTTCCTAATCACGAATACTACCGAAAATGCGTAGGTGTTATCTAAGCTTGTAAAAGGTTGATTGTGATATCATTCTGAATTTACTACCATTATCATTAGTGTTATGGATCGGGTAAACAACTGTGGCAAGTTTATGAACACAATGTTCGTGTAATGTTCAAACACAATTTAATTTACTTATTGGGTCAACAATGATGACAGTCCATAAGAAATGCAATTAATGCCTAGTGCTTTTTTAATACCTACAAACAAGGCTATTTATATTATTATTATTATTAATAATAAAATAATTCAAAGAAGCCGTTTTTACTCTATAATAGTTATACGTTGATTTCATTGTTTTTTTTTAACGTATCTTTTGTTACTCGATAGAACAAATATGTTATTTTTTGTAATCCGTATTATATTTTGTTATATATATATAGTTATAGCTCTAAATAAGCACAGATGGGCATTAATGTCAAACCTCTGTGGTTTTTATAATGCTCTTATTTTGTTTAATTGTTAGTCTATGTATTTGGATAATAATAAATAAATAAATAAATAAAATTTGATAGCTTTAACTTGCACATACGTGTATTATGATCTATTTAGAATTGGTTGTATACCGTGAATGCATGGAAGGACCGTTTATAGGGCGAATAAGTTTATAATATATTTTATTTCAAATGATTAGCATTGTTATGACAAAGAATAATATACAAGTGGAGGTAGGTTTAACCTAGTTATTATGAAATTGATTGTCGTACATAAGAGTAAGCTTATGAGTTGTTTACACGCATAAGTATGAACGGTAATTAAAATAAAAATCATAAAACAAAACAATGAAAGTTAATTAGGAGAAAAATATGATTTGTAAATGAATTAGTTACACAAAGTATTGTTTTTCTGACTAGACCCAGAGTTACTTTCGTGTTATGTATGTACAAGTTCATACATAATGTTAGTGGCCAGTACATGTAATAGCAAAAAGAAGAACTGACAATACGAGAAGAATAAATGTAACAGTTTCGAGCGTGATCTTACATGGGCAAAAATTGCGTTAAGTTTTTCCTTAAAAACATAATAATTGGATTATACGGTTGTCGACAATACACAATGTAAGACTTGCCAAGGTCAAATTTATCCATAAAAGTAGTTTCACTCTAAAAATGTACAAAGTCAAAAAGTCAAAGTCAAAAATCTTTATTCAATATTCAAGCATTACACTTACTTATTGATTTGTCATAAATCTACCACCGGTTCGGAAGCAAACACCTCAGACCTGAGAAGAACTGGCGAAAGAAACTCAGCGGGATTTTTTTTTCTCATCTTTACAATACAGACAATTTATACATTGACAGATATTTTTTAGTTTTTTTGAAATACTCTGGAGGCGATCGTTTCGTTCCCAAGGTGTGCAATCCTCTAAGAAGTCATTGGTTGTGTACTATCCTTTTGCGTACAATTATCCTTAACAATTCTTTTAAAGTTCACAATTGAATATTTTTGAACGCATTCTAGGATCCTGTTGTAAAAGCGTATACATTGTCCCATAAAAGACTTACTAACCCTGTGTAATCTACGTATCTGTACATCTACGTATACACAATGTTGTCATGTTTTTCAACGAAATACTAAAAACTAACATATCACAACTCCATCTTAACTTCTTCGCAGAAAACTGACATTGCGCACACCTTGGCCGTGACAAGTACAAGAGGTAATAGAACAGATTGCTACCTCTATAAATGCGTCACACGATTGTTCACATGCGAAAATTAACTTGTGTTCGACGACGTATTTACGCATTATAAATAATTTAAAAAGCTCACATCCTTTGTTTAGTGAATATATTGGATGACGGCTGTAATAAATAACTCCTTCGCTTTATATAAGCAATGTTTTTTTTATACATTTAACTCAAATTTAAGTAGGCCATGGTATGTACTTAGAAATTATATGGCTCTCTTTAAAAAAAATGTTTACAAATAATAGATTATTCAGTAAGCAGTTCTATCAACAACTTATTAAATTGATTTTATAAGCAAAACTGTATTATTTGTAGCTGTACTATTAAACTTGTATTATTACTATTTATATAATACCATTGATAAATAACGCTACCGTAACTAATATTATGTATGCGAAAGTGAGTTTATTTATTTGTTTGTTATGCTTTCATGTCTTAACTACTCAAACGATCATCATAATTTTTTTATACATATTGACAGCAGTACAGAAAATGACAAATGACACCTAACAACTGCTTCACAAACATGAGCAGACGCAGCCGTGAGCGGAGACTAGTGCATTATAAAACGAAATAATAAATTTCTCAGTTAAAAGTCGCGCGTGTACAACAATTAGAACATTTCGTCTGAAAATATCATGTGTAAAATATATCAGCAAATAAAACGCGGAAAATTATCACCGGCCGTGACAATAGCGTCGCGGGCGACCGCTAGACGGCAAAATTTATATTACATCTTGCCAATTGTAAGCACTTACAGCATTTATGAGTATACGGTGTACTTTGTTTAAATTGATTTATGTATAATTAATATGTCATCTGGTATAATATAATATCTTTTTTAAATATACATTTATTAAGACATTACTCTTTAAGTTTAAATTTATTCATTGTTGACATTGTATGCGACAACAATAATATTTATTGTATTTTAAATTTTGTCAATGTAATTATATCGCGATACACATCCCAGAACTGGTGGTAGGGTTTTAGTTTAGGCAAGCTCGTCTGGATAGGTATCACCCACTCATCAGATATACTACCACAAAACAGCAGTACTTGGTATTGTTGTATTCCGTTTTGAAGAGTGAGTGAGCCAGTGTAATTACAGGCACAAGGGACATAACATCTTAGTTACCAAGGTTAGTGGCGCATAGGCGATGTAAGCAATGATTAACATTTCTTAAAATGTCTATGGGCGTTGGTGACCACTTACCATCAAGTGGCCCATATGTGTATCGTGGCTATAAAAAAATATGTAATGAAAACCCTTTATCATGGGAATAAAAAAAATTGTTTTGGATTGTCAAAACATCATATTATATCTACGTCAGGTCTCAAGAGAAAGTCTTATGGGCAGTTCATTTAAGTAAAATTGTAAGAACAAAGAAAGTATAGTTCAATTATTGTATCCTAAACCTTCACGGTTTGAGATGGGTTTGTATGAAATGCCATTATACGAATGTAGCCTTGAATTATGCTTTGTATGACCCAAGAGACAAGCACTTACGATTAATTAGTGACAAAGTAAACCCTATCGAATATCTCTTACTTAATATGTCTATGAATTTTAATGCTCTTAGATTTATTTTATTATTGATATTATTTTTTACAGTGTCTCATTCTAAATTGTTGCTTAAAAAAAAGTAATTAGATTTACTCCATGGCTGAGTAAGAGACTAATGTACCTGTAATATAACTAGTGTATGTATTTGTATATTGTACATTAGTTCATACAAAAAATATATTTATTAAATAATTTTGTAATGAACTATTCTTATTATTATTGTTTTTGTTAGCGCGTATATTGAAAATTATACTTCCCATTATTGTAACGTCATCTTGTAATTAAATTTTACTTATTATCGGATTTCCGAATGATTTGATATACTCACTGAAAATTATTGAGCGGACAACTAAAATAACAAATTTCATTGTTTTCGTCATAGATTTAAGCACGCGTCGAAAGTGCTAAAAATTAAATACGTCGCAAACTTTTATACATTTTATTTATTTGGTGATAAGTTTTGTGCGAGCTCGTTTGGGTAGGTACTACCCACTCGTCATACATTCTTCCATGAATCAGCGATAGTATTATTGTGGTTGTTGGTTGATTGAACAAAAATGTTTTCTACTAATACATATATATAAATATCATAATTTTAAAAGAATTAAGAATCACAACAATTGTGATATAAAAACAATGGAATTCCGCTAACGCTTATGTCTTACGTTTTTTTATTATTAATATTCAAATCGTACGTAAATGCATGACATTAGCGAGAAACGGACGGAATAAGCGTGAAGAATTGTATTTTGCTCGAACTTAACTTCGTTAAATTTTTTATAATAAATAAAAAATTAAGAGGAGGAAATGGGCAGCTAAGAGTTTAGGTTTATTATAACACTAGCGCATAGCCTGCGGTTTCGCCCGCGTTATAATCGGAAATCAAGTTCAACGCGCTACAACAGCCAAAATATATTAATTATATTACAATACACACAGCCTTACGTATTTGTGATATTATTGTAATTATTATTATTCTAGTAATTAAGGATATAAAATGGATATACTGAATTATTTCCATTTGGTAATTTTAATATAACTTTAAACAGTACTTACTAGATACGCTAACAAACATTTGTGGCTCCAACAGAATTCAAGTTTAATTGGATTTCTTAGCGAAGTTTATGTCTTGAAAGATACATTAATCAGCTAGGAAGCGTAACATTTAGAAGCTCTTAAGATCTTTAACGAGAATTTACGTAAATTAATAAAAAATATTTAAAAAAAAATTGCTCAGTAATTTTGTATAGTTATAATTTTATTAGTGAGTTAAATGTTTAATCTATGATAAAAATTACAAGATGTAATGTTACATTAGAAATTATAACTATGACAACCGTCAATGAAACTGAAATGAACTCACCGTAAACGCGTTTTTCCAACGAGAAAAAAAAACATCAGATTGTAATAACAATAAAGGCTAATGCACAAAGCCGTTTTTATATAACGCTTTTAATTTAATGCCGAGCCGAAATAGTCCAGTAGTAAAAACGCTTGGTTCTGATTGTGGGTTCAAACTCAAATAAGCACCACTAAATTTTCATGTGCTTAATTTTTGTTTATTTAACAGCTTGATGGAATAGGTCTTAACCCAGCAGGAACACTTACAAGGTGTTATTTCTACTTTTAATTTTAATTTAGTACACAATACAAATTACAGAACCGGTGATCGTTTGCATGTGATTACTATTCATCGCGGGATGTTATCAAACAATGGAACATCTCCAACGTGAAAAATAAAACAATGACTTATTCCGGGTAGTAATGATTTTTAGATGGAATGAGTTTTAATATTCTGATAAAGAAAATATTTTCACAATAAGATTTTCATCTATTATTTGTTTCTTAAGTGTCAATTATGTACATAGCACTACGTAATATATTTCGTAGGTTAGCGTAAATCAAATGCTAATAACGATAAGTAAGATTTTAAAAATAATCGTACATAATATATGGTCATATTAAATTATGAAGTGACAGAGGAAATGCTGCTAAGGATTTCACTAAGATTCATCATTTAGCAAAAATGGCTCAGGCATTTATTGTTGTAAATGGTAATACGATTGAAATATGCTTAACATAAGGTAAGCATATTTCAAGGTATATTTTAATCGTACTTAATTGTTTACTTGAAAATATTTTCGTTCACGTCATCAATGAAAACGTATAAAACATATAAACGCTTTTGTGTTCCACTTTTACTTTATAATCATCACATTTTCTAGAAACTTTGCTTCTTGGATTGTTAAATAAATAATCTATACATATAATAAATCTGTAACTGGTCGATGTCTGTACATGGAAGATAAATGAGTAAAACTTTTATCGGGGGTCTTTATAAACACAATAGAACCCAAAACAATGATTAATAATTTTTTTGTCTGTTTGTCTGTTTGTCTGTTTGTCTGTTTGTCTGTGCGTTTGTGCACGCTAATCTTAAAAACGGCTTAACGGATTTGAGTGCGGTTTTCACTAATGTATTGTGGCTAACTTCACTTAACATTTAGTGTTTGTTTTATTTCAATCGGTTCATAAATAATAAAGTTATGTCAATTTAAAGATACACGTAGAACATTTAATAAAAAATGGTTATGGTCAAACTGAAAAGAGATTAAATATTACATGTAATTTACACTTTTGCTTATGATTTATCCTATATTTTGTCCTATAATTTTTAATCTCTTTATTTATTTATTAAATGTTTAGTATCCCTACTAAAAATCAATAAATTATTATCTGTAGGAAAAGTACGCGCACCTGTTAGTTGTCAAAATCAAAAAGTTTTGTTAACAATTTCGTGTTTTCAGTAGCTTCGTGTGTTGTTTTTGCATAAAAACTAATATTGCATATATATTGTGTGTATCTTTATGATCTCATCTTATATCTTTCATAACAGTACGCTTTAAGACTGCGTGTGAGCAAGTCAGTTAACTCAGTGACAATAATTAATACGTAATTAGTATATAGGTGTATAAACAAAGCCTAAAAAACAACTATAACAATAATACATGGTTTTAGAAGTGCTTGCTTTAAACATAAACGGTATATCACTTCTTAAAACTTTAAATAGGTATAATTTTTTCGTAAATTCGTGTTTCTAAACAACGAAATAAATAACAATTTAACGCGGAAAAAATGGCAACCATATTTTGAACTATATTTATTAGCCTCTGGATATATATAAGGAGTATTAGCCACTGGTTATGTATAAGAAGTGTAAATAGAGAAAAATAGCAATTTTGTTCAACATTAAAATAACAGAAATTAGAAGACCTCATTAATAAATGTAACAAGTATTTCGAACCGAGGAAAAATTTAACTATGGCCTGACATGTATTTTTTATGAGAAAACAAAGCAAACACGAAAATATAACCAACTTTATTACGAGTCTAGAAAATTACAGTTTAAAATGCGATTTCGTTGAATTAATAGTCATTGGTCAGTGATAAATTTACAGCGAATATGTGTTAGAGTAGCTCGCCAAACATCAAAGATTATTACAACGGTCTGATCTGTCACTAAAGAAAGCTATAGAGATAGCTAAAATAGTAGTGATCGAACAACAAAATACGGAGCACATAAATAAAAGCACTGAGACGTCGTCATCACCGTCATCATCTAATGAATATCAAGTGATGAAGGGGGAGTAAAAGGGTTAAACAACACACAGTACAGAATAGAGAAGATGTGCATATTCCTATGAAGTCAGACGGGCAACTAATTTATAATAAGTAGAACTGTGATAAGAAGAGAACAAAATTGTGAAACGTGGTTATATTTGCCTCATCCCAATATAAACCGAATAAAAGTATTTTGTAATCTCTCAGCTTAATTCAATTGGTCTTTGGCTACATCAAGCTTGCGACAGCATAATCATGAATAGGAAGAAGTAGATCTGTGCGAGCATATAATATATAATTAAGTGTACTCAGATATTGATATTATATATTTAAAAAAAAACCACTGCAAAAATAACATAAATAAGTTAAAAATAATAATGTATTAAATGTATTAATTTATATAAAATGAATGTACCAACCCATCTTAATATTCAATATTTAAGTTTGTTATAAATTTTGTACTGTAGTCATATTCTTGCTTGCCTTTTAATTGTATTTGGTTAAAAAATATATAAATAATATATATATATCATTTATTTATTGCATTTTATTGGCCTTACTCAATGTAATAATGCTTAAGCTATGTGATTTCATTTATATTTTGTTTTTGTTAAATTTGTGTTTTCATTAAGTAATTAAGTATATTTGATTATAAAAAAATATATATCTTACTACACCTTTACTGATTATGATGGTTTAGCTGTTTTATTTAATATATGTTTTGATTATTTTAATGATTGTGTAATTATTGTTGGTGGAAACTTAGCTAATGTATGTATATATTTATATATATATATGCTTTAAGTGTCATCTCATTTTTAACACTTAACCTACCAGAGCGGTCAAATAACTGCTTTTGAAACTTTAATTAAAATTGTTATATAGCTGCTTTTGTTTGTATATTATATATTTTTTCTACATAAAATGGCCGCTTAAGCAGCTTATTCAGATGTGTATCAAGTTCAATGGAAAACATTTGTTTTAATTCCCTTTTTTTGTTTAATTAAATTAGTAGCCTTGGTTGTCTGATTTTATTTAGTCTCTGACAGAAGAAACTTTTCCTTTATACTTTATATTGTACACATAAAATAACATAAATCTATAACAAAAACGAATTAATTAATAAATTATCCATACATATAAATAAAATTGAAGTTTCTGTCTGTTATTTCAAAATAACTGCCTGTTTTAAAGGTTATATGGCTATTTACGATTTACCAAAACCAAAGCAATCATTTTTTTAATTTTTTTACTGTCTGCATGTCTGTATCTTTTAATCGTCTAAAAATTGAAAAAACCGAATTATTATAAGAACTATTTCAAGATTCCGTTTAGCCCTTATTTCATCAAAGTTAGTTGAGTCTATCAAAAGTTAAAAAAAATACGTATTTTTGTTGATATTCACATAATATTATTACTCTTCCTAACTGATTCATTAACGCAGAGCCTAAACTGCGGGGGTTAGAAACTTGAAATGTTGGCAGTTGATATATTTTATAACACCCACTAAGATAGGATTTTTGGAAATTCTACCCCTAAAGAGTTGAACGATTGTTTAGAAACCAGTCATTTTTAAAGTTAGAAGCATGAAATTTAATGAACAAGCTTAAAAATAAATAAAAAGTTTCAGCGTTTTTGAAAATCTAAATCTGAGAGGGTAAAAAAGGGGTTGAAAGTTTGTATGGGGATTCCTGCACTTTTGGTGTAAGAAGAATGATATTTAGTATTAAAGCTATGCATACGTATTTCGTCGTTTTTAGAAATTTAACTCCAAACGGGAGCAACGGGGTAAAAGCATTAGTATAAAAATTTTAAAAAATAGAAAAATACTATTTGAGTTTTTTGATTGAATTAATAAACATGAATTTCAAAGTTTTTAGAAACTTTTATTTTTGTTTGGAAGAGTTGGGTGCAAATAATGAAATTCAAAATACGCAATATCTTATATCAATATCTCTTAGGGAGAAATATACGAACTTCACTATGTTGGTGATGTTTGGATAAAAAAAACATATTCCATTATTGCCATATGTACCACTTAATTGGTATTCCCTAAGCTTATATTATTGTAAAGTTTCATTAAAATCCATTCAGTACTTTATGCGTGAGAGAGTAACAAACGTCCATACATCCATACAAACTTTCGAGTTTATTATATTAGTAAGAAGTAGGATTATTATATGCCCTATACTGAACACACATACACTATACTGGATGGGCGAATAAATCGATTGGTAAATGTTTATATCTTATTGATTAAAAAATGTTCGAGATAAAATCCTTATTTTACCCGTACGAAGTCGGGACGGGCAGCTAATTACTCGCTGATAACGTATCTTTCTGTAGGTAAAAAAGGTTTTTAAAAACAGTACAGCAGTTTTTTTGTTTATTCGCTACAAACAAACATACAAAAAATCTATTTTTACTTATTTATAATATTAGTATAGATAAAGACCACGCGCGAGCGAAGCTGCGGGCAACAGCTAGTATGTCATATATATGTAGGAAAAAGATTTGTCTCTGTCTGATTCCGATTACTAATTTGTAAAAGCAATTCGACACAAAGATTAAAAGAATTATTCCAACAAACCGTCCTAGCAAGTTGGCAGTAGAAGGTAATTCTCAGAAGTCGATTGACGTCTACCCACATACAAATTTCAATGGAACTTATTTTAATATTAGCGTATTTCTTAATGATTTAAAATCGAGATAAAACTTGGCACGAAATTGTGGTAGTTCATGTATGTGAGTCACAGAAAAAGCCGTTCTGAACGGAAAGTTTAGATAATATTTAAGAAAATAATATACATATATATAAGGATATTTTTATATACGATAAACCTTTTAATGTGGAAGTATTGATATGTGTTGGAGCATAACGCCTTATTAACAAATTCAATCAGATTAAGTTTTTTATTGTCAGAGATATATATCTTACATTGTAAGTACTGCTGGACAAGGCTAAGTTCAGAACTTATTGCCCTAGAGCACTGGTTTTGTGCGGATAGATGTGTATATATTCAAAATAACATTCAGGTTTACTTATAAAAAGTATCCATAACTACCAAGCACAAGATTTATTATAAAAATAAATTAAGCACGTTAATATTTAGTAGAGCTTGCTGGGATTCGAACTATCTTCAATTGAGATTAACTATGAATAAAATTAATTTGTTTAAATATTGAATCAAACCTTATATGTTTATGTTTATTTAGCATATACATTGCAAAATTAAATCATATATTAATAGTAACGCTTTGTAAATTGCAAATCGAAGTAACGTCAAAATCGATAAATCCGCACCGAGCAACCGTTAATATAACGTTCAGTTTAAACTAATACGCTATTATCTCGAAGGCAATAAATAGACGCGTAAAAGGATCGCTCAAATAGCATCTGAATGGGATGCGAGTCAGACACCCACGTGAGGTCATTGGCATAGTTTTTGCACTATATAAGTAATGGGTATGACTTGCAATTGCTTTTACAAACGCCAACCTATACGTTGACGACCATTTTCGAAATAAATTGCGGTTCCTAAGGTTATTGACATGATTTGAACTTACGCAACCAACGTAGGCACTTCGAATAATCTTAAGTGTATCATTTCATGCCATTATTTTTTTTGGTAAGCAAGTAAATTAAGTATTACACATTTTACCATTGCGTTCTTTAAAAATGAACTTGAACTTATTGTTTATGAAAATAAAATACAAATGTAAGAATGATTCCTTTAATTCTATTCTTTAATTCGCAAAATGACTTTATATTTTATATATAGATAAAAATACCATCAGCTATATAATCTGAAGTCATCGTGTAATTTGCACAGAGAGGATTTGCCACTTGACATAGAGGATGTTGATAAAATAAATACACACAAGTAGGTCACAATTGGTTGGAATTGTTTTCAACTCGCGTGGGTCTCTTCTGTCCAGCGCTTCCTCTATTTCGAGAGACATGATCTAACTGGACAATTTGACTGATTGTGGTTGACGAAAATAGCCAGTTATTTTCATAACAAGTTTGCAACTGAGCTGAATTATATCAATTTAGTGAAGCGATCGTCTGAAAGCCATTGAAACTACTTAAAGATACAAATTATAATGGCTCACGAAGGACCGTATAAACTTTAATCCGTTTGCAATCTGTGCCATAACGTCTTCTATTCACAACGTTATTTTGCGTAAACATTATGTGGATATATGGTAATTTTTGAAAGGCTAATCAAATTATCGAACATCTAACACTAATCTGAGTTTAATTATGCGAGTTTGAAATTTTATTTAACGAAAAGTTGTGTAATTTGCAAATAATAATTAATCAATCAATCAAAAACAATCCATTATATCTCTAATTAGAACAATAGCTAAGAGTTTCCTTTTCGTAGTCTATTTACAATTCGATTGTGAGATATATAACATGCCATAATCATGACGTAATAATAATTATTAGCTAACAATGCATTTGACAAAACTTTCAAAGATAGTGATCCGTAATCTGTTTTACGCTTAATTCGTATTTTAAAAGAAATTTTGAATATTATTTGAATGAATTTCGTTTATTTTTACATTGAATAGTCTCTTAAAACTATCGGAAAGTATTTCGATGTAATATAAGCAAACGTATTAACCATATCTATGGTGATTTTGTCAAAACATCTGTTTTTTTTAGATACCATTCGCTTAATTTTTCCGGTTCAATACGCATTACATCTGTTAATATTTATGTCGATAATAATGACGGCTACGATTGATTTTATATATAAAAAAAATTGTCACTTATTTTGATATGTATAATTAAAGGTCGAAATTGAGAGAACATTTCACTATAAAATATTGAAGATGCAATCCTATATTTTTTTGTAACAGTTTTTAGTACAGCTATTGCCTATTACCTATATGTTAACATAATTAACTGGCACGAGTATGACTTACAAATAAACTACAGATCTTGAGGTCCTGAATGCAATCGTTGGATCGAATCAATAATTACTTATTGGGTTTATGTGCCAAGAAATTCTCAGAAGAATACTGGAGTTTAGAAATTAAAATCGTTTACACTTGTTTACTGATGTCCCAGAAAAACACGTAAACCTAAAAGTCCTACCATCCCATTAGGCTATAAGAGCAATGGAATAGAGTGTACACAGAATGATTACATTCTTATAATAAGTTTTATAATATTAAACCGTGGCGTGTTAGCTTTGTTTAATTAATCTTGTAAAAAGAAGATTTAAATGGTCTTCGTGATTCTTTATAATACATTGATTGCTTATAGTAATTAATTAACTCTACGGACAAGATATATAAATATAAATTAATATATTAATATATTTGTTGCAGCCAAACCAACGCGTTACCGCAACCTTAAAATTGTCATCGTTTACATTCACCACATTATTGTACCCGTTATTTGTATATATCATTAATATTATTACTTTTGTCAACATAATGGTAAAATTAAAATCATCTACACAATTAATTAATTATCGTTTGTTAAAAACATCTGCTTAGCTACGACCAAATACTGCACTGTCATCTATTTTTTAGTATTAATTGCGTGTTTTGTTTTGTGGACGCGACACCGATACGTCGCCGTGAAACGTGTGGTGCGGTTTTTATGTGCATACACAGTACAAATTGCGGTACTGCTTCGGCATGGTTGCGGCGCCAAATACGCAAAGCTTAAGACTTTATGACATTAATAGTACTTTCATGAAGATTTACAAGTTTTAAGCGTGGCAAACCGTGATGTCTCACAGAATTAATTAATCATGAAGAATAATGAGGCAGGTGTATAAAGATAAAAGCACATTCATCCACATAAATCATTTTAAAAATTATTACCATGCGACTTAATTAGCGTGTTCTTTAATAAAGTGTCATAAAATTTAATAATTAGAAGTAAATACTTAATGCAAAAATATTTATTTATAAGTAAATATTTATTTGCAATATATTCAGATGCAAATGTCGTCAGTGCGGTCATGCTTTTAGGGTTTATTGATAATACTATAACACATTTTGTATCCTCATTCCAAACGGCAAGTGGTATTGTTTGCAAAATCACTATCTCATGGTATATCAATACATAGTAACAGCCTGTGAATGTCCCACTGCTGGCCTAAGACCTCTTCTCCTCTTTTAAAGGGAAGGTTTGGAGCTTATTCCACCACGCTGCTCCAGAATACACATGTGGCAGAATTTCAATAAAATTAGACACATGTAGGTTTCGTCGCGAGGTTTGCCTTCACCGTCAAGCACGAGATGAATTATATTCACAAATTAAGCACATGAAATTCAGTGGTGCTTACCCGGGCTTGAACCCACGTTCATCGGTTAAGATTCACACATTATTACCACTGGGCCATCTCGGTTTTGTATGGTTTATTAGATTTACAACATATTCAAAAAAACTAATGTTGAATGTAAAAATAATTGGGCATTTCTGTAATAATGATATTTATGGAAAGTGATGACCATTCACTCATCTGCCATACTTTTATGTATAACAAATATATATGTACACATAGATTGTAATTAACTACGCATTGTTTTAAATTCCCAAGTGAAATCAACATCCTTTATTCTTAATTCCCTTTTCACATTACGAGACCTTGGCATTGGCCCGACCACTGATCATACTCACTGATGGGACGTGGATAAAATTTAACGATAAAGCTTTAACAGTACGGCGAGCTCTAGAACAATTTACATATTTATTTCAAATTGTACATTTAAAAACCTGTTTGTAGTATAAATGTGTATACGAGAATTTTCTATTTAAAATTAGAAAGTAGTAGTGCTATTTTGTAAAGGATCACATAGTATCTCACTCGTGTAATGTTGAAAACTTATTATTTGATGAGGTATTTTGATTCGTATATTCTTTAAATGTCATAATTAATAAAGTTAATGTCGCGTATCACTATTGGACGTTTGGACATTGTTCTTACAGAACAACTCTTTTAAATTATAAAGCGATATATTAGTAGATGAGATGGACGAGTGAATATAAAAAATAATAGAAATAAATTCCTCGTCGCGATCAAAGGATAAAAATTTATAGGCATTGCAAGTTAGAAGCGAGAGCGAAATATAAGTTTCTAAGATAAAATGGCTTGTAAATAAATACTTTACAAAATATTTAGATTTATGCATCTGTTAATTTATAGTAAAAATAAATTTACATTAACCACGAGAACGGATCTTTACTACGCAAAGCATATTAATTTAACAATAATTAAAAACGGAGTTCTATTGTATAAACATAATATATATAAGAATAAATAATCATTAATAATCTATGTTTTTAAGCTGCGATAACTATAATAATTTAATGGATGAGTAATCAAACAAGAAAACTAGACTTACTATATATAAGATCAGTGCGAGCATTTTAGGTTTAATTCTACTTTATATAAATATTTACAGCGCTTCCAGTGTCTTAAATATTTCTATCCAATATCAAAAAACTATCAAGGTTTTATTAATAGAATACATAATATTATATTCTTGTTCATAATTCTTGTTTGTAATCATAAGAACAAAAGGGTATACTAACATTTAGTAATTTATATTAAAAAAGTAGATTTATCAAAAAAAAAATTGTTCTATGATTTTCATATTGCATACATATCAAGAATGAAACAAAGATTAAATTGTTTGTCATAATATTTAATACACCAACGTAAGGTCGGTTGCTGTCTTATTGTATCTAAGATAATAACTTGGTTTTCCACGTGTACGTCTTGATGATTTCCTTCCAATGAATTGTTATTTTATGTAATAACTGCTAATTAGACTGAAATGATGGTAAATTAGTGTGTTACGTTATTACGCGAAAGGATAATTTTTCTGAGTCTTTGAATAATATCGGTATAGAGTTTGTTTTTTTAAAAAGACTCATCCATTTTTAAATGTTGTTATTTAAAGTTTAAACTTCCAAATACTGCACAAATTTTCAAACACTTGCCAAATTAAAACCAATATTTTGTTTATCACTTGCTTAGTAAATATATCAACTACTGAACTAAAATTACGCATTCTTTTATAGCGTTACGTCTGTATATTAAATCGAACTAATTTGTTCCAAACTAATTTTAATAATACTTTTTTATATTATATTTAAGCTTCGAAGGCGAAAGGGGAAGTTCAATTTTATAAGCGTCTGTTTAAACGATAATGGAATCTTTATTTAATAAAATTAATCCTTGAATTATTATATTATAAGAATTCTCATAATAAGAATCTCTATTATAAGAATATTTTACTCGGTGGTAGAGCTTTGTGCAAGCTCGTCTGGGTAGGTACCACCCACTCATCAGATATTCTACCGCAAAACAGCAGTACTTTGTATTGTTGTGTTCCGGTTTGAAGGGTGAGTGAGCCAGTGTAATTACAGGCACAAGGGACATAACATCTTAGTTCCCAAGGTTGGTGGCGCATTGGCAATGTAAGTGATGGTTAACATTTCTTACAATGCCATTGTCTATGGGCGTTAGTGACTTACCATCAGGTGGCCCTTATGCTCGTCTGCCAACCAATACAATAAAAAAA
This sequence comes from Nymphalis polychloros, assembly GCA_905220585.2. NCBI lineage: Eukaryota > Metazoa > Arthropoda > Insecta > Lepidoptera > Nymphalidae > Nymphalis > Nymphalis polychloros. The sequence goes on along the minus strand of HG992246.1, from coordinate 3,463,060 downwards.
AATCCACGTTCTATTGATATATTAAGATTTATTTTTGTTATTCTATGTCTGTAGTCCATCAAATGAAGTCAATGCTTCAATACACGTACATGCATAAGTGATTAAACACGTCATACATTATTGTAATTTGATGTAAATTCGACTATTTGTAAATCATATGAAGACGTACAAGAATTGATTAAATGTTGTTAAAATGTATTGAAGATTTATAGTTTGAAGCTTTTAGATGCGGATTTGGAATGATAAGGTGCAATAACGCATGTGCATTGATAAAACCTCAATTAGTACATAATTTACGATTTTAAACTATCGCGCTATTTATCTATCATATAACTCCTCTAACTAGCTCAGCTGTACCCAACCTGAGGCCCCCTGGCCTTTTGTGGCTGGCCCACTTGATGTTACTTTATTTTAAACTATTTTAAATTTCAAAGGTTTTTATTAACACCTAAATAATTTGAATTAATAAACTGCTTGCGACCACGGACGCGGCAAAGTGCGTCATGAAATGATTAAAAAAAAAATTCAAATATACGTGATAAGTTCATAGTTGCTTAACGCAAATTGTAACAATCCCGAAATCTAAGAAATCATTACATCCTAAATATTTCTTGTTCGCGGCCGCGCCTGTTTGTGGATTAAGAAAAGGTTGAGTATCGCTGAACTAGCTCTATAATGTTTATAGGAAAACAAAGCATAATTATAATTATCAACGGCTATAATTATTTAATTTATTGATAATTTATTACTAATAGTCACAATTTTTTATTAAGATTATTGTCAAGTACTTTAAATGATTACTCCATAACATAAGAATCGTTGCGACTATTTTTATTTGTAAAAGAATTACACGTAGGAGTATGGTTACAATAGGTCTTTTTTTCCACGCAGTGCAAACCTTCAGAAAGGTACCTGGCTCCCTTGGCTTGGTACCGGGTTATGTGGGATTCTTACCCACTAAAACCACTGCTACTGCGATGACCGTCCCCCGCACGGATCGGAGATGCACCCGCGTTCTCTCCCGGGATACAATAGGCCTAATCTAAGTTGCCACGCTCAAATTTAGGATCTTTGACACGTACTAATAAATATATCTTTTTTTTTAAAGTTATCGATAGCGTAAATCGTAATTGTAACCGCGCTAGAATTCCAGTATTCCTACATTTTGGTATTCGTATGTGAACTATTATTACTAAAGACTTCATTACACTTGTCACTAATTTCTTCGTAAGTTCGTCATATCTCTCAGACACACCATACTACACCTTAAAGTTCGAATGCTCTGCCATTCCTAAAACCAATCTCCTATATTTAAGGACAATACCATACTTACTACGCAACGGAACGCAGAAAAAACATTTATGAACGCCGGGAAGATGAAAACATGAAGTTACAACCAGATCGTTAAATTGTATAAGTTTTATATAGATACAAAAAAACTCAATGAAACTGAATGAAAATGAAAATGAATGATTTAAAAAAATATTCTTTTGAAATTGTATGAATGATTTAAAAAATCAAATCATTTGTATTTAAAATCACGCCACAATAATGAACGGTGCATTTTATGACTTCATTTCAAATGAGCATAGTTTTTTAAACATCACAATGAAATGCTGATTAATAATGAATATAAACAAAAAAAGGTACAGTGATTATGAAATATGATTACTAGTACTGTTTTCGTCAATCCAAAGTGATTCTTATAATAGAGTGCATATGTTTCTGTGATATAGCATGCTTTGCAAGCTTAACCCTTATTTGCATCTAGATAAACGTCACATCCCCGTGCCCATGCAGGCTTACCAAGAGGTAGGCGTGTAGCCTTTGTAGCTTGCGCCTCAGGTTCTGGCGCAGAATTGGCATTGCCGCTCTCTACATCTGCAACCATATTTACTGCTGAAACTATTCATACATTACAATGAATATAATATTCATTTTAAAAGAAAACCTTTAATTCAATTTTAGTGTAAATTATTTTTTTAAATAATTGTTATAGCGTTGCACAAGCTCTTTATTGAGAAATATAATACGATACATGACTTCATCCTGCGATTTACGAACGGAGTTAATTATATACCTAACCAATAACAAACTGTACGAAAGACACATGAAATAAAATCAATAATATTTGATAAATATATTGAATAATATTTTGAAATTAAGAGTAAGTTCAAAATTTAAACAGTTGAATGATCATGTTATATGATTAAATTTAATATTACGTTACCACTGGTTCGGAAAGTCTATTCTACCGAGAAACACTGGGAAGAAACCTTAGTTTCTCTTCTCAAATTAAATACATACCGAACTATCGATGGACAATTCAATTTATATGACCCGTATGAATATCTATGAATACAAACTCCACGCTTTTTATCAGCTACTCGAATAGTCTTTCATTAATTACTTAGCAATTCTTGTACTGTGTGTATAAATACACGTTTGCGTCGCATAATAATTAAATAACCAATTTACAATTAGTTCGTTATGCAATCAACTTTAAGGAAATATGTATTATTTCCTGCAGCGATGCTGTGAATTTTGATAATGCACGATGAACGTATTTAATTAGAATTTGTTTACAAAATGAAAAACTAATTACAGGATAAATGAATAACTAACCGCAAAAATGCACTGAACCGTAAATATAAAATTATTGAAAATGAAGCATATTATTATAATTTAAATAAATCATTACAATATTTAACTTCTTATGTCCAAATTAACCAATTTAATAATATTATTTAATCTGTGGATATTCTAGATAATAAGGTATATGGTCGTGTGGTCGTATGGAATTGTTAGAATGAAGCTTAATAATAATTAATTATAACAAAACGGGATTTAGGATTTAGTTATTCAATGAAGGCAAAGCTAGGTGATTTATCGAGTTCACTACAATGCTTTTTTATTAAACAAATGCGTTGTAAATTTTATGACTCTATCGCTGTATTGTATAACCACAACTTCCTTACTTCTAGAACATTTAAATAAAAATACAATAAGTAGCAATTGACTTTCAGTTCCACAGGGTCATGGTGACTACGGAGAATGTCATTCAGCCGAAATAAAGTAAAATGTTTATTTAGTATTTGATATGAAATATTGCAGACATATTGTTATTATTTTATACATAATATTAGATACAAAAACGTCTTTCTTTAAATACCAAAACTATAAGGCTATAGAAAAAATATATAAAATATAATATCACAAACGGCAGAGCAAGAAATAGTAATGCGAGTGAAACCGAGCGGAGCAGCTAGTATATTAAAAAAAAAACTAAAATAAAACGGCAAAATCAAAAATGTACGTAATTAAGTTCACAATAGATCAACTATCTATGATTCAATGTAATTTCCTCATATTATATATAAAGATAAAATTGAAATTATTTTAAAAGCAAACTAAATGTATAAGACTTAGCAGAACGAACAAAAAACATAAAAATACATACTTTTGCGTCGAAGCTTATCCGGTTGATGCGTAGTTTGGACAAATCACCCGGATTTGATCGGAATATAGATGAGCCTATTTACGTATTGCTCGTATCATGCATTATTTACAATTGCACTTAATACATTTACATTTTAATTGTATGCTTGTGTAAATTTCGCACGTTATTTTAATGATTCTAGTAAACACGATTTTAATAGTGTTTTATTCGCATCATTCAAGATCTTTTGCAAATGTAGATTTCGTGATGGCGTTCGAAATTCGAATCTATTTTTTAAAATCATTGTTCTACTTCTAATTTCTTCGATAATTCTCTCATTTTAGTAAGTTAAATAAATGTGTTCTGTATTGCCACATAAAAATATTCGTATCTTAACGGATTCGAACATTTAATCATAAATCCATTAAAGACTTAATGTATCTATTATATGTAATAAAGATTATAGTTTTAGCAGCGCTCATAAAGAATTGGTTACAATATAGGTGTTACCAAAAACGATTCTTATTACGTGGTCACGGTTCGTTAGCATGTAATAACATTAAAACGAGAGAGGAATGTTAAATCAAAGCCAAATAGCCGGGCGACGCTCTCCTCCGATTTGTATAAGGCAGGATATACACAGACGATTATATATAAAAAAAAATTAAAAATGCGTTAATAGCAAAAAATATATAACGGCCAGTGGATCTTTTAAGTAAAACTTTATATATAAAGGAATCATCCGGCTTTGTAGACGTAGATTGCCAATCTCGCAAAAAATTAACAACATATTAAACGTTTTTTAAAAACAGAATTAATTATCACTAAAATAATACGAACACGTTCCATAAAACTAGCTTGATAGAAATTAAATAAAAGTTTAATATAAATAACGACTCCTCAAGTTCCTTATAGAATAAAAAAATAAGCATCATAAATAACTGATATTCATATTTCGATACGTTATTTTATACAGCGTATAAATATAATAATGATAATGGAACATATAACAACGCAATGTATTGAACGGGTACAATGTACATTTAGCATTAAGCCAACGTACCAATATTATTCGGCCGCAATTTAAATGTAAGCTGTATTTTTAGAGACGATTAAAGATCATACGCATTAGTTTATTCAGCATTTATCCATTTTTTTGTTTTATAAGTGTGATAAGGGTCATATTACATTCTATTAATCTCAAAACAACTACAATCGGTATGCAAAGACCTTTGGCCGTTGTGTAGTTGTTTATCCGTATCTATTTTGGATGAAAATACTTATGTACCTACATTTATTTGACTGTTTTATTTGCATAGTTTCGAAAATCGGAAAATTAAGTTTGAAAAACAAGATTCGATCGAATGTTGTTACTCTTGTCATCTTCAAACTGTTTCCGCTTTTACTTTCGTTTCTTAATTTACTATACGTAAGTTATATACATGAAATTGAATTATATTTTTATTTTTAATGTGAAATATAGTAGCAAAAATGTATTGATTCTAAGCTGAATTGATATTTCAATTATCAGACGATAACAGAACTCTTTTCAGTAAATTTAATCTGTGAAAAATATTACACCGGTAAATTAAATTATAATCAATGATAATTATTTATTATTAAAGTTGACATACATGAGATAACAATCGTTACACGGCACTACATGATAACGACTTTACTGGGATTAAGATAAATAATAATTATTTAAAGTATTTACGATAAGTTATTATTAGAAAGACGAGAAGAATACAATAATTAACAAATATTTTATATAAAAAGAAAATAATCTTTGTAAATTTTAATAACGATATCATGTAAGCACACGTTTTGGATAAATAATATTTTAGAAATTATATGTGCATTAAATTTACAACTGTGATCGTTTAACACAATAGAGGAGGAAAGTAAAAATTACAATAAAGAAAATGTATTATTTTATATATGTATATGTACTTAATTATCATATTTATTATTTGTATATCTCATTATGTTTTAATAACAATCATCTATATAATATTAATGTTGTTGAAAATATTATAATCGGGCTTACAACTGCGACATACTTGTACCTAGTTTTTAATTTGGCTTTCGTTTCAAGGAATAAAAATGCAACCGTAACAATCAATATATAATATATATATACATAGATATACATTGCAAATGTTAATGCGTCAAATATTTAATTTTACGATTTACTCTTTGATGAATGTATATATAGTTAAATAATGGGTACATCGATATAATTCCGTAATATCAAACCACGTGGTACGTAAATGTACACATATTTGAAAATGTAATATGTATAGTGTAAATAATGGAATATGCGCCATTAATTACCGTTTATTTGAGAAGCTTTTGAGTACACATTTAATTAGTATTATCTCATATTAAGATACTAATGTATCCTTTAGTTAATTCCTATCACTGCTAACTTATGAATTGACCAAGTGCAAACTTAATTCAGTGTTGTACACAGTAATGACTATTTATCTTATACAATGTATATTTTTATATATTTACTAACTTAAATTATGTGTTCTTTTAAGACAATTCGGAAAGATTATACTGGTAAGTCATATTGGTTGTTTATATAGTTGAGTATGTAAGAAACAGAAATATTTCATTCATCGCCACAGAATCAAAACTGTGAATAAGTGGAAAAATGCCGCTACGAGTATTCCAGTGTACATTTATAAATTTTAATCTTCACGTCAAGTATCGTATATCTTATTTTTATCATTTATATCCGCCCTGATTAAATCTTCTATGTGAAAAATTAACGTAAAATAACATAGATATATTTATATCGCGAATATTTCACATTTTCATATTAAAACGTTTGACATTTGTATATCTTAGATTGAATCTTGGTGATTAAAGTCTAGGGTTATTGTTTAAAATATAATATACGTCACTGATAATTGTAAACATTAGTATGATAACTCATACACAAAAAGAATGTAACGGATCATTGTTTGATAAACAAAGTGACAGCGACAAATTACTTAAATATCTTTACAACGATTAACTTATCTCTTGAATTTTGTACATTTAATTGACATTGTTCCCAAGAAATAAACTGCATGCATTAGTATTGTATATGATTAATATCATAATAGTAAATTTCATTTATTAACATAGTATAATAAATTGAATTATAAGTCATTAAATAATTCATTAATTAACATTTTTTTTCCAAACTAGTAAATTTGCATTAAAGCATTGCATTTGTTAATCTTTTATTGTTGGTAGAAATTAATACAGACCATTCACCATTTATATTACCACTAAACAGTAATACTTTGTGTTGTCCTCTTCCAATTTCAAAGGGGCATACCATCTTGTGTTGCAACGCAATGACAGGGTAAAAAATGGTTTATGTATATGTCAGTGCCATTATTATCATTTATATTAAATACCTACGTAGGCAGACTGGCAAATGAGGGCCCTACCATCCAGTAAATCTATTATAATATATGGATGAAGACGCCACGATTCAAAATGAAAATTCCCTTTTCCTAATATACCTCCATACAATAAAATTACTGAATCTCAAAAGTGCTGAGGGTAGATATAATACATTATGTTATCTAAATATTTATTGAGAACATTCATTACTATTATATATGCGATATTATTTATATGTAATGTTATGTACCTACGTTATTTAATAGTAAAACAGTTTACTTATCCAAAGAGAATATTTACTGCAGTGGGATATTAACGTTTTTAGTGGTGTTAAAAATATGAACCGGTTACTAAGGTGTGAAATAAATAAATACCAAATTTATACAATAATATAAATAATATTTAATTATTCTCTTTAAATTTATTTTTTTAGATTAAAAATTAGGGATTTTTAATAATAAAATAAATATATAGATAGGAACGTCAAGAATATATTTAAGTAATAATATTTTTAAATTAATCAATTATTATTTTATAAAGCTTAAGACGTTCTTCAAGCCAAAATATCTAACATTAATGTTACTTACAAATTCTTATTGTTATTTATCGTAAATAGTAAAATACTTACTTTGAACGTTTTTGGTTGCCATTATTCACGTATCTCGATTCGAACACAAATGATCTAGTCGCACTGCGTACGCGCACAAAACTCGTAGACTATCGCTACGTTGTTTTGCTACGAGATGCCTATTATTAGTTGATTATATCGGATTGATGGCACTGTAATAATAATAATTATATTTTTAAAGCGCGACCGGAGCGGGCAATGTTCAAACTGTGAATGACAACCCGCCCTGTTTTCGCTTAGCTCGTGATAAAGTGGTAAATTGTAGAACAAATAGTCGCGTATGGACCGATTCGCTTACTTCACTGCCTGGAATAAGTTTAATAAAATAATAGTTTATTTTCAATGTTACGATCTGTCATTTTGTGTTTATACGGCAGTTTTTTTCTCAACTCAAATAAACTTCGATAATTCAAAAGCTTTAATTTTTTTAGGTATATAAAAAGATCAATGAAAACCCTTCCTATATACAAAAAAGTGTATGTACGTGTATTAAATATATTAGAGTAATAGGAGGGAATAATATAACAAGATACATATAAATATATTAAATATTAAATGACCTTAATCAAGATCAAGAACTGAATCAATATTTCTAAAAAGAAACATATATTTATAAACTTGAAAAAAATATATAAAATAAAAGAATGCTACAAGAACGTAACGTATATCGTTAACGTTTCACCGAATTCTTGAATTCTCAAATTATTTTTTGTTTGTACTCAATTCCTTGACTTAGGAGATAAAAACAAGTATTTTTTTAGGATTAAGTCAATATAATTATAAAACGTGATCTTATATTGATATAAAGATATTTAAATTTAAAATAAACTTTCATTTGTTTCTGAATTATTGGTCATTCCTTCACATAAATTATTTATATATATCGAAATAAGAACTGAATATATAGGGATTTATAAAACAAACAATATCGTAAACATTAAATTTCATTTTCATAAAAATCTATATTGAATGTTAAGTTTGTTTTTTGTTTTTTGCACGTTTTTAATGAGTAATCGTTCGTACAAAAACAGACAGTTTTTATCAATTACGTACAAGGGTTTCCCAATTAATTAAAATTTAAGACGCAATTATATGCATATCCCGTACCATTATCACAAAAATATTTTATTTTAATTAATTTTCAAATCGATTTTATTAAACATATTAACCATTTTTTGTGTATATTTATGCATTAAAACCAAAAACCTCTAAATAGTTTCAAGTTATTTATTTTTTATATTTTATCATATTTATTAAATAATATTTTACATCGGTTGTATTATTAGTACAAGAGCCCAATTCTACTAACATAATTGTCACTTTATCGGAATCGAACCGTAATCGTTGACGTTCAGCTTTTTCCCTATTCATTATCCAGTTGTGATTCGATTTATCCTTGATGGAACGTCAAAAGTTAACAATTAAGTTTGACTTTGAAATGGTTTTTTGGCTTTTGTACATGGTAACATCATACTGATTCGGTTTTCTGAGGAATAGTCGCAGCTGGATCGGAATCGAATCGAGAACGTTAATAAACGTTTTACATTAGTTGAATGGCCACCAGTATTGTGTCTTCTTTTTTCAAATTTCAAATTAATGATGACAGAATGAGTCAAATCGATGTGTATCTACCCACAATACAACGTTTATTTGAAAAGCAATATATGATTAGCCTTAAGTTCAATTTTCATGATTATTTAAAATCATTAAGTGTAATGATTTCGTTGATTCGATAAAATTCTAAGAAGATTTATTCAATAAATTTTTAGTAAACATTAAAATAAATAATGCAACATAAATTGCAATAAATGACTTTCGTCACTTTAAAATGATTAGTACGATGATTATGTGATGATTTTTTGTCCAGCAACATTAGTCTATCTCGAGGTCAAAACACAAATAAAGTACGGAAGTAATAATTATATAAAGTAGCCAGCTCGTGTAAATACGTAAGATCAAGTACTTATATGAGTCTAGAACGTGTATTTTAAGACGCGTCATTTATGTTATATTTTTGTAGAAATAAAAACATTGTTGTATATATTAATCATACTAATATAATAAAGAGGTTAGTTTTATTGGTTTGCTATTCGGGATTTATATAACACATTCCATTGATATGGAACACAAAAATAATGTTCATGAAACATAGCTACGAAAAAAATCATTCCTCGATTCGAAGCGCTGCCTATAAACTAAAAAAGACACGATTTTAATTACGAAACTTTTTTAAAATTTATAGTCTTATGTACGGCATTTATTAATTTTTAATACATTAGTAATAGTCCAGTCATCTTATTTGTGTTAAAAAGGAGAAAAAACAAAAAACTAAAGTTTAGATCAATTTGATAATTACCGATTAAATTTTAAGTATTTTATTATTTTTTTTTAGTGCAAAAACATTTTATATATTTACACATTCATACAGTTTACATATTGTTATAAAAACTAGTAGCTTAACAAATTTTATACGATAACTTGTACGCTTGGTACGAAATCGACTTTCTAAAAATATCATGGTTCACTATAATTTGGTACAAAGTTCTGGCGGATAGCTATTATAAAAATTTTACTTATTGTAATACATAACTTAGACACTTTAGAATATATAAATAGTCAAAATAATAATCACGTAAACATCTATAGTAGCTTTTATCGTACTAATGTTATACATTTTTGTTTAGTTATTCTTTGAATTTACTCGGTGGTAGAGCTTTGTGCAAGCTCGTCTGGGTAGGTACCACCCACTCATCAGATATTCTACCGCAAAACAGCAGTACATGGTACTATTGTGATCCGGTTTGAAGGATGAGTGAGCCAGTGTAATTACAGGCACAAGGGACATAACATCTTACGCAGGTTGGTGGCGCGTTGCCGATGAAAGCGATGTTTAACATCTCTTACATTGCCAATGTCTATGGGTGTTAGTGACCACAAACCTAGCCGCCGAGCTATGCTATAAAAAAAAATCTCTTACAAACTATTAATTTGTTTGATATAGACCACTATAGATAATATCTTAATAGTTTATTTATTTGTTTATCGTTTATCAAGTGATGTAAAGATAAAAATAAGTGGATAGGATACTTTATTAAGATTACAGTGAAAATATCAAAAACTGTCAAATTAAAAGTTTTAACGAAATATTAATGATAACACATACTATTTATATACTAATTATATGTATATTTATATATATATATATATATATATAAATTTGCTTTTAGTCAAAAATGATCAGCTTTGTTCTCAAACTTTGGTAAGAACTAGCGGACTAATGAATCAGAGGGTACATTTGTCCAGATCACTGGTTCATTATATAAACAATATAAATAATAATAAAATATTTAAGTTGTAATAAGCGCAAAAAATCTTGTCGGTTTTACCTTACAATCGGATAAGCAAAAGAATAAAATAAACTATGAGGGTATAATGAAATATTTGCTCAGCGATCTTACATACGAGATCGCATTCCAGCGTATAATATTGTTATTTCTTTATAAAGTTTCTCGATGACTTATTTTACTATTATTTATTAGAAAAGAATAGACGTATTCATTCTTCCGTTTTATAATGTGGTTATATTTCAGCTATAGTAAAATACTAATTATTTATTATAGAAAATATTTATATTTTAACATGTACGACGAAAAGAAATTTAAAGCAATTGGCGTGAAACTGGGGCCTGTATATAGTATCACTTGAAACTATTATATTGTTTATTACTCGCTATCTGGCGTCTTTATATCATATCTAATCTTTTACATAACCTCAAAAGTGGCTGATTTTAATGGAACATTGTTCTTATGATTTTCATTCAATCGCTGAAACTAAACATTTTATACATACGAGGCGCATATATTGGTGAGCCGGTTGGCGTGATTGGTAGATACTTGCCTTTTGGCGACGCAGGTCGGGGTTCGATTCCCACCCAAGACAGACATTCGTGTGGGTGTAATTATCTATATAAGTATGTATTTACAAAAGAAAAGTAGTATATGTCTGGTTTCCATAGTACGAGCTCTGCTTAGTTTGGAATCAGGAGGCCTTGTGTAAATAACGTCTGAGGATATTATTATTATACATATAGTGATCACGTCGATGATGTAGGAAACCCTTAGAAAGTTACACAGGGTCGTTGGAAGGGCCTGGGTTTAGAGGGTAAGCCCACTAAAATCACAGCTATAGCCGTCTTCGGCGAGGATTAATCAAGAGACAGGTATTCTTCAAATGAAGCGTCGTTTTCTAAGGCCAAGGAACTGGCCTGCTCCAAGAAACGCGATAAGGGATCTAAATACACTACTCAACAGAACATTTATACGTTTTTTGTATTTTCACCTGAAATCATGTGATATTTTATTATAACTTAACATTTATAGGATAGTCGTAACGCCGATGGAATGGAATTTTGCTATAGGGAAATGAAGTAAAAAAATTAAGGTTTAATTAAATTTCTTTGTTATCTGTAAATTAAGTTTTACGCACCACAGGTAACAACCTATTGTTCACACATACCAATATTAAAATCATATAAGGAATGTAAGAAATACGTATCGATATTATAAAAAAATGAAATGATAGCCCGATAACTGCCCTACTCAATTCTAAATAAGCGTCAATCTCTCATCAGGCTAATGCCTTACGCCCACTTCGTTTTGTTATTGCGGAGTAGCAAATAATTTAGCAACGAAATGCCTACGGTTTAAGTAAACACTATTCGCAATGTCGTTGACGTTTGAACATATCGGATGCCTGATTAGTTTGGGGCAACTTTCATTCGTATTAAAAATGTATATTCGATGAAGACATTTCTATGCTTTGGCGTCATCTAACCAAATAAAAGCAACGCTGTACCAGGTTCTTTATCCGCCTAGTTTCGCTAGTGAGAATAGCCATAAATGTGCCCGTAAATTTCCCAAAGGCTTAGGTACGGGATGGATGTGGACTGCCCAGGATTGGGATGGGTGGCGCTTTATGAGGGGGAGGCTTTTGTCCAGTAGTGGATGGCAAAATGCTGGAAAAAATAATGGTGGGCAAAGGTCTCTCCTACTCTTAAGTAGAAGGTTTGTAGTTTATTCCACTGCCGACTTTCAACCGGCATATACAGTTTTCACGATGTTTGCCTTCATCGTCGAGCACGAGATGAATTATAAAGACAAATTAAAAATTAAAATATATGAGCATGAAAACTGAACGAAGCCAGAATTCACCACACGATTTTCGATTTCGATCAACGTATCATTATAAGTTAGCCATCGCGGCTATTATTATGTTTCTTTAAGTTACGATAATAACTAATGTTCTTCTTATCATTTCACAGAATCCACAACGAACATTACACAATAATACATAGCTATTTAAACCCATATTAAACAAAGTACCTTACGGTCTTGTTAATTGTTTAATTGATTTTTTTTCTCAATGATATCAAGTTTGTCAAGGTGTGTATCTCATATATAATATCGCTCATTTTTGTTATAATCAAGCGGATGTTATTATTAGAAGTGATAAAATTGTGTACATTTCGTGAAGGATATATTAAAAGATTGTCATCTTTATCTTTCACTAAGAACGATGTGATAGCGTATTATATTTTGCTTTTTATCTATTTATCTAAAATTACTTTTATTAATAACGTATATACAACATAAACTAAACAGAATTACTTGTTCAAAGTGTAGGGGTTAAAACGGGCATAAAGAAAAGGAACATCGTGATTTTCGGGAAGCACGAATGAGGGTTGTGCTGCTTAACTTAATCCACAGAATCCAAGATCAAACCATAAAATAATTAGTAAAATAGAAAACAAATTTTGTATTTTTTGGTTTATCTATACACCTAGGTGTCAAATATATATAATTTATTGTTATAAGGTATAATTTTGTTTTTATGTAAAAGAGGCAAACGAGCAAGGCTTACCTGATGGAAGGTGACTACCACCGGTCATGGACACCTGTAACATCCAAGGCTTGCATTTACGTTGTGGGCTTTTAAGGAAAGAGTACGCTCTTTTCTTGAAGGTTTTGTCATATCGGTTCGGAAAAGTTGACGGCGGAAACTGATTCCACAGAGTGGTTGTGCCTTAGAAAGTGCGCTGTTGTGGATTTCCAGACATCGAGGTGTTGAGGATGAAATTTCGAATTCTGGCACGGTGGTGAAATTCAGCGGCCGGGACTAAACCAAAAAATTCCTCAAAACATTCCCCGTGATACAAGCGATAGAGGGTGCAGAGTGACCCGACATCTCTACGCAGATCCAAAGTATCAAACCGGTCGGCGAGAACCTGACAACTCGAAAAGCAGTTCGAGACGTTGAATGCGATGCGGGTGAAGGGAAGGAGCTGGTACTGGGGAGCTCCCGCCCAGAGATGAGAGCAGTACTCATCTAAGTACTGTCTCGCCTTGTTGAGCACAGCAAGCTTTTTAGAGGCCAATTTGGCTTTACCTTCCAATACTTACGCAGTCAGCGTAACTGAACAACGTTCGAAATCTCGAAGCCAAGTATCTCGATATTGGCTGTGGGAGCGAGGAGAGTATTCTCAAAATGAATACGCAAACTTGAGTGTTATTGGGGTTGAACTGGACCAAGTTTAGTCGGCCCCAGTCCGAGACTTTGGTTAATAAGCTCTCGACTTCAGATACAAGTTTGTTCCGATACTCGTCAACGTGTCCCGAGAAATATTAGCGCGGCCGGTGTGTCCTATACACTGTCTACAGTGCTGTCATCTGCATAGCAGTGAATGTTGCTGATTTGCAATAATAATAATATTACGAGTAATTAAAGATTGTATTATATCTACAAATATATATCTGAAATATATATTATTAGAATATAAATTTGCGAGTAACGGAAATGATAAAATTTGGAAGTATTCCAGGCGCAAAAGTCAGTAGATACTACAGTAATCATTTAACAATACCACGTCATTTTTGTTAACGTTGAAATTTTATTATCACTTTATCATTATTCCGAATTTTAATTTATATATGATACTTCGATGAAATGTTCAATTTTTTTATCATTATTATAATTCTCGGTTTTTTTTTATCATTTATAACATTTACAACATCATTTTTATTACCAAATTATGATAATTATTTTACTATTTCATCAATTGTTTTATAGATCATTGTCGTAGATTCCTTACGCAATCGTTTGTATTATTTTATATAAAGTTATATGTCGCGTTATGTTTCAATGTTTATTGTTTAATGACACCACTTTAACTTATTCCAGTCTAGCCTAAAGAACGGAAAGAACTTTGAATAATAAATTTACGTTGATTCCAAAATGCTAAGTAAATAATATAATAAATAAATGTAGTATCATTTATTTATTTATAATATTATTGAATAATAAATAATACTTGTAAAAAATGTAATTAGTTTATAAAAATTATATTTTTCAATACCTCGAAAACAACTTCAACTTTGTAACTTATACAATATATTATACAACTTCAACTTTATAACTTTACATATATTATGTTGGAATTAACATAATTTTAATATATTAGAGTTCATATTGTATGATTTCATCTAATTTAATTCAATTTATATAACAAAGAGCACACTGTGGGAGTTCTAAGAATGTTTTGTATCCGCAGAACATCCAATTATACGCCTACATAACATTTTTCAATAGCTTTACACTCAATAGCTCCCATTAGATGATCCTGTGTCAGAAACGAAAGAACGAAAAATACACCTCATTTGTATGTAATTATAGACTAATTAATCAATAAAGATTATTTTAACGATAATTCATTTGTTAATATCCATAAATATTAATTTCTTCAATAAATAGACATACATTCATACATTTACTCGAATTTCTGTTATTGAAGAGCGCGTGTTCATCTATAACTTATTATATTGTAACGCTAAATATAGTTTTTTTTTTACAATTTATATATGTATATTATATGACTGCCTCGTTGGTTGGTCGTTGGATATAAGGCCGTAGATGTCCTGTCGGTGGTTCTGGGTTTAATTCCCAAGTCGGGCCAATAAATAGCTATTGGATTTTTCTGCCAGAAAATTCTCAATAGCAGCCTTGAGTCTCTGGAAGTTGGAAGTGTGTACACTCCCGTGGCTCGGAAAGCACGTAAAACCGATTGCCGTCCCATAGGATTATGGCTATCATAAGGAGGGAAGAGAGAGTGCACCTGTGTTTGCGCATACACTTGTGCCCTATAATATCTCCTGCGCAATTGGCTAATCTCTCTTGAGATTGGCCGCCGTGGCCGAAATCGGTTTAGAAGATATAATTATTACTATTATTATTATTATGTATATTATATAATTTCAGATACCATATGAAGGTACACTTAAAAAAATCCGCCAAAAAGAAAAAAAAGTAGTAAATAATAATATATAATAAAAAATAGTTATAAAAAGAAATTAAAGTAAAAATTATTAAATGCTGGTTGCTGCTTACTAAACTAACATGCTGATTAAACTAACATTGCTTTCGTGCAGGTTGCTAGACCTAGACACACATATGTAATTTGAAGATATAGATTTCCTTACAAATGTTTTCCTTCAGCGCCGAATACGAAATAAATTATGATATTACCGGTTAATTGTAAGGACTGTCTAAGCTGTCGAATGCTGTATATAGTTTAATATAATTAAATTATAAAAACACTATCCGAATCTAGCCGATACCAAACGATCAATTATTCAAGTCACAATTTATCTACATTTATTATAAACTAATTAATTTACGGTGACTATACAATCACCAATATCTGGACCTGCGATCTTCAGTCAAAATCTATGAATTTTAGCCGTCGTACCATCTCGATTAATCAAAAAAAATGATGATGATGAATGATGAATGAATGAGTATGGTATGGACTTTGTTACTCGAAATAAATGTACGTAGATATTATTGAACTGCTAGTTGTAAACAAGTTATCGATTATCAATTTTATTATTGTCGGACAGTAGTAATATTTATAATTGACTATGTTGTTTTATCTTATCAAGAAATCTAAAAAAACATCTACTATATTATATTTATAGCCGTTTATCATTTAATAATTTTACTTTTATCTGTTCTTTTTAATAATGATAACTTATTACGAGGATTATTCATAATTATAGTCCATTAATAATTTTGAATTATTATTGTAAGCGACGTGTAACAACGTCTCTGAACGTTTCTTCTCATGAGTACCACTTACCTATGGGTGCAATGGCATATTATTTAAAATATTCGAATGACGTCCAATTAAACTTGTAATGCTAATTGTTAATACTATTTTGTGTTCATTTAATGAGGATGGTTAAATATAGCACAAACACACAATACAATAATTTACCTTTAATAGTAGGATAAATACAAGTGATATATTAAAAGTTTTCAACGCGAGTGGTTTAATGTGAAACTACCAATCTGATTGTTATAGAACTTTTACATTGTAATAGGTTACATTATAGACGACCATAGGCATCATAGAACGTTTGTATGACGTATAATTTTTATATTATCGTAAGGAATCGATTAAGGCTATCTAAACTTTGATGCTGATCCTTGTCCTTCAATATAAACAATGCGACCCGTGCGAAATTGGGACGGGTCGCTTGTTTGTTATAAAATCACATTACCTTATGTATTTGTAAATGTATCCAAGTCCAAACAAAGCCCGTTTCGTTTAACCAAGTTATAAAATAACATCGTAATTTTTTACAATAATTACGTCTTATCATAAAAATAACATTGTTCTCGTATAAGATCATCTTTATAACACTAGCTACCAACCCCGGCTTCGTCCGGGCTGAATAACGGGCTATATAGAATATTTATATCGTAATACATATAATAATAATAATATACGCGGCACACGTCAGTAAAGCTTCCCAATCGTCATTTTTTTTCCGACATCTTGCATATTTATTGTCAAATTTGTAATTGGTGAAAACCCAATGAAAAACCGTTCAGTAGTTTTTGAGTTTATCGCGTTCAGACAGACAGATGTTGTTGTTTATAATAATTAGTGATAACCATAGCTGAAACATGGCTGAACTCCCTGAAGTGAAAGTGATAAAGTGATAACAAGGAGTCTACTGATAAAATGTTTCGCGAGATACCGTCGGCGCCATTGTAGTTAATATCGGTATGTAAATATTTCTCTTGACATTAACTGAAGGTTAGATTAGATAAGCTATTGTTTGGTTACTATGGTCAGAGCATTTTAATGAGACGTAAAGGTTAATTGTGATGTTTTAATAGAATGTAATTGCTGGTAAATCGGGATACGTTTGTGACTCTGCCGCGGGTCTGATTTATACGGTATCATCGACAGTAAACACCACAATGCAAGCCGAGATGGCCCAGTGGTAAGAATGCGTAAATCTTAACCGATGATCATGGGTTGAAGCCCGGGCAAGCACCACTGAATTTCATGTGCTTCATTTGTGATTATAATTCATCTCGTTCTTGACGGTGAAGGAAAATTGCTAAAAGGTTTCCTTACGATGTTTTTCTTCACCACCAAGCTCGAAATTAATAATTATAAACAAAAAATAATCTCATGAAAATTCAATAGTGTGTGCCCGGGCTGGAACCTGCGACATAATTTTAGGATTCATATTTTCGAACCACTTGGCGATCTATGCCTCGATCGGATCCTAGGTATTTTGTAATAGTAATACTGTAAATATAAATAGTTGTTACGTTAATGTTGTCATTGAATTTGCGGTCATTACAAGTAAAATGATAGAGCTTACCGCAGCCCTTATGGTAAAGGTTTTCCTTATTATTCCATGAATTTCTGAGAGAGAAAAACACCACATCAAATCAATTTACCGTTATTATTGTTCACACGCTGCCAGTTTCCCACCGATATCTTAAATGCGAAGTTTTTATTGAAAATAATTAATCATAAATGTATATCCCCAGAAGTGTTTAAAACAATAGTTAAAGGAAACATATTATATATATTAAGCATCCAGAAGTTAAGCTGATTTTACAACAATTGGCCTTTTTAAAAATAGAACACAAACACAATTCATGTAAATTTATGTAAATTACTCACTGAATTACTCTTAAAAATACAAATAACACAACTGAACATTCAAGAAATCACAAGTTGCGCCAATAATTTATTAATTACTTTACCTTTCTGTTTATAAAACGGCGGTCTTTAATTAGCGCGCATCTTTTTTTATAAACAAAGCTGTTAGTACGAGAAATCTCCTAAATATATAATACTTTAATTACTTATAGAAGAATTATTTACATTAAATCAATATAATAATATATAAAAATCAAAACACAAATTAAAAATATGGTGGCAAGAATGCTAGCCGCACTTGCCCTGTGATATTTTTGTCAAGTTATGCTGTGTATTTACAAATTGAGTGTATTTTTTGCATTAATTTAACTACAGGTTAAAATTCGTATAATGTAATATATTTAATAATTTCAACCGTAATTACGAGTATATTATATTGTTTGGGCTGCCTTTGCAACACATTTTTTATCCCATAAGATATTGAGTAGTGGTATATTTAAAAAAAAACAACACATATTTCAAATTAAATAAAAGTTTAAAAAAAATAATAATTTGATATATTAATTAACATAATAAAATTAAATACATAAGCTGAATTCGTTTTGCTGCTGGGGTATTATTTGTGTATTCAAAGATTTTGATGTTACATATAACTTTTTATATCTTTTTTCCTAAATCGTCTCATTTACGATTATATTATGTAA
The DNA here is from genome assembly GCA_905220585.2 of Nymphalis polychloros. NCBI lineage: Eukaryota > Metazoa > Arthropoda > Insecta > Lepidoptera > Nymphalidae > Nymphalis > Nymphalis polychloros. The sequence goes on along the minus strand of HG992246.1, from coordinate 3,443,858 downwards.
TATTACCCATACATAATACATTTCCCTGAGTCTGTATTTCCTGATAGGTACAACGTTGGTGTCTTCAAATCCAGAGTAAACAGGTTCCTTCTAGGCAAGCGTGCTACCTCCTAGACCGTGTCGTTGCTTACCATCAGGCAAGATAGCGGCCATCCGCTGGCCTATTAACGATAAAAAAAACATAAATAATAGCTACTTCAGGTAGTACAACAAATTCTACGATAACCTTAAAATACTGTTCAAAGAAACAGCCATTTTAAAAAAGTATTTATTAGTTCCACACCATTTAAAAATAATTATAGTTAATTTTATTTACTATCAATATTTATTAAGAAAAGTAATTGTATTACATTAAATAAATAAAATGAATATAATATAGTTAAACAATAACGAGCTTATAATTATTTGTTAATGTTAGTGGTATAGTTTCGTGCAAGCCCGTCTGGGTAGGTAGCCACTCTTCATATATTCTAACGTAATATATTCTATTGTTGTTGTTGTCGTTGGTGGCGCATTGACGATGTAAGGAATGGTTAATATGTTCATCGCCCATGGACATGGAACTCCAGTGTCCATGAGTGATCACTAGACTTTCCAGTCGACCTACATACTTCAGTAAAACAAAAGATCCGTATACGTTTAACAGGAAAATAACGAAAAAAAAATATCCTGCCCTGGAATTTCAATTTATTCTAAACCTATATGACGATACAGGTGAATATTGATTTAGTACGAAACAAGGAAGGTAAAGGAATCTCAATAAAATTAATTTGCACTTTTTAACAATGACATTTAGTCAATAGTCTCGACCGCGTCTCGTCAATACCCTTAGAATAAAAAAACGTTTTCATGCTCCATGCAAAGTGATTACTAATTTAAGTAACGAATTTTTAATGAGATTGCTCGTAAAATTGCATAGGTTAGTACATAGTTGAAATAAAAATAAATGTAATAATGCCATTCATAATTGATTATATTTATTATTCTTAATTTTTATTAAGAGAAACACTTCTCAATCACATTGTTATTTATGCTTTTACTCTCGTTGATTATTAACGATTGAATATAAGATTATTTAGATGCACAAAGAAGTGTTTTTGTATGAGTTTAATTTTGTTATATTTTTTCTTTCATTTTGTAAGAAGAAGTTCGATTATTTATAGGACGTCTGTAATAAAATTATTTCTGCACGACATGAATAGAATTGTTGAAGAATATAATTACAAGATGTCTGACGATGTTGTATTACAAAACAATTTGAGATTTTTTAATCTCATAAAGATTTTAGATTTGAATTAATATAACAATAGCTTATACCTGTGCTCATTGTATGTAGATTATATATATTAACATATTTACACACATATACCTTCAAACATATAATTAAGTACTTAAATGATGTAACCTCGTAACTACCAAATACATTTTAAAGAGCCTTTTTTTGTAACTTTGTTATAAATATATTTTAATAATTTTGTTTGATAGCTTAAACAATGATTTTGTATAGGGTTAACTGATCACGGAACATTGCAAGATTCATTCGTCCATTCACGGTTCCTAAGAATCAAAGGATAACAAAAAGCAAGATTATATTTCTCGCGAAGTTGTAGGCTGTTTATGTCAAGGTGTTAATTATAATGAATATACTGTCTCCTTCACTTCCCAACAGCATTTATTTACAGTCAGTTGTTTATCAACCATGAGGACCATTAGGACATCCTCATAGTATTTTCCCGTTGACCTTTTCGAGGAACGCCAAGCCATACTTCCGTCTACAGTGGACATATGTTAAAAATAAAATCATATAATAAACGCAGGTACATTTTGCATATTAACCCTGGCCTCTAACCCTTAAGTACATATTTACAAAATGCAGCAACATTTTGTGATGTAAATTATTAATATAATAAAATAAAACTTAAGTCTCTTATACTCAAACTTTTCTGTATACGCTATTGACCGTTACTATGGATAAAAATGCATTGTCATCAGAACTGACCAAACATGTAAAAATTTAATTTTGCTTGCAAAATTTGACCCAAGCAAACTAACTTAATTAATTTAACATTGCCAGGCAGATAAAAGCTTATAATAAAAATAATTCGGATAATTAACATAATAAAAATAAATGCATTAGGCTGAATTAATTTTGTTTTGGTTGTTCTCATTTTTCGTGTATTATAATATTACAATTACAATACTACTCATATAATAACTAGCTGTGCCCGCGGTTTCACCCGCGTATAATTAATAAAAATATAATGAATAAAAATCAGCCTAGAACCTTCCTCGATAAAAGGACTATACAACACAAAAATAATTTTTAAATTCGAACCAGTAGTTCCTGTGATTAGCCGGATCAAACGAAAAACTCTTCGGCTTTATATATTATTAGTATAGATGTGATTTACGAAACTAATCCAAATTAAAATGCAGTAGTTCAAATCAATTACAATTCAATATCATATTTTTTTCTTATTTATAATTATATTATGTAATATTGTGATAACCCACTTTAGCTAGCAGAGCGAATTCCGCGCTAATCTTACTAAGATCAAAGAAACAGCCACTAAACGGTATTCATTAGTTATTACTACTAAAATATTACCTAATTACCAAGTTTATATAAATCTTATCAGTATTAAAAGGTTGGTTCGGAAGTATGGTTGTTGCTTGATAACAAAGATTATTAATGCTTGATGCGTACGCGCATCCTCGGGGACATCACTTAGCAAAACGCCGGATGAATACCGACACGCTCACCTTGCTTATGACATTGTTTATGACATTTCATTGCATGATTAAAAGACATTAAACATTTAAATAATTATTATATTCATAATATTAAGATAACTTTAACCATTTTGAGATCTGTCAACTGTCTTTCGTGTTAGGGTAGGATATGATAATTACAATTCTAAGAGTAAACGTAGCTCAGATCAAATGGCCGTCCGCTATCTCATTGGCCAAATGACTTCTTAATTCAGCAAAGTATTTTTTTTTAAATCTTTTGTCTTCGCTATTCAGCTGAACTGAAACGACGGAAGTGGAAGTGGGCTTAAGGGGCACGTGGCAAGATCGACATATTAAATGTGGTAAAAATTGGTAATTGATAACAAATTGCATTAATCATCCAATAACAATAAGGGCAAAAGAAATCGAATTTGTCAAAGACTACCTTGGCCAGGTAATCTCTTTCACAGGGGGGTTCCCAGTACCCTGGGATTCCTCCCTAGTGAATGGAGGCCCGCATAGGCGGGCCGGCCGTCGGAGCGTCACGGTAGCATGCGCAAGCGATCCCGTGGCGCTCCCGTTAAGACGGGAAGGGTACCGCTGGGTTTTTAGTGGGTATTCCGATGACCGGGGCACACTCGGTGCCTTGGACATATGGCGAGCCCCACATACCCCCCCCCCCACTGTTCCCGTGGGGGGAAACGAGTCATGCGTTTTCCCAGCGTCAAAAAAAAAAAAAAGGTAATCTCTTTCCAAGCAAGATAGACCAAAGAAATTGATAGAAGCATTGAAAACGCCTGGAAGAGTTTTTGGTCAATGAAAGATCTTGTGAAGGGCAATCTCCCACTATCCCTAAAGAGGAAGCTTATTGACGTATGAATTCTTTCTATTTTAACATATAGCTGCCAAACATGGTCCAATGATCAATGGAGCGTAGTATTCTGGGTATCAAATTATCAAAAGAATTGTGGAAAGAAAGTAGAGAGGCCTTTGCCCAGCAATGGGACACACCAGGCTGATAAAAAAATAATAAACTTTTAGCAATTGGATTTAAAAAAATATTGCGTAATATCAGTTAAATTATAAAAAGGTGTATAATTATTATCTGCTTGTAACAAACAAATTATCTTACATATAAATTTCAAAGGTACTCTCATTTTTTTTTTAATTGGCTTATTTGTAATTGTGCCGATAATATATGCTACGCGCTTTAAAGGTATATTGCCATGGAATACAAAATTACTTATTTTGAAATATAAATTATATTATAAAAAAAAAAAATAACGATAACATCTTTTGCCTTGCCTGAAATAATAATATAATAATATCCTGGGACATTATTCACACACGGCCATCTGATCCCAAACTAAGCAGAGCTTGTACTATGGAAACCAGATAACTGATATACTACATAAACTATTTTTCTTTTGTAAATACATATTTATATAGATAATTACACCCAGACTCAAGACAAACAAATATGTTCATGCACACAAATGTTTGTCCTGGGTGGGAATCGAACCCACGACGAGCGGCGCGAAAGGCAGGTATCTACCAACCACACCAACCGGCTCGTCAACAAAATGGTAAAGTAATTTTTAAAATACGTATAAATACAGTCCTATGAGAATTCACAGTCATTACTATTAACGTAATTCTTAGAGATGCGTTCTTTATTGCAATTACGAAGTGTTAGTTTATATGAATCATAAGATTTATCACAGTGCTCTATAAGGCAATATAATAATCCCGGAACATTAAACTATTTGTAAATTGTCATATTATAAATTGTAAAATTTCTCAGTAGCATATACAACATTTTTTCTTATTATTAAAGTTATCAACGCTGTGGAATTGTAACACAGTTAAATTGTTATGTATTAAAGAAGCAATACTGTTTATATTACAGTTATATTGCCTCATTGGTCTAATGGCTAGTTTATAAGGCTGTAGGTTCAAAAACAATTGGTTTTTGGATCAATAAATTCCCAGTATCTTTTCCGAATGTCACTCTATCGTGTCGGATTACCGTAACTTCTGGTTATAAGGCTATAGAACTTATACCTGTGGTTGCAAACACACTGCATACGTTAATATATCATGCACAGCTGGCTGGACTTTAATAAATACATCATTTATTGCTAAAGAATTTTAATGAGGAAAATGCACACCTTACTAAAAATTACCAGTTATGTCTACTTTTTGAATATGCCATGAAGATGTAATAGACTGAATATTTGTTTTTTATTCTATGTTTGTCACAAAATATGTATTTTTACTTACACATATTTATTGTTTAATTACGTCAATATAAACAAGTGCTTACATAATGTTACTCCTGAGGATTACTTACAATATAATCTCCGAATAGAATAATATAATCAATTTAATCTATTAATCTCAAACACACAATGAGTAACACTTCAATCAAACCCTTACATAATAAGTTATACAATAATTCCGATAAGCGTACATACCATTATATTTCTTATGCCTTTGATATATTTTCTACATTTGATTGAACTGTTATTTAGTTAAATGTTATACTAACGGTATTTTCTATGTCACGACTTTAGGAAAACTCTAGTCATATAGTATTTGTTATGCATATCACAGATGGACATAATGAGAATTAAATCCATTCCGGAATACTTGCATAGTGGATAGTCGTGAATTGATTCAATCTATTGATTCATTGCTATTCTAAGTCCGGTAGCGCCAATATACATACTTAATTTATTAATTACAAAGCGAGAAATACCCATCTATGATTAATGTATTGCCTGACAGCATAGATAATTTTAAATATTACATTAAGTAAAATATTGTAAAAAAAATTATAATGATTTCGAAAATTAATTAAATTTCAAATGTCATATTGGTAATGGTACAGATAATAAATCGAACAAGCCGTAGTAAGGTTGTTCTCGGAGAAATTCCGCACACGCATGAATGGAACAGACGCAACACGCGGGCACGGAAGAGCAACACTATGACACCAATGATCGGTCGGCGAAACGAAACGGTATAGTTACATATGCATTATGTAAAACTTGTCTATATGTAGAGCAAAAAGAAACCAGAATCCTTATCGTGTTACACTTCAGGTAGTATCGAACTATCAACACGACACAGAGTTTTATAACGAGTGACCTATTTATTTTGTAACTCTTAATACCTTATTCTGTTTGAGCTAATAATCTCAGAGATCGACGACTAGGTATTTTACAGGAATTTTAATTTAGTGAGATAGCGGCACTCTCTGTCTACACAAGAAAAGTAAAATAAACTTATAAGATCAAGTTTCTAATCTCGTTACCTCTTTATGGCATTTAGGGTTTTTACCCACTATACGCAACGGGTGATTCTCCACGCGGACCGTCTAGGCCACGTGAACGTACTCACACACAAATAAGCGCCCCACACACACAAATCCCGTGCCGTTTGTCACTTGAGGTGGACGGAACTCGCTTCAGAGAGAAGAGTGATTTAGTTCTATAATCATATGGGGAGTTAGACCTTCGATGTTTTAGTTACACAGCAACCGTCCAGGGTGAGGCCCAAATATTTGATGTACATGGAAGTTTGAAGCACGACCTTTTTTTTATTGTATAGGTAGGCAGATGAGCATATGGGTCACCTGATGGTAAGTGGTCACCAACGCCCATAGACATAGGCATTGTAAGAAATGTTTACCATCGCTTCCATCGCTAATGCGCCACCAACCTTGGGAACTAAGATATTATGTCCCTTGTGCTCACTCGTCTTTCAAACCGGAAGACAACAATACAAAGTATGTACTGCTGTTTTGCGGTAGAATATCTGATGAGTGGGTGGTACCTACCCAGACGAGCTTGCTTGGTTATGATGTCACATATCCATAAGAATGACAATTTTGATAGAATCGATAACAAACCATGTATAAGTATGACCATAGAAACAAAGTTATATATTCAGACACTCTGTTTCCAACTTCGCTAAGTCTTCAGATTATTCTCGCGCAAGATATCGATACTAAAATAAAATAAATATTTAGTCGTCTGATTTAGAGCATTCGAAAGTTCAATGAACTTAAGGCTGGGTATGAAACATATAGCAAAACTCTTTAAAGAACTGTTTACAATATCAGAAAAACGGGTACTCGTGTATGTTGCTCTATATATATTTATTATAATGTATTTATTTATTTATCAAAACTGTACACATATCATTACAGGACATGGTTGTCCTAATTCGATAATGCAGCACGTTTAATAACAATATGTCAAATATGTTACTACGTTATATAAGATATAGTCCAGATAGCTATCCTTGTGAGCTCACTCAACTGCAACAAAACAAATGCACCCTGTCGGCGGCGGCCTATCACGTTGAGGGTACGCAACGCGCGCGTCAGTGGCGCCTCCTTGAGCAACTTGCTTGGTTGAATAATGAATCTATTTATCTATATATACATCATATAAAATTGAAGAGTTAGTTGCCCAGTTCGATTTTGATATCCCATTTATTGAGAAAGTTTATAGAGTATATAACATCACGCTCCGACCTACGGGACAGTAACGTCTAATGCAGGTAAAACCGTGCCGGACAGCTAGTATTAAATAATAGTTAATAATGTTGCCGTCCAAAATCTTAACTCTTAAGTTAGTGCTTATTACGAAGTAGACTATTTGCAAAAGTTTAGGTACTAAAAAGGCAAATACATATAAAAAGTTTATGGTAATCGAAGATTTTCATGAAAAAATAGGGGTTTCATAAATATGATTAATTAATCAAAAACATTGTATTATTTTGATCACATACAATTATAATATTGTATATTCCAACACCACTTTTTGTATGATTCTTAGATAATAGACCATTAATTGTTGAATTGTAAACAAGTATAATATACGTTCGTGTTTGGGCTTTTCCGCAACGAAAAAACAGTCCATTGTTGATATGAGTCAACGCTCTCAGAAAATTCTAGAAAGGTCGGACCAAAAAATTGATTGTTCGTATAAGAATTCAGCGAGCCGGAGTCCAGGGGCGGTCAACTACCTAAACAAGATGGTGCGTAAACCATTATTTTTTGCACGACATTTTTTCGGGTAAGGATAATTTTAAACTACACGTAGATATAAGAGAATCTTTTGAGAATTCATAATTTAAGTTTAATTACAGACACAGAAATAATATAGTCTAATCGTCATCTTTTTTATGCCTCTTATTTATTTATTTATACTCTTCATTATACACACTGATAAAAAAAAATATATAATAGAAATAAAAAATGCAGTGCAACTACCGATTTATTCCAACAGAAATAAAATTGAACGACTATACTTATTATTTTTTATAATCTGTCCGCCTGAGTGTGTATATACATTAAACATTGCGTAGATGGAGAAGAATTTGTAAAACAAATAAAAAAAATCATCGCTTATGGAAGAAAAATAATTACCTGCGACTGAAAATATATCAAATAACGATAAGCTGAATACTTAGCTTTATTTATTTAAATGAAAAATTTGACAATATTCAATTAATCAGCCAGTGTTCATTATTATTATTCTACTAACCACGCCCTGTAGAATCGAATAATTATATGAGTTAATAGAATACAAAAATATGTGTATTTGTAATTGAAACAAAAAACTCTTCACTAATATATTAAGAAAATCGTTGTTTTTGATTTAGAAGAAATCCCTTAAACCCCAATTTAATGGTGTACCTATAGCTTTATTCGATGATCCGCAGGATTCATGGGTGGATGGTCGTGACCTTCACGAAATTCTACGTATTCGAGGATCTCGTCCCGCATGATAAAAATACTGCATTAACTGAGATTACACTTTATTACTTCAAGGTATAATTTTTTATAGTTATGCTATATATTGTAATGAATTGGCTCATTTATAAACTATGTTTGACTTGCTCTAAAATCTAAGCAAACTTTACTTTTTTTATACCACGTAAATGCGCTAGTATAATGTTACAAAGCACTTAGAAACTTAAGAATCGCAAGGCTCTGTAGGCTAAACACAGTTTAAAAACATACTATTGATCTAAATGTTTATCATCAGCTACTTATTTGATTTTTTTTAAGTTATCATTATAATTAATCAATTGAACTATTCCACTTCCCTTAGAGTTTAAATTTCAAGATTCTAAAAAAATAAAAGACAATAGGTATATTCTTTATTTTATTTGCAGTAAAACATCCAATAATTTCGGTGTTATGCTCTCAAAGACAGACAAAATTAAACGTTTTTTTATAAAAAATATTATCCTCTCAGTACTTTTATGATACTCCGAAATAATTATCTTTATAATTATAGAACCGCAATTTGAAGGCACTTTATGTTAATACAGTCATATAAAAACACACCATTACAGTTGAGTATATTATATTCATATTTTCGAGAACAACTAAGATGAGATTATAACACGTAATTTTTCCACCGATTGACGTAGTTCCAATGTTTCTCGTTTATAAAAGAAACAAGTAATAATTATGTTTTTTGTTTTTTTTTAAATTGCCAACCAAATTACTATATCTGCCCAAAAAAATCCATTAAATCGTCAACTTTAATGGACCTACATTTCATGTAGGTAATAACGAAAACAATAATTTTTTGGTCACTAGAATAAACTACAAATAGATCTTTATAATTTTAATTAACGATGTAAACGTGAAATGATCCGAACTTCGTTCTGAAGCGATCAGCAGGCGAGTGCTCCAATTATAAAAATAGAAATACAGAACAGTCGTCGACACGTGAGCCGGCTTTCTTAAATCTACAGTGATTAACCTTAAAATTAAATGTACTATTGATATTACAAAAATCAGCAAAACAGATTTTAAATAAAATTGAAAGAAAAACATAATTGCAAGCCTTAATACTGAACCATGACGGAAAATATTGAGGGTTTCTTCAAGAAGTTTCATGATAACATAAACAACGCAATTGACGACGTGACAAGAAATAATTTCGCAAATTTAGAATCGAACTCAAAACGGGTTTTGTATTTGAGCTCTCTACCATTAATTAAAAATTACAATCTCTCAACTGATGTAAGTGAAGTTAAAGTCGGCGGTAACTTTCCAGTTATAAAGGAATTAGAAAAATCTCGAGCTCTCAAAGATGAAGGAAACAAGGCTGTCCAGAAAGGCGATTGGATAAAATCTTTACAATTGTACAGTCAAAGTTTATTGTTTATGCCACAAAAAGAGAGTAAGTAAAACAAACATATCAAATAACATTTGAAAATCAAATATTAAAAAATAGTGCAATAGATGACAAGAAATAGATTACTTTTTGGTGAAGAAAAAGAGCAATTTCATATAAGTAGCTCTAAAAATGTTTTGAATTAAAAAAAAGAATAAATTCTTGTTTTTTCGCAGGTGAAGAGCTGTCAATTGTCTATGCGAATCGTTCAGCAGCTTTAAATCATTTGGAACAGTTTGAAGATGCTCTTTCAGATATACAACGTTGTCTATCTTTGGGTTACCCTCGGCACTTAAGGTATAAAGTTTATGAGAGGAGAGCCCGATGTCTACTCGTATTAAAAAGGAACCGAGAAGCAGTTAAGGCTTTTCAGTAAGTACATTGCACTATTATAATATAAATCGAATGGCTTTATCAAACTATAGGATTCTAAATTCAATTGTAAATTACAGAGACACAATCATTGCCTTGGATGAAGCTAACAATTTAAACAAGGAAAAAAGACAAAAATTGAGAACAGATGCAAAACTCATGTTAGAAGTTTTAAATAAAGGACTAGTACTAGCTGGAAATCCAAAAGACCCTGAACCGTTAAAGAAAACTCCACCGAAACCCAGGTTACCTGGGAAGCAAAACTCGCAATACCCGGCTGCTTCCGAGGCAATTCAAATTGATTTTGACGATGATAAAGGCAGGTTTGCTACAGCGACTAAAGACATACAGGCTGGCGAGGTTCTACTCATTGAAAAACCTCATAGTGGTGTTTTATTAGGCGAATATTGCAAAACGCACTGTCAAAACTGTTTCATAAAGTTAGTTCACTTTCTCAGTCATTTCATTTAATATTATTGTTCATCTTATAAAACTGCATTTCCATATTTTCAGATGTCCGATTCCCATACCTTGTCCGAAATGTCCGAATGTAATATTTTGCAGTGATAAATGCTTAAAAACCGCATTCGAATCTTATCATGGATACGAGTGCCATATTCTACCACTCTTATGGAAATCAGGTTGTTCTATAACTTGCCATATTGCTTTAAGAATGATTACTCAAAAACCGAAAGAATATTTTACGCAAATATACAACGATTTGGAAATTAAGCCATCAGGGATATATAAAACTGACGATTACAAAAATATATATCACTTAGTTACACACGAAGGCAAAAGGACGAAGCAAGATTTCTTGCACAGGAGTCAAATGACAATATTTTTACTCAAACTTTTAGTATTAAGTGGCTATTTCGAAGGTAAACATAGGGAAAAGGAAATAGGTCTTGATGAAATTAAGACAATGGAAATCGGAGAAGCTTACAGCGACGATATCGCTTTATTTGGTAGTCTTATTTTGAAGAATCTTCAAATACTTCAGTTCAATGCACACGAGGTATTTGAGTTGCATTGCCCTAAGCCAAAAGTGGGGCAATGCATCATAAAACACGATGGAAAATCTATATTTTTAGCAGGTGCAGTCTTTCCAACTCTCGCACTGTTTAACCACTCTTGTGACCCAGGAGTTGTAAGGTAAAGTATAACAAAATCGACCACTGTATAAAATACTCCTATAAATTCTCATCACTAGTACTTTTACTTGCATTGCAGATATTTTTGCGGTCCCTACGTCGTTGTACGAGCTGTAAAAAATATAAAGAAAGGCCAAGAAGTCGCTGAAAATTATGGACCCATATTTACAACGGTTTCAAAACAAAAACGCCAAGCCGAACTTAAAGATCAGTATTGGTTCGACTGTACTTGTATCCCTTGTGAACAAAATTGGCCGACTTACGCTGAGATGACTGAAAACTATATGCGTTTTAAGTAAGTTTTCTAATTTAATGAAAACCAACATATCTAGGCTTGAAAAACTATTAAAATTGATAGTAAGTTTAAGTTAAGCAAAACAAAATGTAGATTTTATATTTAAAAAAATCTTTTTAGATGTGACTCTGATCGCCCTTGCCCCAATGTTGTGCCAGTGCCGTGTGATTGTAAAGAATTTATGGTTCAATGTGGTCTATGTCAACAATATACCAACATTCTAAGAGGACTAAAATCGTTACAAGTAAGTTTATGATAATTATTACCTAAAAATAATACAGTTTTAATACTTCACACACCCAGACAAACACATCACAAAAATAATTTATAAAAAATACAAATAAACTAAACCATGACAACTCGGTCTCATAATTATAATTCCTGCCATAATAATATCATATAAGGTAGATAATATTATGGTACCCTAATATAATACCCCGGTTTTATGTTTGAGCAAAATACAATAGAAAAATGTTCATAATACAATATTTAAATACTGTAAATGATATGATCTATATATAGCGTATGTAATAGATACGCTATATAATAATATCCGCATGCGAAAACCAAATTACGAAACCATTGAAAATTGGAGTACAAATATTGGCGCGTATCACCGATATGTCTGAAGCATGGAATTGATATATATTTAGCAAGCACGTTCAAATTAAACGATAAATTTTAAGTCAAACGTTTATGATATAAACATTTTCCGCAAATTAAATTAAGTCTTATAATCAAAATAGGACTGTAAATTTTTTGATGAAACGAATATAAGCTTGATTCCACTTACATATAAATGTCAAGCTGCAAATCAATATGACAATAATTGGTAAATCGAAATGATAGATTTCCTTAACAATTAAAATTTTATAATTTATTTACAAACTAACTTTTTGTCTTTTTGCTCTGTTTTTGATGATGTAACCGTTAATTACCTTATTTTTAAAATATATTTAACTGTTGCTAACTATTTTATTTTTATAGATAACTAAACAATCAAATAAGGTAAGAACTGACATAACCGACCGCGTTAATAGAACACTTAGCGGAAGTTCAAAATCGCCAGCGATTATTATAGTTATCTTATGTTTTTTTTTGTATTTATTATTATTAACCTGAAACCACATGCTTTGTAATTCTGATACATGAGTATTCAACCCGTATAGAAGCAGCGATTTGGAATGAACTCCAAATATCCTATTTGAAAGAGGAGGCCAGCTTGTATATCCAATATTGGGACATTTATAGAATTTAAATTTACTTTATGGAAATTATTGCGAATATTTGTAAAACAGATATGTTAGTTTCTTTTAACGCTTTCACTGCCAAGCTAACTTACTCGTAACGAACCCCGACGCCCGATGCCGCAAAATATTTGAGGCATATACATACATAACACTCGGTAGCAAAGGATCGCATTACATCATAGCTACGACTAAGAATCGATTCTTTTTTTTTATAGTAAGCATAGGTAAGTGGCCGCCAACGCCGAGACATTGGCGTTGTAAGGGATGTTAACCATCGCTTACATCGCCAATGCGCCACCAACCTTGGGAACTAAGATGTTATGCCCCTTGTGCCTGCAATTACACTGGCTCACTCACCCTTCAAACCGAAACACAACAATATCAAGTACTGCTGTTTTGCGGTAGAATATGTGATGAGTGGGTGCTACCTACCCAGACGAGATTGCACAAAGCTCTACCATCAAGTATTCGAAGGCATACAGCTAAATTACTTTTCGGCCAAATTAATTTTATGATGATAGGTTGAGTAGTTAAATCGCGAAAAGCGTAACAAATAAATAAACTCGCATTTATTACATTAATTAGTATAATATAGTCTCATTCATTTTTCCATATATTATAATGGTATAAGGTCCTCCAGACCGATTTCGGCCACGGCGGCCAATCTCAAGAGAGATTAGCCAACTGCGCAGGACATATTATAGTGCACAAGTGTGTGCGCAAACACAGGTGCACTCTCTTTTCCTTAGCTCTCATAATCCGATGGGACGGCAATCCGACACGACCGGAAAGAGTTCAGGCGGAGGACCAACGGCTTAACGTGCTTTCCGAGGCACGGGAGTGTACACACTTCCAACTTCCAGACTCCGGGCTGCTACTGAGAATTTTCTGACAGAAAAACCCAATAACTATTTATTGGCCCGACCTGGGAATTGAACCCATGTCAGGTCAGTAACAAAATTTTAATGGTAAGGCGGCATCGAAAGATAAGTCTAATAAAACTTATATTTCGAATAAAACTTATATTTCGAATAAAATGCATAATATATAATCCAATCAAATATTTTATTACCATTTAATTAAACGCAAAAAAACTCTATTCAATACACGAAGGAATATACTCCTTCATAAATAAAATAGCAATGTATATCGTACAACACAAATTTATTTTATAAATTAAAAGAATAAATTGTAAAGTATCGATTGGTTTATTACTACATAAAGTACCTGTTGAAGATACTAAATAAAATATTAAGACTAGAATACAAAAACCATTTTGCAAGACGACTTGCGTGATGTTCCTAATACTATGAAAAAAAGTCGAAAATTAAATATGAACCAGATAACGATCAACCGACTACGGGTTAATTCATTGCATTGAAGCAAGACGACAAATATTTATCACCGGCCAACACTCAAGACTTGCACATTTGCACATAAACGTTCCACCACACTGGACGTTCAAAACATGCTCTTTAGCTATCTAATAATAATATATACAATTAAAAATTATAATAGAAAAAGCTTGCAAAAACATTTATGATAATTACATTGCATTTAATTTAAAAAAAAAATAGATGAGACTTATTATTTTTAGATACAGAAACACATTTCGATTAAAAATAAAATATTTAACGCATTCAAAATCCTACCGACTTGAGCTATAGCCCAATCAACCCATCCAACCCATACATCAAGCACATAGCCTGACATATAGAAACACACGCACACACGCAAATGCATTATCCTCCTTCGCTGCGCCGTAGTCGGTTTAAAAAGGACGAATTACTTATTAATACTTCATTTACGTTTTATTATAATTATTATATCTTGTAATTTACACACATCAATACATATAGACGCCATACACGATTGTGTGGCAGAAAATAGTATCGTTGCGAAACAATTCATCAGCGTAGTAATCAGTTTCTGGATCCCAGATGCATCTTTGTCCGCATTTAAACCCAGCACCCTTCATCTCCAGTAAGGTTGTCTGAACGAGGATCTTGTATCTGAAAATTGCAGAAAAATATTAGATATTGCGACATCTAGTGGCAAAAACCATAACTAAATTCTGGTTGATTGATATTTATTGTGCAGTACTAATTATAAATAAGTGATTTAGATTTTATTCGGTGGTAGTGGCTTTGTGCAAGTTCGTCTGGGTATTCTACCGCAAAACAGCAGTACTTTGTATTGTTGTGTTCCGGGTTGAATGGTGAGTGAGCCAGTGTAATTACAGGCACAAGGGACATAACATCTTAGTTCCCAAGGTTGGTGGCGCATTGGCAATGTAAGTGATGGTTATCATTTCTTACAATGCCATTGTCTATAGGCGTTGGTGACCACTTACCATCAGGTGGCACATATGCCCGTCCGCCAAACTATACAATTAAAAAAATCTTAATCATAATAGTGGACATTCCTTTAATGGAATAATCCACACAGTCATAAATTGTTCTTTTAGTTTTCATGTGAAAACGTAACAAACGAACCGACGATAGTACTATTATAGCGTCGTAGGTTTTGGCATTTACTTTCGCATTTTATAAAATTAGCGTTTATAATTCAACTCGTGCTCGACGGTGAGGGACCTGCGTGTGTCAGATAAGAATTCACCAATCCGCAGAGGTCAGGAACACATCACAAACCTATTGTTTATATATAATAATAATAATATCCTGGGACATTATTCACACAAGGCCGTCTGATTCCAAACTAAGCAGAGCTCGTACTATAGAAACCAAACAATCGATATACTACATATACTACTTTTCTTTTGTAAATACATACTTATATAGATAAAATTACACCCAGACTCAGAACAACCAGACATGTTCATACACACAAATGTCTGTCCCGGGGTCGGAATCGAACCCACCACCTGCGGCGCGAAAGGCAAGCATCTACCAACCACGCCAACCGGCTCGTCTCGTTTCAATATCACACACTAAGTATACATCGACTGCCATCTGAATGACCCAAGCATCGCTCATAATTGTACGTTGATGATGAAATGTCCGCGAGAAACCTTCACCCAAGTTCAAGTGTATGAACGAATACGTACATACATACGCGAGACGTACTAATAATGTATATTAAGTTAATATAATTAATAATATCAAAAGTTAACATTCAAAATCTTGTGATAGAAACATAACTGATCTCTCTTTATTTTAACGATATCTACTTACTTCCTTTAATTAAACCTGCTTCACACTTGCACTACACTTACAGCAATTACATACATAAATGATGTAAAACTATTTATAAAGGCTTAAATAAAACCTATATGCCTGACCTACATAGAGTATAAGCACCTTTGCAGAATATTTAGGTCGATCAATGTCATTGAACCACATTCACATAAAATATTCACCTGTGAATGTCATACTGCATTTAAAGATTTTACACATTATAAACGCAAAAGTAACTGTCTATCTGTCTATTACCCTTTCTCGGCTAAGCCACTGAAACGATTTTGATGAAATTTGAAATGAATTAAGCTCGACTTTTTTACATCCTATACCTGCACTTCCGCCGCACTTTACGCATGCGCGAAAAAATAACTTATCTTGTTATCGTTCGTGTAAAGCGTGTTTATTAATTACTTATAATAATATAATTAAATAATGGCCCAGTGGCAAGAATACGTAATTCCTGACCGATTACAGGTTCAAGCCCGGACAAGAACCGTTTTTAAAATTCATCTCGTACTCTGTATTGAACAAAAACATCATTTTTATTTGTAATATTGGTAGATTAGACAAAGAGTTGTATTCAAATTATTAAAGGATTAAGAAATAATTGATAGATCTTAGATAGTTACCTCTTCATATCAAGGTCTTGAACTCGTTGCCTTACTGCGTTCGAAATAATTTTAGCCCAACGCGGTGCTTGGTCTGCACGATACTGGCGATCTGTCAATTGCTCTTTCATTGTTGATAATATTATGGCCTTCACATTCCGAGCTTGAAACCTATAATTATTTTAATTGTACATTAATTGTATTATCATTAACAATATATACTTTATAACATAGCCTTAAGGGGACGAACTATAGACTGTACCAAATATTTAAACAGTAACAGCCTGTGAATCTCCCACTGCTGGGCTTCAGCCTCTTCTCGTCTTTTGAGGAGAGGGTTTGGAGCTAATTCCACCACACTGCTCCAATGCGGGTTGGTGGAATACACATGTGACAGAATTTTAGTGAAATTTGACATATGCAGATTACCTACTCTTTGTATTTTTTCTACTGTAACATAAATTGTCAACATTTCGATTTCATTTAATGCAGCACAAAAATATGAGGCAGCATTAGAAATAAGCCTCACAATATTATCATAAAAAAAGTATACTAAGATTAAAACCTTTTTTAAGTAAATTGGGACCACAGCCTGTTTATCTAAATTATAATTATATACATCAAAAGGAAGCAAATAGACAACAGAATTGTGTTAAAGAGACTTTGCCGAGGTGATTTTTAAAAAAATTTACATGAGACAGAAGCCTATTCTTCTTTCCTAATTGTAATCCTTCGAAATCTTTTAATATTCTGCATATCTTTTTAATGATTTATATGAAAAAGGGCTAATAAATTTGCAATAACCACATAATTTATTATTATATTATCAGGCTAAGTATCTATATAAGTAGCTTATATAAACAGAGAATACATACTTATGGCCCAGACGTGGTCGAACTTCATATTTAGGTGGGGCAAGAGGTTTCTCTGCTTCCACTGGACTAAGTCCTGCTTCACTTTCACCACTTCCAGCTTGCGCTACTTCTGGCTCCTCATCTACAACTACAAATTTTTATAGTACTTATAGATTCATTTTGTAAAAAAAATGCATCATTTATTTGTACAGTAAAATTAATAGTAAATAATCAAACATTCAAACCTTCCTCTTCGTCAGCCATTTTTGAAATTGTTTAGTTGCGCTTTCTGTGCCAAGAACTGAAAAAGGAATTAACAATCAAAAAAAAAATCCAAGTTCAAAATATATATATCAATCAACATTAATATTGCAGTATACAATAAATATGTATATAAGTAAGGCTAAGTTTAACTGGATACTTTTTACTTTGTGCCCAGGACACAGAGATTATGTACAAACTTGGCCGTGCAGCAATGGCTGAAGGAAAATATGGAGAAGCCATGAAGAAATTCATTGAGATGTTAAAGCTCTACGATGCTACTTTATCTCCACCCTATCAGTCTTATTATGACTGTGTCCAAGACCTGAGACGCTGTATGTTAGCTTTAGGCAATTATAGTATTGTGTAAAATCTTGTTCTTATTAATGTGTGTATTACAATGAAAATACTTCTATATCACTAATAAAACTTATATAACGTGTTAAAAGTTTAAACATTAAATTAATAATGAAAAGAATAATCTTTCATTCGCAAAATAAGAAAAGATCCAAAAATATAACTATTTATAAAAAATATTATGAAACATTATGATATGTAAAAAAATCAATGATATACTAAAGAGTATTTCCAAAATTAATTATTATTTATGGATTATTTTGATTATTTTATATACAAACATTATTATAATCTCAAATAGATATAAAAACAATGTTCAAAAAAATAATGGATGGACCAAATGCATGGATAGATGGACCTTTAGTTGTTAAATGAATATATAACAAAGATATGTATATAGGACTGTGTAATTGTGTATTGATCGAACGCGCAGTTACTTATATTACTACTTGTATCTTAAAGATAAAAAGTTGTAACATGAAACAATGTTATTATTAATATATAAACTAAATTATATACAAACCTAAATGTAAAAACGTTTCTATGGCAACAAATAGCAACAAGTAAGTAAGCGACTGAGTTGAGTTGTGAGTACCGAGTCTGACAGACTGACCCACGGCGGACCGCGAAATATGGATCATGGAAGGCGACGGCAAGTACTTTATGTTTACAGAGATCATCATCATAATTTTATCTTAAGCTATGTAATTAATTCTAAATAAAAATATTATACCTCATCAATTAATTACAATTCAACTTAAATGTTAATTTAAATTACAATCAATTGTTGTTGCAATATTTAAGCATAATCTGTATCAATCTTACAGAATACAGATTAAGTACTTTTGTTTAGAAGTAGTCGTTTTGACGTATGTCATGGGTATCACGCTAAATTTTTGGATAGAAAAGCATAAAAACCAAGTAAATAAATTAAATTAATATAAGAAAACCCCAGTATATATAATGGCTACCTATGATAATAAAGCCTGGCTACTTAAAAATGTACGTGATGCGTTTATTGCTACCGACGACACTGGGCTATGCGAAATTGTCATGGCAGGTGAGGATTTTTCCAAAATATTTCAAAATAAAGCTATGGAAGAGAGGAAACGTGAACGTGATAAAATATTTTATGAACCGAGTACTAGCAAAGGGAAAGAGACGGGCACAGATGATGATGATGATAGAGATTTAGTAACTCGTTTTGATCCATATCCCGATATGGAAGACAGTGATGAAGATGAACCATGCCCCAGCTATCCACGATTTACAGACGAAATGGCTCACAGGTGAAACTTACAATTACAGTTATTTTATTTAAATTATACAATGACGACATAGATTTTTTAAAAAAATAAAGACTCATATTTTCTAGTAGCCAGCTAGTTTAACATTCAATATACACTAAAAACTTCTACAGCTTTCAGATAATGATATTAATATTTCTTTCAACGTTATTTTGATATAATTTTGATGTTTATTCAAATTATCAAAATATATCATAATTACAACTTGTTTTAACATTTTTTATTATGTATTATAAAATAGACAAAGATCTAATACAGCACAATGGCTGGATAAAAAGGAATTAGCTTTAAAAAAGGCAGCTAAAATAAAAGTGGTGAAATGGGAAGATCCACTAACACCGCTAACCCCGGAACAAATGGCTGAAATTTTTGCAAAAATTGAAGTGAAAAAACCAGAAAAAAAGAAATCTTTGCTAGCAGAGCAACTAGAGAACTGCCCTGATCTTCCACATCGTCAATATCTGGAGTATGCAAAGTTTGATGGCACAGCACAATTAGGTCTACCTATTAAATCATTCAAGATATTTATGACAGTAATTCCAGAGAAACATCAGAACTACCCTTTAATTGTATGTGTCATAGCTAATGCTAAGATTAAGGATCTAATTGGTTTCACTTGCTATAAATACAGGTATATCTTTTTATTTGCTTCTATTTATATTTATTTCTAATGAAAAGTAAATAAAAGTTTTAAATATTTGTAGGAACTTATAAACAATATTTTTCTTTTCAGCATAGACCATCCAGAAGTAACACTTGGATCTGTGCATGACTATGGACTTTGTATAGCAGAGGATGACGGAGAGGTTGACTGGGCATTCCCTTGTCTCGACAACAATGAGCCATGCTCAAAATTTGGTTTTACATGTCTTGGATTAATAGATGTCAAACGGAAAGAGAACATAGTACATTGTCCTATACCCTATGACTTGAATTCAGCATTCCAATGTTTTCCAAAAGCTTCAGTATCTGGTCAAAGTCATGTAAATACTTCAAGACAAAATACAGGGGGCAGTGACACATCTGAAATTATAAAGGCTATGAATACTGTTAATGAAGGTAATACTATTTACAAAGGCTTTAAGTTAAATGCTTAAATATATAAGTAACTAGCTGTGCCTGAGGTTTCACCCGCGTATAATTAATAAAAATATAATACATAAAAATCAGCCTAGAACCTTCCTCGATAAAAGGACTATACAACACAAAAATATTTTTTAAATTCGAACCAGTAGTTCCTGAGGTTAGCCGAATCAAACAAACAAACTCTTCAGCTTTATATATTAGTATAGATTAGTATATAACAACACATTTGCTAACTATAGCATTTTATTTAACAAATGTAACTGTCGGTTTATTTACAAAGAATTTTTATTTTGACACAGGTAATAAAGGTATTGGACATCAGCTGAGCATTGATGCTTCACAAGACAAGCTTTATAGAGTGCAGTTATTACATAAAGTGCGTGCAAACACACCCGTCCAACTTGGAATCACTCTAGATACAGTGGAAGTGGTGCCCCTAGTAACAAATAAACATGCTTTCTGGGTAATTTTCTATGTGTCTTTTATACTTGTATAAAAATATGTTATCTTTATAAATTATTTTGCCATCATATCCATATGATATTAAAATGTATTTGTTTTTTTAAGCATAAATGCATCTTTTAAATAATTAATTACAGGCTCGGCCGAAGTACTTCCTACACAGCATAAATTCAGTAGCATGGTGTCAAATATTAGAGGCAAAAAGCAACAAAACTATATTTAGAATAGTCTATTCACCTGTTCATGATACAGCATTAAGTGATAAAAATGCAGGTAAAATTCTACTGTACCCTTTTAATAAAAAAAATAATAATATGTTAGCTAAATTCCTTTTTTATCATAATAAATAAATTTCTGCTTTTATATTTTCTATATAGTTACATTCAGTGCATGCTTCAATCATAAAGTCAACATATATATTTTTTTTGAATTCATCTAATTTCATATTATGTCATTTGTCCTTTTAAACCTAAGTAACTCGTGGTGATCGATTGGATACCTAACAGTAACAAAAAAAAAATATTATTATTTTTTCAAAACTAAAGTAAGAAATAGTAAAATGTATATAAATATTTAATTTTAATTAATTCTTGTAGTTAATGTGAGTCCGTATACAAATACAACATACAAGAAACATGATTTTGAGACTGAACACGATACTGCTAGAAAAATTGTGGAGAAAGTGAATACAATTCTTGATCTACGAAATAGTCCATGTCGTCGAGAGTACAAAATGGTGAAAGAGAAAAAACTACAAACCAGAAGAAGTTTTCACACAAAGCATCTAAGTTGAGTGATTGTGTCCTTATCGTTATTAAGCTGAAAGTTCCTGAACATTTTGTTTTTATGACTGAAAATATGAGGTACATTAAAAAAAAATATCCAACCCCGTTAATTCCTAGGCAAGCACAATAAGCTTTATGTTTATGAAACTATTCAATTCTTGAAAAAAATATTAGTTATCAGTTAAATATAACAATAACATAATTCATAAGATAACTAGTCAAAAATTATTGTTAAGAAAAATGTATGTAATAAAAAATTTTCATTTCAAATATAAGCTGTACCTCTAATTAGCGATATTAAATAGTTGTAATTATTGCTGCCAGAAGAAATTAGTAACTGCCATAAATTTGCGTGCGTTTAAATATTCCTTTTTATTGAATAATCTCACTTGTTTTAAATTTTTTAATTGTGTGTATAATTATATATCACCAAAAATATAATAATAGCTTGTAACATTCAAATGAGTTTTATGAAAATTCTAAACTATGTACAAAATATTTTGCAATATTTGTACCTATATACTATATAAAATACAGTTTGTATTGGAACAATAAAAGGAATATTCAACGCACACAATCTAGTGTCCAAATATAAGAAATGGTCCATATTGGTGCCTCAACTAGGAAACAATGCATTTTAGTATGGGTGGAGCCCTATGCCGGTGTTGAGTACACAAGCAAACATTAACTGATTTGAATGCAATGATATTTTACTATAAGTTTTACGGAGACAACTCTATAATGTGTTCATAAATAGTGATAAATTAAACTTTTAACAAAATATTTAATTTTAATAATTATATTTTTTTTAATACATATTACTCAATTTCTATTCCTATATACAGAACTTAAACATTAAATTTAAAGCAATAAATATTATTAATCTCCCTAAAACTTAGTGTAGAATAGATTGAGAATTGTAAGTAAATAAACATAATTAATTCTGTTGATGTTGTAAAATTATACATTTTTATAATTTTGTAATATTTGATGTGTAATGTAAATAATCGTATGGGTTATGTTGTTGCTTAAGTTGTCATAACTTATTTTTTATTTTTAAGATTATATTTCCTTTCGTTTTTAATAACAAAGTGCAACACTATTAGATGTAAGATTCCCTAAACTAAAACAAGTTTTTTTTTTTTTCTTACAGGTAATTAAATCATTGACAATTTATATTCAGTTTAAATACAATTTCTATAATGTTTTTAACAATGATGCGATTCTAATTGGAAATATAATACAAATCTAATTATTAAAATATCCTGCAATAATTGTAATCTTAAAATGTAACTTTTAAATGTCAGTTTTGTCTAGTGTTGTCCATATTTAAATATATAATTTTATTATTATGTTCCATGTGAATCAACTTGTATGAATCCAATTATATATAAATGAATTATTGAAATAAAATTGTTATGAATGATTATTTCAAGGTTTTATTATCAAGGGTATAGTATCTATAAATAATATATAAATTTTGCACCTAAATTATTTTACTAGTTCATCCCAACTGAAATTTTGCAGTCTTAGTGCAGGTGACAATAAACACAAGTATGCTAAATTGAATTTGTTTTAGCACAGCAGGTTTATTTTTATGTCACTATATAATGGAGGAAAATTATAATATAAAGATTACTTTAAAATTAATTACTAAGTTTGTCTACAGCTACATTGTCTTACACATATTATATCATAGACTAAATTAGTCTATAAAACACGTACAATTATAATATTGAACATTTACACAATGGAAGTGGTAGAAAAAGACTCAAATGTTAGTATTGTTATATATTTACACTATTACAAAGTACTATGTACAATATTTGTACATCTTTAACCTATATACAAGTTATAATTATTATTTTAAATCCTCATTTTTATTAAACACTATTGGTTCTAGAAGTTCACTGATTTATATTTTTATAAATACTAAGAAATTAATTTAACACTAAAAAGGGTAAAAGAATTTGTCTATAACATCTTTTTTACATTCTATTAAAATCATATTCACAGTATCTATATCAGTTACATCCTACCTTACCTTACCTTTTACTCATAATATTTTACAAGCCAGAAAATAATATCAAAACATCTGGATAATTGGATAATGTTGGCATTTACAAGTTATCAGGGTTATTTCAAACTTTGTCTTAGTATTTTGTTGATACTGTGCCATTAATAGAAGACTTCGCTTAACAAGCACTTAATTACTATCTAACGAAAAGGAAGTTACAACAGAAGTGAATATAAATTTTGTTAATTATTTATACATGAGTTCTAACTTAGTTACCCAACAAAGTTCAACAGCCAGTTTTTTTTTTTGCAATCACTTCTATGACAGAAATAACATGAACATGTAGTCATAAGTATTTTTAAACTTTAAATATTTCAAACAGGTTGTTACTATCTTCTTGAAATAAGAATATCATAAGTCATTCTTTAGGTTCAATCGTACTATTTTCTAGAATATGATCCGTAACTTCCTTTACTTTCTCTTCACAGTGATTCAACAAAACATTATCAAGTTCCATTGCTCTTCGGTACACTGCCTGTGTTTCTTTTACACTTTGGTGTAACTTCAGCTGACTGTCCACAATTTTTGTTACATTTACTTTTGCTTTTAAAAATTCTATATCTTCAGTGGATAAAGATGAATATGAAATTCTTGTTCTACTTGGAGCTTTTAATGCCATTTGATACTGCCTGAAAACACATTGTTAATTTAAAAAAAAAAGACTTATTTATTTCACCTTTTAAAATAAATATAGTATATTAATCCCAGTCCCAGATCACAGTTTTCATGTTATAATATTTGTTAAGTTCATTGTTATGAATTAAATGTAGACTCACTGTT
This sequence comes from Nymphalis polychloros, assembly GCA_905220585.2. Lineage (NCBI taxonomy): Eukaryota > Metazoa > Arthropoda > Insecta > Lepidoptera > Nymphalidae > Nymphalis > Nymphalis polychloros. The sequence goes on along the minus strand of HG992246.1, from coordinate 3,419,066 downwards.
TTAAATCATGATATTTATTACGTCTGTAATTGACTTCTGTCTTCCACTGGTTTTTTTCGGTCAGAAGATTATCATGATACCTACAAATAGAACATAATGTTTTTATATAAATCATCTCAAATTTCTTATTATCTATTGTTTAATTATATTATAAATACCTTAAAAGGTCCTGACTCTGTTTATCATCCATTTCACTTAACTTTTTACAAACATTTGAATCAATATTTTCGGTAAACGCCTGTGGTACTGAAAAAAAAACAATAAATAACAAACACATATAAAATACGTCATAGTTGTTTGATACTCTTTATGATTTAGTAACATACTAAAAACAAGCATGAACTATTTGAAATAGGCTCCGAAAGTACAAACCAAACGAATCGCGTCTTTCGAAGAACGTCGAACGTCTCCGTCGGGGAGGTGATCTGAAAGACTTTTGTTCATCGTTTTCAGTACCAGAAATTTCCATTTTTCTATAAGTTTGTAGTCACTAAAACTTAAAACAAACAAAACTTTTCGTAAGATTTAAAATCATAAATACAAACTGACGTATTTAAACGGACGCCGTATTTGACACTTCATACTACGTTTAAAAATATGAAATCAAATATTCTATATTCTTTTTCATTTTAATAAGATATATAGTAAAAAAATTATTAAATATAAATTAAAACGCTTGAAATGAAAGAAATTTATAAAAATCTTTATATTATTTAATACATTGTCCTTAATATTTTAATGCTACGGTAACATATTCTATTTGCTTAAACTATTAGCTTTAGATATTAGATACATAAATATACGTTATGATAACACAATAATTGTGGCATAAAGAACTAATATAAGGCTATTTGCAATTGTAATTTTGTAATTGAGTCTCTGTTAAATAATTGAATAGATAAATTATTATTAAGTTAATTACTTTTGTTAAGAATGGTCTTAACCATCAGTTAATAAAACTAAAAATGCTGTTCAAATTATAAAGTTACTTATACTGAAATGTGTAACGTTATATAGTCATACACAATCATTAACAAAATATGCTATTAGTCATCAGCTAATCGTCATCCATAATACGCTATATAAAAGGGAAATAAAGGTATAAAGTTTTGGTTTTTTCAATCAATCAATGGTATTTTCTGCCGGCAAAACAAATAAAACTCATCAATATTCTTAAATGTTTATATTGTGATGGAAAGATGAACATTAAAGTTTACAAAAGTCATAGCACGACAGCACATAATGATTACAGGAAATAAAGTAATTAAATACCTAATCATAAGACAACCAAATCATAAGACATAATTTTAAAATATATTTAGATTTTTGCTCTTTATTATTTTCAGTATTCGAATGCTTAAATAAGCTAGATATAATAGAGCAAGATAAGAACACATATGTACTATGAATGAGAATGAACTATTGTATAATAAAAAAACGATAAGGTCTCTTTATTTAAAACATGAAGTGGGGAGAACGTTGTACGGATGTCTGGAACTCCAACATCTACCTGAGTATTTACCATTTAGTCATTACAAATAGTATCTAAGATAAGATGTTCTCATGCAACGCACACTATCACGTAAGTAAAATATATTATTATTTGTTAAAAACTTTGTCATATCTAACATTTATTAAGAAAAACCGAATATTTCTTCGTGAAACGATTTTTTATAGGCTGACAATTTTTGACGTTTCTTTGCTTCGAGTGTAAAATACAACAGTGATCGCTATTTCTTCGGTAAATATAAGTACATCTATCTACCGCATTGAGTTTTAATCGTGTTTTTTTTCTTTGCTTTCGATTAAATATTTGGCTGTTAAAATGTCTTGTTCTCGTAGGAGAACCTAAACATAGATGGGTAAGGAAAAAACGTTTTAGTTTGTATAGGTTTTTTATTTAGTTATACATAATGCATTGATGTTTGTACTTTACCCGTGGTGTTTTTCAACAGAATACAGTGATGGAGTTCAATGGATGTCGTATAAATGAGGTATCGGATCTGGTAGGCATTGAAATATATTCTGATCGATCTCAAACTCCAAGCCCGACTCCTGTGTTAACAACAAATGTATGCTGCGATCTAGAAGACATATTGAGCGACGTACGTAAATGAACAAACATATCTCATACAAACAATAAATTCTCTTCAAGTATTCCAAGGACCTTGATTACAATGTTTCAATTAATAAACTTGATTGTAAATCAATACATCTTTTTAATTGCAGTATTTATAAAAGTTTCGGCTAATATTAAAAAATATTTTTTTCATTTTCATTTCATTTATTTTACAGCTTCATTAGATAACATTAAGTTTTTTCGGAATATTGTAATATTGTAATGATGTTTTAATAATAATGTATATGTTAAGGCAAAATAAAATGATGTATAATTAAATTAAATATAATTATATATAATCGTTTAAAAATAACTTCATTCTTTTACAGAAATTGTTAACTATGATTGTACAGACATTTATGAAACTAGATTTAATTAGCCATAGAAAATATCTTTAAAAAGAAAGGGATACAAGGTGAAACAAAAAAAATTAAGATTGTGGTCACTTAGAAGTCTGTTTAAAATGAATGTCTTAAAAACTACCATGATTTTAAATGATTTTCAGGCAATATCTGAGTCTCTTCAAAGCTCTCTCAGAGTCAGCCGCAGTGAGCTGATAAATCAAGAGTTAACAATCCGTCCAGAGGCTAATATTGAATCAAACATTCCAGAAGGTCTAGATCTCTACAAGGTTATATTTGAAGTGGAAAGTGATTCAGATTTAAAAATGAGTGAGTTAGAAGGGACAAGCCAGATTGACACAGCTAAGAATCCGGTAAGTTTAGTTTGTTTAAGTAATTTAAAAACTTAAATGTAAAATGTTTTAAAAATATAATTCAGGAATTACTCTTTAATAATTTTTCTAACAAAAAAATTTATAATAGTTTGATCATTTGTAATTTTTATGGTTCAAGCCATGACCCTTAATTTACGCTGTAAGATTTTTCGTCTCCCAAGATCTAAGTGATAAAAGAAGAAACAATTATTGTACTTAGACTGTATAAACTAAAAATTATAGTGATATTCTTTATAAGAAAAGGGTTACAAGTCACACAAAAAAAGGTCATAAATAGTTAACATCCTCTTGTCTGTCTCTTGCATTAGAGGTTCTAGTTTTAGAATACAGTATCATTTTTAGAATTTTAATTTCAATAGAAACACAAAATAATTGAACATTTCATGTATAATTTAAAATCTAATTAAAAAGTAAACACCATACGGTGTAATAATAACTATATAATTAAAAAATATTATAAGTAACAACATTTAACTATTATATTTAATAAAAGGATAGCAAGTAAACATTATTAATATTATGACGCTTGAAGAGGCAATTGCGGACCAGTAAGGTGGGGACGGTTAGTGTAGATCATTCTTCCCGACTGTACTAGCCATTGTATTTGGACTCGACTACGAGTCACCGTCAGGTGAAGTAAAATCATTTGCCCTCCTGGGTAAAAAAAAAGCATGGACCTGTTTGGCTTTTCTCTTGCTCTTATCCTCTTAAGGAGAAATGGTCAGGTATTTCACCAGGATTTGTTGTCAGTTTGATTGGGTAGGAGCTAGGTACATGTGGCTGAATGCCATTCAAGATGAATAGATTTCATAAAAAAAATAAAAATTGTCTTATGAAAACCCACATCCTTAATTGGATTTGAATCAACAAGATCCTTAATATAATTCATCTCCGGTCTGAACTAGCTTTATTGTTATTGTTTTAATATGTATGCAGGAAAAATCTCATTACCATAACATATATGGTTATTTAAAATTGTAATTATTTTACAATTTTAAAATAGATTTAATATTTATAGAGCTCTTAAAAATATACCATTAAATCCTTTTTGTTTTCTTATTCTCTTTATATTTTTATAATAATACTGTACAGTATTACTGTCTGAAAATCCGATTTTAATTTATAAAATCGGTTTATTTATAGGACAAATAACCCTTTAAGATCATTAAGGAAAACTTAATTGGTTAGTTAATTTGTCTTAATTCAATATCCAGTTACTGTGCAGGTTAGTATATTTTTTCCGTGCCTTTTGGATTTCTATTCTTATCATTTATTATTAAACAATATTTTATTGTTTAGTAAGATTTTAACGAATAAATTATTGTTATAAAATAACTTCAATAATTAACCTTATTAAGTTTAAAGTTAAATCACAATAACTCTACATAATGTAACATTATAACAATATACAAATGGAATTTCGTAATGAATGGGTGACATTTAAGTGTATACATGGACACAATATGAGTTTATTTGACCGTAAACTGTGGAACTGGGTCGCCAATTCCCGCGCCAAATTGGCTGAATCGAGGTGACAAACAATACATAGACTTCAACATACTATATAAACTACGTATCAAAGTTATATAACTGGTTCAAAGAAGTACACTTGCTATGGGTAGCAAAGTGACTTGGGACTTACAACTGGGCATAATTCATTCGATAACACAGTTCATTTTTTTTTTAATCGTGTAGGTAGGCGTAAGAGCAAATGGGCCACCTGATGGAAAGTGGCCACCAACGCTCATAGACATTGGCATTGTGTAAGAAATGTTAACCATCGCCAATGCGCCACCAACCTTGGGAAATAAGATGTTATATGTCTTATGCCTATAATTACACTGGCTTATTGACGATGTTTTATCGCCAATGATATGAATTATAAACGTAAATTAGGCACATTAAAATTGACATTACCTTGTTTTGAATACGCAATTATTAGTTAAGATTCACGTGTTCTACCTACTGAGTCATCTTGGCTTTATTACTATTTATTAAATATTAATTCATTTTGTTAGAAACTACTTTATATCGTATTATAATGCGGTTAACTTTTTCGTATGTAGGTACCTATTATAAAGATGTAATAAACAACAAAATGGACAAACATATAGGCGTTAACGTAGTATATAATAATTATTAATAAGATCACTTTTTGTCTCAAATACCTTATCACCAATAATTTTCTTTTATTTGTATTCTTATTATATATATATATATATATTATTTTTCTTTCTTTTCTCGTGTTGTTTGAGGACTTATCGTTTTTAGTACCTATCGTATTTATTGTATATACTTATATTATATACTCGTAATTTTAGTATGAATTGATAATATAATTTATATATAGATATATTATATGTGTATTTTATATTTATATTGACATGTATTTATTAGTTTATTTTTGGTATAGATTATTAATATTATGTTATTTTATTTTTGTTATTACTGCACCACCTACCTCATATCCTATGGGTTATTCCTTACACCGTTGATTGCCTGGAAGATATCACTATGTAACGATAAGGTCGCCAAAATTGAATGCTATTATAATTTAGGCTGTCTTAAGTTTTTGTAAAAAACAATAAAGTAGTGTACAATAAAGTAACAATAAAATAAATAAGGTAGGTGCGTACGTGCTTACATTGTAAAATATGCAGTAGGTTTTCCTAATAGTGGCAATATCTTGCACTCAATTATAGCACTTTTATGATAACGAGATGACAGACGAGATGACCTACGTTATGATAAGTGGTCAATTATATTGTATTGTTAGAGTAATTACTGCCTATACGTACATATGTATAATTGTATCGTATTACTAAAGACCTGCCAAATGTAAGACTAAGAGTGCAAGTTACATCGGCAATCGGCATACTCGTGAACATTTTAGCAGCCGACTTCAATTAATTCTATCGTCCTAAGATATATTTTTGTTACTTTGAATAAGTAAATCTTAGCCGAAAATTGCGTGCATAGGAAAACATTCCAAAGAAATTAGCATAGTACAGTAACAGCCTGTAAATGTTCCACTGCTGGGCTAAGGCCTCTTCTCCTCCTTTTGAGGAGAAGGTTTTGGAGCTTATTCCACCACGCAGCTCCAATGCGGATTGGTGGAATACACATGTGACAGAATCTCAGTGAAATTTGACACATGTAGGTTTCCTCACGATGTTTTCCTTCACCGTCAAGCGCGGGATGAATTATAATCACAACTTAAGCACATGAAATTGCTAAGTGGTGCTTGCCCGGGTTCGAACCCACGATCATCGGTTAAGATTCACGCTTTCTTACCACTGGGCCATCTCGGCTTCATTAGGTAAGAACGCGTAACTCTTAACCGAATTTGCATAGCTCAGCTGAAAAGCTACCATGTCTTCCACATCAATCCTCCAAAACTGAAAAGGAAGCCTTAGCCCAGCCGTAAGACAATAACAGGCCGTTTTTTTTCTTTACTTTGATTTTATTTGACGAGTGATAATCCTTGAATAACCGAATGAACTGAAATGTAACGCATTGTTGAGTAAATTTTGTAATGCGTTATCACGTCTAAACACTTGAGGTCGTATGACTAAGCTCGGAGCATGCTTTGAATTTTTGTTATGATAAAAATCTGACTGTTCCTTAGTATTAAGCGCACCACTTGTTTAAGAAAATTTGTTTAGGATTACTTTCAAATAAGTAATTAAAATTAGTTTTACTTTTGAAATTGTTGAGGAAATATTATATTTAAAAATGATGAATAATATTATCAATTAGAATTTCTGAATATTCGATTTAAAATTCTTTAAGATTTCTTGTGATAAAAACATTTAAGTTAACATATTATATACTATATGTATATTACATATTTTTATCGACAATTGTATTAAATTGAGAAACTAACCGACTTTAAAAAAAATATTAAATTTAATTTGGTTGAATTTTTATAAGTTTGGTACACCAGAACTCCGTCATTTATGATCCGATTTAGATTTTTTTTTGTTCTTCCCGTTTGGTCCCATTTAAATTTGAAGAAACTTTTTTTATGGGCTCATATTTTAATTAATATTGGTTCTCTTTTATAACCAGATAATAATTATAACAATATTCTTTTCAATTTGCAATGAATTCATTAACAACAGTTAAAACGAGTGGAACGATAAAGTAATAATTTTTATTGCTCATAAATATTGTAAAAGCAATAAAATTACGAGAATGTAAGTTTTCAATCAGTAACACAGTTTATAAAACAGCAAACACGTGCCGTATATTTATAGGCGGTTAGTTATTTTCGTTTTATTTATATAAAAACGCTTTGGTTATAAACATTCAAATTGATTGTGTAGAAAATTAGAACAATTTTTTTTATATATGTCGGTATTATAATTTTAAACTCATTTAAAAACAGTAAAAGTCAATTAAATGATAGGACAGACAAGCGGATAAAGAAGTTCAAATGTTTCATTTTATGTATAACTTTTAATTACAAAAACACATAAAAGGAAAAAATAATAAATTTAATTCTTCAGTTAGTTACCTGGATACAAAGGGTTAGTAATTTTCTTGTGAGGTAAACGTTTTACAACGGGAACCTTCCAAAAATGTTCTAAATTTTTAATAGTAAAGTTTCATGGAACGTTTTCTCGTTAAAACATATTATGAAACCAACAACGATATCACTCCTCAAATAATAAATATAAATTGTAAATAGAAAAAAAATATCGGTCAGTGGTAATATTTTGACATAAAGCAACAGTAATACTTTTGTATTGAATAGAGTCATCAACCTATAATCTAATCATTGAAATAAGATTCATTAAAATCGATTAACAATAGGCGAATATATCGAATAATATACACAAAACAAGTGACAAATCAATTAATGTAATGGATGGACGGTAGACGCGGTTTTTTTAATCTGCGAAGCCATAACTTAAATGCTAAGGTACATAACTTATTATCTCTTATCTCGTTCTCTTTAAAAAGTTAAAACAGTGACTTCATGTTTTCGATTGTTTTTAATTTCCATTATGTTATATACTTGTGACACACACATATATTTTTCTTTTTATTTATCTTTTCTTAATCTTGTCTGTTCGTTTATCGATCCCTAAAATGAGCTCGGAATGTGTGTTTCATTGCAAAGTATAAGGAAAAAATGCGTAAATGTTATGTTAATAGATTACATTTCCATGACATTTACGAAGTTTCGGTTTATTTCAGTTGGCATTTCATTGTAATTGGCCTTAATTCTATGGTAACAGAATTTTTTATATATTGTCTCTCGATAAGAGGTAGAGATTGCCATAGGATTGATATATATACCGTCTATCATACTTGGTAGTAAATGAATTTTCTGATCTAAAGTAAATCCAAAATTAAAAAATGGTTTTATAAAAATCATCGCAAAAATTTCGTCACGACATACCTAAGTTTCATCGTTCATCCAATCCGTGCTTATGAACGCTAATTGTCAGTTGTTTTGGTTCCGTCCATTGTGCTCGCATTCAGCTCGTTACTGGGGCGTCCGCTCGGTCACCTTAGACGCTACAATATAAATAATTGTGATTATATCAATTTTGAAAACGCAATATCAATTGATAGGGATGTGTTTAATATGTAGTTTAACTTTAAAAATAGTTTGATAAACATTTTTGATTTTAGAACATGTTTTATTTAGCAAAATGAATTAGTGAAGTGCTTTTATAATGTTTATTTCAGTGTAACTAATGACTTACAATTCGGTTGAATAATGTAAACGCCTATGTACGAATTGATAAGAATTATGTCAGTAAAGGTGAGACCGTTTGTGATGTTTCTCATAATATTATATGATTTGGAAACAATTATTGCTTATAATGTATGACACTTGGTGGTAGAGCCTCATGAGCCTCAGAGCAAGGCCATCTTGGTAGGTTCCACCCACTCATCAGATTTTCTACCTCCAAATAGCAATACTTAGTATTGTGGTGTTTCGGATGGAAGGGTGAGTGAGCCAATGTAAGTGTACATTGGCGCACAAGGCGCAAGGGACATGACATCTTAGTTCCCAAGGTTGGTGGCGTATTGGCGATGTAAGGTGTGGTTAATATTTCTTACGGCGTTAGATTACTTACCATCGGGCCCATTTGACCATCCGCATTCTTATATTAAACTAATTCATTGATTTTGAATTATTTGAACTTTGATTGATCATATATATGTGACAGTACCATATCATACTAACATAATAAAGAGTATGATTGTTTTATTTTAAGATCTAGGCTCTCTATCTAAGAATCCATTTCGAACACAGATAAATTTACATAATTTTCGTTGCTTGTAAAAAAAAAGAAGTTGTAAATGAAAAAAAAATGTGAAAAGACTATTCTTTCATTTTATCTCTTATCGAATCTATAATAAATAATATTAAGTAATTGTTATATTTATCAGCTTTATAACGCTTCGTGTAGCTTATAAATACATAAGTGACGTTATTTATATGATTTTGCCGTATGCCTACTCTAACGATATCTCTATGTCGCCAGTGGGCAGAGTGAATCATCAAACCTGCTTACTGTTTAGTATTCAATCGGTAACCGCCGTGCAGGACGAATATTTTAATATTATATATATTTAATTATTTTAATTAACTTTTTTTTATTTGTCATTCGGTGTTGTGTTCAAACTATGACCTATGGGAAAACATCGCACGTTATTTACAAGGTAGTTTATTTGTGTATCGATTTCAAAACTCAACATTTATATTAGGAATTCGTTTATTTAAAAAAAAATAAGATATATAATAAATTATTGATAAAATAGTTTTTTTCGTTTTTAACCGTATTCGGGTAAAGGTGCAGCCTCATATGGTGTATTGAGATGAAGGAAGGATAAATATATTTTTTAATTTCGGCTCGGCTGTGTAGTGGTTTACTTGGTATGTTGGGTTTTTCGACCGACGAGACTAGTAATCGTCCGGAGCTATGAGACTGCTGACTGCAATGTCACACTCAAATTCCTTGAAAAGCATGTAAAGCCATTTGTCTTACGATACTTTCTGTTTGTGATTGCCCTACCATCGCTTGCGCTCACACTTGTGCACTACTATAACATGGAGTTGGTCAGTCTACGTAGTAAGGACACTCAAGTTACGTCTTACATTTGAAATTGAAAATAGTTCCACTCAACCGACTGATCGTGAGCTGAAACTGCATACGATTTTGATGTTTCTGACAATACAATATAATAAATTTAATCGTTCCAATAAGACTTATTATAATTACACGATTTTAATAAAATTTTATTTTAAAATTTTTGGTTTGAACTTTAAAAAAAATTACCAAAACAGTAACTGTACTAATAGGTACACTTGACTACATAATATGATAAAAAACGTGGTCAATTGCAAGCCTATTTACTTTGCGAATGTTTTCCTCTTTATTATTGTCGTAACACAATGTATATATATGTCCGCATAGTTACATCTATCTTCATACAACTTTATATTATTTAGTTAACTCAAATCAAAACTAAAAATATATTTTAATAGTTATGTAAGAAAAAAATGTCTGTATAAATAATTAATTATTGTACGTAAATTGCTAGTATATTGTTGTAATTATAAGAGATAGATTACCTTTCGGTAATTTTTACGCGTTTAAAACATAATATGTATGCACTTAAATTAAATGTTACAACATCGGAGTTGCATTCTTGAAATAGTATTAAATAATTAAAAAATTGTTGTTCAGTCGAGATGACTCAGTGGTTAGAACACATGACTTAACCGTTTATTGCGGGTTCAAGATCCCAAGGTAAGCGTTTTTTTCATGTGCTTAATTCGGGTTTAATTTATGTCTTGTCTGTGCCGGCGGTGAAGGTAAACGTGAGGAAACTGCCGGTCTAGGTCGAAATAACTGCAACATGCTTACCACATGTGGTGGAGCTGTGTGGTGAAATGACGTTAGAGCGTCACGGTAGCTGACGATGACGTGGCGCTTCTCGTTAAGACGGGAAGGGTATCGCTGGTTTTTAGTGGGTATTCCGATGACCGGGGCGCACTCGGCGCCTTACGCGTAATGCGTTTTTCTTAAAGGGGCTAGAAGACCTTAGCCCAGCAGTGGGACATTTACAGACTATTACTTTTATATCTAAATTAAAACTTGCGCGTTTATTTGTTTTTTTTTTCAATAAAGCTAATATAATTCATAATTACGAAATGTGATTATGATCTCAGGTTGTAGGAGATAAGAGGTGCAACACGAAATATGCTTTAATATTATACGCTTAACGATCCTTTTCCTGTGTGCAGGAGTCGTGCCGGCACGTCGGCGGCTCGAAGTTCTACGAAGTGGTGGACGGGTCATCAGCGGTTACGTCCACACCGTCTCCGACAGAGAAACAGGATCACATGAAACCTATAGAAAGTGATGATGAAGGTGATTGAGGATTCTCTTTAATTCATTAACTATAACACAAAAGATATCGAATGCAAGAATTATTTGATGGCAGGGCTTTGTGTAAGCTCGTCTGGGTAGGTTCCGGTGTGAAGGATGAGTGACACAAGAGACATAACATCTTGTATAGTTGTACAGTATATTATTAAATTTGAATTAAAAATTTAAATAATACCCGACACATAAAACCATTAAAAACTAAAAATATGAAATGTGTTTGGTAGATTTTTAGTTTTATTGTAAGTACCTAAGTTTCAAATAATTGATGATGATCTTCAAACACCTGAACGATCTGTTCATAAATTATCGCTAAGAACTATGTCGATCACATTAGGTTTTAAACAAAAAAAGAAACGAATCAATATCGGTGTTTTCTTTTGGGAGCTACGATGCCACAGACATACACATACACACTTTACGTCGGCAGTTAAAAAAGTAATCATTTAATTTTCGACAGATATACATGTATAACCTCTGTACGAAGTCGTAAATGTAATATTGTTATTATTATTATTACTAATGAAGGATTTTTTCAGTATCAGATGTCGACCAAGAGTGCACAGTGTTCTGCGGAGTCAGTTACCTCGGCGCGCAAAATATTGCTGATCCAAAATCGGAGACGGACATACAGCGGATCATGAAGGAGTTGAGCTCGATGCCCGAGAACCGAGACGGTATTGCCGTCTCGATTTCAATACCAGTCTGCTCCCAGGGACTAGTCGTGTAAGTACTGCATTTACGATGCATATGAAGAACCTTGAAAACTACTACCTGGTGGTAGAGATTTGTGCAAGCTCCTCTGGGTAGCTACCACCCACTCATCAGATATTCTACCGCAAAACAGCAGTACTTGATATTGTTGTGTTCCTGTTTGAAGGGTGAGTGAGCCAGTGTAATTATAGGCACAAGGGACATAACATCTTATTTCCCAACATTTATTACACTGCCAATGTCCAAGGGCGTTGATGACCACTTACCATCGGGTGGCCCAAATGCTCGTCCGCCTATCTATCCTATAAAAAAAAAGATGCTATGTCTCTCGAGCATGTAGTTACAAAGGCTCACCCTTCAACGGGAACACAACAATACCAAGTACTGCTGTTCGGCGGTGGAATATACGATGACACTATTATAACAACTTTATTTGAAATAATTTAATTAACTATAATAATTTATGCGCCGGCTATGAGTAAAACGAACCGTGAGTACATATTTTGCTTCCTGTCGGGTAGTATAAGTATATACCGTCTGCTTTATTATATAAAAATGAAAAAGAAATTGTTTTCGACATTGTTTGAGGTAAACACTAACCATTATATTATAATAATAACGCATACAAGCGATAACATAAATATTATGAAATATGCCGTTGCGGACCGCGGCCATAATGGTTATAACAATGGCTACAGTGATGTATGAGTATTGTTTTAGAAATATGATAATTATATATAGAGATCACTTGACCTAAAATCGTTTAAGAATACGAGGAACATTCAAAAACAACTTCAGTATAACATATTTACGTAATATGTTTAAAGCCTTTTCTTTTATTAAAAATATATGAAAATATTTTGGTTGTATGGTTGTTTCGATTATTGACAACTCTTATATTAGACAAGGTAATGTGTGTTATCAAATTTTGAACAAAATTCAACACGACCAAAAAACCGTTTAAATGTAAGATTCCCGTCAGAATAACTTTGGTTTTGTACTTGGACACATAAAATGTACATGACATATAATTTAGTACTTTAGTTTTGTCGATTAAAGTCCTCAAATTTCGATTTCAATGCTGCCTGGAAATATCAACGTGCAGGAACATCAAACTAATAACTATAAAAAAATGGCACCAAAGCAAATATTTTATTTTGTCCACGTTGTCCACAGACTATACCAAGCCGACACGAACAGCGTGATGACGAGGTACGCGGTGAACAGGATATCGTTCTACGCGCGCGGCGCGGCGGGCTCGCCCGTGGCGTCGTGCTTCGCGTTCACGTGGTCGCACGGCGAGACCAAGGAGTCGGCCGTGTACCGCTGCCACGTGTTCCGCTGTCACATCGCCGAAGCCGTCAGCCAAGTCTCAAGTGAGTTGTAATTGAAGATGGATTTATATAATGGGCAGTTGTACCTTTTTGAGTTGATTACTGATTCCTGTACAAACGTCATTCATCTATTACGTTTATGGCTCTGGAAGTTTTAACACGCGGCAGTTGAAGGTACCGTGATCTGTATAGCGGCTTAAAATGTTCATGTATGTTACTAACTCAAAATGTTAAAAAATAAAACTTAACTCTCATCAAATGGATGAGATGATGTCTTTAATTATCATTTTTATGGAGGGATGATGTGAGACAGGCTACGAGTTTTAGTTACGTTTTTTTTTTTTTTTACAGTGTTATCACAATCTAAATCAAAATATTAATTATTCAATTAGGCTTTTATAAACACTTCACTCGGTGGTAGAGCTTTGTGCAAGCTCGTCTGGGTAGGTACCACCCACTCATCAGATATTCTACCGCAAAACAGCAGTACTTGGTATTGTTGTGTTCCGGTTTGAAGGGTGAATGAGCCAGTGTAATTACAGGCACAAGGGACATAACATCTTAGTTCCCAAGGTTGGTGGCGCATTGGTGATGTAAGGGATGGTTAACATCTCTTACAATGCCAATGCCTATGGGCGTTGGTGACCACTTACCATCAGGTGGCCCATATGCTCGTCCGCCTACCTATGCTATAAAAAAAAAAACTTGATATTTTACAAGATTTTAAGATATTACGAGACTACGAGATCAGAATACGAGTAGATACTTCCAAAAATAATCGGCAAGAAACTCGTTAATCTTTTTTAATGAAATACATAGTCCAACTATAATATTATAAAGCACAGAGCCAATCCCACATAAATGGTTTAAGAACATGCAATCAATGAGGCCTTTGCGCAGTTCCGCCTGCCTGATGAGCGAACAAAAAACATATCACTTAACATATCTTCGTAGCCGGCGGTATATAAGAGTAGACTTATAAGATTTGCAATCTAATTTTTAATTACATTGCAAGTAGGCGATCGCTTAACATCGGTACGTAAGGTACATTCCACGTCTACCTTCTTAAAATAAATAAGTAGGCGACAAAATCACAAAGTTTGACTGTCGAGTGTGGTATTTCTGATGATGTAAAAAGCCTATGGAAGGATCCTAGGGAGTCAAGCTGGCTCCATACCAAAGGATATGGCCAATTACTGTTAGGCGCTTTGTATTGGTATCGAATTTAATTCACACCAACGACTTGTGGTGTTTTATATTCGTGAATATTGGGAAACTAAATTGCTATAAATAAAAAACAGCATTACAACATAATAGACGTAAACATTTTCATAAAATCCTTTAATATGATTGCTGTCAATAAGTGTAGATTATGATTTTGCTATAAAAAATGTTAAATGACTCGATGAGTGTTTATCTTTCTCTGTGGTCCATTATGGTGGAAGTTGACGCATAAGTGCCGTAAATTCATCTTGCATTACATAATATTATGAAATAAAAACTCCTAAGTTAAGAGAGGTTAAAAATTACGTAGTAGTTCATTTTTGCAATTTTTATTGTACAATATATTTACTATCTCTGTGTGCGTGCAATGTACTGTTTTGGTCACCTCATTTCATCAAAATCTGTTCAGTGGTTTGGCAAACGTCACAGACAAAGTTACTTTTGTATTTATAATATTAGTAAAAATTTTAAACAGTAATATCAGACCGAAATGGGAATCACGCTTAAATATTCAGTGTAAACTCGTAACGTTATTCTTTATAACGATAAACTATAACGTAGAAGCGAGCACAATTTGGTTGGTTTACCTTAATACCCACACATTGAATACTCCACTCCATATAACGTAACTCTCTATAACGATAAAAAATGCTCGGTCCCTTGAGTTTCGTTATTTGCAAAACACAAAGTTATTCTGTATTTAAAAATATATCTTAACACGTCGATATAAGTTTCAATTTCGCTTGATTTTTTGCAATGAACCATGAGCAGCTGTTTGTACAATCATTTATTACAAATGATTGAAATCATTTCAATATTCATGTTACAGTTCACGAGATGACCAAATAATTAGGGACAGTTATCATTGCTCTGTTCAGTTTTGTATACGCTTTTGAATGTTTTGTGTTATGTGGTTTTTATAGCAAGGTAAGATTCGTTTATTGTCTATTTAATTTCGTTGGTTAATACTTATAATTTGATTGAAGCGAACATACTCAGCTTCTAGGATATATTTATGGCCAACGTGTTACGGTGATACGTTACTTTGATGCGTGTTTATTAAAATGTTACTTTTATCTATTCCAACATAATATGGTAATAAAACTGTGGAGCTATCTGTTTGAATGTTCTGGAACTACGTATAATGTAAGTCAGACTAAACATTTTTTTGTGCATTTGATTGATCAATTCTTGAGGAATGTTGTATTCCAATCGGAGTCGGAATAAAGGTATACACACCGTAGATTTGCAAATTGCATGCGATTCTCTAATCGTTCTGCTGTATTATGCACTATAAACAATTCTTGATTAATTTACCCTTACTTATAATACAACATTATTCCAATTAACTAGTTATAACCACATAAATTTAACTTTCGAAGTTCCGATTAAAACTTCGCGGACATTGGAAACGCCATCTTTTCGCGAGTCCATAGTGAATAATTGAATATCATAGATTATTCAAGATCTCGACCAATGATATCGCGTCAATTGATATCGATGACCAATGATATTGCATTAATTCGGTGTCAAAGTTGTTTATTTGGGCTTATTCCTGTTGCGGTTGGAATAGGTATTTATTATGTAAAATATGGCTACAGAGTATTTAAGATCACAGTACAGTCCACGGGGATGGAGTAGGAGCGTTAAACGCTGGTGAGACCGCAAGGGGCAGCTAGTAATTAATTATTAAAGTCACATATCACTTTCTGACATTTCACGATCGTGTAGCGAGTGTATTTAGCGATGAGTTTCGAGTTTACTCTTGCAAATCTATCAAAACGCCGGTCGTAATTACTTTCATGATGTACATCGCTTCGAAAGTTTAAGTTTACATGATTGAAGTAATAACTGAGAGGTAAAAGACATTGTTCTTATACTGATTGTTATAATATAAGTAAGACATTTAATATAAATTATTATTAATACAGTTTTTCACGGCAAAACCACGACTGAATCAATTAATTTCTTGCCAGTTCTTGCCAATTCTTAAGCCAGTGTTACTGGGGACGTTGTTATGATTTCACGTACATATAAATCTGTTCAGGCGTTTAAAATTTATGGTGGAATAAAGAAAGCCAACCACAGGCGAAGTAAAGACATATAAACAACATTGACATTGAATTGACGCGATATCATTGGTCGGAATCTTGAATGGTATATGATATACATTATTATGGATTCGCGAAAAAAATGGCGTCTTGAATATCTGCGATGGTATTATCGAAGCTTTGGAAGTAATATTAAATTAGAAATAGCTAGCAGCGTAGCATAGATCACTAGCACCCGGTGCGGGCTCTAAATTTACCAGGAGGTAAATTTGGAGGTAATTTTTGCAATTGATTATAATAAAGGAGCATTGTAAAAAGAATAGTCTTATTGAATGACACTAACCTCATATGTGAAATTGACATTTAAAAAAAACGTATAAAAATCATTATATATAGTATAGTATAGCATATTAATAAAACAATCTTTGTTAACTAATCAATTATTAGGAATGGGGACAACCAAGCCTTTGAGTTAGGATCGAATCCGCGCCTTTAGTGGTCTATTTCGAGTCGAGCGTCGAGCCATTACGATGGTTAAAATTTCTTACAATGCCATTGTCTATAGGCGTTGGTGACCACTTACCATCAGGTGATACTACTCGTCCACCTTCATATACAATAAAAATAACAATACTTTTTTTATGATGAATATTATTTTTAAATTCATTGTTATATAAACCTGGTTTCAGGTACAAACGGGATGTCTGCTATTATTTTGATCTATTATAGTTATTTATTAGTTCAGATTGTGTTGGTTGATTGGAAACTAAAATCATTTAGTGGCAAAATATCGCTTTATACATGAAATCTTTAATGAGATCATTTTATTTATAATATATTAAACGAAACCGTTATAAGAGAAATTGGGCTAGATATCTAAAAACTTTCATAACTGAACAGAATTTCATAAAAATATGCAAAAATGATAATGCAAAAAAAAAAATAGCAAATTAATATCACTGTTATAATTAAAACGCATACACAAATAGTAAAAAAGTTACAGCCTGTATATGTCCCCCACTGCTGGGCTAACCTCTTAAATCTGGTTCGAACTCAATATAAGATTTACATGCTAACCACTCATTGATTAAATAATTTAATGTTTCTTAGAAAGATATAAACGAAAACTAAGTTTATGAGTATTTAAATTATTAGATTCTTATTCATAAATTTCTTTAATATTTAGCGAGTTTTATTTCCGCGACAAATCCTCAATTCGATCATGACCCGACATGGCGTGACATTGGACAATTATCGTTTTCGCTAATAGCTCAAGCTTCGTGTTTTTCAAAGCATTCATTTATACTTATGTCTTTTATAAATCAAAGTACATGTTAGTTTAGTTTTTAAATATGGGACATTAGTAAAGCGCTCGATAATGTCGTTCTATTTCAGGCGCGCCATAGTTTTGTAGATAACGTGACATTACGTTACAGTGTGTCCCTATTCTGAAGAATACGTCAATATTTTATCAAAATGACAAGTATTACTACGTACCTGGTACATTAATAGTAAACTTGTTATAAAATATTGTGTTTTCAATATATATATATATATATATATATATATATATATATATATATATATATATATATATATATGAATGCATTATCTTACGTAATATACGTGCGATCTTTAAAATATAAATTAATCTTGCAACTACTAATTAATTTAACATAAATTCACTACTAATGGAATCTAATTAGTGAGTCCGAAAATTATCTTCACGATCTCGATTCTATTTTTAAATATATATCTCTAATGTTATTTTTATGAAACGTTTTTACAAAAATAATTATAATATGGCGATCTAGAAATGAAAACGGCGTTTGATCGATCATGCACCAGAATAAGGTCGATACACTCTTATCTAGATATTGGATTGTTCGTTTCATAAACTCGCTGGCTTTAGTTTTAAACGGCTGTCTGCGTACAAGTTTTTTTTAACATATTTGAAATAATGTGCATTTTTTTTGTTTTGATTGATCGAATGTTTTGATGTTTAGTGTTTACGTCTCTGTGTGTGAAAGTTAAGTGAAAGTGTATACGTAAAAAGAACAGGTATTTAAATGTTTTGTTATAATACTAAAATACAATATTTCCATATCGATTATTGTTAATGCTATGTTTATAAAGGTATTAATTAAAAAAAAAAAAACTTTTCATTTTTGCAAAAATTACACGGTCTGCCTTAAACGTATGTTGGCAGGTGTTTATTTAAACACTGAGCTCTCTCTTTCTGTCAACATTGATTTGACATTCGAAAGAAAAAGACAGCACTGTTTAACGGCGTTGCTTAACTAATCAACCCCTACGCAATATTTACAGGTAAAGAAAATATTTAAATATTATTATGAATTAATTCCTCGCGTCTGTTGTTATATTTTTATTAGCGATTAAATCTACTTATTGAACTTTAAGCGATGACTTTGTTGTAGTTTACGCCCACACAGTTCACAAATATTCGCATTAAGAGGATGTGTCAGTTACGATGATACGTCTGGAAATTAAATCGTTTTAATAACGTATGTAAATGTAATTTATTTAATCGTTTGTTATTTTATTTTTTTAATATTGTAAATTTTAATCTATATCTACTCTTAATTAGGCCTCATTTCGTATAGCTGCGTTCAGCTGTCGGGTCGTTGTCAATAAATACGTAATGGATTTTTCTGTCAATAAATTGTTAGTAGGTGTGAGGAAGTTGGTAGTGTTTACACTCTTGTGTCTCGTAAAGCAAGTAAAGCCATTGGTCCTACGCGTGAACTCTTTTTAATAAAGATTGCACTTCTGTCATCTGTATAGTTGTAGGAGTCTTTATTCTTCTTCATGCTAATCTTAAAACTCGAGACTATGTGTAATAGGTATAGTAAATTATTATAATACTAAGAATTACTATTTAATGTACGGCAACGCGAACGTATTAGTAATTTTAGTCATTACCAACATTGTCAAGCGTTGATATTTTATTTTAAATGTGATTCTTTATAAATAATATAAGTAATTAAAACAAATCAAATTGTTGAAGCATTACACTTGCCTATTAGTTGTCAAACTACTAACGATTCGGAAGGAAATAATTCGAATCTTAGAAGAATTAGCACAAAATCGACAGTAATTGTTTACAGACATTATTCATTATTATGAACGGCCTCAGGCCGATTCATTCCGAAGCTGTGCTATCATCTATGAAGTCGTTAGTAATAGATAAATGTTTGTATAAGAATCGGTGACAATCATTGTATAAACACGAGAAATAAAGATAAATTTGTAACGCAAAGATTCCGACAACGCAAAGGTATCGTTTCTATTCAATACATTGTTTTATTATTCATGTCAAAGCGTAGAGTTGAATTTAATCCTATAGAAAATATAATACAAGGTATAGTAAAAACTTACGTCCCAAAAAAATGTTACATTAATTTGAATGCTGAGAATTTTTTTAATGCCATATATAACCATATAGGAACGGAGACATATTTGTCTACTTACAGTTGGAGAGGAAAAGAAATATCAGGTTAGAGTAAAAAAATGAATGCAAGTTGATGAAATTCATTATTAAAAATTCCTTTTAATATGTGTGTGTACTTATATAAAAAATAAAACAATATTTTTTTATTTATTTATGTGTTGACCGTTCACTACTACAAACGCAACAACGTCTGCAATCTGATTTGACTGTATATAGTTTTAAAATAAATAGTTAATGTAGGTATAGTCTTCGAAGAATCTAGTGTTATTTTTAGTTTAAATATAAAAAAATTAAACTAAAAATATAAACGAAATTTAAGTTCTCGGGAGAAATTTGATTTACATTTTTAAATTATATATGTTAAAGTTTAAATGGACATAATGATTATGCTTTTTTTTCAGGTTGCTTTGCTAAAGCGTTTGAGCGCATACCGCGTTCGATGGCCTCGTCCCTGGTGGGAGACTTGAGTGCAGCGCCCTCTATGACGGGGTCCTTAACCGAGGGTCTCGGGCCCGCTGCGCCGCCCATGCAGCTGATGCACGTACTTGAGTGCACTGTGGACATCAAGGAGACTGATGCTAAGGTTAGAAGTATTTTATTTTTATTGTCGTATTTTTATTCGAAACTGAAATATTTTAATCGCCAGTTTACTATATTAAAAAAAAAACTTTTTGACTACGGATAGCAGAATTGGTAATAGAGTTGAGATTTAATTTTTTTTAGTGACACACTAATATTCGTTATTCCTAGCTTTCTGACTTGTAAGTGTGTAATAGCTTCTGAATGACGTCACATAGAGAATTATATCCGTAAACATAACATTATTCTTCCGAATGAGTGTTTCAAAAGAATAGTGTTATATTACTTATTATATATTTAATTTTCCTTCAAAAGATTCGATAAGAAATTAGCCGAAATTCAAGATGTATTTTCTCGAATCTTTAATGAAATCATAGATTATACAAGATCCCGACCAATGATATCGCTTCAATTCAATGTCAAACTTGTATATTCGTCTTTACTTTTTGCAATTAAAAACTTCAGCCCCAGGCTTCTTGGAATTAAGATAAAAAAATTATTTATAAAATTTCACTAGTATTTAATAACTTATGCACTATTTCTCCTATGTAATGTATATGTAATAGAACGAATATGAAATCTTATCAATGATTGATTGTATTTCTTCGTCACACGAAACAAAAGTATAGCTACATTGATTTATCTACTTCAAAGTTAAACATGTTGAAATGATAAAAAAGATTCTGTCTTTTCCGAACTCAACGTTTGCTTAAGTATCTTATACTTGAGTGATTAAACTTAGCCGGCAATTATCCCATATTAGTCACCAGCCTGTTATTGGAAATTAGCATTCTAAAAACTTTTTATGGCGTTTTATCTTAGGAAAAAATCCAACTATACTTCTAAATCTATAAAACTTCTATATCTATAAAATAGGTGACGGTTAATGATTTCAACATTTTAATAAATAGCGTTTTGTCAACCAATCTCTTCGTCCGAGGGTAATCTTCAAACCGAGTAAATAAATGTATTTATTTTACAGGGTACATTCAGCCACGTGCCGAAAGAACGTCTCGGTTACAAGTTGCGCGGTGGTATCGACAAACAAGTGACCATCAACGTGACGCAGGTCACTAATAACGTGCAGGCGGAACCGGATGATCTACAGGTGAATAACGAGAATCGAATTCAAGTATATATCTGTACCCATCGACTAACTTTCAAATCAGTAAAAGAAAACACTTAAAAGTGGTCTGGGTGCGATCCGGATGGTCCATAAAGACACACACACAGACATCCTCATAAAAACTTTAGCAATGGACTCTAGTGATCTTAAAATGTGGAGAAATGTCAAAATTCGGGATTCACAAAATCGGTCCCATTACAAAAACTTCCCATTGAGTAGTTAATAAATAAAATTGAATGTTTCTATGTAGTTTTTTCTATATGCGTTACTAAGTCATTCATCCAATTATGATGAAACTTTGATGACTTATCCTGCGTGATCCCGCGATGGTGTCTGTTCCAAAAACAAAAAAAATATTTTTTCTTTGTATGGTTGTCCTTCAATTAAACCATTACAAGTAGACCCTTATTATACCCGTGCACAGTCGGGACAGGTAGTGAGTATGTTATAAATTAGAGTTGCATTTTATTTGGTTGATTTTGTTTTTCAGTCATCGTACACGGGTGGTTTATATATCGAGAGGTGTTTTGGCATCCTTCTCGCACCCGGCAGGAGTGTGAAACATTCAGACATGCAGTTGCTTGAAATGGTATGTAACTGAACTAATATTGTTTCGATAGTAATGTTTTGCAACTTAAATAATTAGTTATGAATTATGTAAGTTATTTAAAGCTGTTTGTTATTTTTAAAGTCCAAGATGACTTTTTTATATTGTAGCTTACTTCTTAAAGTAACATTATTTATTAATGATGGATAAAAAACGCCTTACTCATTAATTGTTCACAAATAAATGTCACTCAAAAAATAGTAGGCGTGTGCCTATACAAGTCGGAATTACACACGAATGGAGAAGGGGTAATATACGCACATGGTAACCGAACCACTAGTTTTAAACTGCCAACTAGTTCCGATCTTTTAACATTTACCCTCGTTTTTACACGAATTTCAAGTTAGAAAAAAACAATATCTATGACCGGTCGCGTCCGCGCAGGTGAGCGGCTCGTCGGGCGGCTCGGGCTGCTCGGTGTGCGCGCTGTGGAACGCGGGCGAGTCAGCGCTGGCCGCCTTCAACGTGGCCAGCGGGGACGGCGCGCCGCACTACATGTCGCTCGCGCTCGACCTCGTCATCCGCGGCATCCGCGACCCGCTGCGGTCCGTAACGCGCACCTTTACATCCTGGGACATTATTCACACAAGGCCATCTGATCCCAAACTAAGCAGAGCTTGTACTATGGAAACCTGACGACTGATATCCATACATATACTACTTTTCTTTGTTTTGTAAATACATACTTATATAGATAATTACACCCAGACTCATAACAAGCAGACATGTTCATGCACACAAATGTCTGTCCTGGGTGGGACTCGAACGCAAGTATCTTACCAACCATGTACGTAGTGTTTAAATGTACCCCCAATTACTTTAAAAAACAACGTACAGCTGTCAGTGTATGTAGTTTCGAAAAATTGATTGCTAAAACTATCAAAGCCCAATGAGGTGATATTTAATAATATAATGATAGTAATGATGAAAAATAATAATAACTGCTTAATTTTTGTACATACAAAAAAAAAAAATTCAATAAAAAAAAAAAATAACATTTCTTGTACAAAATTATGTCAAAAGAAAATGTCACACGTTTACATAGTATCGAGGTTCATAGTGTAAACTATTCCACCAAAATTACATTAATATATAGTTATAACTTTTTTTTTTTATAAATGAAATCCCTATAATGTTTAATTTATGTTCTTCTTTTACAGATTAGTAATCGAAACACCGGTCAAAGTGTATCCGCCAGCGGAACGATTTTGGTACTATTCCAAACGACCACTCGTACAACAGTTCTATATAAACTTAAGAGAGGTAAATATTTCCAATTAATGTAATATTATATAATAATTATTGTTTACTTCTATATAACACTGAGTGTTATGATTAGAAATGGTCAAAAAGTTAGTTACATTATGGCTGTGAGTCATATTTGACTCATAGTTATTGTTTAATTATTGTATGTGCTGTTTCGACAGGGATGTTGTTAAAATATGACTCTTCGCTGTTGCACAAGTGAACTATGAAAGAAAATTTTGTATTTCCAGTCGGTGGATTCTCTGGGCCAGCTACAGTACGAAGTGGCCAGCGTGGAGACGTCGGGGGAGCTCGACCGGTCCCGGCTCAACCTGCCGCTATCTCTGTCCAGTCTGTTGCCGTCGCCGCTGTCCACTGCGCCCGCACCGCCCTCGCCTTCGGAGCCGGACTCAGGTAAAATTTACTATCTTATCGTTTCTATAGACTTAGGAGATATAAAACTTGAAAAAAACCCCCTATATAGACGCCCCTCCCCCCTTCAAACAGCCAATTATATAATACACAAATGAAATCCTTTCATTCGATACCCCACTCGGATATATTCGCTTACTATCGTTTATTTATACCCTCTTCCACCCTGGTAAACGGCTGAACCAATTCTTCAAACATAGCATAGTAGATAGACACAAAAGTCAAACTTATAACACCCCTTTATCGTCGGGGGCGGGCACCACCAGGTGCATAATACACCTAATACTCGATCGTAAACGAAACCCACATGTACAGGAATTCCGCACTGGAACAAGCTCTAAAACCGAAAAAGCAGCGGACCTTTTGACCAGAGATTTGGGTTCACCTACTTAAGTCTTACTAGTCTTTGGGCTGATTTTTGGTTTGTAATTTAGAATGAGTAATTATGATTTGACACGAGTATATTAAGAATGATGATTGAAGGATTATATGTATTAAAAGACAATCTATCTCGACTGTATTCGAATATAAAATCCTCTTTGCAGATGGCGATGAGCCACTTCTGAGTGGGACCGGCGAGGTGTCTAAAGACTGCGGTGTAGACGTGCTTGAGAATTGGGCACAAGTCCTCAGAAAGTAAGTGGTTTTTCATATTCTCCACATGTATTTAGAAAAAGAACTTAATGGCTTATGTGCGTGCGTTCACACATGTATGTGACGCACGCATACTTTCGCATGTTTCATTATAAAATATGTATTCAATGTCTGTTAGCAAGAATTTTTGGGCTATAAAAATATGGTATTATATTCACCTTTTTTGAGTGATTAAACGTACATTTACCAGACAACACAACCATTATTTTACAGTTGGATCGGACCTCGTCCTCGCGCTCTCAGTCAGCTCGTGCGCGTGGGAGTACCCGAAGCGCTCCGAGGCGAGGTGTGGCTGAGACTGGCCGGCGTCGACCAGAACGATAAGCTCATGGAGACATACCGAACGCTCATCAGCAAGGTACGAATACATAGATGTATATTTTTTTAATTGAATCAGTATAGATTAAGAGTATTCTTATAGTCGTTGCATTTATTAAATTTGAATATTTCAATTATTTCAGTGAATTTACTAATTGAAACGAAATCTCTAAGAAATATTAACAACTACATAAAAATAGAAATGTAAATAAATGAAGAACCAACATTACCATCGTTAGCACCGCATGATGATATCGTGAAATTTAAGCAATGAACTATCCCAATTAAGCGTAAATCGCGTTACGTAGACGACAAATGTTGCAATGTCGAATATATTCTAAGCGATAGCACGTCGGCGGTCCGCAGGAGTGCCCGTTCGAGGCGGTGATCCAGCGCGACATCGCGCGCACGTTCCCGGCGCACGACTTCTTCCGCGAGGCGGGCGGGCTGGGCCAGGACTCGCTGCTGCGCATGGCGCGCGCCTACGCCGTGTACGACGTGGAGGTGGGCTACTGCCAGGGACTCAGCTTCCTCGCCGCCACGCTGCTGCTGCACGTGAGTCCATGCCCCCTCTGACCGTTCCGTAGACTTTTGAGGGTCAAGGTTCATTACTAAAGTGGAACCTAGGTGGAGGTAAAGTTTTAAGGTCAATTTTGAATGCGCCGTTCTTAGTATTATGTGTCAAATGCAAAAAGCCTTTTTTTCTTACTTTGAGTAATAACGTCATGCTCCAGCACTTGTATACTCGTATAAATACGTAAAGTGCAAACGGGCACGATAGACGATGAAGAATTTCACGTCTAAAATAAAATTGCTTTGTTTTGCAGATGCCAGAGGAGCAAGCGTTTTGTTTACTGGTTCGTTTAATGTATGGTTATGGACTACGAGAGCTATATAAGGATGGTTTCGAAGCGCTTTACATGAGGTTGCACCAGCTGGATAGGTTAATGGAGGTGAGTAAATTGATTACTAATTTATTTTACAGTTCGTTTTTATCATGATAACAAGAAATAATATTTTACTTTCAAACTTTCTAATTATTGATGTATATTGAAAATATGACGTCATTGACAACTAACTTTATTCTTTTATTATCAATTCAATTACAACAATGATGTATTATATTACAAGACATGCAATTCTTTGGTAAATTATTTACAAACTCTTACTAAGTAAAAAAAATGAAACGAATATATTCTACGACGAAAAAAATATATGTAATTTTGATCCTTCGAGCCGGATTTACTATTTAATAACATGATTTTTTTCTTAAAGGAACAACTAAATGACTTACGTGCACATTTCCAAGAGTTGGGTGTTGAACCACACATGTTCGCCTCGCAGTGGTTCCTTACAGTATTTACTGCACGGTTTCCTCTTCCGTTGGTAAGTTATTAAACTCACAATAAATTATTTATAATTCACAATAACACTAAACACTGATAATTAATTTTGATGAAGAAGCACAATAACTAGTCCAATATAATGTGGTCTAAAAATGATATTAAAATGTGTGACAATTATTTTCTTTTATGACATTTAAATATACTGTTAACGGTTACAATAGAAGTAATAAAATGATACAAAGAATTTAATTGAACACACTTTTTAAAATAAGTTTAAAAAGTATTGACTATACCTACTCATCATCATCCCTTTGTCGTCCACTGCTGGACATAGGACTCTCCAATGGCACGCCACTGAGCTCGATCCTCAGCTCTCAATCTCCATCCGCTGCCAGCCACTTTGCGTATATCGTCACTCCACCTAGTCGGAGGGCGTCCTACGCTACGCTCACCACTAATAGTTATCAATTATATGTTGCCTTTTATATGTAGTAATCATTGAAAATGTCATCATAGGTCTATCACATCCTGGACGTATTTCTGCTACAAGGAATGGACACACTGTTCCAAGTTTCGTTGGCTCTACTCACACGTGCTCGAAAGGATCTCTTGCAACACGATTTCGAAGGTGTACTCAAATATTTCAGGTACTTTAACAAATATAATAGCAATGTCTCATCTTGCAGCTTCAAACGGTGGCTTTGGATAGGTAAATTATTAAAATTGAATGTTTAATTCGAGTCAAATGTCTTTGAACAAAATATTGTTCTATATATTTAAAGTTTTTTTTTTTTTTAAACTTGTCCTATTCTTCTTATTCTATTTATTTCTTTTTCTAGTTTTAAAGCAAAAAGTGTTTATGGAATATGGTTTTTGAAAAATACAAATAATTTATCAGCGAAGTTCAATAAAGTTTTTTTTTTCAATTTTAAATGTTCATGTTCAGTTAATTTTCCATGGATTAGTTTACTTTAAATCATTCGCATGAATTAAACAAATAATTAAGTTGTCAGTAATAGTTTAAACTTAAAATCGGTTCAGTCGTAAGTTGCTTAATCGAAATCAAAACGAACAGGTTTACTTATTATGCCATACATTATTTTATAGTGGTAGTGCCACGCTGCATACCTTCAGGTTGTAGCTGAATGGGCCGGCACGCCCGGGGAAGTACCACTCTCTCACTTAAAATCGGCGTAAAGTGGTAGCCACGCTACCGCGTTTCGTTCGGTATGTGAGAGTCCCGGAGGCCCAATTCCCCCCCCCCCCCAACAAAATGAGTGCGCAGAATATAAGAAAACTACCCCAGGAGGGTACCATCTGCGACCGCGGTGGACAATCCCTCTCTGGGCATCCATGCTCAGGACATACACCACCTGAGCAGGGATGCCCAGGCTGCCCTTCGAATTCTGGGGGGGGCAATTTTGCGCTCAAAAATAGACGAGGCAAACGGAGCAGGCATCTTAAGGCAACCCCTTCCACCTTCGCTGTGGACTTCTGCAACATTAGGGGACTGAATTCCAACTTAAACGCCGTCCACTACCATCTCGAGACGGCGAAGCCGGCCTTGCTCTTTCTAACCGAGACCCAAATATCATCTCCGGCGGACACCTCATTCCTCTCCTTCCCGGGGTACAAGTTGGAACATTCCTTTGTACCACGGGCTGGGGTGTGTGTTTACGTCAGAGAGAATATCTGCTCTCGTCGCCTCGCCTATCTTGAAGGGAGGGACCTATCCATTCTCTGGCTGCGCGTAGACTGTGATGATCATCCGCGAATCTATGCGTGCCTCTATAGGTCCCATAGCGGTAATGCCGAAACTGACCGGTTCGTTGAGCACATCCAACGGGCTACAGATTCCGTGCTGCAGCAGATCCCATCCGCAGAGATCGTGATTCTTGGCGATTTCAACGCCCACCACGCCGAATGGCTAGGATCACATACCACCGATCATGCGGGGAGATCTGTGGTCGATTTTGCCTTGGCGTATGATCTGACACAACTGGTTACCTCGCCAACGCGAATCCCAGATGTGGAGGATCATACACCTTCCCTGTTAGATCTTCTGCTGACCTCTCATCCGGACGGGTACCATGTTTCCGTAGAGCCTCCTCTTGGCTCGTCGGACCACTGTCTTGTCCGGAGTACAGTGCCGATTACACGCACCTCACGGCCTCGGTTCGTGGGATGTCGCCGTGTGTGGCACTACAGGTTAGCGGACTGGGATGGGATGCGGTCCTTCTTTGCATCCTACCCATGGGGGCGGATTTGTTTCTCGCCGGATGATCCAGATGTCGTTGCTGACTCGGTCGCCGATGTGGTGTTTCAGGGTATGGAACTCTTCATTCCGTACTCTGCAATACCTATCGGCGGCAGATCCCGGCCCTGGTTTGGTCGCTTCTGCAAAACGGCGTCATGCCGAAAGGTAGAATGCTATCAAGCCTGGGCTGAAGCATCGGCATCTCGTGATGTAAATACCAGCGCACTTAAAAAGGAATACAACTCTGCCTCCAGATCTTTCAAAAGCGTTATTGCCAAGGCGAAATCGGAGCACATTGGCAGGATTGGCGAGAGATTGGTGCGTCTTCCTTCGGGAACACGCGCATTTTGGTCTCTCGCTAAGGCTGTCTTAGGGAATTTCTGTCAGCCCTCCCTTCCATCTCTGCACAGGAGCGATGACTCGTTGGCCCATACTGCGAAGGAGAAAGCCGACCTTTTGGGATCTCTCTTCGCGTCCAACTCGACTCTTGATGATCAAGGAAAGACACCACCGACAATCTTGCGGTGTGATACCGTGATGCCGGAAATTAAATTCCGGCAGAGTGCAGTTCGTAAAGCACTTCTTTCCTTGGACATCCATAAGTCGAGTGGGCCCGATGGCATTCCTCCGATCGTGCTGCGTGCTTGTGCTCCCGAGTTGGCACCGGTCTTAACGCGTCTTTTCCGCCACTCTTACACATTAGGCGTAGTCCCGAATTCTTGGAAGACTGCTTTGGTGCATCCGATCCCTAAAAAGGGCAATCGCTCTGATCCAACAAATTATAGGCCTATTGCTATCACCTCCTTGTTCTCCAAGATAATGGAGTCCATTATTAACCGCCAGCTCCTGCGGTACCTAGAGGAGCACCAGCTGATTAGTGACCGCCAGTACGGCTTCCGTCGGGGTCGCTCAGCTGGTGATCTTCTAGTTTTCCTTACTCACAGATGGGCTACAGCGGTTGAGTCCAAGGGGGAAGCATTAGCAGTCAGTCTGGACATAGCGAAAGCCTTCGATCGGGTATGGCATAAAGCGCTTCTCACGAAGCTTCCTTCCTACGGGCTTCCCGAGAAATTATGCAAGTGGATCACCGGCTTTTTGGCAGATCGGAGCATCAAGGTCGTTGTCGACGGTGCATGCTCTGACTTAAAATTCGTCAATTCTGGTGTTCCACAAGGCTGCGTTCTTTCACCTACTCTGTTTCTTCTGCATATCAATGATATGTTACAAATCAGTAACATTCACTGCTATGCGGATGACAGCACTGTAGACGTCCTTTACACCGGCCGTGCTAATATTTCTCGGGAACACGTCGACGAGTGTCGGAATAAACTTGTGTCTGAAGTCGAGACCTTGTTAGCCAAAGTCTCGGACTGGGGCCGACTAAACTTGGTCCAATTCAACCCCAATAAGACTCAAGTTTGCGCGTTAACCGCTAAAAAGTCTCCTTTTGTCATATCCCCTCATTTCGAGAATACTCCCCTCCATCCCACAGCCAGTATCGGGATACTTGGCGTTGAGATTTCGAACGTTGTTCAGTTCCGCGGTCAATTGGAAGTTAAAGCCAAACTGGCTTCCAAAAAGCTTGGAGTGCTCAACAAGGCGAGACAGTACTTCACGTCGGCCCATCGCCTAAAACTTTACAAGGCGCAAATTCGGCCCCACATGGAGTACTGCTCTCACCTCTGGGCGGGAGCTCCCCAGTACCAGCTTCTTCCTTTTGACCGCATACAACGTAGAGCAGTTCGAATTGTCGACGATCAAGCTATTACCGACCGGCTTGATACTTTGGATTTGCGTAGAGATGTTGGGTCACTCTGCATACTCTATCGTATATATCACGGGGAGTGTTCTGAGGAGTTGTTTGGTTTAGTCCCGGCCGCTGAATTTCACCACCGGACATCACGCCAGAACTCAAAATTCCATCCTCACCACCTCGATGTCTGGAAATCCACAACAGCGCGTTTCCTAAGGCATTTTCTGCCTCGCACAATCACTCTGTGGAACCAGCTTTCGCCGGCGACTTTTCCGAACCGATATGACATAAAAACCTTCAAGAAGAGAGCGTACTCTTTCCTCAAAGGCCGGCAACGCACCTGCAAGTCCTCAGATGTTGCAGATGTCCATGGGCGGTGGTAGTCACTTTACATCAGGTGGGCCTCCTGCTCGTTTGCCCCCTCTTACATAAAAAAAAAAAAAAACAAACGCATTATTCTCTATCAACTGATGGTAATGTATGACATGTACAGATACAATGATAAAATTATTCTAAATGCATTTTTTTAAACTTTAATTTTTTTTTAATAATAGAGTAACATTACCGAAGAAATGTCGCGCCGAGGAAGCTTCACGGCAGATAGTGAAACTAGCTTGCAGTATTAAGGTCAAAAGGCTACAGAAGTATCAACTGGAATACGAAAAGTTTATAAAAGGTAAACACGACATACACTATAACACTACGTATGTACATAAAATCTATAAAATTTGGGCTAGGCTTTGCCCGCGTCTGTGGGGGGAGGTGTCGGTAGTTAAGACGTGACGGACTAACAAACAAGGAAGCTCTTATAATATTACTAAAGATTCATTAAAAATCGATAAAAAATTTTTAATGTCAATGAAAATAAAATAATTGTAATATTGAAGTTTCGTTATTTAATTTCTTATCTTTTGATAATAATTGATCCTTTTCGCAATTGACCTAATAAGTTCCCATGACATTTATAGGAGTTCAAGAAACATTTAGATTAAAAATGATCGTACATACTAGATTTAGTTTATTAGAGATCGCGAGATCATAATAAGAAGTGAGTCCTTTTGTCAGCTTGAAAATTAAAATTAATTCATGAAAGCATAATTATCAAACCAATGATTAATTTTTTTACAGAATCAGCGGAAAAGGAAAAGATCAACGTGGAATTGGAAAGGTTAAAAGTTATAAATACACAACTTCAACAAGAAAAAGATATGTTCGAAAATCAACTTAAACAGGTAACTTATTATCATTAACTACGCGTTCCGACATCGTACGGGTGAAATTCAAGTTCTCTGAATTATTATTTTTTTAGATAATGATATGTAAAACAATATTATAATAAAATTAGTATCGAGTTCCCTCCGTCCGTTCTGTGCTAATAATATATACACGTTTTTTCTAACATATAGGCAATTTAATTTACCAGAAAATGTTTCGATAAAACAACTATTGAATAATGAAATTAAATATATTAATAGAAATTCTATTCTATATATCTTATAATATCGTATATGAAATATATAATTTTATCTTTATAAAGAAGTAGCAAGAGTATATAAGTGTATGTATAATGTAGTACACATTTATTAAGCGTGTATGTAATAGAGAGGAGGATGAAGAAATCGTCTTTATTGCAACCAAAAAACGTAAAGAGAAAATTACGTATACATGAATTAATTAAAAATATGGTGTCTTCTCTCTCTCTCGCTCTCTCTCTCTCTGGCAATCTAATACAGAAATCTCTTATAGACAAAATACTCTTACGTTTAACATAAGAGTTTCAAATAAGGAATCAGGATAGAGCTGAAGTACATAACTTGTAAATAATTATGACGTATATAACAGCGCTTTATGTTCAATATGTATAGTCATGATATTGTGATATATTATAATTTTGCACGTCTATATGATATTTATAGCTTAGAATATTAATAAAATTTGTATGTTATATAAGATTGATTGATTTTTTTTTCAGACTCGAAGTAATTTGGAGGAGGCGCAAAGGGAGTCGGTACATTACGCGGCCGTCGCGCGCGATTACAGAGAGATTTGTGCGCGTCTCGACAAACAGTTACATCAAATGCAGGCGAGTTTTAAATTAATGCATAGCTTATTTGTTACCATAAGTAAAATTATGTATTATACGAGTAAATATAAATTATCTAATTACTAAGGGATATGTTTTCTTATATGGAAATAGGTATTCAGACTGACAGATGGGCCCCCTGGTTGTAAGTGAACATCACCGTCCATAGACGTTGACGGTATAATAATCTTAAACATCCCTTACATCGCGAATATGCCACAAACCTTTCCAACTGAGATTATAACATCTCAGTTGCAAAGGTTGGTCCCTTGTGCATTTATATAGTTACACTGACTCGTTAACCATTCAAACCGGAACATAAGAATACTAGGTATTGCTGTTTGGCGGTAGAATGTGGTCAGTGTGGTGTGCGGTAAGTAGGTCTTTCACCACATTTCTCCCTTACGTTAATATATGACGACAGAACTTTTAGTTAAACGTAAAGATGTGTATAGAAATTTATGTTTATTTCTTTTTAGGACTGTGTGAGTACCTGCGTCAGTTGCAGCGTGAAGTTGGCACAGAAGGACAATAAAGAGGGTATATTTATTACTTACATTTTATTGTACACTACAAGAAAATAGACCTTTAAAGTTTTATATATATATAAGATTTTAGAGTTACAGATAGAATAACTGTAGTGGGTGATATTTATCCAGGCAGGCGTGCACGGGTCTGTTACCTGTATTTAAAAAAGAATGACTACAATACGACACCTGTAATCAATTACAGAGCTGGAACCGAAGGGAGAAGAGAAGGAGAGCTCAAGCGACACGGAGGCGCGTCTAAAGCAGCGCGTGCGCGACCTTGAGCTGGAGCTCGCGCAGGTCAAGCTGGCGCACGTGCAGGCGCAGTGCAGCAACCAGGTGGGACTTGTGCACTCACATCTCGTATGTGCGTGAATATACGCACACATACGTAAACACGTACGCACAAACATTTGTGGGTAAACGAGTTGACGGTTCATCTGTT
Source organism: Nymphalis polychloros (assembly GCA_905220585.2). Lineage (NCBI taxonomy): Eukaryota > Metazoa > Arthropoda > Insecta > Lepidoptera > Nymphalidae > Nymphalis > Nymphalis polychloros. Next base: position 3,385,627 of record HG992246.1, on the reverse strand, counting down.
GATAAGTGCTCACAATCACATGTATATTGACATTGTAAAAAATGTAAACCATTTCTTACACCGTCAATTTTAAACAGGAATAAAGCTATGAAAATGATGATTTGTTGATGTTTGTCGTTAGAACAACCGATGATCTGGTGGTACCGACCTATCTAACCAACCTATCTTAGATAGATTTGCACAAAACTACCCATCGGTAGTTCTTTGTCTACGAAAATATATTCAATGTAGAAAAAGTCACCAAGCAATTGCCTTCGGGTTACCGTCGGCGTGGCTGACCAGTACCGCTTCGCAGGAGCTGAGCCACCAGCTGAACGCGGCGCTGAGCGAGATGCAGGCGGCCATGACGCAGAAGCAGTCGGTGACGCCGTGGCTCGTGCGCACGCTGGGTAAGCGAGCCCCCCCCGCCCGCTACTCGCGCGCAGAGAGCGCCCTCATAGCCGTGGCGCTCTTCGCCTGCGACTACGCGGCCTTTGCTGCTTTCTTACTCTTCTTCCTTTTATCCATCCGACATACGTTTCGACACTGATACGGCACACACTTGATATTTGAATGACTTTCTTTTTATCATAAATATAAAGATCATATAAATGATCTGTAACCATTTTTATTTTTTATTGATTAAAAATCATAGACAATTTAAACAATCTGACACGATTAGTACTCGAGTGCACGTGATGGATCGAGTGCACCTCTGTTGATTCGTATGATTTGGCTTCCGTCATCATTCAAAGATATTATCACGTCATAAACATTTGTAGCGCATATTAGTTGCGTGTTATTTCGTTCGTATTTATAAATTTATAAACTTTTGCGTCATATATAAAATAAAATAAATTACAATTTCCATATTAATTCAAATATGAATAAAAAAAAATATGATAATTAATTTTCATTCAAATACCCAATTACACTTTCACAGCAATGGTGCTTTCACACTAGCATAGACACATAATATCAACACAAGACACATTTCACTTCCTAGGGACGATAACTGACTTATCACATGCTTTCAATATTAATGCACTGTACATCTGCACCGAGTGAGTTTTCTTAACATATTGTTATTAACGACGCCTGACATATATACCATAATTTTCTAAAAACAATATATTTTATATTTCGTCTCACGACCATAGACATTTATTTAATAAAATTAATAATAAGTATTAAGTCAAAAAATTATATCGCGTTTATGGCTTACAGAACAGTTTATAACATCACAACATAATACATACGTACATTTAACCAAATAGGCATGTTACATTTAAACTCATTACACGAACTTTTAATTTTCTCATTTGCTATTTCAATCAGAATGATAATCGAATAAAACGCAAAAGCATTAAATTTTATTTTTTTTAAATATCCCGAAAGTATTCATGTCTTTTTCTTTTTAATTATCGATTATTTAATATATAATCGATTTTGATCTGCAATCGATAGGTACCATCGTTTCTCAGTAACAAGAAATGAACTTGTCTCTTTTTTGTAGGTCATTAAAAACCCTGTTTAATGTTGATTCAGGTGAATACATATTAGTAAATTATTGTAAGCTTGTTCTGTAATATTAATTACATATAGGCATGTGTACTTCGTCTTAGACGCCCGAATGACGAGAAACTTAGTCCATTGTACAAATCATTATACAGGGTTATTTGTAACACACCAGCAACCTCGCAGGACTGGATAGCTAAAGCAACAACTTTTATTCTACTACTTAGGACATAACTAAACAAATGAAAAAATTTTTTTTACAAGTTTTTGTTGTACTGTCGTGACATTTGTAGGTCTATATTTCATTCGTAAACGAAAGGACGATACGACGCGTCAATTTTTGCGATGCGCATAGGTTTATAAAAGTTATAAACGAAATTAAATTAATACTTATTTTTGTATGAAAATAAAATCTAACAAATTATCAAAAGTCGTAGAACAAAAATTGTTGCTTATGAAGTTAGCTATCTAGTCCTGCGAGGTTGCTGGGTTACGTTACAAATAATCCTGTATAGATATATGACTAATCATTACATCCACTTTGTGACGTATCTTTGATCTCATTCATTACCCGCATGATTTCTGTGTTTGTGTTCTTTACTTTATTTTCTTTACACGATTGTAGACGAAATGTAAACAAAACTCAAGATATGTAATGTACTTTTGTAAGCAAATTTTTATGCTATCGATTATATTCGATGACGCAAGAAAATAATTTTAACCGCTAACCTAACGCAAGAAAATAATTTTTTATTTAATTTTATTAACAACTTACGACGTTTTTCCTTCCAGCGAAAATTTTCGTTGGACAAATAAATATTGGGAATATATTGTATTAGTATAATCTTTTTTAATAATATTATTATCTGCCATATTATCATGTGATATTTACGCTTTAATAAAAAGTATATTTTTTGTTAAATAATTTAAGAGAATATGTCCAAATAGCGAGCCAGTTGGTATAAACACCAAAGATTATCCCCAAAGGAAGAGGAGGCCTAAGTGCCCCCTTTCAGACATTTACAGGCTGTTACGTTACTTTAGGAAGTTAATTTAATATAATCATTGATTTAAATAAGAGAAAATTAACAAACGAGTATTCTTTGTTTACATTATGTCCAACTTCGATCAAATGTATTCAATTACTGACTTTTTTATTATGCATGCTCTTCATTATTTGTTTTCATTTTTTTTTAATTAATAAATAAAAATTCGTAGTTTGATGTCGTGTGTTGATTATTTTCACCTTGGTATGCTTAATTTTCCTCTCATCTTAACTTTAGTGTTTTAACTCATTATAGATATAAAATATCATACTCTGTTTTCAATATATTTACACTAATATTTCGATATGAATATAAATGTTTTATTGTGTTAAATATAATTTTAAAATGGTAACAATAAATTTATTTGTAACTATTTTGCCTCTAAGGTTCCATCATGGAAGCTGCGCAAAACAGACCGTCGTTCCAAACCTACCTTCCGAATTTAAATCAAGAGCAACAATCGCCTTCACTACATAGACAGGGTTCTTTTTCGAACACATCTGGACAGAGTCAAGCAAATCTCGATAGACGTGTTTCCGATCCGTACAGTCCGGACGTTGTCAGAAGGAAGAAGGATCTCAACGCGAAAAGGCACTCGATGCTCGTCGAATCGAATCTCAGTAAAGAGGCAAAAGATCTAAATCGAAGGAGTCACGATGTGACGATTGTAAAGAACCTGTCGATGGGTTGACAGAAGCGTTCCATTTTTAAATATTGGTTGGTTTGATTTTGAGCGTTGCGTTCGCTTCTTTGTGTAATTATGTTCCCGTTGATATTATCTGTGGTCTTATTGTGTATGGAGTTGTGAGGAGATTGTATGGTTAGTTTTAAATTGCACATAACTATTACTAGTCAATATGGTATATAATCAGAGTTTATCTATGTACGTATTTTTTTTGGAAAATTAAAAATCTTGCCATTTTCCCATTCCATATAATGTAAGCATGGTTGAAAATTTACGATTAAACAGTTTAATTTTTGATAAAAATATCGTTATAAAAAAAACATGCTTTACCTATATGCTGTAAGAACTTTTTTCGTTTCTTATGATTATATTAAAAAAAAAATCTCTATTAAAAAAAAAATAAAAAAATATATGATGAAACTAGGCCTATAAAAATTTAAAACATATTTAGCTTCGCTGCTGGTCGGCGGTTATATAAAAAAATATGATTAAAAATCTCGAATACTCAAAAATTCTAATTTCAGTATACAAAGTCGCCATACATTGCGTTGCGTCTAAGCTTTATCGTAAGCCATAGTGCGAGTGCCTTTTGATTGGATAAGTTTATTATAATATAATCATAGGCTTTTCAAGGGTTTCACATAAACCACTTGAACAGTATTGATATTTAATGATATTATTTTTCTGACACGCAATCGTTTAATAATATCCCGTAAAGCAATAACGTCTGCATTTCAAAGTCAAACGGTCGAATTGTGATTGGTCAATCGAGTTGATTGGAAGCGTTTCTTTCCTATGCCTTTATATGAAAAATGTTAAGTTGCTACGCTCCGTATTATAATGGAACTCCTTCATAGTTTTGTAGTAATTAGTAAAATTAACTACACAGCCATCTCGAAATCAAAAAGAATTCGATATTTAGGTAGTGCAAATTATAAAAGTACTAATAATTTTACTATTGATATATATGGAGTTTATTACTAATGCGAGGATATACCTTAAGACCTGCGTACGATGAAGATATTGGTTCTTGCTGTTTCATACAGTTTTTCATATTGGTCGACGTTTATTGTTAATGTTCCGTTCGTTAAGGTAGAAGCGTGAAATCATTAAAATGTAGCCTATTTGATTAATACTCAGCTATTGGGAGTTAATGAGATTAGCGCGTTCATACATACATACAAACATACATACATACATATTCAAGGTTTAATATAAATATGTATGTATATGTCTTAAATTTGTTTATATAAATATACTAGCTGCTCCATGCGTTTTTGCTCCAACGTTGGTCGTAGCGTGGTATTATAATAGTCCCTTGATTAATATATGGGCTATTACAGTGGAACTGATAGTCGACAATCTTTTTTTTCTCTATTATATATTACTATAAATACACATGTTTAAGTCGAGCATTTATTTTATTGTTTTGAATAAAATACATTCGAATAAAGCGACGCTTGATTAAAAAGAATTTTCAGTTTATTTATATAACATAGGCGCTCTCTTTTACTCTCTCGCTGCCTCTCTATCTTTTCGAACATATTTTTTATGAGATAACAATAATATTAATTTCCTTAATACTACAAAAAATATATATTTAAAATTGACAATTTATTTTATTAGTGTGGTAAATATATAGATTTCAGTAAAAATAGTCAAATTCTAATATATATATATTATACCATATTTATTTATATAGGTAATTTATTTTGTTAATTGAATTATAAATTCTCAATATTTAAAAAAAAAATCTATTCTGAAGTAATTTATTTTATTATACTTTCAATTTATAGTCCGTGCCATTATTTTGTTAAAAAAACAATTTTCATTATCATTACAACAAAATAACTAAGATAGCATTAGACATAATGATTTATCGACCAAAATTCATCGCAATATTTCAAATATATCGAATTAAATTAAAAATATATCATTTAATTGACATATCTGTATATTTTATCATTATTCTCATTTAAGATATAAATAGTATAAATAACATTTTATCCGTTATATAAAGAATCATAAAAGATTTGCCTCTTAAAATTTATGTATCATGTATTTGTAATTAATCTATATAATAAGTCGTTTCAGTGTTATATATTTAATATGTGACCTAGCCGGATAACGGAACTGTACTAGGTATAGTCTATGAAGAAACTATCCTAGACATCTCCTATTAAAGTCGATTTAACTACCCCAATACTAGCCACCCCTTAACTAAACCCAGTCGTTGAAAAACCAAACATACATTGTTATTTTAACTGTAACATAAATACTTATCTATATTTACAATTATTGTGTTAATATTTCTTGTGCTATAATAATTTAATATATAATTAAAATATAAGAAATTATATCACTCGCTTGACAATAATATGTTTAAAATGAGTGTCTAAATAATTATTTAATTGATTTATAAATGTTAGCGTTTAAATTATGAGAACGTGTATTGTATTTATTTTTGATCTCCACTTTATGAAAATGAGTATTATTTATTTTTAACTACTTAAAATTATAAACATTCGATTTATTTGTATACCGATATATGTCAGTGTTGCCACGTTTATGTGCGATGGTTAATTTAATCCACGGTCTTGTATACAGGTCTTACAACGGAGCCCAATTTCAGTGGTGAGATATTGGTACGATCGTGTGTGTACTTTTATTTCGCGTCAACGCCGCTGTACGTCGTTGCTATCGATGGGTGCGGTCACGTGCCGGTTGAGTGACACGCGGTACGCATGCGTTACGTGTGATAGAAAAGAGACAGAATGCTGTTCTGTCTTCGTTGCACAGCACACCCATCTGTCGTCATGCCTCTGACGGCCGTAAATTGAACAGAACAGCGCAACCATTAAGCCGACGTACCCTCACTATTGTTGTTGACCTGTGTATAACACCGAGATTTAATCTGTTATTATATGTGATTTAATTATTATTGTGTATTAAAAAATATGCTTGCACTACATTTTTTTGAGTAATTTTAAAATATATTAAAGAATCAGTTAATTAGATTATACGTGAAAGAAGTTTATTTATAGCATGAACACCGATATAGGTGTAAACTGAAACTATTCGACAGGATTAAATATTCTCTTTCCAGTTCAATCCGCTTAGAGTTTTTTTTTTTATTAAAATCGGGGCCATTGTTGGATTTTGAACTAACTTTTCATATTGTTTATTTGAATCAATGATAAAGAACATCAATATTTCAATAAATACTAATGGTTTTATAAATGTTGCTTATTAAGTAATTAGTTAAACAATGCTGTTATCTTCTTACTAATGTCAAATCAATGATGTCAGAAAGAGAGAGTCAGTGTTTAACTAAACATTTATAAGTAATGAGGACAAAATAATATTCATTGTGACTAAAATAGTGTTGTAATATGCTAAAATTTATGTCAAATTGTTATTGATATTATGATTTGCTTTGTTTTTAATGGTGTTAATATTTTAAAGATTTCACTTTTAATTAAAATTATAACTATTAGTTAATTATATACAGATATAATTCAAACGAATAATATATTCTTATAATACCTAGTCCCTATCCAGCCACCCTAATCGTTTCTCGAAACTTCTATCTTTGCAATAGATTGCTTTTAGTTGTGTTGTAGTATATATGTATTATAATGAATAGGCACATTATTAGCTTTATAAATACGCAAGGAACATCATATTATGATTGTGATGTGAAAGAGTGAGCTATATATGCGGAGATGTCTTGTTTTAGTCTTATCATTTATGGAAATAAACGTTTTATAAATTATTGTCTTTTATTGTTAAAAGCCTTATTTATGTCTATAGATATTTACGGAATAAGCTAACTGAAATCTATAAACCATTAATATGATGGTTTAATAATGTGTCGCCATCTAACGGATAATAGTTTTAATCAACATTTTTTATTTTACTAATGCCATCTAGTGGAGAATGGCGTTGAATAAATATACGTATAGATGTCACTCTTTGTTGTCAATCAATGAATGTTTAATATTCACAATACGATATCTTGTCATCATATTGAATATCAACCACGGCAATTATTATCAAAGAAGACTACCAAACCGCCGATCTACCACTAGACCAACATGGTAGTAAATGAAGGATATTATCATGTATCTTTTTATTTATTTATCAATGAAAATTTCAACAATTTGATGAAACGTCGTAGGTCGACTATGTCTTCCCGACATAGTCGACCTACGACGTTGTCTTCCTTTCCTTCTTTTGTATTGTCTTGGGTACCATTCAGTTAAGTCCTTGGTCCATTTATCTTTTTTGTTCCTCATCATGTGACTCGTCCACCTCGATTTTAATTTTTTAATGCAATATGTCACATCTGTAACTCCAGTTTGCTTCCGAATTGCTTCAAGTTTTATCTTGTTTTTTCCCATATTTTAGTGTGTTTGAGTGTGTCGAACGCTTTATTGTAGTCAACGAATGCTAGATTCATATCATATTCATTACTTTATCTTCATACTATATTCATTACTTTTTTGGATGACCTGTTTTATGGTATGGATATGATCAAGTGTTGAAAAGTCACTGCGAAATCCTGCTTGTTCCCTTGGTTGGTTTTCATCTAAAATATTTGTTAGGTGGTCTAATACGATCTTACAGAATATTTAATACATGTTCGACATCAGGCTGATAGGTCTATAATTTGCTATATCGTTTTTGTTTCCTTTTTTGTGTATGAGGATTATGGTTGACATTGTCCATTGTTGAGGTATATAAAATGTCATTGAATAAATCTGTGATAATATTTAGTGTTTTGGTAGATGTCCTTATTAAGAGTTCGTTAGATATGGCGTCTTCACCTGGTGTTTTCCCTTTCTTCTGTGTTTCGATTGGTTTGTTGACTTCTTCTCGCATTATATTTGGAATCTCTTCATCTTTTTCGCTCTCGTAGATAGTTAGTTGTCTTGGTTCAGATAGTAATTCCTTATCACTGTATAGATTGCGGTAGTAGTCTGCTGCGATTTTTAGTATATCGGTTCTATTTGTGTTGTTTCTTTTAGTTCTTCGGTGTGTAATATTTTTGATCCAATCTAAACTGTCACGCAGTTGCTGCAAAGCTTTTTTAACACCACCTATTTTTTCTATGTAATAATTGATTGTTTCTGTTTTTGTGTTCTGTCTATGTTTTCGTATTTGTAGATTTATTTCTTTACTTAACTTTTCTTTAACCAAGATCTTTTTTTATATAAAATGGGTAGATACTTAACTTTAAACAACATCATAAAATTCTACAGTAATAAATATACATACAATCGTAAATATGATTTAAATTTTATTTGTTCTTTTTTATATATTTTATTTGTATTGTATTTTTAGGAAACTAAAAGATAATCCCGAATATGTTTTTCAATATTGGCTCATAGTTATTATGCAAATAATAGGAACTTACATGTACATTAAGTCAGGCAATTGCTGTATAGTGCTAGTTACTAGTCTCGCACGAGTGGATATATGTAGATATTATGTTATGTTGTATGTCTCAACTTTCTGTTATTATACTGTCATGTTCTGTACGTGCAATTATATGTTTTTTCATTAGAAAACACAATCTCAGCAAACAGGGAAATTAAAAAATGTATTAAGAAAGTTTTAGTTTTCGCAAGGAGCCAGAACTTTTGTATTATGATAAGATCGTATAGTTTGAAACGTCATTAATATTATTGAATATAATTTCTCACATGTCGAGTTGAACTTTTTATAACTACAATAACAAACGTAGATCCAACGCATCAAGTTCACGACAGCCAGCGTATCGTGACGCAAAACAGCTGATAATAAACAGGTGCAGAAATATTTACAGACTAGCCATGATAAAATTATTCCTGTATAGACCCAGGAATATAGCAAACGGCACGTTATATATAAACTAAGTGAGAAGTTGTAAACTTCCAGTCATCGGCTTATTTTTTTGGTAGAATGCGAAGACTAGACTTTAGAAAAATTTTGGTTGTTAATAGTACCTATATGTAATAACGAATTATAATTCATAAACAACGAAATATAATCTAACGCAAAGCGCGGGATTTACTTGATTTCTGAGGCACGAGAGTGTACCTCACACGGCGAACTTCCAAACTCCGGGTTGATACTGGGAAATTATCAACAGAAAAAGCATAATCATTATAATATACTTAAATAAATATAATCTAACTATATTACCCACATTAATGCACAAAAGTTAGCCAAATTATTAATACATTCAAAGACTATTTTTTTGTTTATATAGGCATAGTAAAAAATTGAAATCATAGCATTGAGACATAGTTAAATTGAAAGTCTAAAAGTTTATAGGTGCATTCGTTAGATCTCTGTAGTATGCAGCTAGAAAATTCTTTGATCATGTGTAGCGGTCCTACTAGTTAAATATAAACTGATCCATGAATCAGTGTCTGTATACTGGTTTAAAATATTCGTATATATAGTAAAATGTACCTACTTAGTGTACTTACTTATCAAATATATCTTTAAGTTTTGACACGAATGTCTGTATTTTCACTGTTTCAAAGTTTTACATGTTAAAACATTTTTAACCGTTCGTTGGCTCTGTGTTTATACGAACATACACAAAACATACAACAACAATATACAATACTTATTTTTTCTTCGTTTCTATACTGAACGTGTGTAAATCCACTGACACAAAACGATTATCCAAAAAATCAAGAGTAATTGAAAAACTACAAGATTGTTTAATCAACAACATTAACTACAAATTGTGTGTAAAAAAAAAAACAGTTATAAGATTTGAAAATAAAAGCCTGTAATATAATACATTAAAGATTATATTTATGTATAAATGAAGCTATAACTTGTTACTAATTTGGTTCTTGAGACGTAAACATGGCTAAATAGGACAACGCTTTGGTATTCTATGAGATAATAATTTATCTGAGATGCCGGAACACAATGGTTTCGAAATTACGTCGGAATGTCGGAGGATCTTACGAATTTCAACGTTGGCAAAAACATGAGAAACTTCAGTAAATTTACTTTCTAGATAAGAGTAGAATGAACAATTAAGTAATTATATTTTTAATTATAAAACAGTCGAGTATTATATGTTATTATTTCAAACATGTTCAGTTTTTTAAATTCTTACATTAATAATTGCAATCTAGACTTGATCATGTTATAAAATAATATATATAAAAATAATCATCAATGAAAGATCTGAAGTTAATTAATTATATAACAGTACTGCACACACTGTAGTAGATTTGTGTAATTTAAACAGATTTTTATATTCAAGTTATTATTTATTTACTCTACTCTACAATATTTTGAATGAATTATTCAATTGAACACTACAATTAGCAAATGGCTTATTTTATATGTTATGTAGTTAGTAGTAGTAACATCTTGATCCAACGTGCGTTAATAATCTGAGTTACGCTGATGACATGGTCCTTCTGAGTTCCTTAATTAGCGGATTGAGGGGATTATTGAGCATCTGTGAACGGTATGCAATGGAACATGGCCTCAGGTATAATGTAAAAAAGACGCAAATGATGGTGTTCCGCTCGGGCAGAGGACCAGAGAGGATTCCGCTAGTTTCTTTGGATGGTGTACCGATCGAAAGAGTAGATCAGTTTAGGTACTTGGGGCATATTCTTACTTCGGATCTAGGCGACAACCTAGATATAGAGCGTGAACGTAGGGCTTTGGCCGTTCGGTGTAATATGATTGCACGCCGTTTCGGGCGCTGTAGTCCTGATGCTAAGCTGACGCTTTTTCGAGCTTATTGTCAGTGTTTTTACACGCGTATGTGGTGTAACGGCACAAAAAGTGCACGTAGTAGCATCAGAGTGCAGTATAATAACGTATACCGCATTCTGATGAAACTGCCTAGGTACTGCAGTGCGTCAGCCATGTTTGCCGACGCCAGAGTCCCTGACTATTTCGCGATTGTTAGGTCGCGGATTGCGGCATTTTGGTACCGCACTAGGAATTCGGACAATGAGATTCTAAGGATATGCTCTGAGTGCCCTAAAAACTCCATTGTTAAGTACTGGCATGCCGTGCATCGCGACAGCAATCATAAATAGTTTAGTTTAATTATGTAATCTAACATAGTTTTAAGGATAAATTGTTACTAACAATAATATAATAAGAAATTTGTATTTTTTGCTATATCCCATTTGTTTGGACTTTTGTTGCCTGAAATAAATTATTATTATTATATATATATATTTATTTATTTTTTACGCTGGAAAAACGCCTTCACGTGTTTCCCCCACTTGAAGTGCTCACCGGCACTGAAGGCGCCGGAATACCCACTAAAAAGCCAACGGTATCCTGACCGTCCGGTCGAGGGGCACCACAGGATCGCTTGCGCATGCTACCGAGACGCCTCGACGGTCAGCTTACCTATGCGACGGGCCTCCATGTCTAAGGGCTTTCACTTAGCCCCGGCGGCTATTAAGCCGAGGGAGAAGGTACGCATAACACTGACGCCTCCTCCCCGGTCTTCTTCGACGGAAGAATCAGCGGAGGCACTCTCCTCACGCTGCCACTCCGCGGCCTCCTTCTGCGACATGACAATCTCGCAGAAGGAGACTATTTCCAACCAGCACGTAGTATATATGTAGTATATCTCGCTGTCGAGCATGGCGTTAATCGCAGTAACACCTATATACTTTTGTCAAATAATTCCTTTTTTAACAATTAATTAGGTACCTCTGAAAACAGTCGAATGATATGATTATTTATGGTCCAGGGTAGAGCACTTATATATTAAACGAAGGTAAACTGGTCATCAATGAGTTTTAATGTACTTAAATTGTGCGTCAAAATACCTATATTAGTGTGAAGAAAAACATTTCTGTGTCCAAGAATAATGTGTCTAGAAATTCTGTGTCCAAGACCCATTACCGAACGGTGGATAAATAATCTCCATAAGAAAACCTTTTTAAGAAGAGAAAAAGGAATAGGACATTCACGAGCATGTAAGTTGTATTTATACTACTACTTTTACCATTTATTGCAATAGTTGATTTGATTGTCAACATCATTTAACGTTTAAAATGAATTACATACGGCTGCTTAAATTTTTTATTTTTACATATGAAATCTGTGATTTAGACAATTTCGAATATGAAGTAAGTTTATTAAAACTGATTTATATATTGGTAAATTGTTTATAAATAATCGCGTCTGTATTCGTACTCGCTTCCCATTAATGTCAAAGGTTATCAAAATTGTGGGAGCGGTATATTTATATGTAACGGCAGGTGGTACTGAGTCGTGTACAGATGTTTCGCTACGATTCCCCTATGAATTGTTGTGTGAACGGAAGTGCTCCGGTGGTAAAAACGTGAATACTTAAATAATGGACCGTAACTTTTCCAAGCGGTAAGTTCTGCGTAATAGTTAAATATATACAGGTTTAACATCGTTTTAGCACAACAGATGAATTCTTTAAGAATATATTTTTAATGATAATGAAACATTATTACAAATTCACAAACAGAAACATATACTGATACGTTCATTAAAACTATAAGACGTCGTTAGTATTCAAATAGTCGCATAAAAGCAATTTTGAATTGTCACTTTCGAGCCTTTCACGCCACAGGTCGCTGGTTCGATTCCCACCCAGGACAGACATTTGTGTGCATGAACATGTCTGTTTGTCCTGAATCTGGGTGTAATTATCTATATAAGTATGTCTTTACAAATGAAAAGTAGTATATGTAGTATATCAGTTGTCTGGTTTCCATGGTACAAGCTCTGTTTAGTTTGAGATCAGATGGCCTTGTGTGAATAATGTCCCAGGATATTATTATAATTACTTTAAAAGATTAAAAATAATGTATCATCGGTTCGGTACCAGACAAACCGGCAAGAAACTTAGTAAATTTTTCATTTATTAAATGTCATAATTATATTAATAATTAATAACTAAATTTATATACAACGTATAAACGCAAATTCTTTAATCTGTTACTTTAGTGTTTACAATCTATTACCCTGTTTATATCAATATGATCAAATTATGACATAATATACTATAATACATATTTAACACGAAGACATTACAACGTTTTACACTACGCCCATTAAATTAGATGTTATTACGATTTACAGTTGCGTACGATTAAGTAATCGACATCTGCGTTCATGAGAAGAGTCTGGTCTTCTCGAATGTATTTCGGTTACAATCTATTGATGTTAACGACATTCACTTTGATAGATAATTTTCATGGCAGGAAATTAGTGTATGTTCCGTCAATCATAAATACGAACGGCTTCCTTAACTTACATCATACAATATTAACTGATATTGCGTAGAACTCAACGCGATTCATAGTTCACTGTTACGTAAACTTAATAGCAAACTTTTTGTCCGATTTCAAAACGCACTTTCAATAGTCTAAGTAAGCCAATTAACTTTGGAATGCAGGTGTTTACTAATGAAACTCACTTGTATCTCGTCACTGTCATATACTATATTAATAAAAATATCTTCTCTCGAAAAGCATGTAAATCAGATCGATTGTATCGGATTGTCGTTTCATTGAACTATCGGAGAGCGGCGGATAAGAGAAGAAGTTGACTATTGACAACGACCGCTGGTAACAGAATCGATCAGAAGACCATCATCATAACTAAACATCTTAATATCAAAATAAGTAGTAAAAATCTTGGTGGTAGAGTTTTGTGGTAGTGCAACCTCATCTGGGTAGGTACCACCCACTCATCAAATATTCTACCGCTAAACAGCAGTACTTGGTATTGTTATGTTCCGGTTTGAAGGGTGAATACACCAGTGTAATTACAGGCACAAGGGACATAACATCTTAGTTCCCAAGATTGGTGGCGCATAGGCGATGTAAGCGATGAATAACATTTCTTACACTGTCAATGTCTAAGGGCGTTGGTGACCACTTACCATCAGGTGGCCAATATGCTCGTCAACTATCAACTGAATTATATGTTACACTTAGTTCATAAATATAAGTAGGTAAATATGTTGGGGTATGGGGTGGGAATGTTATGGTTATGGGAATGTTATATATATATATATATATAATATATATATAATATATAAATGACTACTCTACGAAACTAATAGTGAATGGTAATTCGTATTAAAGTTAATTTACGATTTTCGATTGTATAATATCTTTATTGAAGAAAATAATACCTTTTCTCTGCACTTAAAGTGACTGGTAAATCAAGTGTTCACGACTCTCTTACGTTTTAGACGTCGAAACTAAAATGCTATTATTAAAATTCTAAATTCACGCGCATGTAATCATTAATCAAGTGGTAGTAGGGCCTAATGGCCCTTCTCGATGATCCCTTACTACACATGAGTTAATCTACCGGTAAAATCAATAGTTTATTTTGTTTTGTTGCGATTTAAGGGAATTTGATTGTACTAAGGTAATGTAATTACAGGCACCAGGTTCATAATATCGTAGATCTCTAGATTAGCGACGCTTTCTAATAAACTTTGGCCTATCGTAATTAATCATACATACTCACACACTTATATTATACAGGATTATTTGTCACCAGCAACCTCGCAGGGCTAGATAGCTAACACTATAAGCTACAACTTCTGTTCTACGAGTTCGGACGTGTAAAAAAATTATGATTTTACAATTTTTTGTTGTACTGTCGTGACATTTGAAGGTCTATGTTTCTTTCATAAACGAAAGGACGACGCGACGCGCATAGCTAACTCTATAAGCTATCTTGTCCTGCGAGGTTGCTGGTACTTTACAAATAACTCTGTATTTAATAAAAATATTAAAAGTATGTTTTAAAAATTAAATATAATAAAATGGAAAATTAAAAAGATACATCACTTTTAATTAGTTAGAAACTCTTTAGTCTTTGACCTTTTTTATTGTAATTGTTCACGCCACTTTCTCATTCCAATGGACTTCATACAAATACTGTTTTTAATTAAAATTTGCGAAACCAACTGTTTGTTCGGATTTTAAATATATTCATTTAATTAACTTTCTAACAAAAAAAGTAAATAAAAAAAACAAAAGAGGAATAGCATTATAGCACAAGTAATGTTTCTGAATTATTTAATGAATATTTTTCTCATTTATAAAGATTATGTTTATTTATCAAGTTCGAGTTCAATAAAACTTTCATCTAAATAATAATTACGAATAGATGAACTACATCTTCGTGAGATACTACATACATTTCCGAACAAAGATATCGAACAACATAATTGTCTATTACTTTTTCTATTGACAATACTTAGCAGATTAATGGCGACTGTTTAGTATACGATGATATCGTTCCGACATGGATTTCCCTGGAGATTCGCACGGACAAACTAATGAGTGAAAATTATTGTCGTCGTCATAATTGTGAGTACTTTCTCACGTTCACGATCAAGTTGAGTATGCGAGGCGAAGTAATCACTTTGTAACGTATTAAATAGTCTTGGTATTAGGTTGAATTCGAAGGAAAGTAGACAAAATTCATATAGCGTTATACGGATTTTAATAATCATTTGTTATTATATTAAACGTATTTGTAAAGAAAATTTTTAATCACCCGGATACCAAGCGAACGTGTGTCAATTCTATTAGTATACCCATAAATGAAAAAACATTGTAAATTTAAGATTATAAGCTAAAAAGTCGTATAAATCTTTATTTTGATATTTTGTCTTAGAGGCTCTTACGACAATCAAAATATTAAAAATCAAAGGTTTTCTGAGTAAAAAGTATCTTGTTTTCGAATCACGAATTGTGTTTTTTTAAGAGCATAATGTTCTTTTCAAATTAGATGGAATGGAATATTGTGCTTGAAACGCCTATCTGTGTGTATGGATGGCTTCCTACGATACATTGGCGTCGTTGGAATTATCTATATAATGGCAATTATCTATATAAGTATTTATTTATAAAAGAAAAGTAGTCTATGTAAGTATATCAGTTGTCTGGTTTCCATAGTACAAGCTCTGCTTAGTTTGGGATCAGATGGCTTTGTGTGAATAATGTCCCAGGATATTATAATGTCCCAGGATATTATTGGCGCGGGCTGGCTCAGCATAATCCAAACATTAAATTAATACCGCTAAATAACGTCACTCAGTACAACTTACAGAGTTATCATTTGCTAAATGATAACTCTGTAAATGCATATAGCATTTAATTAGGTAAATTTCGAACTTTAATATGAACCTGGAAATACAGTTCTGGAATAATGTTTTTATTTTATTTTATTTTTTACTGTTTACTAATTACTAATATATGATATTTAGGACGATAGATAGCTAGTTGATGATTACAATAATAATCAAATCTACGAACGGTATTTCTTAACAGGTATCTTCAGATTAATCACATTTAGAAACTAATTTAGTCTAGAATTCTTAATTAATTAACCGCTATCACGAGCCTCGTTTCCACTTACAATGTATACATATAAAAAGTATTTTTAGTCATGATAATGTCCTCCTGTCCGATTCGGCCACTGTGATCCATCTCCGAGATTATCCAATTGCTCACAAATGTCATGTGTGTGTAAACGCAATAATATTCCTTAAGTTCCGTAGGGACGGCAATAAGCCACGACCGGAAGTAGATCAGGCGCATGACAAACGTCTTTCCGTGCTTTCACTTTGCGCGGGAATGTAAAACTGCCAAGTTGTTGATCTTGTTGCTTGATGCGTGATTCGAACCAGGAAACATGGTATCTGAAACTTTATAAGCTACCCAAATATACTTAAATTAATGTTTAATCTATAAAGATCAACGATAAAGAAAGTTTGTGACAGAATAATTATATTTGTTATCAAAATATTTAGAAACCAATATTATACTAAGCGCCTATTACCACCAGCGACGAGCCGGTTGGCGTGGTTGGTAGATATTTGCCTTTCACGCCGCAGGTCGTGGGTTCGATTCCCACCCAGGACAGACATACGTATTTACAAAAGAAAAGTAGTTGTAGCAGTAATATGTAGTATATCAGTTGTCTGGTTTCCATAGTACGAGCTTTGCTTAGTTTGGCATCAAATGGCCGTGTGTGAATAATGTCCCAGAATATATTGTTATATTGTCATTATTTAAATACAATTTCGTGGCTAGTATTTGACGATAGACAGAAGAGTCGAGAGAGAGTGATTTAAATTCTTCATGATAGAGATATCTTTCCGATACGCATGTATCTTATTTTAGGAATATGCCTAATTAGTTCATTCTAGTCCTCTCTTGTGTTTGTGATTATCTTATTTATGATAAAATAGTATATATATGGGGTTTTCCAATAGGGACGCTTGAACTTTGACAGCTGATTGCGGCCATGTTGTTTGAGTGACAGCTGTCAAATGCAGTGTGTTATATTCATTCCGTCCTCCCAAACCACCATGGCAGGTTACAGTGTCAAGCAGCACGTGCAAATCATAAAATTGTTTTATGAAAATGGGTCTTCAGTTCGAGCAACGTTCCGCGCACTTCGCCCGTTTTACGGTCGCGATGATCGTCTTGCCGAGTCGACTATCCGTCGATTGGTGGACAAATTCGAGTCAACCGGGTCAGTTAACAATCAGCCGGTTCCCGTGCGTCAACGTAACGCGAGATCTGCCGAGAATATCGCCGCTGTGCGCGACAGTGTCCTCGAAAACCCGCGGCAGTCAATTCCGCGTCGCGCACAGGAACTCGGCCTTTCGCAGACGACAACTTGGCGAATTTTGCGTTGTGACTTGAGCCTGCACCCGTACAAGATCCAGCTGACCCAAGAGCTCAAGGTTAATGACCATAGACAGCGCCGTGTGTTCGCTGACTGGGCATTAGAGCAGTTGGAAGTTGACGCCGATTTTGGCAAAAAAATCATCTTCAGCGACGAGGCGCATTTTTGGATGAATGGCTATGTCAACAAGCAAAATTGCCGTATTTCGGACGAGACCAATCCACACGAGGTTCACCAAGTGGCAATGCACCCGCAGAAAGTGACTGTTTGGTGCGGATTTTGGGCCGGAGGCGTGATTGGTCCGTATTTTTTCGAAAACGATAATGGTGTGGCCGTCACCGTCAATGGTGAGCGATACCGGTCGATGATAACCAACTTCTTTTGGCCTGAAATCGAGAATATGGATCTGGACAACATGTGGTTTCAACAGGACGGCGCTACGTGCCACACAGCACACGCTACGATGGAAGTTCTGCACCATCAAGCGCCCTTAATGGAAAACCCTATACATACAAATATATATTTCACAGTACGCCAGTACGTCTATTTAGGATGGGATCTATAATAAGATGATCTCATAATGTTAAATATTTATAATAGATTATTTATTAATATGGAGACTAGTGACTTAGTAAGATAGTAATAGTATACTTTCTCCGGTTTTGAAGGCACATTTGATGAACAACAAATCAATCTAAAACTTATTAGATGACTTTCGAGTCTGATGTCTCCAATCCTGTCGCGGCTTATTTTCGCCGAATCTATAATTGGTACATACGCAGCCTAATTAAAGTTAGACTTTGAATTTGTGATACTGTATGGTAGAAGCCAATTATAAAAATTGAATACATATCAGGAAAATGAAGTGTGGCTTATCTGGGACTTGTGTGTTGCGACTTTTAATATGTTCTGTACATATGTATATAAATTCTTCATGATAGAGATATCTTTATTTCTCCGGTTTTGAAGGCACATTTGATGAACAACAAATCAAATACCAGTAGTGTATAATAAATTATATTTCATACAGCAAAAAATTATGATGATCAGTTGTGTAGTGAAGACGTGAAAGCGTCACAAACAAATGAACAAACAAGTTCAGTTTCGCATTTGTAATATTAGTTGGGATAATTTGATTACATATTTGTAGAGGAATGCTTCTAAGTCATTTTTATTTAAAAAGTATCATCACGAGGTGGAAATTTCTTCCCGAAACACGTCGAGCATTCCTCGATAAAGAACTTAAGTACAACAGCAATAGCTAGGTCATCATAGTATAATGAACACTTCTGGATCATTGTTCTTTTTGTAACGTAAAAGAATCACAAACAAAGGAAATCGATTAGATGTTTTCTATATCTCCCGAATAGGAACAAAAAATGGTACACTATTTCTATCTGCCCTTTATGAATCACCGCTGCCCAATAAAAAGAGGGGAATGTTGTTGTTTTGATCTCTTTTATGATTCTTGGGCAATCATCTCTAAATAAATCCAGACAGACTCCGTCGCCAACACGTTTGTTCGTTTTTTGTCAGATTTGGAAATTCTCGAAACTTCAGACGAGTTTCGGCATGAATTTTTGTTCCTGTCGCCTTTACTGTATTTGTAAAGTAAAAATTGAAAATTACTTTCTAATCTCTGTTAATAAAGAAGTCTAGACGCGAGTTTTTTTAATATCAATAAGTTAGTAATTTTTTTTTTCTCGATGGACTGTGGTTTCTTAAAACGCCAGTAAAGATACATTTCTTATGGTGTATTTGGTAACAAATTATTGTTTTGAATTTGATTTATAGTTTCATTAAATATTAAACACAACAAACTGTAAATTTTAATTGTTGAGTTCCAAACTAAAGGTCGGTCGAAATTCGACCGTAATTCGTTGCTAATAAAAATTATATTTAACATTCAATATGAATTTTTCGTTTATGCATATAATTTTAAGTTATAGTTGACGAAATGTGGTCGGTATGGCAAGAAAAAAACCCAATGTAATGTCAAAAAACGTTTGACGACGAACGATAGACATTGGCAGTTTGAACGTAACTATGCATATTGTATTTTATTAATATAATGTATAAATATATACACTAATATAAATAAAATTTACAGCTGGCTGCACTTCTTTTCCATATAAATTACTTATTGAATATTTATATCTAGTATCTGAATAATATTTTGAGTAAATAAATATAATATAATGACTATTTTCAAATCTAAATCTTTTAAAGTTGGCATTCATTCGACATCAATCTGTCATCGTCATTCATATGAAGATCAAATGATACGCGAGTGAATGAAACCATTAAATAACGCGCGCATTTTCATTCATTCCAATTTATTTTATTTTTCCGCTCAAATACATATTTTCTAATTTTTACATATTACTGCTTTGTATATCATTTGTTTGAAATTAAACCGAACCAACATGTTATGTTGGTGACCATATCTCCGCTTAAGGATCTGGAAGACTGATTTACTGCGGATACACACAATATAGTGGCACTCTACAAAATTGTAATCCACTATCCTTCTAGAATCTTCGGCTTGGATTTATATTATACTAGCGTTTTGCCCGCATTTTCACCCGCGTGGTTCCTCTTCCCGTGGGAATACGGGGACAAAATGTAGCCAATGTTACTCGTTAACAATCTAGCTTTTCATTGATGAACGAATTTTTAAAATCGGTTTTGTGGTTTACTGCTAAGAGCTATCTCACATTCGCATTTATAATATTAGATAGGATTCTGTGCACTGATTCATCTCGATTAACATTTATACGTTAACGAAATATATAATAGAAAAAAAAAACTTTGTTGGCATGACAGTAACAAAATAGATTCTTATATTTCAAGTCGCGGTCACAGTTTTGATACATGTCATAAACTGCGCAATGTCTCATAGCACAATTGTCCGTCTTTTATGTCCGGCTATTATCAAATGCTAATGATCGAATTGCGTTTTAGGAAGAGGTAATTAAGTGACCCAGTTACTTTATTGGCGTTTGACCTTTTATCTCAATTTAGTGATCAAGAGACCGACATATGAAACAGTTAATCATACAAACAAAGGATGACATAAATTGTATCGGGGAATATCGCAAATTATTGATCTTGCATACATTCTTCATTAATAACTTAAGTAATTTATTAGTAATTCCTTTGAGTTCTCTTTTAAAAATACACGAATTATCTTTTTTAACTGTCTTCCCTCGAAAAGAGCGTAAAGAATAGAAAAGTTACCCAATTGTAAGTATCATGGTTACTTACAGTTGGGTAACTTTTAATTAATTAAAATCATATATAAAAAACCAGTACTTGTTAAACGATTTTATTCAGTTATAAATTGGAAATTAATTTATTTCTTATACGACTTTTTGCATTGGCAACTTCATCTCATATGGTAAATAACTGATTAAGTTTTATTTTAATTCACTTCATCGTATAAATTAATTGAAAGAACTTATTTTATACCATCAATCTCTGGTTAACTTCTGGCCAATCTCATCTCCATACCTAATAATATATATAAATAGCGCGTCGATCAAAATTGCAAGTTTTAATTATGAGCTTAAAATAGGTCGATACTGGATCAGCTGTCGGAGTATTACGCAAAGATCGATTATGTTATTGTCTGAAGAAAATTACATTCTGTCAACGCACAGCGGGTGGTTAAAAGTATTATGACTATTCATGCATAGAACAGCGCCGTTTCATTTATTTTTTTTGGAGATGGCAACATTATTTTTTTAGGGTAATTGAGTATATTACATTAGTTAATTTAAATATGATTTTTGTTTTATAAGAAATACAATTCTATAATGAAATTAGGACGTGTGATTATTTTTTTTATTTTTCACATACATGAGCGTTCTTGCCTTGGATTAAACATTTTCCTTAATTTTAATTATAATTCTGCTTTTTTATTTTATTTAAGTCAGTTATGGAATCATTTACATTTGTGACTTATATACAAGTGAATACTGAAAGTGAGATTAATTAAAACGCGATTAATTTAACTTTATGCTATTTTACCCAGTCAATATTACAAAACGATATCGCAAAAGGGTATAAACGAACAATTGAATTTAGAACGGAAATGTTGTTACGATACAATGACACAAAGAAATGTTAAACATGAACCAAATGAGGCGAATACGAGCTATTGTTGAATAGATAGTTAATGTGCATTTACTAACTCTGTAATAAATTGAGTTTTAAGGGACTAAGATTTATGAAACACAAAACTATCTTAAACATCTAAACTACATAATTAACTTTTTCGGTTTTCATAATTTCAGAAAGTTCCTTTTTTATAAAGGTATGCTTTAAAACAAACGTTCGACGCGGTTCGTCAAACGTTCGTTCGTTGGCGTGATTGGTAAGATACTTGCCTTTCACGCCGCAGGTTGGGTTCGATTCCCACCCAGAACAGACATTTGTGTGCATGAAAGTTTGGCCTGAGTCTGGGTGTAATTATCTATATAAGTATGTATTTATAAAAGAAAAGTAGTATATGTAAGTATATCAGTTGTCTGGTTTCTATAGTGCAAGCTCTGCTTAGTTTGGGTCAGACGTCTTGTGTGAATAATGTCCCAAGATATTATTATTATTAAAATGGGTTCTGACCGACATAGTATTAAGACAACGGACGGACAATATATCAATGCTAAAGTTCCGCAAATTATGAGGTCTAAGATATTATATTAATAAGGTCCTCCAGACCGATTTCGGCCACGGCGGCCAATCTCAAGAGAGATTAGCCAACTGCGCAGGAGATATTATAGTGCACGAGTGTGTGCGCAAACACAGGTGCACTCTCTTTTCCTTAGCTCTCATAATCCGATGGGACGGCAATCCGACACGACCGGAAAGAGTTCAGGCGCAGGACCAACGGCTTAACGTGCTTTCCGAGGCACGGGAGTGTACACACTTTCACCTTCCAGACTCCGGGCTGCTACTGAGAATTCTGACAGAAAAAACCCAATAACTATTTATTGGCCCGACCTGGGAATTGAACCCAGGACCACCGGGTCTGCAGCCTAATATCTAGCCACTAGACCAACAAGGCAGTCAACTAACTAACAGATACGTCACTAGGAGTTACAGATAATGATATTTTGGGGTAAAATAAAAAAGGCGCGTGAATTTTAATTTGATAATAATTTATCTCTCCGAGTCTCAATCTATTCGTATGGAACGTGTTTCATACAATGCAATGAAAATAAATAGGCAATTGATTGATATAAGTACATTTATCTGGGGTTTTATGTGGTCTAAGTATTATAATTAAACCAATATATTTACTAACGATAATGGCTCATTAAAATATCTAATACGTTGTTAAATGAAATAAGAAACATTTAAGTCGAGTCAATGAAGAATGCAAAGCGACGCGGCGCCGGCGACGGCGGCAGTTAAAATACCAAGTAAGTTTACTCGAACTCTTTACTTTTTAATAATAATGTTCTTTTAAACCAATTTTGGTCACGGCTTCTCATCTCAAGGGCTAGCCAACTGCGCAGGAAATATGTATTAGTGCATAAGTATGTGCGCAATCATGTACACTTTCTATTATCTTCGATATCAATATAATAAAGCTCTGTTTGTTTTTTTGTTTCGCTAATGTCTGGACACGACCAACAACTGGGAAACTCTCTTCAGTCATCGTCTCCTTAGTGATAGTCACAGAAGCAGGGCCACCCATAACACAAAATATTATTAACCTTAAACGGAAGAAACAATAATCGAAAAAGAAAAGTTTATTCGTTATTTATTCGGCAGACTGGCAATGGCCCACCTGATTGGAAGTGGTCACCATCGCCCATAGACATTGGTACTGTGAGAAACATTAACCATCCTATACATCGCCAATGCGCCATCAACCTAGGGAACTAAGATGTCAACGTTATTTTCGATTTTACTTACACAAACTTATTCACCCTTCAAAACCAAAACACAACAAAACTATTTGGGGGTAGAATATAAGATAAATGGGTAGTAACTTCCCAGACTGGCACTACCACCAAGAAAAACCAAGTTATTGCATTTAATAAAATAAAATAAATGTTACAATATTGATTTAATAAAAGTCTATACTTATGTTAGTAAAAGTCAGCGCATTTCAAACAGGCATTCAATTCAAATCTAAGTGAGTTCAGGCATGCTAATTGGCGGATATTGTTTGATGAATGCTAGTGGAACCATTTTAATGGCTATAATATATATCGTTATTTATATAAAGACAGGTGTTCATTTATGGCCACACCTAGCTTAGTTATGCGTGGCCGTAGCTATTATTCAGTATTGTCAGTACAATTGTCTTACTAAAATTAATGCAACAGTTTTTACATACAGATGTCTGTTACTTAATAACACTCGAACGCCTAGGCAAAATGAAATGTAATTAAATGTAAGTAAATAATTTAAGTTACATTATAGAACCGTACATACATTTTTTTTATGTTTTACTTTCAATACAGGACCGATATGTACGTACCTACCGGTAGTTATCACGTCACTTATAACGAAGCGGGGACAAAACAAACATCAAGTAATTTTAAAGTAATATGTTAAATTTGAAAATTTGTAATTGCATTTTATATTTCTATTACATTGTACTAATACTTTGGATAAGCGAAAGATGCGAAAATATCGACAGTAAATAATATAGTATTTTAAAAATTATCACATAAATAGAACCGACACACGATACCTAATAACCACTTCACGGGTCGGACACGAATTTTGTTACACGCTGCATACTACGTGTACAGTGGTGGTCGTATAATTAGAAACACTACCAACGATCCTTGACATTATGTAAGATTCTTCACCGCAATCGTTTTAATTT
Source organism: Nymphalis polychloros (assembly GCA_905220585.2). NCBI lineage: Eukaryota > Metazoa > Arthropoda > Insecta > Lepidoptera > Nymphalidae > Nymphalis > Nymphalis polychloros. The sequence continues at coordinate 3,360,846 of HG992246.1, read as the reverse complement.
TGAAATTAAGCAATAAATAGGACAACAATATGTTCAACGATTTATCTTTTATTGGAAAAACTTTGCCTAATTGACGCGTCACTACTTTTATTTTTGCCCATTTTGAACAAAATAAAATTCAGATTAAATTTTGAATTGCCGCCAAAATAATAGAAAAAGAAATGTTATTCTCCAATTTCAAAAAAAGAACGAGCTATGTATGCTTTTTTTAAATGTTTCTAATTAGACGTCCAAGCAGCCAGTAACAGAAAATAAACGCATACATGTGTAAGACTCATTTTGTAATTAAAAGTAAGATATGTTTTATATTTTATGCATTTAATGAGTTTTTTATTTGAGTGGCTATATTATTGCATGATTATTAATTATTGAATGTGTATATTTTTTACGAACATTTATACGTTGAAGTTATACTTTCTTTATTCATAAGAAGTGTTTCTAATTATATGACCACCACTGTATATATGTTTATATAACTATATATGAGGCTGTCAGCGCAAAAGTGGTGTAACCCCAGACTACTTATTATGAGATAATGAGGAGTTAAAATTTGGTTGAATTGTTTTTTAACCTTGTTTCTTTTGTGAACATTATTTTAACTGTTTATAATTAACTTTATAAAAATAACCTCTAAATCTGTAATATTTGTGTACCTTTGTGATAATTAAGCTTAAAATAAAAAATAAAAATAGATTACACCACTTCTGCACTTATGATATTTTGGTTTAATTTTAAATAATAAGCAGGTTACACCAAATAAAGACAAATTTAATAAGAACACAATCAAAATAGCACAATAAGGGTTATTCTTTACCTGACTTCATTAAAGAGGACTTCTTCATTATTAAAATACTTGTAGAAAAATGAAAATTGATGAAGTTTATGGAATTTCAACCACTGAATTTTCAACCATTCTATCTTGTTATTATCAAGCGAAATTTTTCGGTTTGTTATATTTTTTTCCAGTGATTTAGAGGAAAAAAATCCCTACCTGTCATTCTTATTATTTTAAATGGTTATTTTTTGCGAGCCGTTTTAATTACTTCGAGCCAGTTCTCTGGAATGTATATTTCTTTGAAAAAAATTTTATTCTTCTCTATTAGGCCAAAATCTTGGTCACATGGTAAGTATGAATCTGACCAAAAATTTATGATCTATTTCTTCAATAGTAAAGTCCGGATGATATGGATACCACATACTGACAGAATAACGATAAGTTTATGTTTCTATTCTGTCCTCCGCATTGGTCAGAATATATGATTACTTTTTTAGTAGTCATAAAATTTTTAAAAAAGTACTTCAAGCTAGATCCAATTTCTTGGGGTCTTCTTGAGGCATCTGACTCGTCCCAAACAAACATGTGGGCATCATCTGTCCCCATGTTGTGAATCCCAAAGTAAAAAATCCAAAGCTGTATTTTGTAATACACGATTCCATTGCTCAACACTGGAGTAGGTAGGGTTTTCATTAAGTCAAAGCTGATTACAGTGATGTCAGTTGATGATTTTGCCAAAGCCGTATCGTCTTTTAATCCCTGTCTGGCACTGTCTGCTTTCCTCTGGTGTAATTCTTGTTCACGTTTCAACTCTTGTTTTAGCTGTTCACTCTCAGCACATTCAATTTTGTTGTTGAAAAGATCACATTTTTTGCAAGAATCACTAATGGGTGCATGGAATCTTAAATTGAAACTTTCATTAAAAATTTTGCTGAACATAAATAATGAAATTGGTTCAAGTGTATCATCTTTATAAAGAGAATACATTCGTCCAAGGCTCAGGTCCGGTGAAAGAAATCTCCTATTCTCACTTTTATGTCTGGTATAATGAGACTCATAGAGTGGAAACTGGCCAATGAATTGTTTTACCTCTGCGATCTTATTATCTGGTGTTTTGTTTACAGACCTTTGTCGACCTCTCTGATCAATCGGTGGAACATACTTTTATGCTTCAGCATTCTAGTTACACGTCCATCAGAAACTTGAAAAGTTTTTAGGAAGAATTTCTTTCACACCTGAAATTCAACACCATCTTCAGCCAATAAATGATAAAGGTGTGTTTTTTGCCTTCTTGATTCCTCTCTTCCTGTATAACTTCTGCATTTGTTTGTCACTCTAACTAATGAGAACAGTAATGCATTCTGAGTGTCAAAGTTTGCCAATGAGTAAAAGCTTCTGAATATTTCCAGCTGTCGTTCCTCATTAATTTTTAGATGACATGTTTTAGGACATGGACATTCACCTGTTTTAGGTGTCTTCGCAGGAACAATAGTCTTTTTGTAGTTTTCATATTGTTCGCCTTTTGCTCGTTTTAATTTAAGGATATTCTGATTTGTTGGACTTCTTCAGAGTCATCGTTGCATGATGAGAGGGCAGGTGATGGTAGATATTCAGAGCCAAAATCTTCAAAATCTCCAACTATAACCAGCATTGATTAAGTAAGTAATTTATAAAAGTACAAGCCAGCGTATCTAAACGAAAACAGGTTTGCTTATAATTTGCAATAAGTAACACAACATTTTAACTTACCTGAAGTGATATCATCTTTTTCGTCCATGGTTAATCACAATAAAACTCGTTGGCTGAGGTATTTCGGTTATAATGTTTATATTATAACCTCTTAATTTTACCAAACTGACAAGTGACAGTTTTGACGTAAGCCACAGACAAACAAAGTGTTGCCCTGGTTCAAAAGTGGTGTATACAGCTTACACTACTCTTGCACTATAGTACTTGGTTGTAACGGCCCGTGCAAAAACTATGTTTCTAGCGCCATCTGTTTTTGGATACAAAAAGGTGGCTTGAACTATTGCACTGAACATTTATATTGTAAAGAACATATCTTACACCAGTAACCAACGTAAATTGTGGGTTACACCACTTTTGCGTTGATAGCCTCACATGTACATAAGGTAGGTACTTATAATAAAGCAAATATAAGGATAATTTAGATAAAAAAATGTTTTTAATTATTTAAATATTTAGGGCAATTAATAAATTGTATTTAATTATATTAGGAATATTAAAGGTTTTAGCTATTATATAAAAATTATATATAAAATATAATATTTGAACGTATACTTACATCCATTGTTTGTTACGAATTTATTAGAAAAGGAAATAATGCATTTCATATTTTGATTTAAAATAAATACATTAGCTCCCTGTTCATGTTTGACACATTATAAGAAACAATATTGACCCACTCGTGATGCAGCGACATTACCGTCCTCTTGTCATCGAGATCCGTGTGAGACATTTCGCTAGGCTCGTGATCTCACGTCGTGACCCGTCGCGCATTCGACGAAACAAAATGCAACAAAACAGTTTTTACATTTGCAGAGGTGCACTTGTTTCTACGAATTTAAGGTTCAAAATCGTTTGTTCGTTCCTTTGTTGTCGCTCAAAAACTTTACGTTTATTGTTCTGAAGATACTCCATGGAATTCAAGGGATTTCAAATACCGATTGCGTGATAGTGTATGTACTTTATTTTCACTGATTTCTGGATGGATATGTTTGTTTGTGGCAGTCCAATTTACGTGAAAATGACAATATTTTGGATTAAAAAAATTTTGCTGTTCGTCTCGATTTTACAATTATAATTAGACTGTATCAAAATAATTTCCAAGCGCCTATTTCCTTAAATGAAAACAAATAACTCAGTAAATAATAAAATCGGGTATCACAATTTCGTAAGAAATCTAAAAATAAATTAAGAATGAAGTTCTCTTGAAGTACGCAGAAGAGAGCATGTGCTAATACATATGAACTATTCTTTCACTTCTAATAATGCAGGTGGAGTATTATTAACTCACGGCTGTTATTTAGGATTTCTTGAAAGAACTTAGCTAGCGTTATAAGTATATTTTATTAAAATTTTAATCGTGGATATCAATTAAATTAGGTTCAACAGAATACTTAAAAAAGGAAATAATTATCAGGGATTATTCAAACGTCTTAATAGTCCAGTCATTACATCGGAAAAAACGGATTAGAAATGCATGTGAGCCGAGAAAGCTACATTTTGGATAATACGTGGGGGGGAGGCATCTCATAGACAAGCTTAACTTCAAATTGTCGACCAAGATACCCTATATACATTTTCTGCCATATTGAAAAAAGAGCTAAATTCAGTTTTTTTAGTTTAAGAAGTAAAATGTTCTTACTACTGATACGTCTATACAATATATTCACACATACAAAAAAAATCTTTTTGGTTTTAAAACGGCAATACATGATTATTATTCAAAAGATTTAAAGCGTGTAATTATTTCAATAAAACACGTTTATATCGTAATTTCACCAATATCACATTTATTTCAGAAGTTATTTTCCTTGACCGTATTCGACTCCATAACTGTTATTTCTTAGGAGCGTGTCAGTCTCGATAAAAACAATTTCACCGACACGCCGGCATAGTTTAAATAAGTATAATCTCAAGTCTTTGATATATCAATCAATGATTAGTAACGCGCGTGTGCGAAGCCGCTATAGAAATGTAGTTAGGAGTATCATATATTATGTACGAAGCTATAATGACACTGAAGATTGTGTATCTCATATGTCATGGAACTAATTATGGAATTTTAATTCAAGCGTGTCCATTACAATGTGTCAGTATAATTTATTTCAGTACAAATTATAATCATAGAAAGTTAAGTGTTTCGATCAGAAATAGAGTTCTATCGATGTACGTTTGGTATTTACTTTGTGCCTTAATTAAATCCTATTAAAATAGATCATACCTATAGGAAAGTGTTATTCAAAACCCAGCGACAATAATAATTTGACTGTTGCAACGCTACTGTCAGTAGTCAAGCTGCAGATCACAGAGCAGGACTAACCCGGCATTACACCGAAGATTTTCAGGACGTCAGCCTTTACGAGATTAGAATGGCTCTCGAACAACTCAAAAACAACAAGGCACCTGGTGATGATGGTATTACAGCTGAGCTTCTGAAGGCAGGTGGTACACCAATCCTCAGGGCTTTTCAGAGGCTATTTAACTCTGTCATAGCCAAGGGTCAAACGCCAAAGGCATGGCGCAGAAGTGTGGTGGTGCTTTTCTTTAAAAAGGGTAATAACACCTTTTTGAAGAATTACAGACCCATCTCATTGCTGAGCCATGTCTACAAGTTGTTTTTGAGAGTCATTACGAATCGTCTCGAGCGAAGGCTTGACGACTTCCAGCCACCCGAACAAGCCGGTTTCCGAAAAGGCTTTAGCACCATAGACCACATACATAAGCTGCGGCAAGTTATACAGAAGTCTGAGGAGTATAATCAGCCACTTTGCTTAGCGTTTGTGGACTATGAGAAAGCCTTCGATTCGATCGAAACCTGGGCCGTGCAGAAGTCTCTCCAAAGGTGCAAAATCGATTATCGGTATATCAAGGTATTAAAGTGCTTATACGAGAACGCCACCATGTCAGTCCGACTCCAGAATCAGAACTCAAAATCTATCCAACTGCAGAGAGGCGTAAGTCAGGGAGACGTGATATCTCCGAAACTGTTTACCGCTGCATTGGAAGATGTTTTCAAGCTTCTGGACTCGAAGGGAGTTGGCATCAACATCAATGGCGAGTACATCACTCATCTTCGATTTGCCGACGACATAGTGATTATGGCTGAGACCTTGGAAGACCTCGGCGCTATGCTCGATGACCTCAGCAGGGTCTCTCAACAAGTGGGTCTACAAATGAACATGGGCAAGACGAAAATCATTTCGAACATCCATGTTGCACCCACTCAAGTAAAGGTTGGAAATTCTGCACTCGAAGTTGTGGACAATTATGTTTACCTAGGTCAGAACATCCAACTAGGTAGGTCCTACTTCGAGAAGGAGGTCAATCGTCGAATCCAACTCGGCTGGGCAGCGTTCGGGAGGCTACACAATATCTTCTCATCCAAAATACCGCAGTATCTTAAGTAGAAAGTCTTCGACCAGTGTGTGTTGCCAGTGATGACTTATGAATCAGAGACGTGGTCGCTTACTATGGGCCTCATAAGAAGGCTCAAGGTTACCCAACGAGCAATGGAGAGGACTATGCTCGGAGTTTCACTGCGAGATCGAATCAGGAATCATGAAATCCGCAGGCGAACCAACGTAACCGACATAGCCCGAAGAATTGCTAAGTTGAAGTGGCAGTGGGCGGTGCACATCGCTCACAGAACTGACGGCCGCTGGGGCAGAAGGGTTCTCGAGTGGCGACCACGAACCGGAAGACGCAGCGTGGGCAGGCCCCCTACAAGGTGGACCGACGATGTCGTGAGGATCGCGGGAAGCCGTTGGATGCGGGTAGCGCAAGACCGACTATTGTGGAAATCCTTGGGGGAGGCCTTTGTCCAGCAGTGGACGTTTTCCGGCAGAAATGATGATGATGATGAACGCTACTAAATTGTCTATAAGAATTATAATTATGTCGATATAGGCAAAACATTAATTTTGATGTAATTGATTCAATTTTTTCTAGGTAATAGAATTTTACTTCTTATAATTGCGAAAAGTTGTACAAATAACACGGCGTTCACAAGTACATTGAATTTCATTGTTATTACAAATTTATTTTATGATTATTTTCGATCATTCTAATTTCTTAGGTGCATTCTTTAGGCAACAATAATCGATTACATCATTGATTTCTTCCGAGAGCTAATCGAGATGTTATCGAACTAATAACAAATGCTGTAAGACCTTACCTGATATAATTGAGATATTGGTTACTTCATACTTAGTGGGTTATTTGCAGTTATCTAATATCTTTGGTAAATAAACAATGTCGATTTATTTATCTGTGTCAGTTTGTTACCGTCAGTAAATTATGCGAGATACTTCAAATTAATCAATTACTGAGTCATCATTACTTGTTTGCCTTTTCGATTTATTTGGAAACCGCGCAACGTTTTAAACACTACAAGAAAAATCGAATTGTTCTTAAATACAGTGGCTTATAACCTTTTTGTAATAATTTTTTTTTTTCTGAAAATCTATGAATTATAGAAGTATCCTAACCAAAATGACAATGTTACAAATAAACATGGAAAGAAAGATCATTTACACAAGCCATACATAGAAAAAGACCAAATTGATTCACGTCGAACACCCATTTTTCCTTTAACGGAAATTTTCTCAATCATTTTAAGTTAAATGCAATAAAATCGAGAGCTTTCAATGTTAATCTAATGTTTTGTAGTGTACTTAACAATCAAAAACATTAGGCTGTGCCTCAAGTGAATCACAGAGTACGCCAAATGTATTTATTCGTATACGAGGTATCTGTCTTTGTCAGCAAAATCTTTTTTACAAACATGAAATAAGTTTGGCATGGGTAATATTTATTTAATTCAAACATAGGCCGGTACTGTTTTTTTTTTCTTAATTTAAAAAGTCGCTAAATTCCCGAATTAAAGCTACATACGGGTTTATAGTATAAGCTCCTGTAAAATCTATTTTAGAGGGTATTTTAGTAGGTTTACGTAGAAAGGACTCCATGTGAAAAAAAATAAACAAAATCCAATCAAAAAATAAAATAAAAACGAATTTCAGAGATATGTCTGGGGCAAAGTACCAGGCGCGCAGACAATGGGCGGCGGTTACTCGCTACCTTCCTGAGTGAACGGGAACAATGCCCATTGTGGCATCCGTTACCATTTCACTAAATAGGTACTAACTACTATGCCACCGATACACGGCGTAAGTTAGCTGTACTTGCACACTTATTTATGCATAGATAATCTCCATACGTTGATAAGTAGTACGTTGTTAAGTGATTTCAAAATTGCATTAAGTTTTGGAACGAAGTTCCTTATGGGGCGTTGCGGAGGGGTACCCTAGCCGGCAAAAAACGTCCGTAACGTTAAGAAAAGCGTAAGATTTTTATTTATAGTTTATGCATGATGGCTATACAGTGTCTAATGTATAGTCTACGGGGTGACTGTTATTTCTCGTAATATTAACGGTTTTAGATAAAAACAACTTATGAAAATAAAACCTTATGCATCTAGTCAATACTAGACTTATTCTCTCTGACTAATCTTAAAAGTTAAAATTATCGTCATTATCATCGTAAATAAACACATTCGATGTTTTGTTTTGAGCGTTTTAATCGATTTCTTAGTTGATATAATATATAAAATAAATTAAATATTCTTAACAATGCTTTTTGCTTTTTATCGATAAAAAAGTCATAATATTAAATGTATATCCGAATAATTATTTTCTTAATACCTCGAATAAAATTTGAAATTAATATTTTTATAATAAGGAACTTCGTTTCTATCTGGTGTCCCACGACACCACACGTTATTTTTTTAATTCAAAATAAGTTCATATTTAGAAAATCTTCTTGACAATTTGTTTCAAATTCCTAAATCGTTAAAAAATATATAACGTTATACTTTATCGGTATTTTTAGCTCAATGGAGTTAGATACTTTACAGAGACATAATAAATGACGTCATGAGTTATTATACTCTGTTGTTACATATGATTTCATTTGCGAAATTTGTATTTTTAATTTACTGCAGTCACCACGGTCGTTCCACGTTTGTTTGATAGGTAATATTTTTATTGGTCGCCATTGAAGCGACAGACATAGTTATTTTTTAAAGTACCAGGCGCGTATATCTATGTAGGTAGTGTACCACCTAATTAGTGTGAAGTTACCAGGATAAATAGCTCTTTGTTCTAACTCATGCTTATAAAACGAGACTGTGCTTTCTTTATTAATTAACGCATAGCTTGAAAGGTTGTGCATTGTTTTGTTTGGATTACCATGTCTTCATGAAATCACACTTTTTTACCGTTTCGTGCACCGTGTTAACTGGAAAATAATAAGAAGTTTTATTTAATGTAATATTTAGGTATTATATAATATTTTGTGTATTTTAATTTTATATTTATAGTTAAATAGTATGATTGTCATAAAGATATAAGATGTATTTATCACAAGCAAAGTAATCAAGTTTTCAAATGTTGATTGAATATGATATCCTAATTATGAATATGCATGAATATTTATTATACATATTTATTTAAAAGTAAAATAGTTTTTGTACACCTCCTAACCGCTTTATTTTTCTCGTGTCCTTTACCCAAAAGTTGTCTGGAAGAGATCGCTCTTTTAGCGATAAGACCGCCTTTGTACATTCATACATTTCTATATATTTAAATAGTGTTTATACATGTGTTTCTGTAAACTTGTACGTGTTGTACAATAAAGCATATTCTATTCTATTCTATTAATCTCTCATTTAATAGTTAGTATTACATTTTCGGATAAAATATTACATTACAATAGTAACAATACAAGTGCCATTGTTGTCATATATTTCACAATCGAATCACAAAGACAAATCGATATTTATTTACATCATGATAGTCACGATCGTGTATTTATAATAATCGATTCGAATGTTATTGTCCCTTTTAATTACGTCACACAAAAGAACGAGGAAGGGACTGCGATCGCAATTTAACTGAATACCATTACGAGTGTCTCGGGTCACTGATCCCAAACAATTGTTGCGACAACATTATGTGTAAGCAAATAGTGAAATCGCAAAGAATTCGAATCGTTAAAATGTTTAGAAAGCTGAACCGAAATCTATTTTTTTTTATTTCTACCCATTTCAAAGGATGTGTAATCTTTTGTATGGCGTTAGACCTGCGGTTCCGATATTTATTTAAAAAGCTATGTCTTCAAAAAATATTATGACTCCGGCCACAGTGCACTTTCTTAATGGAGACTACTGCACAGTTACACAGGATTCATTACTGTGCATGTATGTTTGCGTACACACTTGTACAGTCTCTGTTCACGCACTCTCATAATACGATTAGATTGCAATAAGACCGCAGGGCGTATCGGATGTCACTTCAGCGAATTTATTCCGTCGCTCACGACCACCAGCTTTAAGAACATATTTTCTGACACACGGGAGCGCATTGCCCATATTTAAACGCCAAGTTGCTACTAAAAAATCTTGATAATAAAATTCAAATAATATTATCCGGATTCGAGATTAAAATACTCTTGTCATATAGTATATCCTGTGCAGTTGACTTATTTCCATTAAGAATGGCCGCCGTGGCCGAAAACTGTCAATAGGATATTTTACAAAAATAAATTAGCAAGCTGTATTTTGATTTACCGCACGTAACACCCAATTTAAGTCTTTAAATGAATCTATTTTTATAAATCATTTTTAATAAAAATGAGATATAACAAATGAATATTACAATATTCACAATCTAAAAATATGATTATGAATTAAGGTACGTGTCATATTGCTAAGAATTTGATTATACTATCAAACATTTCCAATCGATAAGATTATCTAAAAAATGTGCATAAACTAAAATAAAGAAAGTACTTTCCAGATATCAATTTCAGATCTTTTTATCTTAACGATACTCCGCTTGAGGGTAAACTGGACTATTGGATGACTCAAAATATGTTGCTATAATATTGTTTTTCGGTTTGTTGAGTCAATGAGCCAATTAAATGCTCCAACGATATGTTCGACATACTCGTACAATTATAGCATGGGAGCAATCAGATGAAGCATTTGCTAGTGACAAGACAGGAACCGTTAAATGGTTTAATGTGATTTTATTTAGTAGAACATTTTGAATTTAGCAATGTAGTTGTTTATTATATATTTAGCAACTAATATTATTTATAATATGAATACAATAAAACAGTTTCATTTAAAAACTTTTAGAAATGTTTTTTTTTTAACATAACTATATTATTTCGTCGTTTTTTTTCGAAATATTATATTTACGCAAAAATCATAGTGCAATAAAAACGCGAAATAGCAAGTTTTCATCGCCATTGATTACAATATCGTTTAGCAATCGACATTTATTTAATTGTGTCTGATCACGAATTGAAATGCAACATGACTATTGCCGAATAGTCTTTAAATTCGTATCTCAAGGAGGATGCAGGCTTAAGCCCGTTAGCTCAGGCCTCAAATATGGTTCACGGTAGCATGCGCAAGCAATCCTGTCGCGCTCGTCGTTAAAACGGGAAGGGTACCGCTGGTTTTTACTCGGCGCGTTATACACCGGCGAATCCCAAATACCCCCTCCCTCCTACTGTCCCCGTGGTGGAAACGTAATGCGTATACCTGCATTAAAAAAAGGCCGACTAAGTTACGCAAAAATGTCGTATGCGAATAAAATTTAAAAGCCGCAATTCGAATGTTTCAAAAATATAATTTCTTTATTGGAATAATTAACGGCCTTACTTATAAACGTTATTTATTATTTATTTTTTTTTCGAATTGACTTGTTGCTGTTGGCCCAGATGGCCTCGACAGCGTCACCGGGTGGGGGGCGAGTCTCTAAAATACTCAGCCGGATGCTGGGAGCCCACTTAAGGGCTCAGAATACGCGTATCCTAAGGGCGCCTCCTGTGAGACCGAACCTCGGCTTAGGATACCGTCGTCGTCTGGAAGGAGGACACTACGTGTGCACGGACCCCGTCATGCGCCTAGGCGCCGACGGGTTATAATAAACAAGGGACCTCGACCCCGCCGGCGGGGTCGGTGTGTGTTAATAGTGTAACCTAATGTGTTTTTATTGGCCGATGTAATTAAATCATCGGGGGCTATAAGGACGTCCTTAGAACGCCTATAATTCGAAAAGGAAGACCCCTGAGGGCTATATTTACTCGTATTCTGAATGAGAGGGTTCGAGGCACTAGCGGCTTTCTCGAAATATTTAATCGAATTAGCGGGTGATTAGTTGAATAATGCTGCGTCTTCTTCTTTCTAATGTCAATTCAATAATGACAGAAAGAGCGAAGTCATAATTTACTACCTTAAAAGAGTATAAAATGAAATCAAATTTTGACTTTGTTCGTTAGCTCGCTGATATCCTTTAAATTGCTACTCTATAAGTTTAATAACGTGAGTGAATTTTTTGAAGTTTGAGATAGGTATATGTTATATATCAGCCATCATTAACAAAGCATTTCCATGTGATATAGTGCCCCTTAAAGTGCCAATGTCTATAATAGGAAGATTATCTATAATAGAGACCATTAAGTAACTTGGTTCGTTTGACTGCCAATATAAAATGTGTACATAAAATTATTTATAAGATACTAATAATGTAATTCAAAATGTTTATTTTCCTTAGACTTTTAAATTATGAATTTTCGTTTTTAACAGAATATAGATGAGAGATTGTGTTCATATATAAAATGTGGTAACATTTCTCTGTAAAGGAATTTTAACTAGAAATCCTCGTTCAACCGGTTATACAATCTATAATGTGAATCATGATTCAAAACACTAAATCAAAGACCAATTTAACTAATTCATTCACACATCAATTATGATACGAAATTAAAATTGAAAATTGTTCTAATATGACACGAATTAACACTCATTGTTTACACCACGTAAGCAATAAAGCAATATTTGTACTTATGAAGATGTCAAATATTAAAATACTCGACTACCCTGCCAAAAAACGAACTAAAAAGTAAAGTAATTACAGCCGGTATCCCTCGGGATAATGTAAGGATTCTACCTAAACCTCATGGTTCATACATCCTACTTGGATGTTTAGACATTTATAAATGTTGGTATAAATTATAATAAAGAAACTGAAATACACGAATCCTAAAACATTACAATCCTTTTTTGTGGCAACGTATAAAAATAAATAGGAGATTCATAAAGAAGGTTCTTTTTAGGGTTTTTTTTAAATATAGGTAAGCGGATGAGCTTATGGGCCACCAGATGGTAAGTTGGTCACCAACGCCCATAGACAGTGGCATTGTACATTTCTTTAAAAAAAACATCCCCAATGCGCCACCAACCTAAGTCTTCAGCTTATCACCGTCCACTGCTGGACGAAAGCCTCCCCCAAAGAACGCCAACCATCCCGATCTTGGGCAGCCCGCATCCATCCCGTACCTGCCACCTTTTTTAAATCGTCGGTCCACCTCGCCACAGGGTGTCCTACACTACGTTTGCCTAAACGTGGTCTCCACTCTAACACGTGTCGGCTCCATCGGCCATCAAGACGCCTGGAGACATGACCAGCCCACTTCCACTTCAGCGAGCTAATTCTACGCGCGATGTCGGTGACTTTAGTTCTCTGGCGGATGTCCTCATTCCGGATTCTCTCTGCCAGAGAAACCCCAAGCATCGCGCGTTCCATTGCTCGCTGAGCGACTTTAAATTTGTGGACCAGTCCTACGGTGAGTGTCCACGTTTCGGCACCGTAAGTCATTACAGGTAGGACGCACTGATTAAAGACCCTGGTCTTGAGCGACTGTGGGATCGACGATTCAAAAATATGACGTAACCTCCCGTATGCCGCCCAACCCAAACGTATTCTTCTTTTGGCCTCCTTCTCAAAGTTGTGCCGGCCCAGTTGTATAGCTTGGCCCAGGTAGATGTATTCCTACACAACTTCGAGTGGATAGCCATTTACGACCACAGGTCTCGGGGATACATGTTGATTGACCATCATTTTGGTCTTTTCAATGTTCATCCCGAGACCTACTTGTCTTGAAGAATCGCTCAGGCTGTTTAGCATCTCTTCCAAATCCAGCAGAGTCTCCGCCATAATGACAATGTCGTCGGCAAATCGCAGATGTGTAATGTGTTGGCCATTTATATTGATGCCACGTCCGTTCCAATCGAGCGTCTTGAAGACGTCCTCCAATGCATTGGTAAAAAGTTTCGGTGAGATTACATCCCCCTGTCTTACCCCGCGATGCAGTTGGATTGGTCTTGTGCTCTGATCTTGTACTTGGACGGTCATGGTTGCGGCTTCGTACAAACACTTCAACACCTGGACATACCGACAGTCAATAAGGCATCTCTGCATGGATTCCAGAGCAGCCCAGGTCTCGATGGTATCGAAGGCCTTTTCGTAGTCCACAAACGCTAGGCATAGAGGCTGATTATATTCCTCGGTCTTCTGTATTATTTGCCTAAGTGTGTGTATGTGGTCTACGGTACTGAAGCCTTTTCGAAACCCAGCCTGCTCAACGGGTTGGAAGTCATCGAATCTTTGGCCAAGACGGTTTGTGATTACCCTCGAAAACAACTTGTAAACGTGGCTTAGAAATGAAATGGGGTGGTAGTTCTTCAGAAGAGCTTTATCACCCTTCTTGAAGAACAAAACCACCACACCCTTGCTCCATGTCTTCGGTGTAATACCATTATGGAGGACGGAATTAAAGATGTTTACCAGCTCTCTCAGAACTGGTGTTCCTCCTGCTTTCAGAAGTTCTGAGGTAATTCCGTCATCTCCTGGAGCCTTGTTGTTTCCAAGTTGTCCTAGAGCAATCCTAATCTCGCCTAAGTCGATGTCGGGAAGCTCGTCTGATAGGTGGCGTGTCAGTCTAGCTCGTGGATCATCCGCTCTGTGGGACTCAGGTGGAAGTACTCGTGATGAGTATAAATCGCCATAGTACTTTTCGACTTCAGCTAGAATCTCTGGTTTTGAGGTGACGGTTGTGCCTTGTGTGGTTCTGAGTTTTGTCAGGTGACAACAGGAGGTATGTGACTTTGCAAGAACCTTTGAGCCCCTATTGAGTGCTATAGCATCTTCAATAATCCGGGTATTTGCTCGTCTTGTGTCACGTCTTATCAGTTTTTTTACCTTCCTGTTAAGTGCCTGACACTCAGATGGCGTCATATTCTGCTGTTCTCGTCTCCTCGTCATCTCATCCAGAGTTTCGCCTGAGAGCTTCGACTTCCGTCCATTGCTCTTTTGTCGAAAGTAATTTTGTCCCACCTCACTGTCACTTTTGTCACTGTCTTCGGATTTCCGATAGACCTACTATATCCCAGTTAATACGACTTAACTCTACTTCCAATTCTGTCAGATGTTCGTCCAGCCTCAGAGAGCGTCCATTATACGTGGCCAGAAACAGTCGCCGTTTGTGGTACCCTGCCGTAGCCCGGGGATTCTTAGCACCCCCCATCGCACCGTTACCATGGCCGGTACCGTGGCCAGGAATAGTGCGATTACCGGGAATTGGGGGCCATGACCTAGTGTCGTCCTTCATGGAGGGTATTTGACATAGTCACCACGCTTGGCAGGCGGGTTGGTGACCGCAGTGGCTGGAATCTTTCTCTGATAGCGCTGCTGCCCGCTATCAGGATTTTCATTTTCGGATTCCAGCATTTGAGTGGTTATACCGCCACGGTTTCGGTCGCCAGAGCCTCGTTTGTTGATTAGCAGGATGCACCACGGTCATTGTCGGCTCCCCTTACATCCCACACAACCTAAGTACTTATACATTAAATACATAAATTTCTTAAAAGTTCACATGATCATTTTATTCTAATAGTTTTTTATAATTAAAACAATGAGCAAATCATTGTTTTAATGCATTTTTTTATTTATTACATAAGACTGATTTCTATTTCATTTGCTTAATAAAAAAAACAAGTTAATTTTCTATTTAAGCATATTCGTACATACAGGCATGCTTGTTACATGTTTTTGTCCAAACAAATAATACACTGGTCCACTACCACGACTTCGCATGATTTATCGGTTTCATGTGTTAAGCTTTTAGCAACCCTGACCTACAGAATGTATTGACTTTCATAACATTTTTTCAAAACACGGTGGCCCGTCGCATACCTACTTACTATCGTATCTTCACTATTGCGCCATTCCATCTATCAAGATAATAGCCCTCTATTGTTCGTGTTATCTGGTGACAGCTGTCTCGATAAAAGGTATAATAGACTTATTTTTTCGTGACCTATCTACATGATGATTTCTATCAAATGTTATTTTATGTACCAACTTCTTTTTAAAATACGATTTTCACCTCCTAAATTGAAGTATTAATGCAATTTAATTATAATGTTTATTTTTTAATTTTTATAACATAAATGCAATGTTAAAATAAAGCCAGATTACTTATAACTTTGAATTTATAAAATGACACTCGCACCTTTTGGTATTTTGACTTCAAGCAACTATAAACCCTATTTCATCTATGGTAAGGTATAAGTGTGGGGCCTCATTTTAAAGGTTATTGAATCCTTTAAATAATAAAACTGTGATAGTGATTACTAAGCATATAAAAAACATTTTTCATGAAAAATGGAAAAACACGCCAAAATTACTTAATTTAATTAATCTAAAAACATAACAAAATTAAAAAATACAGTAAAATAAATTCTTAAAACTAAACTAGAACCTAGTGTTACCTCCCATAGCCCTAATTACAGCCTCCATGCGATCCTTCATTGACCTCACCAACGTCACGATGCGTTCTTGAGGAATGTCACTCCACTCCTCGACGACGGTGTCCCGAAGCTGTTCAAGGGTGGCACGGGCAGTATCACGAGACCGCACCCGGCGTTTCAGATCATCCCAAAGGTGCTCTATGGGATTCAGGTCAGAACTTCTCGCTGGCCACTGCATCACGGGGATCCCAACCTGATTCAGGTAGTCCCGAACAATGATTGCCGTATGGGAGCGGGCGTGCATGAATATGAATTCAGGCCCGACAAAACCAGCATACGGGACCACATGGTCCTCCAGTATCTCTGTGATGTACCGATGAGCAGTCAGGGACCCCTGGCCACGTGCACCTCCAGTGCAGGAGACGCACACAAGGTCGGTTTTTCCTTAAATTGAAATTCCGCCCCAGAACATGCAGGATCCTCCTCTGTAGCTGACGGTTTCTTCAAAGCAGGCCTGTGAGTACCGTTCCCCCTGCCTCCTGTACACTCTTCTACGCCTATCATTGCAGAAAAGGCATACCCTAGTCTCGTCGGAGAAGAGGACAGACTTCCATTGGTCGAACGTCCAATCCACGTGGTCTCGGGCAAACTGAAGTCTGACTCGCCTATGCTCTGCTGTCAATTTGGGGCCAGTAGCAGCCCTACGGGCCTGGATTTTCTTCATCGCTTTCCTGCTTCTTATTGTGGAGACGCTCACCGACATCCTCCGAGCTGTTCGGAGCTGCTGTTGCAGCTCAACAGCGTTGGAGAATCGGTTACGCAAAGACGTCGACACAATATAGCGGTCGTCTCTATCGGAAGTGCAACGTCGTCTTCCGGATCCATGCTTCCTGATGTAGCCTCCAGTCTCCTGGAACCGCTGGGATACTCGTTTCACCCGGAAACGGCTTATGTTGAGTTGTCGAGCAATATCAACTTGGCGTAGTCCTGATTGCAGTAGTGCTACCACTTGAGCTGCTTCTTCTGCCGTGGTATCCATTTTTTAGGGTTTTTTTCTTACTGGAGATGTTCAGGTGTGACTTCTGTGATGTCTGGATAGCTAATGACCCATAATTAATTTTTACCCCCCCTTTTATTCGTGTCCAAGGTGGCACAAGTAGTGAGTCCTCTAATGAGCTTTTCAGCACTTTTTTTTTAAACCCTAACGTTTCGTGATTATTATTTTTACAGAAAAGAACGATACGCGTTTTTAAAGTGTATTAATTGTGCTTTCAAATGATATTAATTTTGGTAGGGTACAATAAATAAGTTAAGAGTATTATTCGCTTGAAGTCAAAATTTCAAAAGGTGCGATTTTTTTGACGCCGAGTGTATTTCTACACTTTACTAGTGCTCGCCCGCGGCGACGCCTGCGTCTTAGTAGTGTTGGCTGGTGTTAGATATTAAAAGTAGCGTATAACTTTCCTTGGAGTTCAAACTTGCTTTAAGCCAAATTTCAACAAGTTGGTTTAGTCGTGAAAACGTAACAGATACAGACACAAACAGAAATACTCGCATTTATAATATTCTTCTCAAAATAAAAATAAAACCACTGAAAATAAAAAATAAATGAATTAATTAATTATTATTAGCTACTACTACATTTTAAAGAACATAATTTTTATAGTCCATCTATATTTTGGTTACTTAATTGAGGTTATCGTCATAAGAAAAACTGCATGTGCCAAACAAAAGCAATCTATTCAGCAACTAACTGTAATCATAATAAAATAATTATATTCTGTGGCTATAGGAAATATTATTTACAAGATATATAAAAGTTAATTCCGCCGACGGTAATGACATTGTTGATGATATTTTTTTACCGCAGGTGTACGGTTCTTCGACTTGTTACGACTCGATTACTAAAATGAAAGTGGATTCGTTTCCTCTCTTTTATGAATTTGCAAGTTTTTTAGTCGGAAACCGCACTAGTAAACAGCTAAGCCTATTCTGTTAAATATATTAATAAAACATATATGATAATTTTCAACTCAAGCAAGCCAAACATTTAAGTGATTAGTTTGTTAATTGTTTGTATGTAATGAATAAGGTATGAGGTAAATATAAACATGAAATATAAACAAATAACAAACATTGTATCGCTTTTGTTCTGTATCTATTTTAAAATGTTCACATTCGTCATTTACGTCTGAAAACACCAAAAGCGTAAATATATACATATCATATCTTAATAAACATAAATTGTAAAGCTACGTAACATTTTAATTGAAATATAAATTCCGGCTCTTAAACATTTAAGCTAAGCAGCCTAAATTAGTATTTAATTTTTATTTCCCACTTTTACTCTTTTTTTTGTAACTCTTGCCTTCCAACTCTAAGGTATACCTACACAAAATGACATCTAAATCTTTTTAGCAGACACGGGGCTACTTTTCCGTTTAAAATATTAATTTATATTTATTATTTTATTATATTTATTTTATCTTTTATTATATTATATTTATAATTAAATATTGAATAAAATATTAACGCGAGCATTTTTTAGAGAATATATTAGTTTCAATCAGAATAGAGTTCTAACGACTTTCCAATAGTGTTTGCATCCGTATCGTTTTCAATCCGGTAACGTAAGCTTATTTCAATCATTATCCACATACTTAACGAGTTGATTTATTGAAAAATATTAATATTCTAATATATATTCAACTGATGCTTTAATCTGTTATTGACCAATGCGATGCGACTTTATAGGGAGACTAGCTGTGCCCCGCGGCTTCACCCGCGTATAATTAATAACAATACAATAAATTATTTTATTACTATAATAACACACACGCACACACACACACTGACAAATGGCTACTGGTAAAGAAATACGTAATTAACGATTTGAAATTAGTTTTCATAAGATACCGTAGGGTTTACCGATCTTACATATGGCCTGTCATTTGCGCCATCACATGTTCTTTGTGAGTACCAATTTTTATCAAGATTGGTCAAGCCATTCTTGAGTTATAAGAAGACATACAGACAGACTGACAGACAGACAGACAGAAAAAAATAGTATAATGTGAATCACGGCATCATAAAACGATTACTTATCACAAATTTACGTGAAAAAAAAGTATACAAACAGAGCCAATAGATTTATATAGTAGTATAGATAATAATGCAGCACAATGGTGAAATGAGCTCCAAGCCTTCTCCATAAAAATGGAGGCAGCCTTAGACCAGTGGGAGATTTTGTTACTTTACTTTTTACTTTGAGTAAAATAAATCTTCTCTATGTATATTTAAATTATTATTTAGCTTCGTCTTAAATATCAAATAACATGATTTCAAATAGTAACGAAAATTATTGGTATTTAATACAACGTTGTAAAATATGTTTTCAATATTTAAATTACGTTTAAAACCCAAGTTCCGTAATGTATCACTCGACAACAATTCACGACTTTTGGCATGACTCCATGATACCCTCGAACGAAACCTAAAAGTTAATTTAACTAAGCTTTATGTTATATGTACATAAGGTATATTATTCAGAGAAATATATTCCAATCTAGTTGCCCACTGTATGAAGTCTTATTGTATCGTATTTATTGATAGTTCGTTGAAGGCAGGTCTTTATTTACCGAAAATCAACATTGGTTAAATGTGTACACGATACACGTGTAAATCCGAACACATTTTACGATTAGTAGAACTTGAACAAAGTATCATATGTCAAAATATTTAATAGTGTAGTATTATTAAAATGGACATTTTTTATCGCAATAAATTTTATCGAAAAATACTCAGATTTTTATGTTTTTTTTGTTATGTAAGGCGGGGCAAACTTGTCGGAGGCTCATCTGATGGAAAGTGACTATCACCGCCCATGGACATCTGCAACACCCGAGGGCTTGCAGGTGCGTTGCCGGCCTTTAAGGAATGAGTACGCTCTTTTCTTGAAGGTTGCTATGTCATATGGGTTCGGAAAAGTCGCCGGCGAAAGCTGGTTCCACAGAGTGGTTGTGCGAGGCAGGAAATGCCTTAAAAACCGCGCTGTTGTGGATTTCCAGACATCGAGATGGTGAGGATGGAATTTCTAATTCTGGCGCGATGTCCGGTGGTGAAATTCAGCAGCCGGGACTAATCCAAACAACTCCTCAGAACATTCCCCGTAATACATCGATAGAGGATGTAGAGTGACTCGACATCTCTACGCAGATTCAAAGTATCAAGCCGGTCGGTGAGAATCTGATCGCTGACAATTCGAACTGCTCTACGTTGAAAAATATTTTATGTTGTTTGTAAAGTGCTAACTACTAGCTTCGAAGTTTCAAAGTTCACAAGATATGTTTTTAAAAAGTTTTGTACTAAAAATAATCTTCTATCCGAAACAAAGATCTCATATCACCAGCAATATAATAAAATGGCTTTTGTTTTAGTCTTTCTAATAGCCGGTTAAGTAACATCGTCAAATCTGATATGGCTTGCTTACATCCGGCTATTATAGCTGAAGATATACCAACCATACTAGCTTTGTTCATTTGGAGTTAGAGATATCATCTAATTACTATTTATTTATTTAATATTTTCTATAAATAAATATAAGCAACATCTAAAACTAAATTAACTATTTTATTAAAAATAATACATAATATACAACCTAGGGCCGGCCCTGACATCGATCAGGCTAGAGCGAGATTGTCTTTTAGTGCCCTTTGGTCGCTTTCGCTATACACAAATTGCATTTCAGTTTATGTTACATACATAATAATAATCACAATTATAAAAATTAAATAACGCTTATTTACCCATGAAAATTTGTTTATATTCTTTTACAGTAAGTTCATCTCAAATCCGGACAAGTATCACTTAATACTCATCTCGTGCTCGGCGGTTAAGGAAAACATTGATTGGAAAAAAAAATTACGTTGGAAAAACGCGTTTATGTGTTTCCCCCACTTGAAGTGGAGGATATGTGGTGCTCACCTCCGCTGGAGGCGCCGGAATACCCACTAAAAATCCAGCGGTATCCTCTCCGTCTGTTTGGAGGGCGCCACGGGATCGCTTGCGCATGCTACCGTGACGCGCCGACGCCGGCGGGCCCCCATTTCTAGAGAGGTTCCCGGATACAGGGAACCCACCTAGCCCAGGCGGCTATTGCGTTGCGGCGGGGGGAGAAGGTTGGGGGGCTCAATTGATTGGAACCTGCATGCGTCGCGTAGGGTAAAAATTTCTCACATTATCCACCGACCCGCTTAATAGCAGCCCGATGGAATAAGTTCTTCTCATTATATATTTTGCTTACTTTAGATACTTATATATCAATATAATCATTTAGCCCCACCCTCACTTTCAATAGACAATATAAATTTATATTTAATCATATATACGGCAAAGTAAACTTAGTCTTGTAAAACACAATAGGTACATTTACATGAACAAGCTCGTCTGGGTAGGTATTCTCTCATTATTCATTCTACCGCCATATAGATACTTAATAGGTATTTTTATGTTCCAGTTTACAAAAAAGCAATAACATATTCTAAATGCATTCAAAATTTTTTTTTTTTGTTATATAGGAAGCCAACGCTGTATACAATTTAGTTTCTTCTTTTAGAGTACAATCATAAATAACATAAATATAAAAATTTCATACCTTACTCATAGGCTAACTTAACATGCATAGGAAAAACAAAACAATAGTACATTCTTTGTAAGTTAACTTAAAAATAAATAAATAATTAAACGCTATTTTAAAACATTGATAAAATTAAATTAAACAAAGTAAATAAACAAAATTATGGGCTTGATATTGAGTATAGTCATACATCTTCGAATTAAATAAATGAGAATTAATTAATATTGAAATACATAATATACAAAAATACCAAAATTTTGTACTTAATATTACTTGTCGTTATTTTATTGATAATTAATTATTATATATGTATAAAATGGAGTTACACGTAAAACTTGCGCATGGCTTGCGCTGGCGCAACGTCAGTTCGTGAGAATGTAATGCATCATGTTTCAACTGTTGTCTCTTAAATTACTATTAAACGAAATAATATACACGTAAATACCTAATGACCATAAATCGTTAAGTGACATTATCGATTAAGATGACATTTTTGATATTATTTCCACCGGACAGCACAAACGTGACGCGAAAACGATTAAAGGTTCATCATCTTGTATTGTAAGATAGCTGAAGCTCTGTCGGGATATAAGCCCCGAGCTATACAAACGATACTTTAAGGCCATACAAAATTAAAGAGAGCAACAGATAATTGTATATAGTACACAGTTCACCTACCGCTCTTGTGAATGTTTTGTTGTTGCGTGTTGTTGCTGTGTGTAGGTACACAGTTATTTTCGAAATTATGGAAAAAAATAAACGATGTCTCTATTTCACAGCCTCATATCCATAAACAACCGAGATGGCCCAGAGTAAGAACGCGTGAATCTTAACCGATGATCGTGGGTACACACCCGGGCAGGTACCACTGAATTTCATGTCCTTAATTTGTGATTATAATTCATCTCGTGCTTGACGGTGAAGGAAAACATCGTGAGGAAACCTGCATGTGTCAAATTTTCACTGAAATTCTGTCACATGTGTATTCCACCAATCCGCATTGGAGCAGCGTGGTGGAATAAGCTCCAAAACCTTCTTCTCAAAAAGAGGAGAAGAGACCTTAGCCCAGCAGTGTGACATTCACAGGCTGTTACTATTACTACTATATCCATAAAAGCCCCAAATCAGTCCTCGATCTTTACAATGCTTAAAATATCAGTCATAAATATGTTCTTAACTATATTATTTGTAGTCACTTGTCTCTTGACCAGGTGAAGGCAAAAGAAAAACATTTAACATAAATTTACATACTGTGACTCAGTACTAACAAAAGATTTGCAATTCTGTTTTCGGATGTGCATATTTAATTAACGTATATTATAAATGGTTAGCTTGTAAATGGTCACTATACCGTTTTTCCGCATTCAGGGTACTTAATCTCAGCATTTTTTTTTGTGCACAACTATGATCCAGTGACTTTCAAAATTATATAAGTTTCATTTGCTTACATTTATAATAAATGCTGAATTTAATATTATATAATATGTATATAATAAATGGAGTCGATTTTTACCTAATAATTAAAATTGAATTCAATATAATAATAATAATGTCCTCCAGACCGATTTTGGCCACGGCGGCCAATCTCAAGAGAGGTTAGCCGACTGCGCAGGAGATATTATAGTGCACAAGTGTGTGCGCAAACACCGGTACACTCTCTGTTTCCTAGCTCTCATAATCTGATGGGACGGCAACCTGAAACGACCGGAAAGAGTTCAGGCGCCGGACCAACAGCTTTACGCGCTTTCCGAGGCACGGGAGACACTCTTCCGGGCTGCTACTGAGAATTTTCTGACAGAAAAACCCAATAACTTTATTGGCCCTACCTGGGGAACCAAGGGCCACCGGGTCTGCGATCTTATATCTAGCCACTAGACCAACGAGGTAGTAAATGGATTGAATTCAATATATTCTCCGCCATAAACTTTATTTAACTGGTGATTAGTTAAACAATATTTGGTCTTCTTCTTTCGTATGTTCAAATCAATAATGACAGAAAGAGACAAATCAGTGTTTAGCTAAACAGTAACTAAGCAACGTTTATAAATAAGGCCGTCTATCACAGGCTCTATAAGTACATTTTAATTATCATGTCATATAATTAAATTGCAAGTCTATCAATTTAACTATTCTAACTTAACCAGATTAAAAGTTCGCCATCTCGTTCTTATGTGGGGAGTGGGCCAGTTATTTCTTAAAATAAAACTATTTAATAATGGATTTTCAATCTAAAAATCCGAATGCACAATTTCAGTTTTTTAATAACATCATTTCAATTGCTATGTCAATGCTGTCAGACATAACAGCGTCGTATGGCTAGCAATTGCATCTCAATTATATTCAAGTTTTATTTATGCTCGGACATCGAACTTCGACTTGGCAAGCAATGTGCAACAAGACACGGCTCGATTGCTTCGAATTATTCTTTACGCATTCGCTTTTTAAATCCGTTTGCATTATCTGTGGCCCGGTTTAAAAAGTTAAGCATGAGTGGCCTGTAATATAATTGTCGTCCTCCTTTGTATAAGTTCCTTTCGAAACGAATATGTATAAATTAAACGAATCTATGACAAATAGATAAAAAAACTACAATGCTTGCTTTTGGTAACGTATATCAGTGCACGCAATTCCAATTTTAATAATATATCTCAATTAAAATTTAAAAGCGCTTCTGTCTAGTTTTACAAATTATATTTTATATACATTTATTTACGTAATTCTGTGTATTTTTTTATGTTAATTAAGTTTTATCCGCTATCATGTATCCTATTTATACGGGCGTAACAAGGCCACTATGATATATTGATTTTTATTTCTTAATACAAGTGACAGGATAATGGTTTTGTGTGCATGTTAAATATCTAAATTGAATAATTGATTAAGATTTCTTTTATTTCAATGTTGTAATAATATATGTGTAATTTTTGTAGGCCTTTAAATAAGGCAATGTCGAATTACAAAAGCTATTCGATTTTCATCTTATTATCACAATAGATGGAGTTAATTTGGTAACAATTGTTTAGATTACTATATGCATCATACGCCACAAACACCATAGGAAACATTTCTGAAAAATATATATTTTAAGACATTTCAGGGGGTTCGTTGATTCGTTCGTAAAATATTTAAATTTATTTATCCAAAATTTGTATTCATCACACCATTCATAAAAAGCGCTCTTGCGATTAAATTATAAGAATTTTAATTTACATAGTTAGTTTTTTGGAGATAAATAGTTTTTTGAAAGTCATTTTTCAATTTGTCTCACTTACCTAAAAGGCATATGCCTTTCACCATACAGTCTAGTACCATAGACAATGGCATTATTATCGTAAAACTTGAAACTGTCTGCCTCGTTGGTCTAGTGGCTAGATATAAGGCTGCAGACCCGGTGGTCCTGGGTTCAATTCCCAGGTCGGGCCAATAAATAGTTATTGGGGTTTTCTGTCAGAAAATTCTCAGTAGCAGCCCGGAGTCTGGAAGTTGGAAGTGTATACACTCCCGTGCCTCGGAAAGCACGTTAAGCCGTTGGTCCTGCGCCTAAACTCTTTCCGGTCGTGTCGGATTGCCGTCCCATCGGATTATGAGAGCTAAGGAAAAGAGAGTTCACCTATGTTTGCGCACACACTTGTGCACTATAATATGTCCTGCGCAGTTGGCTAATCTCTCTTGAGATTGGCCGCCGTGGCCGAAATCGGTCTGGAGGACCTTATCGTAAAAATGCTAGATTTGAAATCTATGTTTTTATTTAAATGTAAATGTTAATGTAGTGTGTAAGATACTCGTTCAGAATTATAGCCTAGAAGATATAACCTACCATCCAAAACCTACCAAATTCTATGTCAGTACATTGCATCCAGTATATTTAGAGGCAAAAGGAAGGTAACATCTTAGATCCCATGCGGCTTATTTCTTCCATTCCTAGTTTCTATTTCCGTTTACAAGAAACGTTCGCTTAATAGAGTGAAATTAAAAAAATACTGTCACAATTTAAATAATCTTTTATAGAGATCTATTGTTGTGTGAATATGTACATGAAGCTTTATGTCATGACGTAACATAAATATTCTATTCACGTGTAAGTGTATTTTTGTTACGACTTTCTTTTCGAATGAATTTTATTTAGGCCGGTGTGCGTGAGAATGACCATTATTCTTAGTGTGGGAATTTTGGAGAGTTATATGATGAGTTATATCAGTATATTGTAATTATGTTCGAAGATCTTTCAATGTTACGTGAGAAATTATTGTTTTACTTTCACGATTCATGTTCTAATACAGTTCACGTACCAATCAAATTTATCTGTATAATAATAAATAAATATTATGAATAGTGATGAATTATAGAGTTTAATTAAGAATTAATATTTAAATTACTGTAGTTATTATCGAATGTACTTTTAATACTAATTTTAATAAGCATGAGACTAAATTTACGTCGTTAATGTGACCGAAAAATATACATTTTAAAAGGTCAATAATTATTTCATTTCTTATGAAGTTACACTGCGATCGTACAAAAAGCAATCTCTCTTAAAAATTGAATTATGTATGTGTTATATACACAATATCAATCATGTGTTTGTTTCGTGTCTATTAAGTTAATGCCCCTCCAAATCACGTGCTGACACGATGGCGTGTCCAGTGCGACTATATTCAGATTATGTGCAATTAACGTTCTTTATAAGCACATTTTATTTTATTATAATGGTAAATGTTAAGTGGAACTTAGTACTTTAATTAGTACTTTCATTTTTTACGGCGTATAGATGTCAAATCAAACAAATTATTAACTCTATTTATTTGTGGAACAGCTGTTTGATTTATATATTTTAAAAAGGCACATCTGCAGTACATTCCTATATTAAATACTTATTTAGTAGCACCTTTTAGTAACATATATCATAATACATATATGCCAATTACAGATATTCACAACACTGACAACGAACACTGATACGTGCTAATACTGTCTAGTTGCTTGACAAATATTTTTATATTAACATTTGATCGTAAATAGTTTTATATTTATTAAAAACGATGAAGATAAATTTATAAGTTTCAGTTCGAGTGCAACGTTTAGACGTAACGTTTCTGACGCGGAAGAGTTTAAATTATATTATGTGAATATACGAATATTATTAAGCATTGAGATTATTTTCAATTTGTTATCAAAAATATATCTAATAAAATAGATACGCTACAAGAAATAACAAGAGAGTGATGAATTTTAAATTAAAATGTTATTATAATAAAATTAACTTGTTAATTCCGTTTGAGTAATTGATTATGTTAATCCAACCACTCAACGGACGGATTATCTAGTACGTACTTTGCTAGATACTTTAGTTTAATCGCAACTTCGTTTTAGTAGGAATAATAACATCCAATTGGATTTAAGTAATAAAACAAATCTCAGTCTATCCAAGTTCTTCTACGATATTGAATAAAAAAGTATCCATTCTATCAAACTATCTACGAAATAAAATCCATCAAAATCTGTTCCTGTTTTTACCTTGAAATCGTACAGGCGGAGTTACTTCCGCATGTGATGGATCAATCAACAAAGCTTTATATCAGCCATAACCACAAAAGTCAGTGACCATTTTTGAAAGTGCTTTGGCAACGTTCATGTTTTGTCTTTATAGAAATAAAAAAATCTAAAAATCTCTGACCAGACATATGCGATCGAGTAGTCACTTTTTTATACATTTTTCTGTTTCGTTCGGTCGCGTGTATGTATAATTTCAAATATATATAAACATTTTTATGTATTTGTAACAGATCATGTTAATTTTATGCTCAACAAATTTGTGTGAAATTATTTAAAGTAAAGGTTTCATTTATTATTTTAGATATTATTTTTATACACTGTAACCGTTTCTTTAACTCCGATAAATTACCCTAATGTATCGAATCGCACATGTCACGCAAATATATTATTTTATAATTATAGATATCAATTAATATTTAAAAAAACAGCACTAGTCAATTCTTAAAAGTCAAAATAATAATCTGCAGTCGATGATTTTTATGCCTAAATAACCTAAATTAATACGATTGCACTAAAAATCCTGTCAAACTCTAAAATGTTTGTCCTCTATTGGAATTTAAAGTTGTATTTTGTAAACAATGTTGTAATCCCATCAAGTGGATGTCTGGCGTCGAGCCAGTGAGGAAGATAGTTATAATCTATCACTATTTTAATCTAATATGTATATAAGTATATTTGGAATGTTCACCTTTAATAGAAATTTTGTAATAACTACTGAATGAATTATAAATACGCTAGCTAGGCTAGGCTAATCGATTTTAATAATAATGCAGACATTGATTTATAGACAGATATCATTACTGGAAACATAACATCAAGTCAATATTACTTATTTTAAATATTCCCAACAAATATTTCAATAGTATCTCAACAAAAAAGTAGTTAATAAAACAAGTTTTACTAAAAATATTTCACTAACATTTATCTAAATGCGATCTTAGACTATGCTACTATTTTAAAAAAACAATAGGGTAGATAAAATCGTTAAGTGTGTAATATATCTTACGATTAGTTTTGAATTTCGAATTAATATATAGCTGAAGCAAATATCACAGCTGTAATAATAATTGATCACATGACCTCGGATACATCGCGTGACATTAACTGAAGTAATTGCAAGTAATATGAGAATTAGCTTCATTTTATGATTGGCGTTCACTCCATATATAGTACGGCTTTCATAATACGGATCACGATCGCTTGCGTTACTCCAGAACTTTCTTGAGAAAAATTAGGAGAAAGTATGATAACCTGCACACGATAATCTGACCTATTGCATAGTGGATAAGGAAATCAAGATTACGTGTGAGTTTATAAATATACATACATATATTAATAATTGATCAAACTTTGTATGTTGTACTAAAAAGCAGGAACATACAAATACAGAGATACAAGGAAATTTTATAACGGTAAATATAGTGTTATGTAACATAGTAAATAAATACTATAAGCCGGTAAACACTTCAATGCAATAAATTATTATTTTAATAAAATTTACATAATAATATGTCACGCGCGGGAACTACACCTGCGACCTTTTACGTTGAAGGTAGATATGCTGATAATTGACCTCATTAATTTAATAATTTTTGAAGTGTTAATTAGTCGTGTTTTTTTAAATAATTGTTGATGACCTTTTAATTATAACTTATGTAATAAACATGCAGGTATCGGGTGTTACGTCCCGTCTCGCTATGCCCCATAGACATAGGCATAGTTTAAAATAAAACAACGCCATTCATGGGGTTTTAGAAGTTAACTCTCTTGTGCCTGTAGTTAATTATCTTTGAAAAACAAAATTGATGTTTGCCATTGGAATGATTGATTAGAGGAAACTAAATTATCGAGACTGGCTTGTCCGTGTACAGCTCTACTAAGTTATGTATTCTACGGTCATAAAATAATAATAGTTATATTATAAAATGTTGATCCCGTAGTAATTTCATATGAAAGTAACAGCGTTCCGTGTTAGGTCAAACAAGCATTTTACTTGAATCTGGTAATCACTAATATCAGATACCATCTTTAAGGTGAATGAACTTTGACTTTTCAAGGCTGATTATGATCTTATATAAGTAAAAAGTTGTCGGATTTGCCACTTAAAAAACTTTTTAATTTTTTTATGTGCATAAAAATTTTATTATGCGTGATAGAAAAATATTAAAATTTGGAAATACTATTGCCTAATATTATATTATACATGTGTAATGTGTATAGTTTATTTACGACGATATCTTAGTTTATTATTAGTATTATTGGCATTAAATATCTTTGAGATTCTCTTAGCATATATGATAAATAATAATATAATTTTATTATATATTAGTAAAACAATTATAATTAGTTTATAATTGTATATAGAGTATTAATACATAATCCAGACTAGAGATAAGAATAAATATTCCATGATTTAATATAAAAAAATTAATGTGCGCTTTGTATATGACAAGATCATTTACACGAGGCATATGTTTTGTGGGTGTGCGCCTACATAATAAACGCGAATTGTATTCAAAATAAGGCGCCGTTAGTTTTTATCTTTTCTTTGTATCTAGGTTTGGCATACTCTATTTACGTTTGAGTTCGTATCGCATTAAATTAAAAAAGAAAAAAAAAACGTTTGTCGTAGCCATTTAGAGTATGAAAGTGAAGGAATAAAGAGTGCACTTGTTTTTTTTTTAACATATGTAGGCCAGCGTTTGACCTTTGACTTGCCTGATGTAAAACATCGACACGGTCTAAGATATAGGACGCTTGTCTAGAATATATCTGTTTACTCTGGAAGACACCAACGTTGTACCTATCGGGAAATACAGAGTCAGGCAATTTGTTTGTACACACACTTGTACAATATAATATATCATGTGTAGTTAGTTAGTTTACTAGGGCATTGTGCAATATCGTCAGGGTATGTACCATCAACTCATCACTTATTCTGCCACCAAACAGGTATACTTAAAATTGTTGTGTTGCGATTAGAAGAGTGAGTGAGCCAGTGTTGCTACTGGAAACTACGATGTTATGTCCCTTGTCAGGTACAAGGGACATAGCATCGTAGTTTCCATTTTTGGTGGTGCATTGGTGATAAGCAGCTGTGCGGTGGTCGAAATAACAAAGACTCCATCTGTATAGACAGTTTGTCCATAATCAAAGATCTATTGATGCGATATTTATCTGTAAATCAAAGTGCAACAAGCTTAAGTCTCACAAATAAATAAATAAATAAGATCATGAATATATGAGATTTAAAGTCTATTTTTTTCTATACATATGTTAAGAGACTTATATTATTTGTAGCTGTATTTGAAGTCGTTTGAGTCTCTAAAGTTAAGTTTAATTCAAATAAACAATAGGCGTTTTTATAAACTATGTGCTCAGTATCATACTATGCACTTGTCGCAGGGTTGTGTTATTACGGGAAAGAATAAACAAGACAAGTGCAAATTGTCTTCACGTGAAGACTCGTCGACTCTTCTAGGCACGCCTAGTCTACTTTTGCGCTAGACTATTTCCGTTCGGAGGGCACCCGGCGCCTGGCTCATTACATTTCAATTATTTACCTTCGTTCAGAGAGATTTATATTAGCTACCTATATAGAAAATATTTATTTTTTCTTTATTTATAATTTATTTAGTTTTATTACCAATGCAGCGATCTCTCTGTAAGCAGAGTTTTTTTAATGTTTGCATTACATTATATTATAGATTTTTTAATGCAAATACATACAATCGTGTATTACCTACGTGTGTATATGACCTACACGTCCTGTGTATTGGTTTTCTGGAACAAGTGTAGCTGAACTGAAGTTCTAGAACGGAATGCAAGTCCCGTTGGATTTGGCAAGATCCGCCATGACCGTGCAGCCCGTGTTTGACCATTATTGGGAACATCAGATACTATATTTGTATTAGTACTTGTAGTCCTTAGACTCTTTTTATGGTTTCTAAGCTGTTTCTCCTAATATTCATTAACTTCATTTACATTTAAGAAAACTATTGGATTTAATTTTCTCGTTACATTAATATTGACGTTAAGTTATAGTATAAGCGATTATACTTCTTCCCATTATAACACAGTGAAACTTGGGTATACAACTGCAAAAAGTTCAAACTGGTTGAAAAAGTTTATTCACACGTATAGAGGGACGCGGTGAGATCGCTGCGTGCGCGCTAGCGACCGGTGCCGGGCCGGGTGCGCCGTCGCCGACGGCATTCGGCAAGTCGACAGTCTGCCGACGAACTTCACCGCGCGCGCACGTACGCAAATTGCTTGACAGACCGGATCAAATCCGCCACCGTTATCGTCCTAAATGACAACCTGATGGACGAACGAGGTAGTCCATGCATGCTTGTGTAGTGTGAACGCTAGTGCCAGGAGTGCAGTGTTGTGTTCATGTACAAATGGAGGAGGTTCGCATATCGGACTGGCCCGAGCCACCTGGCTCCCATGCATGGCTGCCCGCTTACGGCTTCCAGCATGAAATAATGGAAAAAGACGACTATTTTGGCTCCAATGGTGAGTGTAATGTTCACTCAACCAGATAAGGCCGTTAGCGTTCGAATCCAAAGGAAAGCACGTTTGTGCATCTTGTCGTTTGCGATCGATTGCATGGAATGAGAAAATCTTTCTAAACTCATATATGTACTTCATAAAATCTTGACAATACGAGCACATAAGTTGTGTATTTTTGTTTAGTCCGCACTTTTGAACCCGCATGGTGTTGTAATTATTGTAACTCATTCAACTTGATTAAATGCAGATAAGTATTGTTTTGGCTTTAACAAAACTAATTACTCTGATGTATTATTTTATTGTTCTTCAACAATGGTTATACACGTTAAGGTTCTTTACTTTACACATGTAACATAAAAATTACGTCATAAACTTAAGTAAATAATAAAATAAAATTAGGTTTTTGAAAATCGATAAATGTAATCGCTTCGTGTCGTAAAAGTACACAACATCTAAGCGTAATAATAACATTTAACACGTCATGGGCAATATGACTTTTAAAATGAAGTCACACTTTCTCCTCGAAAGTGGCATAATGTTAATCTGGCGATAGCCTTACACTAAAGTGAAAACAAAATTAAACTATACAAAATATATACATATCGATCGAGTTGATGATTTCATTTAAAGAGATAAACTTTAATACGTAGAGCAATTGACGGAAATGCTTAGAAGATAGGTACATACACTGTTATTTGTTATGTAAAGGTATAATGCGACGGAAGATATAAGTAAGGACTGTCGTAATACGTCTGAACACTTCAATACAAGAGCTTAAATTATGAGTAGGTATATTGTTGACGAATTTACCGTCAAGGATATTTTTAAAGTAATAGATATCCTTCGCTTTCATCATAGGATTCAAAAGATCAAGATTTAAATTGATATTATGTAGGATGGTATCGGAAATATTCGAAAATAGTGAAGCTTTGAAGATGCTATCACCACGTCGCTTCAGTACGGTTTAGATGAAGCAGAAATAAGTTGACCCAATACCTTTACAGGTTGACTTGCAGTGTTTTCTCCTTAACACAGCATCAGATACTAATAATTTTATTAAAATACAATTAAAGTAGCTTATGAATTTGAATCATCTATTAAAAATCACGCAGATCTTTTATTACTTTCCACTGGGCTACTTGGACTGATACAATAGCTCATATAATATTGAATCAATACAATTTTTTAGTTATTAAAAACTGCTTCAATAATCCCTAACTAATGTCGTTGAAATTTGTTTTTTTTTTAAATATTTTATACGAAACGAATAAAACATATACCTACTTGAACGATTTGTTTTTTTTGCGTATTGCAAGTTTTATCGCGTTACAGATTTACATAAAACATTTAATTACCAAAGATAGCGAAAACACTTTCAATAAATGTGATTGATGGACACATTTCGAAAGCATTTTTTTTAATAAATATTA
This sequence comes from Nymphalis polychloros, assembly GCA_905220585.2. Classification (NCBI taxonomy): domain Eukaryota; kingdom Metazoa; phylum Arthropoda; class Insecta; order Lepidoptera; family Nymphalidae; genus Nymphalis; species Nymphalis polychloros. The sequence goes on along the minus strand of HG992246.1, from coordinate 3,327,529 downwards.
ATGCGTCAATTACGAAGTTGCAAGTGCTTGGTCTTTTCCAACTGCCAGAAGTAGGGTTGCCAGGTCGCCAAACCTAATAGCCGGATAGACCAGCCAGTTTGGCCGTACATTTGGGTAAAATGGCCGGACACTACATTATTTTGGATTTTGTGTCTCAGTATTAATAGGTACCACAAAAAAAATGTATCTAACAAAATTCGAACACCGTTTATTTAGGCCGGACAAGCAATCAAAAAGCCTAACTATGTCCGGCTTTATTCGGACGCCTGGCAACGCTAGCAAGAAGCATGGTCTTAACTCAAAACAACGTTAAATTTTAAAGCAACGCTTGTTTGTTTTAAAAACAAACAAAGGCTAAATACTTCAATTAAATTAATTTAGACAATTAAAAAAAGCACAGATTAATACCACAAATTCACCTAACTATCGGAGTTGGTAATGCAACTATTTTTCATCTCCCGCGTCATGATCAAACATTCGTCCGACTGCAATTTAATCAGCGTTTTGAAAGCAATCCGCTACTTCTCAAGGTAGGTGAGGCCGATAAACTTGTAAATTGTAGGTTGCGACTCGCGGTAATGAACGCCGGCTCATAGACCGTAATATAGAGGTATTTTGTTGAAAAAAATAACAAATACTAGCATATCTATCGTTTTATTTTCAATATTTATAAAATAATTTGTTTATTCAAAGTAATTAACGATTTTGATGGAATTTATTAGGCTATGTTATTTGAGCTCATAGTATATATGATGCATATGTATAGATGTCAAGAGTGTCACATGACCTTTCTGCCCGAACCCAGCTATAGCTATTAGGTCGGCTTTCACCAATATATCTTAACATTTCTTTACATCCGAAAATACTGATCTAATTTCATCACCGCTTGAAACGAAATCGTTAACATTTAAACATAGAATAAATGATTATAATGTGAAAGTTTTACATAAAATTAGTCGGATTAGTAGTTTTTGTGTTAATCTAAATCAAACAAACAAATATTTATTTCTTTATAATATTTGTATTGACGTATAAACACAAATAATTGAGAGACTGATTATAATAGATACTCAGGAGTTACGAACACACACTATTTAGATTTTTTTTCATGGGCAACACTAATAAACTACATATTACGTAGTACACAATGCCCTTAACCTGATAGCACAATATGTATTTTGTACTAATAAAAATAACGTAACTTTTTCCTATCATTCGGTAATATCGATAAAATGAAGTTCTTTAATTAATGGACAGATAGCAATCAACGCAATCCCAATCGTATTGCTTTAAATTCGTTTAAAAACAAAAAATAAATTATTAATGTAATTATTAAAACACAATCCAAAAATTGAATAAATTAAAATAATTCTTATTTTTAAATTAAATATTATCTTTCCCAGGAAACGATTTCGTTCAGTTTCCAATCTTTAGTGTTTCTAGCTCAATGGTCAGGATTCTTAAGTTATTATTGCTAATTTCTTTTTGATGCTAATACGCCGATGTCACCTTCATCTCAGAGCTGTTTTTAAACGATAACTAATCCTGATAAGAACTGCAAATATTTGTTGACGCGTCAATTGGATAAGGAAATTTACAAGTAGGTAATTTTTCGATGAATCATTAATTGTTATCAATATGACAAAAAAATAATGCATTTTTATTATTAGATAAATACTTCATAATTTCATTTACCTATCTAATTACATATTGAACATTATACATATTTTGATAAAAGCAATGACAGTAAAAATAAACTGAACATTGATCCGCAAAATCGATACGTCCAGTTTCTGAGGATGTGATAAATTATATAATCAAACCCCGGAGATGATTATAGTTACGAACTTATGGGGAAAAGTGGCATTATTATTCATCGATTATAATGCAGGATATAAACTCTAATTTTATTATAAAACCCCGCCCAGACTGTCTGTCTGTCTGAATGTAACAAACTCAAAAACTACCTAACGAATTCTTGGTATATTTTTACCAATGGCGTGATTCTTGAGGTTTACGTGTATGTATAAACTTAATTGTATAATTATGATTAGTACATGTAATTTCATTAATTAAAAACAGTAAATACTACAATGTCTTTAAGCGTCTTTATAAAGATTGTAATCGGGACCGGTTTTAGCTTAACATTTTATTTATCTTCTACAATAATTATTGAGCTAACAAATAAAAAACAAATTAATCGATTTTCGTACTGAATACATAGATGATTCCTTCAACAGATAAAACGTTGATATAAGATTTTTATATATTTTACTAGCAAAACTCAGCAGACGTTCTCTCTGTGTATAACTATAGCAGTCGGACGTAGGGTTTATTTTCCATACCGTTACGAAAATTATTATTTATTAAGCTTATTATGAAGATTATAAAGCTATTATTAATATTCCTATTTACCAATTAAGCGTACAGCTTTTTAGGAGTCAAGTCCAGGAGTTTTTTTAGGAGTGAGGATACGAACCTACGACTTTTACATCGTTGCTGCTCGTATACAATTGCGCTATTAACGTTCGCTCAGTCACTGTAACAGTCATAGTCATTGTAATCGATCACAAACAGAATACGTCACAATATTAAAATAATATTTGAAACATACAAAGACAAACGCAAACATTATGAACCGAAGACGAGGCCGAGCTGTTTAATGAACTTTACATATAATATAATGTATTATATGTGAATGGCGTTATAAATTCCAATGTATTGGTGTAGGGAAGCATGCAGTCAAACCTGTCCCGGTAAGGTCGGCTCTTATCCGTAGGCGAATCGCGTGCCTTCGCCAGTTGATGGGTGACTTAGAGTTTTTTACTCGCTAGGGTTGCCTGTATAATTAAGCAATATTTTCAAAATATTTATATATTATTATTAATTTTAAAATAAATACTATAGTATTCCAATAATATTTGAGATTTTGTTCAAGAACTGTAAACTACACAATACATCAAAATTTAATTTCTTCTTTTGTAAAATTTATCAAGTCAATTGAATTATTATATGATGTCATCAGTCCATTTTTAATATATAGGAATAATATTTCATAAACTTATTATTGAGAAATAATAATTGCTATTCGAAATTAAAAAAAAACAGCAAAAAGAGTTATGGCGTATAGTCGGGATTTATATATTTTTCAAATAATTATTGATGTTAACGTATTTATTTATAAATTTTATAATGTACTTTACTACTTTTATACGCTAACATTTTAGTCTAGTGTTACCTAATTAAAAATTAATAATTGACGTTATATATGCAATGAGTCAGTCACAGATAACTCATTTATGATTCAATCTTGTATTTAAGCGCACTTAGCGCTTAAATTGTAAGCACACGTCATGAATGAGAAAAGGTAGAATAAGCTGATTTATCTCTTTCTGTCACCATTGTTTTTACATTTGAAATAAGAAGGCATAGTATTTTTAACTAATCACATTCTACAACATTTATAGATATAGCCGTCACATATTTAGTTTAGAAAATGTCGTACTTGACAGTACCAAAACAGTAATTCTAGCACAATAAACACTTCCTTAAAGTAATAATGCACTTGCAGCTCACTGTCGGTAAAATTATTTTATTTCAATTAAACCTTTTCAATGTTTTCTCAAGTAATATCTATCCAAGTGGTCATTCGAACGTACGTTAGCTATAAGTTACTAATAATTATGGCAATCTGTAATTCTTTATATATTTGTTTTTTTTTTGGAGTCGGTATGATTAGCATGCCTGTGGTATTAATTTGGTCCAGACACTTAAAACAATGCCGTAGTTGGTAACTGTTAACATTAGTGATCCAATTCTAAATAGCCTTAATTTAATTAACCTACGACGAAAATTATCGAAGGTGCATTTTATTTCCGGCGCCCACTGTTTTTATTTAAGTATCTGTTGCATTTTATGTGATTATTATTTATTATTTATAATTACATACACTACTGCTACATATTATATTGTAAATCGAGTCAGCCTATCAACATACATTTGTAAATTTGGCTCTAGTTTGCAGTGTAAGGAACTGTCTTGCAATGTCTTTGTCTACAGACAGAGGTAACGATTTACCATCAGGTGGCTTGTTTGCTCGTCGGCTTTTCTATTATTAGAAAAATATAGATAACCAATGCAATAAAATACTGTCAAAGAAATTTTCTTAATCATATAACTCACTAACAGCCTGGTCTCCTTTTAATAATTAATTACAAAATAAAGGAATAATTTAAATTATCTAAATGTGCAATAAAAATAATTTGGTCCATATCTTCGATGAACAAATACTACTAGATATCACTTCACGTACAAAAACAATACTCAAATGTGGCACCGACTGACTATACTATAAAATAAAGAAAACGATGTAAAGGTTTAATTATTTCAACCTAAACTATGCCTTTTTCCCGAGCAATAAAATGAGGTTTAGATTGTATTAACATTCACTTACGAACTTACGCCATGAATGACAGAAAGAGATAAGAAATGTATAATAACTTTTGTTCCAAATTTAACCTTATTTCTTTAGCAGGAATAAAGCAGTTAATTACCGACACATTTTACTTACGCCATTGCGGTGGTTATTTCCACAAATTTTGACGTCTTAACGTTGGCTATGATTGGACCATACTAATTTGAATTTAACACATCGATTTTGTGCTGTTATTTTTCGGGCCGTTTTTGAAGCGCTTACCGGTAATCTAGTACATTATTGATCGAAGGCCCATGTCGATATATTACACTGACAGCTTATAATAACCGTGGTAATCACGCGTAAAAAAATTTGTGGAAAAACAAGCGAAGTGCAAACCTTGACAGCAACGACGTGTATGCTGCTATTCCTCCACAGATATAGTTGAGCACCAAAACATATATTTTGATAGACAACCTTAATCTTAAAAGAAGGTCGTGTCTTTGGCTTAAATCCGGACAAGCTTAAGTGATAGTGACTTTTTCATGAACAAAGTTCGTGTAATAACTCATGCCGTTGTCGGTGCTTAAATATATTGTGAAACAAAATTTTGCCACGTCTGTAATGGTATAATATTTATATCCACGTAATCGCTATTAATTCTTCTACTTCTTTTGCTACTTCATCTTGAACAACCTGTACCTGGCTGCCATTAAAGAGCTGTTATTTATTTCTATTTAATAATTAGAATAAAGCTTAAAATAATTTTAAACCATATCAAACACGCAAAAAATAATAAACAATTATTTTGTTTCTAAATAAATCCGCAATAATAATTTCGATTGTAAAATATATGGAAACGATACTTTCGTAACGACCTTCACAAGTAATGATAATATTTTTGCAATGATAAATTACCGTAACAAACGTTATGGTCAACGATAATGGTTTATTATGTCTGTATGTAAAGTAACTACATATATATTTACTCATATGTAATATAAGATACAAAGAATCTACTAAGCACTCAGATATTTCACGTACGTGTCTTGCACGTGAAATATCTGAGAGTAATATACGATATGAACTTTAAAAACTATAACATTTTAAAATTGTATTCTAGCTTGATTGATTCAATTTAAAAATATTTATTTGAAGTTGTGGACGCGTCATGCTTATTACTTCTTTATTCATCTTACATCACCTAATAAATCGAAATAGAAGTAGGTCCTTGTAGGTCAATATAATTATGAGAAAAAAACATTAGGTATAAACACCAATATTTTTACTTTTAATAATACTTATGTTGATAATATTGTAATAAAAATAACAACTTCATACAAATATCCTTACCCTTCATAAAACTAAGCAATACATGTTTTATCTCAGACTTTTTTATACCGTAAAATTTTCTGATTTCTCTCTATAAATAAAAATTTGGCAGTTGATTATTTTTTTTAATATTCTAGCCAGATGAACGTTAGATTCCATCCAGCCAGGCAGGTATTTTTAACTGCTAGATTCATTCTAATAATTCATCATGTGATGTGCCGAAAATACAAAAGATAAGCATGATACGATAAAAACCAATTGAGATATTTTATAAATAGTTGCGTTCAGAAACTGTTTGCACAAAGATATTTTTTTCGCCATAAAGTTTAACAACATATAAGTAATAAAGACATGTATTTTTTATAATGGGACATATAATTTTTATTACATCTTTTGTACTGTATGCGATCAAAATGGACGAATACCTAAGGAAATAATATTCATCACCTGCCGATATATATATTTTATAGGTTATTTTAATATTATAGAATGCTATTTATCGAAATCATTTGTCGACGTTATTTAATTAAATTAAGTATTTGTTTCGTAAAACATCGATTTTTGTTATCTCGTGATATTATAAAAATCATAATATCATAAGTTGCTTTTATTTTGAACGTTAACCAAACACGGGGCAGAATTTTGGATACCATGAATGGATGACATTGTACTAAATATAGCCGAATAATTTGACTATTCCATCATATAGTTATAGATTAATGCAAGGGTAAAATATACTGACTCCAATTGAATACATAAGAACAAGCTATTGATAGTCCGAGATCTCGCCAATAATAGGTATTCATCTTTGTCTGAATATCACTCTTATACAGAATACATACTTAACAACAAGTTAACCTCGTATGAGATATATTATTATCAACTTTTATATTTTAATACGAACAATGCATTCTTTATCTAAACATCACCTTGAAATTTCTCCTACAGAAGATATGACAATCATCCCATTATCTTTAAAAGTAAAACGATGACAATTTCAATAGCTTAAACTTTTCTACACGTGTATTGACAAGTCATGATATTTAATTTAACCGTTTTATATCTTTTGTATGAAAAGAAATTTTACTAATAATATACATGGTATTGATGCGATTTTTTTGTCCTTTATAATAAAATACTCTAAAAAACCATTTTTTTTAAGGCAATTTTTAAGCATACGTCCAATAAAATAATTATTAAATAGTATTTTTTACAGTAACAGCTTGTGAATGTCCCACTGCTGGGCTAAGGCCTCTTCTCTTCTTTTTGAAAAAGTTTTTGGAGCTTATTCCACCACGCTGCTCCAATGCGGGTTGGTGGAATACACATGTGAGAGAATTTCAGTGAAATTTGACACATGCAGGTTTCCTCACGATTTTTTCCTTTACCGTCAAGCACGAGATGAATGATAATCACAAATTAAGCACATGAAATTTAGTGGTACTTGCCCGGGTTTGAACCCACGATCATCGGCTAAGATTCACGCGTTCTTACCACTGAGCCATCTCGACTTTTTTATAAATAAATAGTATTGTATCCATACAATTATTTATAATTGACAAACATACATAACGAATATGTTGTATGTAGAGCCATTAAAGCTTAATAAATATAATACGAAAATGGAACACTAAACGAAAGCAAATCTGTGGAGAAAGAATGAAAAATGTGCTTAAAAAACAGTATATTTACTAAATATAAGTGCAATATAAACATACATAACCTTTGTTGTAAGCTATGTCGAGTATAACGAAACAATCTTGTGGTAACTGGTTAACGTGTTTAGTTTCTTTTGCTCAACATTACAAAACGTTTACTATTAGTACGTTGTTATAATGTTATAATCTGTTACAAGTTTGATATTATCTGTGGCATAGTTCTAGTTCGACGATTTTGTCTGTCTTATGTTCCACACGAACGAAAACGCGTTCGCAATGTTGAACAACATACAATATTAAAATATTATAATATTTACATTTTACTATCTAAGTTTTGAATTCGACGTTGTTTAATACGAAGCATACTTAATCAGATACGGACTACTCCAAACTTAATTAAACAAATTTCGTAATATATTTAATTTGAACAATTTAAATTTGATTTTGTATGGACACATTCAAATAAAAGTTAAAAATAAATTATTGTTTGTAAAAGTACATTATATTATATTAGTATTTACAACGGTTATGTTTTTTCTTGATACCTTTAATTTTTTTCTCCATAGAAAAAATGATCACGAAAATGTCGTCTAATCTTTATATTTTTTGATTTATACTCGTAATGCTAATAATTATTGAAACAGGGGGGATTTTCTGTAAAACCCTAACATTTTACAAAAACATTTTATACGTATATGTTCTTTCTGTGAGAAACCACATCTACCATTGTTGCCCAACATCATTTATTTTTTGAATCAGCAGCTGCAACGCTGTTGTGATCATATTATAGTTAAAAGAACAGTACTATCTTTTTCAGAATATTTAAAAAATAAAATTAGACTCCTTTTCTATTGTATATATAACATTTGTGTGCAGTGGTTCTAATTATTTATATTTTATTTACCTTCTACCATTTTTTTCGATTAGACAAATTAATTAGTTCTGTTTGTAAAGGACTGGTTAATATTACTTACATCGCCAATATTTTTGGGCAATGACCACTTACCATAAAGTGGCCGTTAGTGGTCCGTCCGCCTGCCAATTTTGTAAGAAAGGCGTTATTTAGGCTCAAAAACAGTCAGACAAATGGATGTACATTAACAATATTTTTAGTTTTATAAATTATAAATATTTTAAGCAAATTATTAGGTACTGTTTCTTCTAATGGCTGCATTTCAGTTATCGTTTGTTTATATATTTATTTATTGCTCTCCTTTGATTTACAAATTAAAGCCGATTTATTTGCATTATTTGTGCAAATTAAGCTAATATAATCAAATACGTCCTCTACAGATCAAGAATGTGTTGATTTCGGACAATAATAAAAATATATCAATGACACCGCTATGCTTAGTGAAGTACCACCAGCCGCCATTACAATAGAAGTAAACAATTACATATTACTGTACGTAACTACTTAGACTTGGTCGCCATGGTTGGTCCACTTTATCACTTACGGTTAATGTGGCCAGTCACTCGAACGACCTTACCAGTCAACGATTTTTACACATACTAAGAAGAAATAAATTAAAATTAAATTGGACATTTAAACTATTAAGAAATATGTAATGCATTTTAAAATACTGTTAAATTTATACAATGGTTGATATTATATAATAATTTTAGTTTTTAAATAAATTATAAATTTTATAATATAATCTGAATACGAAATAATAATTAAAAAAATACCGTTCTTTTACCTAGACGACATATATTTAAATAGCCGGCGTAATTAAAAAGCGGATATTTCTTAAATATCAATAAAAGTGCCGTTAATTATTAACATGTATGCAATTAAGACTAAATGTGCCAAATAAAACTTATTTGACATGCAAAATTCATTCGTGACTTTTGAAAAGTAGAACGTAATTGCCAATTCTTATTTATTAAACTGTTACTACAGTATAACGCGCTATGAAAATGCGTTAACGATTCATTTAAAATCTAGATAGAGGTCGCGCAGACTAGAGACTAAATCGTCTGATGATAGATATTATACTGCGTAGGCTACACTCTCGCATCCTAGGGCCGTAGGTGTGTGTGGTGGGTTGTCTTGTTTCTGGCAGCCCTAATGAGGATGACAGCTGGGATGGCCTCGAGCTATCGTACGCACAAGCGTGTTGTGCGGGGAAGGCAAGGTAACTCTCCGCCGCCGCCGTGAATGCGTAGGTTAAATCGATCCCCCAGCTTCTTTGATGATGGCCATCATAGCGATTTTAGTAGTATTCACTCGGTGGTAAACCTTTGTGCAAGTTCGTCTGGGTAGCTACCACCCACTAGCTAGATAGTAAAGTACTTTGTATTCTTGTGTTCCGGTTTGAAGGGTGAGTGAGCCAGTGTGAACAGGCATAAGGGAGACAACATCTTAGTTCCCAAGGCTGGTGACGCATTATCGATTTAAGCGATGGTAAACATTTTTTACAATGCCATTGTAAAAAAAAAGTATCTTTCAGATATTTACCCAGCAAGAAAGAAGCCCACATTCTCGCAGACTGCGCATAGCGCGCACTTCTCTACTCGAAATCGTTAAATAACTAACATGACTTCAATGTAATTAAGAAATCGATTACATTGACGATCGATCAAAAGTCTTTAATCGGCCTTAATTCAAAACGATTTGTTTCTCAAATCATCGTTCCGTTAACCATTTAAGCAGTGGATCGTAAAAACTGGAAACATCGGTTTAAAATTACATTTCTTTGAAAAATGTAGGCTATTGTTCTGTAGATTACAAAGACTCGAAGTGATCGGCGTGTTATGTTTTGCTGATATTTGTATCAGTTGCACGTTACATCGTTTGTTACTAAATTAACAGTTAATCATTATAAAATAATGTTCATTACAATTCACTAACATGCAAGCTAGCTATTTATCTAACATTGTTTTAATTGGTTAATATATAGTATAAATTATTTAAAAAAAATAACGTCCAAACGACTTGATAACATGAAAATATTGTAAATATTATTTATTAAATAAATTGATGAATCGGACCTAGATTTTATGTAACTCGGTCTTAATATTTCATATATTATATGACAATTTTGTATTAATTGCTGAATTTATCAATATGCCTAATTTTGATCAACAATTTGAATTATGAATTTGATGAGATGACAAAACTACTCAAATGTTTTCATGTCTTTACTTGGTAAATATGTCGAATCAGGGCTGCAGCTCAAAAGTGGTTCAATGTAATATTATAGTGGGTGACACAATGAAACTATAAAAAACGCCATAAAAAATTCATGTAGGTTAGGTTATGTTAGGTTACTTTTAAAGCACATCGGCCGGCCAGAACCGAATCGGCCCACGTTCACTAGTCTAAAATTTGATTTGGGGGGATGAGAATATTCATCTATACGATACGCACTCTGTCTTGTTACCTACTCTGTGTTGTGTACTCTGTTTCACAAGGAATTTTATGTGAAACATATTTGTATTCGTGTGGCAGAAGTGTAGCAGCCCCTTAATTCAAGTGTCGTATTACGTAAGATTCAAAATGAAACATATTCGATATTTGACTTCCATCGTTTGCGAGCGTTCCATTTTTATTTAAATCGTAAATAATATTGACAAATTCAAAATCTAACGTAACGGATACAGATAATTAAATGTTCTTAGATTACCCATGTACTCGTAACTCACCTGGTCAGATCACCTTACATGAGTTTACGTTGCTTGCAATAGTAATGAGTCACATTAAGCAGTTGTGAGCTCAAAAAAACCGGTAGTATTTAAGCACGATTGCCTCGAAGGCAAAGCTGTCAACTTCATTCAATAATGTATTACAGAAGTTATTGCAAGAAATTATTTTACTTGTTTTATTTCCGGGTGCCGAAATTATTGTATTATCTAATGACCTATAATACGATATTTGTTTATGACGAAATGTAGTGATGTCATCCTGACAGATTTCGGCCGCGGAGGCGATCCTCAAAGGGGAACTGTATTATAATGCTCAAGTGTGTGTGCAAACACAACGGAATTCTCTTTCCAATGGGAGGCAATCCAATTGGAACGAAAGAAGTTTAAGCTGAAGATAAATAAAACTTGTGTTTCGGGACACGAGAATGTAATCACTTGTATAAAATCTTAGATCCTATTATGAAGTGGTTTTATTTTTCAATAATTTAAATTGTTACATAATAATAAGGTCCTCCAGACCGATTTCGGCCACGGCGGCCAATCTCAAAAGAGATTAGCCAACTGCGCAGGAGATATTATAGTGCACAAGTGTGTGCGCAAACACAGGTGCACTCTCTTTTCCTTAGCTCTCATAATCCGATGGAACGGCAATCCTACACGACCGGAATAAGTTCAGGCGCAGGACCAACGGCTTAACGTGCTTTCCGAGGCACGGGAGTGTACACACTTCTAACTTCCAGACTCCGGGCTGCTACTGAGAACTTTCTGACAGAAAAACCCAATAACTATTTATTGGCCCGACCTGGGAATTGAATCCAGGACCACCGGGTCTTCGGCCTTATATCTAGCCACTAGACCAACGAGGCAGTCAAATGTTACATATACACATATTCAATCTTATTAATATTGACTAGACTATAATGATCACATATAAGTATCATATTCATCCTATATTTAATAAATACACCCGTAAACAATCTTACAGCACTATGAATTCATACTGTACTTGAATTGCCGTTAAATTATAAATAAATATTTACTTAATCTAATTTAAGAGATTATAAACTATCGAAATTTGCGTTCCATTGTTAGTTTAATTCTCTTTTCAAACTTTTCATAATTTTACATTATCTTTAGTTTTATTATTTGAAATAACTAACTGTCATATCAAAATACACCGAAGACACACAGCAGTGCTATTCTGTAAGAATTTATTCCTTATGTCACTCGAGAATGATGAAACCGACTTACAGTGGTACGCCATTTTGATTTGTGTATCCTTAAAATGTTATAATTATTACATACAATCTCGAATATCATTTCCTGACATTTCTACTGTTCCTAAAATATAATTAAAACTTAAACAGCAACTCATAAATTACAATATGTCACTTTGTAGACGTTGATTTCTTATATTTTCTACGTATCGTGCGTTCTAATATTTATTTGAAATTAATTACGAAACATTAAAACTAAAAACGTTATTTATTATTATTGAGAATTATAATAATTAATATTATATTAATTCCTTTGAAAGTTGTACATGTAAAATAGTTATTTTTTATAGTATTATCAATGCGTCTTCCTGTGCTATAAAATAACATAGTAAAACATTTCTTTCAACTTATACGTATCTATACTGACATTATAAATGTCAACTCTGTTACGCCTTCATGGCTAAAAAATTTAACCGATTTTGATGAAATTTGATATGAAAATGAGCTTGAACATCAATGAAGGCCATATGCTACTTTTATATATTAAAATTCATAAATCTTTATTAAATGTAGAAGTGTTACACTTGTTTATTGATTGTCATAAATCTACCACCGGTTTGGAAATAAACACCTCAGACCTGAGAAGAACCGCCGAAAAAACTCAGCGGATTTTTTTTTTTAATTCACCTTTATAATTGGAGTAAGGGTAACAGCCTGTGAATGTTCCACTGCTGGACTAAGGCCTCTTCTCCTCTTTTGAGGAGAAGATTTGGAGCTTATTCCACCACGCTGCTCCAATGTGGGTTGGTGGAATACACATGTGACAGAGTTTCAGTGAAATTTGACACATGCAGGTTTCCTTACGATGTTTTCCTTCAACGTCAAGCACGAGATGAAATTATAATCACAAATTAAGCACATGAAATTGAGTGGTGCTTGCCCGGGTTGAATCCACGACCATCGGTTAAGTTCACGCGTTCTTACCAATGGGCCATCTCGGCTCGGAAGGGAAGATTTAGTTATTATATTTTACACAATAACATAATAACTAAATCTTCCCTTCCCTCCTAAAAAGCGGGCGAAGTCAATGGCAAGTAGTGTTAAATATAATAGTAGTCCTGACTGACGTGATGTTAATTCGTACGCTTTATTGTAAATATTAAGGAAGTAAGTCATGCGATTCAGATGAAAGTTTTTTGAATGTAAAAGTATACAATCGTTTACTTTTACATTCTATTACATACAGTCCGCTTCTTATTGCAGTGCGTGTAAGTGTTTACATAGTCGCGTTGCCTACTTCTCCCACTACCGTGGAAGTAAGCTTTTAATAAAGCCGGACGTTAAAAACATACATTTAGGTTGCTGTAAATCTGACTAAAATCGAGGACTGCGACATTTAATTCGATTTTCCATAGGACGAACTTCGTTGACGCGAATCCCACTGATATAAATACGCAAACATGTATTATTTCTGAAAGTGATTAATACATATTTGATTATATACCAATATAATATTACAAAATAGGCAATTTTTAAAGACACGGACGAACAATGCTAAGGGTAGAAGAGAAATTTCGTTACATAAACAATTAAAGAGGTAAGCCTAACAATTACATTAATATAATATTGTTTAAAATATCCATATACATAAACACACAGATAAATACTAATATAATATGAATATAAACGTACATATAACATGTCATTTAGATATTTCATTATATCTTGGTAAAATACAAAAAAGAGAAATTTCAAAATCGGATGGACGCAAAATATTTTCGGGAAATAAGTAGGTATATGTACCTACCTACATAAGAGTGGGTGGTTGTGGTTCATACTACAGTATGAAGAATAAAACATAATAATATCTCAAAGGAGATTGATTCCAGTAGCTAGTTATATCTGCAAAATACTTATCATGCAAAGGTCCTGTTTGAGGACGCGTATATCAGTTTAAAACACGAATAAATTATATTGATAAATATGGTTATCAACCGCACAGCACTTTTATGGCAAATACACATATTTGTCACGGACGGATATCAAATTTATGTCCCTCTTGACGTAACCGGTTAGAAATGTTACCTTTTAAATTATTTTCTTCATATTTTTTAAACATCTAACTCATTAAATATAAACGCTTCTAAAATATTTAAACCTAAAATTGTAAATGCGTCGTTTTATAAATACGGTAACCATTCTAGTAATATTTTTCCTAATACACGTAGGAATAATACTTGTTACCGTTATTTATAAATAAATAAAAAAAACAAGCATGCATTACGTAATACATTGCAAAAGAATTGTACACAGAGTCACTGACCCGTAGCAGTGTACTAGATTCTCTTTGTAGAAAACATAGAGTTTTTCGTACTTTACAGCTGAATAATTCGCTGATAGTCATTTTTAACGTGTATCTATATTTATAAAGGTTTTAATGTAAGCGGAATAAAGAAAAAAAACATATTCATTGTCTCTGAATAAAGCTGTATAACAATACATTAAGTTAGTATGTTTTTGTTTGTTTCATATGTCATTTTGATTTACATTTTTAAACTACAAACTTTTTTTTTATTGTATAGGTTGGCGGACGAGCATATGGGCCACCTGATGGTAAGTGGTCACCAATGCCCATAGAACATGGCATTGTAAGAAATGTTAACCATCACTTACATTGCCAATGCGCCACCAACCTTGGGAACTAATGGGAATTTTATGTCCATTTGTGCTTGTAATTACACTGGCTCACTCACCCTTCAAATCGGAACACACCAATACAAAGTTTTGCGGTAGAATATCTGATGAGTCAAATTCAAATTCAAAATCAAAATACTTTATTCAATATTGAAGTATAACACTTTCTTATTGATAGTCAATCTAGAAACTACCTACGTGGGTGGTACCTACCCAGACGAGCTTGCACAAAGCTCTACCACCGAGTGAACTAAAGTTAATACGTAAAATTTTAACTGACTTTATTAAAAAAGTAGCGATTGTTTCGATGTTTATTGATTATAGAAATATAATATAATAAATCTATTATTAATTTCAATAATAACCTTTTTGGTAGGAAATTCATATTTTACGAATGTTTCCTACAATGGTTTTATGGTAGCATTAAGCCGATTGAGATCTAAGCGGAACAAATTCAACAGAAAAAGTTGCAACATACACAATCACAAAGGCATTATGTCTGACTTAAAGTCCATTTTTATTTTATGTATGTAATAAAACTGCGACAAGGTAAGCTATGTCTATGCAATATTTGTGCAATGTTTTTACTCGTAAATGTTACGTATGTGTTAGTTTTTTAAGGCAAAAAAGTTTCACCCTAACGGAGTTGTATGCGCTTTAATTATTCTTTTACATTCGCATTCATATATTATATATATATTCCTTTTATATAACGAAGTTAATCTATAAATTAACATTTCATAGTTCTAGATCTATAACAATACTCACCACATCCAATGCGTCACGAATCTTGGAAACCAAGATGTTATGTCCTTTGTGCCTGTAGTTACATTGGCTCACTCATCCTTCAAGCTGGAACGCAACATAACTATTGCTGTTTAGCGGTAGAATATATGATTAGTCTAGTATCTAGTATTTTATTTGTATACTCCACTTGTGGTTGGCTATATAATAGTATTCGTTTTCGCTTTAGAAAGAACTCAATAATTAATAATAATAGTTGAAAACTATTTTCGTATTTATATTTCCACAATAACATGCAAAACTTTGTGCTTACAATTTGTGTACTGAACTATGTATAATCATGATTAAATGCAATTTGTCATACAAAACAAACTACCTTGAGTTGGTTACGCTTACTGGCTCCGCGCTTCCAGATATCGACTTAGAAAAAATTGAAACAAACAATTGTAAATATAGACAAAATAACAAAGGTTTCTATGACGTCAATATCATTATATCAATAAGAGATTATATTTTTTTAAAACCGGAAAGTTAACGCTTCACATATATTAGTACTAAAACTTCTTATATTATATATAAAGATATTACATATATCATATATATAAATATAACTTCTTTTTTATTATAAAAACAGTTTATTTATATGACATAAATAAATAACGTTATAGTCTTGAAATTGTAGGAATTGTGGCTGATATCACTTAACCTTAGTACACTATACATTCCTTGATCTTAATGATCAAGTTTCTATAATTTATCGACTCGATATGAAAATAAATTTAATATTATACTGTACTATAATAATAATTTACTATTTTTCTACACTATACTATTATTTATTTACATAAATTCCGGAAATATAGTTGGGAATAGGAAGTTGTCTTAATTCAGACATTTATAGACAGACATTACATTGTTTTGAGGTTTCAAAGTTTGATTCTGTGTATCAAATTAAAGTATGTTTTTTTTATATAATTAGATAGGTAAAGTTGATAGTTATTGTGCTCTGTAACAGGCAAATCGAATCCAACTTTATTTTTACTTAAAATTAAAGTACTTTATATTATTAAAATTGAATTATTTTAAATTAAATACAACTCTTTAATACAAAATCCAAATATCTCAAAGTAGTATTAAGTATAGCTTGTCGATACTACCTGTGTCTTCTACAAAGGTCTGGGTGTTTGTAAAAACAATAATAATTTATATTCTGGTTTGAATTGCAAGTGTAATTAGACATACAAAATTTTAAATTCTATGGTCTTACAGTACTGGTGAACGTGACCATTTGCCTACAGGTGGCATTTCCTCGTTTATATTCCAAAAATAAATAAAATAATACTGTTAAAAATAATAAAATAATAATATTTGAATCCCAATTCTAAATGAACTTATGAACAAAGGAAATAAGGTTGTGAGTTGTGACAATCCTCATGTATATATGCATCTTCAAAACTTCCTTAACCTCATATATCTTTGCATGCTATCTCTGCTCAGTTATATGACGATTGCATCGTATATACTCAGTCTTATGCCTTAATGTTTTGTTTTATTTCGTTTGT
This sequence comes from Nymphalis polychloros, assembly GCA_905220585.2. NCBI lineage: Eukaryota > Metazoa > Arthropoda > Insecta > Lepidoptera > Nymphalidae > Nymphalis > Nymphalis polychloros. Next base: position 3,310,260 of record HG992246.1, on the reverse strand, counting down.
GGACGATATCAAGATTAAGCATTCTTATCAACCATTAAAATAACAACACGGCTATGGGAATTTAGTTTCCATTAATACGCTTTGTTACACGAAACAGATTACACGCAAATGTGTTATAGCGTAACAGCCTCTTGAGACCTACTTTCGAACAATTAGGTATGTGGGTGCACACTCGCCGGAGAAATCAAACAATCCAAACAATATACACGATGCTTACATAATTACACACATTGACTATGATTCATATTCACATACGCATGTAAGAAAGTCTGACAATAGCAATTCCGTCTAATGCGTTCGTAATGTTTATATTAAACGCTTATAATGTAAGCCATCCTGATTTCACCGTTATACATTTTTGTAGTAGATACAAAACGTCAGTTTTTATATTATGTTATAAATTATTTATAATAAGAACTTAATATATTATTGTACATGTATTAAGCTCCACCTGATTGGCTACAAGCCAATTTGGATACCGAGGCATGCTTTCCTACCGACTCTCAGCACTCTCTCTTTGATAACGTCGGCTATCAGATTACTGTTTGAGTATTTTTTCTCTTAGGCCCGAAAGCAATAGAATCGTAATGTGATATTAGTTTACGTTTAGGACACCAGATGTAAAGTATATTTCGTCATATCCAAATACCATAACACTTGTTTAAAATTGACATGATGCATATTATCGTTCTTTTGAAGTCAGCGTTACCATTGAAATTCCATTAAAAATCGTTCAGTAACTTGTGATTTATTATCTAATCTATTCAAAGAAATAAAATGGAAGTATCTGTCTATGATTTCAAAAGATACCTCTTTTTATTTTAAATTCAAAGTTTAGTTTTTATGGCTATTTGCTAGTTACCGAAACCAAAATAACTATAATTTTTATTTTTGTCTGTTTGTTTGTCCGGAGTAATTTTCAAAACGGCTAAAAGTTACAAATATAAATAACTGAATAATAATAATTTCATTAATTCCGAAGCAAAGTAAACAACACAAAATTAATATTTTTAATGTATTATTATAACGTAAAAAAAATTGCAAATATATTTTCATAAGAAGTTATTGCTATAACGTGGCTGTTGCGAAACGTGTCACCGAACGACAGGTGACATTTTATTGTGTTGCATTGCATAATGCTTTGATCCACCGCTCTACGTAAAACGTAATTTGTACGCTATGCATCGATATTAACTTCTCCGACGTTTAATTTGTATTGCGGCCTCGGCGGCTGAATTCAAAGTGTAGCCAACTGCGCAGGAGTTACTATAGTGGACAAGTGTGCATTCAATTCTCTCAATCTCGTAATCCGATACGACTGGATCGAGATTAGGCACAGAACCAATGAATTTACGCTCTTTCCTAGGGAAATAATATATATCTTATACAGCTTAGCACTATGTTACTTGCTGTAACTGCAAATTTTATACATTACATTACGCTAAGCCGTAAAGTCAAATTGTGTTTGTAGTAAACGTATTTTTAGAAGTTATTCATATTTTATTATCTATATGTACATATATAACATTTTTAAAGGAAGGACGATAAGAACTAACTTCATTATAAAATAACTTAAATCTTATAGGATCCGTTTAAGTTTGCGTGGGATGGCGAATTTTAAGCGTCTGTGTATCATGATGTCATTAAAGAAACATTTTGCAAAGATCTTAACTTAAAATCCTTTGCTATATGGAATATTTATTAATATACAAACATTTGCCAATAAACTAAATTGTTATAACTTCCTTATTAGGCGAGTGTCTAATGTAAATCATTGGTAAGTATATCTATGTACAATAGATACATCCTTTGCTTTATTTGTTTTTTTATAACAAAGGTAGGCGGTCGAGCAAATAAGCCAACTGATGGTAAGTGGTCACCACTGCCAATATCTCCAATTCACCACCAACCTTGGCAACTAAGATGTTATGTCCCTTATATCTAATTTACGTCATAAACTTAGTTATTATACTACTATATATGGTATATTTACCTATTTGTAACATATCAACATATGTGTAAATTTAATATAGATATTATTGTATTGTCACCAGCATAGAACAGCTCTATTGCGGATTGGTATTTTCTTATCCAACACCTGTAGATGTTTTTTCATAACCGTCGAGAACAAAAACACAGCTGTCCATTTTGAGCCTGCGTCTGTAGGCTTAGATACACGTGTTTTGTTATTTTGTCATTGGGTAATCTACGTATATAACCTATTATTATACGTATATAAGAAACATGAAATCATCGTATCTAATGATGCGCTCAATAACCCGCAAATGCGGCTGAGCTGAAGAACTTAATGTTCTTTTAATGTTATTCAAAACCCACCCATGTTCCGTCCGATGCACAGAGAAAGTGCATTCGTAAATGATGAACTACACATATGCACTGAGAAAATAATAATAATAGAAATGGCACGTGTGAAAGCTAAACGTTTTACAAGTATATAATACTAAGCGTTAAGTCATTACATAGTCAACAATCGTTTTTCAATATTCGCCTTATTATCGGTACAGATAGCAACATCATTTATCTGCTTTATATTTTATTTTAGTTTTATATTTGTTATGCTACCAATTTAGTTATATTCTAGCTTCAGCAGTATTATTATGATATAAGAGGTACTAATCTTTAATAATTTAAATGCGTCATGTGAATTTTTTTTTGTGATAATTGATCCTTAACAAAATACAAATTTTGATACTGTTTCTATATAAAAGGTAAAAAGGTAATAATATAGATCCAGTGGATGTCACTGCGTTGACATAACATGACTGTTACCTTCTAAATCGAGGTAAGAAAGATTATAGCTGCGAATATTTCATTATGTAATTAGGGTTTATTAATAATTCACAATGAAAAGTAAGTTAAGTAGTGCAAATAATTTAAATAAATTTTTCAACAAGAATCTTCATAATAATAAACTACATCTTAACATTAATATTCCTTACCTCCGTTTATTCATTGTAATTTAGCTAACGTAAGTATTGATACCATTTCTAAAACGTTCCTGTCTATGTATTCATATAAACATATATGGACGTGTGTAACATTTATTATACGATATCACGCAAGTACCATTCGTTCGTTTATTAACACATTATTTGATATATTTTGTACGTAATTGAGATCTTTTTACATGTAAGAACAATAGACCACAGCTTAGTTGACTTTTACATTGTATAGGCATGCGATTCGACCCGTAAAGTACGTAATTCGCCCACATCTCTTTTAGCTTAATGAGTAAATATATATAATGTACTAGCTAACCGTCCCGGCTGCGCTCGGCACATTTTACATATAACTATATTGGTTTAAGTGGCGCAATCCTTAACGGCGATGAGTTCTGTGGATTGCTGCTAAAAGGATCAATGTACGTTTTTAAGTAAAATGAAAACCATATTTTGCCATTTCCCACATCATTTAAACAATACAAAAAAATATTTATGCTAAAACGGCATCCATTTGACATTAATAATACAATCAATATTACACAAAGAGGCATATGATATGTAAGAAAACCAATATCTATTAATTGTTTCTGATTAGCAAAAGTAAAGGTCATAAAGTTATAAATACAAATGCCCCTGGAAACTCAATGCATTCACGGGTTTGTACCTTAATCTTAGGTTTACATTCAGATAAGGTTCTAATGCAATTCTATTACCTGAAAACACTTTCAAATCAAATACTAGAGTTACAATATATAACGACTGAGTGTAACTATTTAAACTGAACTACACACCAACGAAAGAAGCGTATTAGATTGACTAAACCGCTTTCGCTGAGTCTCTATAAAGTAGGTAACTGTTGTGCCAACACAGATACTAGCAGGACTGAATCATATATGTAAATAAATTTTAAAATAAGCCTTGTTTATAAGTTAAGATTGACGTGCTTTCCGAGGCACCGGGAGTGTACACACTTCTTACTTCTAGACTCTGGACTGCTACAGATAATTTTCGAAAAAATGTTACTTTATTGGCTCTATCTGGTTTATACCCAGGACCTAAATAAATTGTATAAAAACATATTTTTTATACAAAGACGATACGATACTTATGTTTTACATATAAAAAAATGTTTCTATGTTTGAGCTGTTTGCGTTCCTATATGTTATAATATTAATCTAAATAATAATAATCATAAAAAAAAATCGATAAATTGCTGTATCAGTGATGTATTAAAATACAATACAATAAGTGGCAAGCTGCTGGCAACACCTATTAATTTGTAATTAGATATAGTTCTTTTTTTTTTAAATATTCTCGTATCTAAATTACAGCGCGTGTGATCGTGACAATAATGCTATCATATTCATACAAATGAAAAAGTACTAAAGAATAACGGAATTTAAAAAAATCCTGTAAAATTGTTTTTTTTTTTTTAAATATCGTTAACGTTATATTTAAATACGTTAAGTAGTATACACATAACCAGCGTAATAAATAAAGCCGCTAAATTGTTAGGATTTATTATGCGGCACGGTCGAACTTTTAAGGACTTTAAAACTAAAATCAGTCTTTATAACAGCCTTGTTCGAAGTCATCTGGAGTATTGTAGTGTTGTCTGGCGCCGGCATTTTACTTCCCACCATTTAAGACTGGAACGTATTCAAAAGAGATTCATGTGGCACCTGTCACTCACTCAAGCAAGATACAGAAAACAATAGTTACATATAAAAACAGACTGAATTTGTTCAAAATTATGTGCCCTGAGAAAAGAAGAGATTTTCTTGATCTAATGTTCCTATATAAATTACTAACTAATTGCTTATCTTCGGCGCTAACTCTACCACCATCCCTCGGATATGCAAATTATATAACAAAGCCACACAAATCGACCAACTTATTGATATAAGCATAAATCCACTTAGCGCTTTTCACAAGTTAGTCATCAATGACAGTCAGCCAGTCACTATGAGTGTGAAAGTTTCACTTTAAATCGAATATCTTAACTTTAACTTAAGATTGAATTAATGTATGTGTTACTAATGAAATAGAGTTATGATTGTATTTTAGTCTTTATGTTTATTGTTTTGCTTTAAAATCTATAAATTTTTAAATTGTGTTAACTCTATAACTCTTATTACAAATGTTTAGATATCAGCTTCATATTAAAAGTGTAAAGATGTGTGCATGTACAAACATAAGATTTTTTCTCTTTTGGTTATTTTTCGTTTTTGTTTTGTTTTTTCACTTTTCTTTTCGTAGCAAGCAATAGTAAGTAATGGCTTAATTAGCATGTAGTGTTTGCTTTTAAATTATTTTACATAATCTGTGGGTATATTATAATTGTATGTATGTAAGAATGACCAATGTAAAAATCGCTAGCAGACCTAATAAATAAATAAATATATACTACGTAGCTTAGGTAGGATTTCATATGGTGCGGTATTCATAGTGTTTCCTCACTTAACGTAATGTTCTTTTATAAATGCGAATGAACACACCTGTATGAATATTTAATTAATTTATCGAATAATATTGTATAGAATAAATATTTTATATTTATGTACATAATATGTATAGTATAGGACCGCAAATAGCTATGCTGCCGCGTTTATATGTTTTCATCTGTATCTTCGGTTATGGCTATTCCTTTATTACTTTGAAATACACTTGGTGGTAGGGGTTTGTGCAAGCTCGTCTGGGTCGGTACCACCCACTCATCAGATATTCTACCGCAAAACAGCAGTACTTGCTATTGTTGTGTTCCGGTTTGAAGAGTGAGTGAGCCAGTGTAATTACAGGCATAAGGGACATAACATCTTGGTTAACAAGGTTGGTGGCGCATTGGCGATGTAAGCGATGGTTAACATCTCTTACAATGCCAACTTACCATCAGGTGGCCCATATGATCGTCTGTCTTCCTATGCCATTAAAAAAAAGTTATAAATAATCCCAAAAATAGACCATAAAAAACGGCTGAGTTGTTTTTGCCAGCTTTTCTGTTTTTAATTCTACTAGACACAGGTGTATAACATCTTCGTTGGGGTATAACCTTCGTCCCAAGGTTGGTGGTGCATTGGCGGTGTAAGGAATGGTTAATATTTCTTACATCGCCAATGTCTTGGTGACCAATCTTTGGGTTGTTGTGACCACTGAACATCAGGTAGCCCATTTTCCCAACCACCTACATATAACATAAATAAAATATAGCTTAATTATTTCTATAATAAATTACATAATGATTGTGGGTGGTAGTAATTTATTACTTTTCATAAAAAAAAACAAGTCATAGTCCTCATAACGTATAAGAACATGAAGTATATGATATGTAGTGCTAATAGATCATTTAAACATTGTTCCAAAATTTTGTAAGGCGTTAAATTTTAAAATTGACACTCGATAAATACTTTAACAGAGATAAATATATATAATCAATTGTTCAAATAGACAATTGATCAGTATGCTTCTAATATTTGTCTATCATAAACATTCAAAAGACAGCTCGTATACATTTTGTTTAAGACCTTACGCAGTTTTTACATTTAATCAAAATGAACTGTTTTACGATTGACGTAAGATTCAAATTCATTTAAAACAATGGCTTAATTAGGATCAAAGCTTAAGCCACACTAAGTTATGAACGAAACGCGTCGACATATGATCACGCACACAAACAAACCATCCTTGGTCTTGACATGCGGTCACTTGCCACGCATAATAATAGATTCAAATGATTCATAATATAGCCATTGGTTTACTACTATGACTTTAGTGAGTTGAACGCGCGATATGACTTAGCACGCTCGTTTTGTGCACGTTTAAAAAAATAAACATGGTTCCATTTTTGAAATACCTTTGGCGGTAAAAATTATGTCGTGTAAAATGTAGTGATATGTGTGGGTGTGATAGGATCTTGCTTCAATGTCGAATCGGCGGAACCGACTAGGTAAGTTATATATTATGTTAGTTTTGTTAATTCTCATAACTAATTAGTTTTCGTAAACCGGATAATTCGTATTTAATAACATCAATACAGGGAACGTAGGATTATATAATATTTTAGGTGGTAAAATCTATGATTGGGCCTAAACTTCTTATCTGTTGCAATAAACCGGTAACGGATGAATAAAAGCCTCAATTCTATCGCTAAAAATAAACAAAAAAACAAAGGTTCTTTCGAAGGCAGCCGCATTGTTTATTATCAGTTCTATCTGAACTGAGCTGCAGGTCGGCATTCCTCGCATACCAGTATTTATCATGGATTTGTTATTGCTACACATAAACCGGTTTCGTATCCTTTTAGGTCGTAGACATAGAAATATATGTATATTTACGCGAAGCATAGATTAAAACAATATTAAAGTCATTGTCCTTTTTCAGAGACGACAGACATACAGATAGTATTTAAATCAAATACCTACCTAAAATTAAAACTAAATTATAGAGAGATATTTCTATACTAATAATACAAATTTGGAATGCTGTGCCTGTCTGCCTGTTACGCTTTAACGGCTAAACCACTGAACCTAAATTGATGAAATTTGGAATGCAGTACCCCCACTACCCACTAACGGGCTAAAACTATTATAATAATTAAAAAATGTATTTTCTCTATCCATCTAGTTTTTCAATGGCCCAGACCTAGCAACGGGTATACGTTTGATCGTGACTTTTGCTTATAAAAAATTTAAACGATTATTATATCAAGGTTTGAGTGTAGATTTTCCAGTCACGTTTCTCAAGAGCGTTTCACCTTAAATTACTCAACTTAATAATAAATATGATAATTAAAACATAAAATAGTTGTTAGACTTTAATATAAAACGACTTATTTTTATATTGTAAGCTTGTAAGAAATTTTGATGAGGTTTTTTGTTTGAAATTATTCTGCACAAAAAGAAGAAAATACTTCACAATTATACATTTTATAATTAATTTACTATTGTTATTATTTTTAAATTCCTAATAATTTAATAATTATTCAAATTATTCACCATACCTTAATATTTCTATTTCAGACTGTATTGTATTATGAATATATTATTTTTAATACACAATCGATAATAATATTATACTACGATTTTCCGGTCAACCGGGCAAGGCGCGAACGTTGACGTTTAATAAATAATTCAAACCGCGCGATTTCTCGACGGATTCCTGAACGCAGCTGCAACCGTCATCGCCATACATACGCCATTCCTCATTAGTTATGTTCGATTTTCAAATTTGTACATTGGGATGTTAGGAATTGCTTGTTTAAAGTGGCTTATCCATGAGTTCGTTACTTTGAAAACACAAATGTAGAAGTGATCACCTATTTAATATAATTATATAGTATTTTATTATTGTCTTTTTTTACATGGTTCATGCAAGTATATCAATTGCACAGCAGTAACTCATGAGTTTTTGAGTTAGGAGTCACGAGACGATCCTAAAAAGTTCTTACGTAACCAATAAAAAAAAATACATACATGCACGTATGTATTTTTGTTTGTAAAAATACATACAGCCTCGTACGTAGATAATTCTGTTCTAGTAAAACTTAGCCATAATGAAATAAAAAAGTAATAATAAAATTAAAAAATATATATATATCGGTTTTCTTTTTTTTATTATTATCTCCATTTGAAACTATCTAACTACACGAACATTTGTGATTTGTGTAACTTTAAAACGGATGTCTAGTTTGAACCAGTTTGAAGCACGTTTTAATTGGCATTTGATGCAAAGCAATTGACGGCGAATTGGTCGATTGATTCAAGGTAAGCGCAATTCATTCGAACTTCCCCATGATCGATTTGTTATAGAAGAACTTATATATACAAATTAATATCTCGTACGTCATGTATAATTATATCATGAACTAACTACCCATCCCGTCTTGGCACGTGTAGAAAAAAGGTCTACATTGTACATATATATATAACTATTGGTTTACGCGGCAAACATTAGTAAAACTTCAGTTTGCATGAGTATTTCAACATCTTTAACAAACCTACTTATAACTTCCTGCATTAGACTAACATAGTAGTGTGGTAATATAATATAGAGCCAATAAAGCTCGCAATCTGATCAGTTTAACCAAACCCTCGAAGAGACGGCTAGTCGTTCTTGAAGCCGCCGTAGCTGAAAGCAGTCAGGACAGCATTAATATCATTTCAATAAAAAAAGTCGACCTCATTAATTAAAGTTCTGTCGTCTTCATAGGTAACGAGATGTGAATATTTATTCAAAGCAAGTGTTTACGTCAAAGTAATTTCGAGAAATCAGGAGGTGAATGTTACTTATGGAAAAGCTTTCCACTGTTCAAACTATATTTGATCACTAAAGGGTATTTTTTTTTGTTCGATTGGACCTGTTGGCATAAATGACCTCGACAGCGATACGGTCGGGGGGCGAGTCTTTAAATTACTAAGCCGTAATTTTAGGATAAACACATCCACAATATATATCCCAGTAGCGAATCGTGACAGCGCGATTCAGGAGTTTGACAGATTCAGTCAACGCCATCTATCGCTACCAAGTAGTAACATAGGCCATTATACAGCACGTCAGTGAAAATCTATAGTTTGATTTTGGTCGTGCGTGACTGAACCTTGATATTTCGGATGTAACATTGATACATACTTCCGATAGAAGTACGTTAGCATTATTACATTCCTCGTTATCAATATTATAAATATAATAATTTCACTGTGGAGAAATATGTTTAGTTTAAAAGTACATAAACGCAACTCTTGTATCGTGACAAAAAGTTTACCCCCTTTTTCAAGATAGCGGAGAAATTGGAAATCTTGGCCAACAGTTTCAAGTTAAGCTTTTCTTAGACCCGAAAATATGTAAAAAGCTTTCTCGGTTCACATTTTGAAATGTGTATATGACTGAACTATTACATAAAATCCCGTATATATATAGAGCTGTTTTAAAATGTGTGATTTTGTGTATGTTAAAAAAATGATTTTTTTTATGGCATAGGACGGTGGACTATCATATGGGCCACCTGATGGTAAGTGGTCACCAACACCCATAGACATTGGTATTGTTAGATATGTTAACCATCGCTTACATCGCCAATGCGCCACCAACCTTGGGAACTACGATATTATGTCCCTTGTGCCTGTAATTACACTGGCTCACTCACCCTTCAAATCGGAACACAAAAATAGCAAGTGCTGCTGTTTTGCGGTAGAATATCTGATGAGAGGGTGGTACCTACCCAGACGAGCTTGCACAAAGCCCTACCACCAAGTAATGTATAGGGTTTTCCAATAGGGACGCTTGAACTTTGACAGCTGATTGCGGCCATGTTGTTTGAGTGACAGCTGTCAAATGCAGTGTGTTATATTCATTCCGTCCTCCCAAACCATGGCAGGTTACAGTGTCGAGCAGCACGTGCAAATCATAAAATTGTTTTATGAAAATGGGTCTTCAGTTCGAGCAACGTTCCGCGCACTTCGCCCGTTTTACGGTCGCGATGATCGTCCTGCCGAGTCGACTATCCGTCGATTGGTGGACAAATTCGAGTCAACCGGGTCAGTTAACAATCAGCCGGTTCCCGTGCGTCAACGTAACGCGAGATCTGCCGAGAATATCGCCGCTGTGCGCGACAGTGTCCTCGAAAACCCGCGGCAGTCAATTCCGCGTCGCGCACAGGAACTCGGCCTTTCGCAGACGACAACTTGGCGAATTTTGCGTTGTGACTTGAGCCTGCACCCGTACAAGATCCAGCTGACCCAAGAGCTCAAGGTTAATGACCATAGACAGCGCCGTGTGTTCGCTGACTGGGCATTAGAGCAGTTGGAAGTTGACGCCGATTTTGGCAAAAAAATCATCTTCAGCGACGAGGCGCATTTTTGGATGAATGGCTATGTCAACAAGCAAAATTGCCGTATTTGGGACGAGACCAATCCACACGAGGTTCACCAAGTGGCAATGCACCCGCAGAAAGTGACTGTTTGGTGCGGATTTTGGGCCGGAGGCGTGATTGGTCCGTATTTTTTCGAAAACGATAATGGTGTGGCCGTCACCGTCAATGGTGAGCGATACCGGTCGATGATAACCAACTTCTTTTGGCCTGAAATCGAGAATATGGATCTGGACAACATGTGGTTTCAACAGGACGGCGCTACGTGCCACACAGCACACGCTACGATGGAAGTTCTGCACGATCAAGCGCCCTTAATGGAAAACCCTATATTTATATATTTACATTTTTTTTAATTGTCACTCAAAATCAAACTGCTTGCGTACTATTTTTGCTATTTGACTCTTAATCATCAATAAAGCTATGTACTTATGTAAATTCAAAAATCATTCTACTCTGACAATAAGGTAATTCACTTTTTGACAGATGTTACTTGTGAGAGCTGCGTCTTACAAAAACATTTCGACTATCGATTCGATTATTTATTAGTACACTTTAATTGCTATGTAGTAAAGATTATTGGTTTTTATTAATTAAAAAATCTTTGTTGTTGACGGTTTTTTTTAATTCAATTCGTTTGATTCGTTTATTCCACCACGCTGCTAAAGATTCCTCATGATGTTTCCGCATGAAAATTCAATGATGCTTACCTGGGTTTGAACCCGTAATCATCGGTTAAGATTCACGCGTTCTAAACACTGGGACATCTTGGTTTTGTTAACAGTGTCCGAAGTGTTAAATGTCAAGCGACCGCAGTGTGAGGAAGTGCAGTCAAGTGCGCTGAAGTGCACTTAACTGCGGGACGGGTGTATAATGTATATCTTACACGTCCCTATTTGTCTTGCTCTTGCTACGGGAAACCTTTTAAGAAACGTTGAATTTATTCATCAGGTTTAATGAATTTGCTCTTTGAAATATCTTTATTTGTAGTAGACAAGACGTGTTGTAAATGGAACGAATTGAGAGAGGTCAATATTACCCAATTTTTTTAATAATAATATCCTGGGACCTATTCACACATCTGATCCCAAACTAAGCAGAGCTCGTACTATAGAAACCAAACAACTGATATACTACATACACTAATTTTCTTTGGTAAATACATACTTATATAGATAATTACACCCAGACTCAGGACAAACAGACATGTTCATACACACAAATGTCTGTCCTGGGTGGGTATCGAACCCAGGACCTGCAGCGCGAAAGGCAATTATCTACCAACCGCGCCAACCGGCTCGTCAATTTGTATACTTGTTTGTATGCGCCATATTGATAATGCGCTGTCTATTGGGATTAAATTTGAAAACAAATTATTCATCCCAACAGGCTCAGCTGAGGTAAACTAAACGACAGTATACATTTTTACTACCCGCTCCAAATTATTTTCTTTGTTATTTCTAAATAAACCAATAATAATATTGTTTGTAGTGATATACCGACTTATATTGAACATACAATACTTAGAAACTTCAAAGCCAACCTCTCACCGTCGCAGTGAGAGCGTTACCGTGCTACAGCCCACCGCAGACCGTAAGCTCGCGGACCGTGACGGGATAGCGGGCTGGCTGGTTAAAACCGTCACTTGTAACGCGTTTTATTTAACACATACGAATAACTTGAATGAATAAATCCGAGTGGCTCAGTGGAACGCGTGGTTCATTACCGAAAGTCACAGTCGGGAAAACTCTATAATCAAAATCAAAATACTTTATTCAACATTGAAGCATTACACTTGCTTATTGATAGTCAAACTAGAAACTACCACCGGTTCGGAAAAGAAACACCCAGAGAAGAACCGGCGAAAGAACCGGGTGTTTTCTTTTTTGTTTTATATCATGTTTTGTTTATAAAAAAAAGAAATAGAAATCACGAAATAAGCTCTAAATTTTATACTTAACGGGTGCGTAAGGTTTTTTTCAACAGGGATGACATTTATAAATGAAAAACTAAAACAAATGTATTCGCTTAACGTCCCACTATCTGTACTGTTTATAATTTATACAAATAATTTAAATCTGAACAATAAGTTTATTTGTTCGAACTAGGTAATCTCTGGATTGATAGCTTTCGCGCCTAAACCACGAAACCGATTTTAAAAATTCATTCACCCATGGAAAGCTACATTATCAGCGAGTAACATAGAATACATTTTGTCCCCGTATCCCTACGGGAACTACGCCGGTGAAAATGGGGCAAAACGCTAGTACATAATAATATCTATTATTATATATTGTTTCGGAGTTAGTTGGTTTCAGTCTATACAAAGCATACAATCAAATCAAAATATACTTTATTTAAGTAGTTATAGATTATAGTTTCATTCGAAAAAATGTTTTTACATAAGCGATTCATTTTATTGACAGGCTATATACCCGCTACCCCTAGTGTTGCTAGTGTTTTATCTCGCTAGAAACACGGGTGGGGAGCAGTAAACTGTAACGCGAGTAAAACCGCGGAACACGTAGTAAATTAATAAAACACAGATAAAAAAACATATAAAAATTATAAAATAACTGCAATTAATATAAAAAACTATTTACGCACTGTTAATGTTATTACTGTAACGTAGAAGCGTAATTATATACATACACTTATATACTTATATGTATTTCAAATAGTCACTACTGAGTATTTTGCCGGTGCTTCTCGTTAGAGTCTATCCGGACCGGTGGTAGCTTTACATTAAATTCTGTAAAATGCCGATTCCAAAGTCTACTTGAATTGATAATTGATTTGATTACATATTATGTAATATATGCTTTGTGGCGTCATTAATCGAATATACTAAGTCGGAAACAATATTTAATTACTTTTTATTTTAATATTTAAAAAATTATAATAATACTGGACACTAGAGTGAATATTCTTATATGAAAACATCTGCAGTTACCATCTATTTTAAACTTTTATTTTTAAGCACTAGTTTATAAATGATTCGTGTATAAAATCATGACCGCGTGGAATGCTGGAATGTTAACAGTATATCGTATATCCCCGTTAAATTGCCACTTGAGGAATGGAGGCGACTGTGTTACTACTTTGTACATTTTGTGCACGATCACCCTAAACCACTTAGCTAAAACGTATTTCTATGATTAACACGATACTTTCGTCATTTAAGCCGTCATGAGATAAAATCAAAAAGTCCTGCGTTCAAACCCAAGGTCGGGCCGATGGAAAGTTATTCGAATTTTCTGTTGAAAAAATTCTCAGTAGCAGCCCGGAGTCTGCAAGTTGAAAGTGTGTACAATCCCGTGTCTCGGAAAGCACGTAATGTCGTTGGTCCTGCGCTTGAACTCTTTCCGGTCGTGTCGGATTGCCGTCCCATCGGATTATGAGAGTGCACCTCTGTTAGTGTACACACTTGTGCACTATAATATGACCTTCATTTGGCTTATGTCTCTTGTGATTAGCCGCCGTGGCTGAAATCGGTCAGAAGGACATCATCATGTTATTAATATATTATAATATCCACTTGTTTATATTACCACGCTATCTACAATTATTAACATTATAAATCAGTACAGCGTAGTAATATAAAAATCTCTATTAAAATATCATACATAAAGAGCACCATAGTAAACTTTACTTACAAACAAGTACAACAATAATTAACATAAACCTATTTCTATGATAATGACTGATTCTAGGCAGGTTAATAGAAACGTCCATTTTCGTTGAGCCGTCTGGTTGTGTCGCCGTAAAATGGTTGCGGGAACTGTATTCAAACACTTAAGTAAATAAATAAAGTCTATAATATAAATATTTTCAATATAACGTAAGGTAATAATGGAATAGTTGATTAAGATAAAAAATATACATATATTAATATATTTAAAGTATTACAAATCATTGTTATACTAAATATGGAGTTATACCAGACAACTGATATGCTACTTATACTACTTTTGATTTGTAAATACATACTTATATAGATAATTACACCCAGACTCAGGACAAACAGACATGTTCATACACACAAATGTCTGCTCTGGGTGGGAATTGAACCCACGACCTGCAGCGGGAAAGGCAAGTATCTTACCAACCACGCCAACCGGCTCGTCAGTTTTTGTTTTTATCTAGGCGAATATTCTTTTATGAAATCGTTTAAAAATACGTAATATTTAATACAAAATAAGTGCAGATAGTTATATTAAATAAAATTACGACCCAAAAACTAAATAACACAATAAAAGTCCGTTAAAGTCTTATAATTGTTTAGTTTAATTACGATGTTAACCGCACTATTTACCCTCCGTTATTGCAGTGTACTTAACATATTACACACTTACTGTTAGCATTTTCTGTAATTTAACTATATTACAGTATATTTTCAAATCGACGTGCTTTCTTTATCACGTCATCAAGTTATTCCTTATTACGCTATTTTCATTCAAAATGTTAATTCATTTATATTTATTACTAGCGAAACCCGCGGCTTCGCCAGCGTGTAATTAAGTTTAATATTAACTTGACAAGTGGCAGTTATATTGAAATCACAGAGAGACACATCAATTTCTATTTATTTGTATAGAAGAGTAATCGCATAGAATCGTAATTACTTTTCGAAGATCACACAGTATCTAACGTTTTACTCAATATAATAACCCCATTTTTTTTTCTGTAACGGAGTACGCCTCCTTCTCCGGCCAGATTCCTAACCGCACCAAACCTCCTAAAGTGGGGAGGAGATAAAGGGGATGAAAGTTTGTGTGAAAATCCTTCGTTTTTTACGTAAGTGTTATGGAAAAATTGCTATTTAGCAATTTTCAAATATGACGCTAGCGGACTCGCTGGTAAATTGCTAGTTTTGATATACAACGGTGACTTACTTATTTGCTAAGCACCTCGCTGAGTTGATTTAAATCTTTACACGATTTCCACGTGATGCGTGCACCGACGAAATAATTAAGAATAACGTCCTATTTTTATTGGTAATAAAATATATTTTTACCACAGATTAAAAAAAAATTAATCATGACTGTAATAGTTAATTATTTATGTGCTTATATTTTCCCGCTGAGTGCTTTATGCGTTTCTTCTCAGAACCAAGAGTTTTATTTCCGAACGAATATTTTTTAACTATCAATAACTAAATGTAAACTAGAATTTGAATTTCGAACGGAATTTAATACTTAGGTTTTATGTTCGCGAGCAAATTAGAACGGATTTCGCTTCTCCACTAGAATACTTTCTTAAACGTGCAAAATGTGACATTCTCTTATAACGAAACATCATACCGATTTAGTTTTTAGTTAATCATACCGACCATCAAAACACGTTTAATGTCTTATTACAAAATTGTTGAAAAAACATTTCATGTAATGTTTCAAACGCGAATTTATTTTGTTTTATGATGCGTTATAACAACGTTATTAGGTGTTAATTAATGACGTAATAAAACAATAAAAGCAATACACACATTAAAAATAATAATAGTTAGTTCATTGAATCCGATTCTGTTAAGCAATCTTCAGAGATTATCTAAGACTTGCTATCATTATTAATTCTAAACGTTAGAAAGAGATAGTAATATTTCGACATTTTTAATTAGACTGAATGGGCAACAATACAATAATTGCCCGTTTAACAGAATTAGGTATAAAATGTGTTAATCCATTGAACCTTAATTATAACATTTATTACGAGTTGCATCTCCAAGTTTGTGGTTAAAGACGGTTTGTTGATTAATCATATTAACGAAGCTACAACCAAGAAGGTTGTTTAAAAAGCATAAATTTGGTAGAAAGAAGTTTAATAATATTATCGAATAAACATACAAAGCTCATTACTCTAATTGGCTTCAAGATTCGGTAAAAAATTTACTTTATGGTTTTTACGTCACTAGACAAGTCACGAGGACCGGTTTTTTTTAAAATTAAATTATAAAAAAAAATAATGTTAAGTTAACGGTTAAGCTCTGTAGCGTGAATAGTCAGTGGTACCGTTTTAACTCTGTGAGTTGTTTATGTGTTGTTTTGACGATACTTTTATCACGTGTTTAAAATTTCAATCAAACCGCGTTGTTAAAGAGTGCGTTCGTGACATGTGTTTATAGCAGGAAGTCATCGTTAGAAAAAGTATAAAAGAAATATATATATACGTAATAAAACTGTTTATTTTTGGCCAAT
Organism: Nymphalis polychloros; assembly: GCA_905220585.2. Classification (NCBI taxonomy): domain Eukaryota; kingdom Metazoa; phylum Arthropoda; class Insecta; order Lepidoptera; family Nymphalidae; genus Nymphalis; species Nymphalis polychloros. The sequence goes on along the minus strand of HG992246.1, from coordinate 3,293,242 downwards.
CATTATCGAAATAGCTTTGAAATGTGTGAACTTTGGTAATATGTTTATATTACTTTAATATTATGTCGCAGAATTATGCGAATCAATAAATAGGCATATTTATTTATATTATATGTATACATACAAATAACGTATATATAATATAAATTTTGATTTCTTTTGAAAACATTTTTGTCATTGATCTAGAAGCTTATTAGAATCTTATAATAATAAGGCTGTACATATCGAGGTTCCGGTTTTCTGTCAAGATATTCTTTGTAACCCGGCGTTAAGAATGCAGTAACATTTGCTCTTGAGACACGATATTATATGCCCTTGCTTACGTTGGTCCTGCGCTTGATTTGATTTCGCTTCGTTGTAAGACAGTTCAGATCTATACTAATAAATAAAATTGAAGTGTCTATGTGATTACAAAATAACTGCCACATTCTTAGGTTATGACTATTTTCGAGTTACCAAAACCAAGAAAACATTTGTTTTATTTAAGACTACGTTGCTACCTAATAATTATACTATTATATATGTATATAAATTAAATAAACATTATATGCGTTAAAATATTTTATTTATCGATTTTGAAGGATATTCAACACAAAGTAAATTAAATGTTGGGTTTTCAAGTACAATATACATTATAGGATTAAAAGTCTCAAATATAGAATTTTAGTCAAAAGTATTAAATAGCCAAAACGCATAAATAAAGAGGTTGTGTTTCCGTCCACGGTTTCGCCTGCATGTGTGAGGTTTAAGAACCCTACGTCCATTTATGATATTAATAAGAATAATAATAAGTAAAAAAGTTACCTAATAAGCCCGTATGTATTATATGGTCGTATGTTTGTTTTATATGTGTGTATGTATTTTATATTTATTATATATATAACGATTTCTTGAAATTTCTCAACACCTCACCACGAGATGAATAACGAACACTTGAGCATAAAAAACTTAGCTTGCTTTGATAATGTAATGATATCTGTCTCGCTTTAGACTTGTTAAATAAACTATACGATGTTAATCGCAATAGGAGTTTAGTCGCTGTCTATATACTACCCCCTAGAGCACTAAGTACAACTCTAGCTCTTAGTTATAATATCAAACTATGTATTACATTATTATATATATATATATATATATATATATATATATATATATATATATATATAAAGTAATGTTGAGCTAAGAACTCGTCTCCCTTTGAGGAGAAGTTATGGAGCTTATTCCATCACGCTGCTCCCGTGCGGGTTGGTTGATAATGTGGCAGAATTTCAGTGAAATTAGAAACATGTAGGTTTCCTCACGATGTTTTCTTTCGCCGCCGAGCACTAGAATTATAACCACTAATTATGCACATGAAAATTTAGTGGTGCTTGCTTCGAATAAACACGCAATCATTAGTTAAGATACACGCTAGAACACTGAGCCATCTTGAATTCTTGGCTCTTCAGAATATCAGTATACAAAGTCAACTTTTTTTTTATATAGAATACGAAGGCGGGCGAGCATATGAGCCACCGCAGCCACCACAGCCATGATGGTAAGTGGTCACTAACGCCCGAAGACAATGGCATTGTAAGAAATGCTAACCATCGCTTACATCGCCATCGCCATCGCTAATGCGCCACCAACCTTGGAAATTAAGATGTTATGTCCTTGTGCCTGTAATTACACTGGCTCATTCACGCTTCAAATCATAACAACAATGCCAAATACTGCCGTTTTGCGATAGAATATCTGATGAATGGGTGGTACGTACCCAGACGAGCTTGCACAAAGCCTAATGCCTACCTGTAAAAAATCTTAGACTTATACAAGTCTAGTTATTTTATATTACACATAAAATTACGTTATATCGATCGTAATATGCAACACAGTAATTATTATCGCGTCTTACAAATTGATTCAATTGTTAGGAATGTTGTTTAAACTGTTCGTGATAGCTAATTACTTCAATACCGTGTCGCGAAGGGATCGCGTTTGTTTTTGTTTCTATGGATATTTTTCATTCAAGAATTTATTATTAAGTGTTCACGTTCTTTTTCGATGCTTCCGCTTCATAATGATAATCGAAGCGTTCACGAAATATTTTAAACACTCGATAAATACTATTCGTAAAACCGAATTAATAATAAATACTAACATTATTTTGGAGCATCTTGGCTCAGTATTATATATGCGTATAATTCTGAGCTCAGTGCTTAGAAGGCGTAAATCTTAATCGATAATTGAAGGTTCAAACCAGTGCACCATTGAATGTTTTTAGCTTAATTGGTAAGAATTCATCTTGTGCTCGGCGGTGAAAGAATACATCGTGAGGAAACCTGCATTTGTCTAATATCTCTGATATTCTGCCACGTATGTGTCCGCATTGGAGCAGCGATGTAGACTAAGCTCCAATTCTTCTCAAAGGGATCTTAGCCAAGCAGTATTACAGGCTATTACTTTACTTTAATAACATTATGAAGCTGACGAGTTTGTTTGTTTGATCGCGCTCTCAGAATAGTCCACTTCGATAATATTATAAACACATACGGATAATAATAGTATTTGAATTTCAAGTGCTTATATCCACCTTCCGAACCGGTGGTAGCGCTTGACGATTCAAAAGTACTTGAACTCCACTTCAATAAAAATATTTTCATTTCATTTGATATTATTGCAAGCATATATAATTCATCCAATGCTCGCAACCAATATAGACAATTATGGTTTAATCTAAAATAATGTTATGTTTTAAGCACTAAAAATATCGCTATCTTATATTTAGAGTTAAAAAGAGTAGTAAGTCCTTTTAAAACATTATTTAAATAATAATAATAGCATTAAACCGTTTGCGTTTTGTATTTGATTAAGCTTCTCAATTAATAATGATTCCGAAGTATAGATAATGTAGAACCGGCTTAATCATACGAGGTCGATGAACTTCCATTAAAATTCCTCGCCATTGCAGTCTGATCAAATTGCAAAGTAATTATAAACTGATGTACCTTGTGAAATGGTGAAAAATGAAGTTAAGAAATAAAAAAAAAATCTTTATAAAAGAACGTGCAAAAATAGATAAATTTAGTAAATAGATAATATAAGCAACGAAAGCATTCTAGATTTTATAATAAAATTAATCATAACACAGACAGGGATATTACTCTTATCTCATTATATGTTCAATGAATAAATAAATTACTTTTTTTAAATTAAAATTAAGAACAGGTTTGTTATAATAGAATATTAAAAATAAATTTATTTTTGAAAGTATCAACCGGGCGTGACATTATTATGGAAAGGGGATGTGAAAATATAAGTAAAATTCTACATACTAAACTATTCCATTATAGAAATGCTTAAATATACTTATGTTTAGTTATACATTAACTGAAATTACTAAATCGCCAGATCCATTCTTAATTGTTCGTCACTTAGCAGTCTCGATTCATTATAAAATAACGTTCACACTTATTCGATGACATACATATATATATGTAATAAATTTAAAATATATATTAACCAACGACTCCTTACAAATGTACACATTCAAAGCCCTACTGTGACAGTAGCCTCTCTTTCACAGGAATACATTATTCTGTCTACATAACAACATCTTTATACTGTAACATACATTTTCTTGTACAAAAAACAGATAACATATCCTGATAATATTATAAATGTGAATGTTTATGCGTTTTCATGTTTCTTTTAAACATGTATTAGTGTGATAGTTATAGTTAACTAGCTAATTTTGCCCGCGGTTTCACCAATAACCTATGTTACTCGCAGATAATGTAGCTTTTCTATGGTGAATGAATAATTATTATCGACTTAATGGTGTAGGCGTGAAAGCGTAACATACAAACAAACTCGCATTTGTAATATTAGTTAGGATGTATAGTAGTTTAGTAAAGTGCATGGTACAATTGGTACATAAGATATGGTTAGATATTCGCTTGTCCCTCATCATCATCGGCGAGAAACTCGATAGTTCTAAAATCAAAAAAATAAAAACCGCATAACATTAGTACTTTGTATTCTTGTGTTCCGGATTGAAGGGTGAGTGAGCCAGTGTAATTACAGGGACAAGGGACATAACATCTTAGTTCCCAAGGTTGGTGACGCATTGGCAATGTAAGTGATGGTTAACATTTCTTACAATGCCATTGTCTATGGGCGTTGGTGACCACTTACCATCAGGTGGCCCATATGCTCGTCCGCCAAATTATACAACAAAAAAAAATCTACATGACTATTTATCCTGCGTGAAAATTAACAAAAACTACGCTTTTAATCATCTATAAAGTGTTTTATCGAGTAACAAGCTTTATTTTCTTAATGATTTTTGACGTGTGATTTAATTGTTTAATATTTTACATTTAGGTTAGATTAGATTAATAAACAGTAATTTTGCTTATAAGTACCTCTGAAATTCAATAATCATTTCGTATATAGGAAGTGAACAATTCACTTATTAAAATTACATAGTAAAATGTCACAAGAGCCGTACGAAATGGTCAGTCACCGTTATAGCTCCGATGATCTGGTACACGTCTGACCTCATCAGCGAGGTCAAACCAACTGGGAATTTATGATATCTGCCCCACTACTTTTTTATGTGAACTGTAAGAATGATTGGATTTGATCGTTCTATCCGTGTTTTATTTTATATCAACGGTTAGCGAACGTGTGACCTCATAATATGTAATCGAATGAAATAGATTTCATTACTTTTATTTTATATAAAATGTTGGACGAAATTTTTATGTGTTTTGTTTTCGTGGTATGATTATATATTAAATAAATTCATAATTATTTCAATTTTGTAAATTTCTAAACGTAAATGTTGAAGTAAAAAAATCAAAAAAGTCAATTAATTCGTAAATATAATTTATTTTAAGTATGTTTTTTTTACAATGGTGATAAAGATAATTCAAGTTTTTGCTCTTACAAAGAAATAAAGTCATGATAACGTCTTAAGTCATCATTTGACGGTCTTTGCAATGTCAATTTTGTTAGCAAAATAATGTACGTAACTGCATTAATCAAGTCGATGTTATTGAACTCATTTGGTGGAAATGTAATCAGTCCTGTAGGATTGTAACCCCTAATGTCGTAGAAATAAAGTAGCCTTTTCTAAACAAATGCAAGGAGACAATAATTTGTTACTAGCACGAATAAAATGTCAACATTACATAATTCAATGAGTAAAAGAGAGAAAGTTAAAATATAAATCTGGGAATTATTATTGTTGTTGATTAAATAGTCTTTACTACGATTTTATGCAAAAATTTGAGTTAATTTATCAAAGTATATAGTAATTACATTGCTACTGTTATTTAAAAAGTGTCATATAAAATCATAAGATATATGAACGAAATTGTTAACTAGCGCCATCTATTATGGAATAGTAAATACAGATAGTATGTTTTGTGTGTGTACAGGAGACAATGGCAGCACTCACGCTTTGTACCTCGAAACAATAGTCGAGGAAACAAGCGATGATTTGCGTTCTGAACGCTCTTCTGCAGCCACCTGGCTATCTGACTCAGATGCCGACTCAGTCATACATGTTCGCGGCACAGCAGGTATTTACAAATTAACTTTACGCTTGTAACGCCATCTAGGGATGAATAGCTAGTCTTCTCATCGTTATTTGAATAAATGTATAGATGGCGTTACGTATCGCGATATATTTTAAATATTTTTATTGTTTTTATTTACTTTTCATATGAACGTATTTAATTTAAGATTAATATTCTTTTTTATTTAATAGTATTGTTCTTTTTAAATTTATTTCATTTATGTAGTACTGACATACATTTTAATTATAACAACTAGATTTCTTTTTTTTGGAACATATCCAAATTAATTTAAATATATCACTTTCTGTGTCATTGTCATTACCGGCGCTTGAAGCCGTTGAAGGTGGTGGTGTATCTCAGTAGCATTAATTGAGAATTTGAAGTTAGCTTCTCTTCTTCAATCAGGATCGGAGTGCGACAGCGAGTCAGAGCGGGAATGGGCGTGTCCTGCAAAACGTCGCAGACGAGAGCGAGCCACTTCGCCAACCAGCCTCGGTTCTCTCTCACGTTCGTCTAGCCTCGCGCAATTCGAATCTCTCGAACGGTCCTGTGCCGCTCCCGTTTCACCTAGTCTATCGCCGGATTCCCTCGAGTCGCCCCCTGCGTCACCACAGCCCGTCCGACCAGCCCCTCGTGCTCATCTTTCAGCGGAGAACCTCAGCGAGGATAGTGGTTACAGTGAGCGCGCGCGCCGGCCGCCCCCGCCTGCCCGCCGTGGCCCGCCCGAAATAGCGCACGGGCCGATTGCCGCCGGCAGCGTGCCCTGCCTCGTCTCGCCCAGTGCCACGCGTCGCCAGCCCCGCGCTGCGCGCGCTCTCTCGTTGCCCGCCGAGCTCGACGTCTGCGCGGAGCCAAAACGCCACGCGACCCACAGCGCGCGATTCCGCCAGACCTTCGAAGTTTGCGACAGTTTCACCGTAAGCGTGGCCGACCTGACGGCCCTAGATTACCGCGGAGGGCCGCGGCGACCGCGGCTACCTCCGCCGCCCCCTCCGCGCCCATCGCATCAACCGCCACCTCCACCGCCCGTGCTCGATGTGGTCACGCGTCCCTTACGGTCAACGCCGGCCCGCGAGCCCAGTGCCGGCAGCGACTCCACCACCGAATCGGAACAAGCGTTCGCAAGAGAAATGGAGGCTACAGCGCGTCGATTGGACGAAAATGCAAAAAGAGCGCTCGCCGACACTGGAAATTACGATCGTGAGCTCTCCGTGTTGACGGCACGGCGACTTCAGGACTCGTGGGGTGCATGGGATGACGTTCTCGATGAGCTTCGTCGGCGTATGGAACCGTCGTCGGCGACGCCATCCCCGCCGCGGTCTCCCTCACCAGATCCTATTCGAGAGCCTAGTTTTTCGTCGACGCCCCTCCGTTCGGGAGACGCACGAGTTCGTTCTACGCCCGAGTTGCGAGCGCGGGCGACGCCGCACCGCGAAACTCCAGAAGAGTTGCGAGCTTCACTCCAACTGGTCGCACCGCGGCCACCCGACTCGGCGTTGCCGGCGCGCTCTGTGTCGACAGGATCGAAAGGAGTCACTTTTTCACCGATAGTGGCTGAAGTGAGTTGGCGAGAAACTAGTACGAGTAGTAACGAAAGTTCTGAACGAAGGACAAGCGAGAGTTCGAGTGCGAGCGTGGACGGGGCAGACGCAGAGGTAGTGGAAGTGGAGGGGGAAGGCGACGGACCGCGCGCGCAGGTCGCAGAGTGCGCCGTCGCAATGACGGAAGCGGGCGCGCGTGCGCCGCGCAGCCGTATCGCCGGTTTCCTTTCGAGGTTCGCGAACTTCCGATTCTCGGGGCGAAAAGAAAAAAAATCTAGGGGCGCAGGCGCGAACGGGCGGGCGAGTATCAGCGGTCCGCCGACGACGGCAGACGCGGGGCAGGGAGTGCGAGCGGCGGCCGCCGGGCCGCAGTATGTGCGCATCCCGCTGAAGGAGGAGGGTGTGTCGCGGGCGGTAGCACCCCCCGTGGCGGGCGGCGTGGCGCACAAGCCTCCGCGGCCGCGCCCGCCGCCCGCTCCGGCGCCCGGCGTGCTCGAGACCGACGTGGACACGCAGCGCACGGTGCTGCACGCGCGATCCTTGCTCGCCCTGGCGCCGCCCGACCAGCGCGCGCCTCGGCCCCACAAGTCCATGGAGTTTCTGCTCGACAAAGACAGCGCGCAGATCGTACAGGTGAGTCCCGCTTTACATCGCTCTATTACAAGCTGACGAGTCCCGTGGGCGTTGCCTAGGTTGTCTTTTAACAATTTGTTTGAAATTCGCATATTGCCGCAATGTTTACAAACAGCACGATCGATGCCGGGCAATGAACTCGTGATTACTGCTGATGTCTCGTGGTAGGCATTTGTATTTCAACAAACTAGCCCTTAAACTGATATAAAACCTATACCGGCTAACTAGAGGCATAGTAGACTTGCAACTGCAAATATAATTAGATTAATGGTCATGCCAATATTTCATAGAAACTACAATAGGTCATACTACAAAGGTTTCAACAGCGAGCTATACCGTCCGCTAAATGACATACTCCATACATATTCCGTTAACAATGCACTATGTAAATGACAACGGTATTCCCAGTAGGGTCGTTCGAGTTACGACACAGTATTCGCATTTCGCATACAATCAACTCGCAGAGGGCGGAGGTGAAAGTGTGTCTAGGCATGGAGCGCCATATGCGTTCCTAACCCACCGAGGTGGGCGTAACTGTATTATCAAACCGTATGCGTAGCTATCGCTAATATCGCTTTACGATCGATTGCTATCGGAGCCTGAAACCGGATTACCTAACAATATTCATAGAGAATTATTTACAAACGCGACCCAATTAAAACAACGATCACAATTGATATTTAAATTTTACGTAATTAGCTTCATTCATCGGATTATACTGCGATTTAATATCCAAAATAAGTTAAACCTGACTAATTACCAAACAACGTCATTCGTAGTAAAAAATATGACTGTCATTTTATCTCATCATTATCAATTTCGAATGCTTTTAAACCGTAAAATTAGTAATGTCTATTGTTCACAAGAATTTTAGCATACAATACGGGAACTTTGACACTACAATACTGCATATTACTGGCACAATGAACAAAAATATTGTCATATATAAATAAATTGTAATAACATTTCATTTATACCACAATCATACAGTGTGGAATTTTTAATGCATAGTCTCATTCAATTTGAAGCTTAATATACGTATATATGTATATGAGCTTCCTTGCACATGCAGGCTTAACAAACATCGTAGGTTCAATCCGAATTCTTTAGTATACGATCATAGACACAAAAGATTAATGTTTCTTTTAAATGCAAAGAATAAGCTGAAATTGCTAAAACAAAATAAAAAGTCATTGTCCTCGGTTTTCTATGGTAGCAGACTTAGCAGGTACACAAACCTTCATCGTCATTTTGTAATATGTATTTTGAAATCGAATATTTTTTTATCCCATTATGGATATAACAAATTTGTAATCATATTTATAATTAAATTGTTATATTTGAATAAGGAAATATAAAAATATTTTTTATATTTATCAATTATTTGTTTTATTTTACCGTACAAAAGAAAGAGAGATTATTGGCCAAATTTGAAAATTGTGCTTCCATTTAACGGTTAGTTAAAAAATGTATTAATGTTAAGATCAATTAAATTAGTACGCATATTTAAATTCAATTACCCTGGTAACGTTTGCTTACCTTTTAAGAAAAAGCATTTCAACTTTTCAAAAATAACTATTTATAACATTTTGAACAGTTACGAAACAGTTTTTAATTTATGTTAAAATAATGAACAATTAATATAAATACTTGGTTCACTTCACCGTGACTTTAAAATTTATTTCAAAGGTTTTCTGATAATAAACAATATGTCCATTGTAAAATTCGTAATTCCCACGAATCCTTATATTTTTTTGTCGCAATCACTTGACTTTGCTTTTCATAATCTTGGGAATATATTATCCATGACATACTATCATTATGATGTCATCGAAGTGTCGTTTGAATGTTAATCCTATTATTACCATTTACACCTTGATCAGAACGCAATGTAGAACGCAATACGAAGTAATGTTAAATATTGTATTCATAAGCCAGATGTTTTCAATTCGCGTGCGACGCTCTGTTTTTTCAGAGAAAACTTAAGCACAAATGTGGTTGAAATTAACAAGAAAAGTATAATAAGGTATCCCAAGGATACGGATTACGTAAAATTTTGACATTGGGTTTTCATTCATTCATTCATTTGCTTGGCAAGACACTGAGGTAAGTAGCCAATCAATATTTGTAAGATTATCGCATAAACATAACAATAATTAAAAATAATATTAATAATAGCGTTACGCTGTTATATAAAATGTTTTTCCTGTAATATGTGTTGTGAATTTAAATCACCTTCGACCATGAATGCAGTACATGATAGGATTACGTTAATCCTCTACAAGTAGATCAAACCTTACTTATATAAAGACTGACATCAAAACAAGAGGACTATACATTTCGAGTAAGTTTAAATTGTAATTTTTTTGGAACTCACAGACTCAATATAACTTGGCTACTTAATTTTTTTATGTTTGCGTGTTAGAAATTCGATATTCGTTTGTAAGCTTCAAAATTAATGTAATTATGTGATAGACGTGGAAAATCGTGGACTTCCACAAGTCGGTTATATAACTTCTACAGGATACAGGACACGAGTGTTGGACGTGTCCGTCTGATCGTACTTCATCAGATCTAAATGCTTTAACTAGCATAAACTGTTCCTGCACTCTGACTAGCCTTCGAATCTATATCGAGAACTCCGTGCCAAATGTAATTCCCACTCAATTTAAACAAACCCATATATTGAACAGAGTAAGCTGTACGTTTGATTAAAAACATCCAGAAATGTTTATTTAGAGAGAAAATATTTTTATGCATTCTATAAAACCCATCTGCGCCTTCAATAGTTGAATATTATAATGTCTCTTACAATATGTTTAATAACTTTACGACTACTGTCGATAACAATGTCAGCGATCGATCTTTGAAACTATTTTATTCATAAATACGATCCGTTGCAGCTTTGAATCTATAGATTTATTGAACCATAAAATTACAAAGTCTGAACAAAAGGCATTCTTAGCCGTCTTAAGAACACAGAACTTCGTCAAAGCGACGGTAAATTTTAATTTGATGTCGGCTTCTCTTTGAGGATACCATATAATCTAAGAATATCTTTAATTGTAAGAATTCTTAAATATCCACTTTTTTATACTTATTTATTTTTTAATACGACAACTATATTTAATTATTTTTAATAACAGTTCAGGCCTGCAAGAATACAATCGTTATAATGTTTACAAGCTTTATTTTTTTAATTTATTACCAGCTTCTTGATTTTGAATGTTACAAAATGTTACTTTCTAGGTGTAATAATGAACCTTTCCATCTCATCTGTTATAACCGGTCGGCTTAGAATCAATCAGGCAGTCGTGCGACCTTGCATGTTCGCCGAAGAAATTACCCCCGAGGCGTACAAATAGTTTCTCTTTAGATATAAATTATGTTTTAGTATTTTATGGTTGAACGGTGTGTGGTTTAGGTCTGATTTGATACTTAATGTTTACGGTGGTTATATTTGCGGCACGTCGTTCGTAATTCCCGACCAAGAACTAAGATAACGGGAGCAATTTGTTAAGTTTTTCAAGGTAATCGTTTTATTTTGATGAGTCATCAACTCGTCAGAACATAAAACCATGGTCTTACGATGATCTACCAGAACCACTTCAAGCCACTAAAACCTCAGTAAAGCTACTGGTCGATCAGTGCCTTTATATTTTTTTGACTGCTTCGTTGGTCTAGTGGCTAGATATAAGGTCGCAGACCCGGTGTTGCGGTTCAATTCCCAGGTCGGGCCAATAAAAAGTTATTGGGATTTTCTGTCAGAAAATTCTCAGTAGCAGCCCGGAGTTTGGAAGTTGGCATCGGATTATAAGAGCTAGGGAAGAGAGAGTGCACCCGTGTTTGCGCACACACTTATGCACTATAATATTATCTCCTGCGCAGTTGGCTAATCTCTCTTGAGATTGACCGCCGTGGCCGAAATCGGTCTGCAGGACGTTTCGTTATTTTTCTGAAGTTAGAAATAAATTTAAAATAAGAACATAACTTTTGTCAATTCATATATTGCTAAATACCTATATTTTAGAAATATTTTAAATAAAACACATTGTGGCAAAGGTTCAGAAACGCCTACGTATTCTAGCTACTTAATAATCTGTAAAACATCACTTGCATATTTTATATCACAAAATAAAATATAGTCCTTATTAAATATATACCAACATATTCTTTAGTGGAACATGTCTTTAAAAATTGAACATTGCCAGCATCAATTTTTTAAATTCTGATTTATAATCATGATTCATGACAACGCGAAATTTCTTTGCCTCGTATTAAAAAAAAAAATTACTTTTCTACATTTTTTTAAATTGCAGTGGCAGATGCAATTTTCACGGTAAACGAACTTAGTACGAAGTCATTTCCGCAGGTTAAATTTATTTCGGTTTTAAATTTATTTGCAATTCTTTAAATTAAATTACTTTTTTTATATAATTGACAAAACCATTAAAAGGAAATGAAACAATCATTTAAATTAAAATAACATTTATTCAGTTACGTTAAATTCAAATGTATATGAGACAGACATATTTGAATCGTCGTTTTACAAGTTTATTTTTAATTTAAAACGGCTGATACGAAATATAAAATTTAGAATATATGCAGAACAGATTCAGTAGTTACTATTATTGATTCGATAAATTACACATATTAATCATAGAATAATAACGTTTAGAAGGATAGTGTCATATAAAGTTTCGCTCAAAATTGAAGTAACTTTAGAATTAATTAGTGCGTAAGTGTCACGTAATTTCATTCACCGACACGCACTTACGACCGAATTATGTTGCAAGTGAATATACATTTCCCCCATAAAGCGAGGAAATACATACTGTTTGTAAAAATATTATTAATATAAATTGCAATATTTTTATTTCATTTTAGCTTTATTATAATGATCTCTTTTTTTAATTTATTTAGTAATATTATTTAGTATTGCTTTTATTTTATGTATAATCATAAAGAAAAAAAGAATTATAAGTATTTGAACAGTATTCATGTTTTATAATATGTAATTTAAAAAAGTTAAAATAATAATTTTAAATAATTATTAAATTTTTTTTATTTAAAATATTAAGCAATCTTGGTAAACATATTTTCCATAGCTGAAAACATTTATATTGTAATGACGTCTTTTGTTTACAAATTATTTTTATGTTTTGATGAATGTATTTACCTAAAATTATAAGTTGCCAAATAGTACTAACGTGTGAAATGTGATTTTCTTTTCCTTATTTTTTTATGAGTAGCGTTGTGACACCCTTTTACTACACAGTAAGTTATTTTTTAATAAATTGCGCGAAATGTTTACTATGACACTTTATCGTGACGGCTGACGTGACGTCAAATATATTGAACCTATTTGGGTGAAATTGAATGACTTCAATTCGCTTGGGTGGCACTCCTAAGCGTTATTATTCTATGATATTAATTATATAAAACTTAATATACTTTTATTTTGTCTATGGTATGAACCGTACTACGATGTTGTTAATGATATTATCCACTAGAAATTGGAAGTAGAATGTAGCCACAATTTTAGATAAGTGGAGTAAGAGGTTAAATTTATTACATAACCGTATTTCCTGGTGATATTGAATCTGGTAACACTCAGAGGATATCCGTTTGGGCGGACATGTCCGGATGCAATTTATTAACAAACGTTGAATTTGTATTTCGAGTCATAACATTTTGAATTTACTAAACTATAAAGACTTGAGGTTTTTTATCTTTACTGAAGAATTGAATTGTTTTGAAGTGAGCGTGACGCTTTAATAATGCCATAAATAACGGTCAAGTTGAAAATATAATCTTCCGAAATTTACAATGTATATTATAAACACAAAGATTCAAAATTTCGATGGCACTCTTAATTTAAAATATCTATGTGATACGAGGTACCTTGACTTTAATGTTTTATTTTGTCACTGCAAAGCTTGAAGCTTGTCAGCAGAGATACCAAGCGCAGCTCAGCCTCCACTGACCTATTTCTAGAAATAGCGAGTAATAATCGCTCCGATTAACACAACAAAACCGTTATATGATTTAATCTTTTTTTTTTTTAATCCCTTACAAAATGTATGTGAGTTATCTACATAGGTTATTCGCGAATTAAATTTAACAAGCCTGAAAATATATAAATAAATAAACTCAGATTAATGATAAGAACTTATATTAATGTTTAAAATTTATCTTAGATTAAAAATTACTTTGTCTTTGTAAATTGAGATTATTAAGTTTTTACTTATTAAAAAAAAAAACAGTTTCTCGCAACTATTTTATTCTCATATTAAGCGCCCTTTATTTTGAAGAATTGCAAGAAATAATGTACTGTTAGAAATGAGAATGGAAATAGGTTTCCTAAAAATATTAATCAAAACCACTATACAACAATAAAGTAAACTTATATTGACCTGTACAATTTACACACAAAAATAGAACAAAGGAATCAATAATAAACAGACAGAGCTATCGCTTACGACCGAATTGCAGAAGAATAATGTCCGGCGTACGTTACTTGCGCTACTTTTAAAGGGCGGTGACAATAAATCTATTCACGAATTTAGCATTAAAAGTTGAACACCCAACAGTACTTTATAAAAACAGTATAATTACTGTAAAGTGTCAATACAGAAACTTATTCTACTAACTAGCGCCCTAACTTATAAACGTTGCTTAGCGGCTGGTGTAGTTAAACACCAGTTTTTCTCTTTCTATTAATAATGATTTGACATTCGAAAGAAGAAGACAGCATTGATTATCTGCTCACCCTCTAAAGAGCGTTTTTCGGATCTATTTATTTCATCTCCTACAGTAAAATATAGACGTTATACAATAGGAAAATTATAAAAGATTCCTTTGTTGAAGAAATAACGAAACCGTTTTTAATCTTAACTCCTTCAAGAGGATTTATCTTGAAGTCCTATATAATAAGAGCTATGTGCTTATATCTCTATTTTCCTTTTATTTCCCTGCTCTTTGAATTAATCTTGAACGGAGACTGATCTCTTGATCTGAGAGACGTTTCTTGAAGTATAATCCTTGAAACGTTGAGGGAAGTTGAGTTATTTAAGAGTAATCCCGAATACAATGCTCAATTTTAATTGGCCAACTGTTTTAAAATCGTGATTCTTTTTTAAAATATTTTGTGATTGTGGTTAATTTCGTTTTATATAAAATTTTTGATTTCATGTCAAAATGTTACTTATTTAACGGCTTATATGAACCTCTTAAGAAGTTTGATATTATTTTAAAGGATTTATTAAAGTATCATTTTTAGCGATAAAAATATTTCTAATTAAGTAAGGGATTAGAAATACGTGTGGCGTCGCACTAATATGTATATTTTTTTGTAATTTTCCATGGCGAAGCCACAACGAATAGTTTATAATTCCATCAATTATGTAAATATCGTTTCAAAGTTGCTTCATTAACTATTTCAAAGAAATCTCTGTAATACTGTCAGCTTCTGTTTGTTTCAATAACCGACTTCGTAAACAGGATAAAAATTGAACATGTATTCATATTTTTAAATAAACTCTCATACGTCAGACGTAGGTATATGTTGACTCACAGTATTTATAATAACTGTATACATATTATAATGTATATATATTATAATATATGCATAGTATTTAAAATAAATGAAATGTGCATGTAAGTTATTATTTATATGTTAAGAAAATTATTATTTTAATGCAAATATAGCTTAGCCAATTATATTCAACGAAGCGTCTTTGAAATTACATGCTTATTCTAGATGTTCTAGCGATATATAATTAACATGCACTATACTATACTATACTTATGTATTTTAAAATAATATAATTATTTACATTAAGGCATAGTATACTCTAATCAAAACTAAAATTAGTTAACCTACAAATTTTTTTCGCGTGGAATGGTGGCAAGAATACTAATAGCATTTTTCCAAAACATTGCAATTCCGATTATCTTGGCAAAAAATTAACCATCCATCCTATCACCAGTAAAAGCAATAATACTGGTTGTTAATTATGCTGTTACTCCAAGGTACATTCAAACGCGATGTCAAATACGTTAAGTATTTCATTAATAAGGTATTCATAGCATACGGGCTCCCTGGCGAGTTTCGATGATAAATCGCCCCAAGGGCTATTGAGGGGATAACAGGATAATAAATTTAAGCTAATAATGCCCGAATTGCATGCGGTAGGCGCAGTGAACTGTATGAAAAAAAAGTTTAGGCAGATTTAACCCGCTACCTGCCGTATTCCAAACTTCCTTGGATATACTTTCGCTGAAGAGCATTGCTATGGGGTGGTTGAGGCACTTACGTGCTCGACTGAAGAACGCATTTAAGCTTGCTTGAGGTGGGATGACTAATTATAGCTGAAACAGATAAAATGGGTATTATAATATGCCTAAAGTACCTATTATGCAAATCCTATTAAAAAGGATTGAATAAAATATGTGTAGCGACATCTATCTCGCCACATATGAAAACTAAAAACTGACGTATCCTACATCGATATTAAAGTTATCCGAGCGATTGAACATACATATATACAAGAACCCGACAACAACCGTCGGGCGGTAGCCCACCTCCTCCCTTTTCAATGGCCAATTCCCAAATAAGCACTGTAGATAGATAAACAAAACATACCCATCACCGAGTATATTTATTTTTTACAAATCACATCTTAACATTTTAAAATAATACAATGAATAATATAACCAATACAATAGTCTTACCTTTAATTGATTTTGCTATCAATGTACCAAACGAACTGCGAACTAATCTATTCACACAGCTCTTTTAAAGTCTTTAACCCTACCTTCAATTATAATTTATTTGACTACTTGTTGATTTTCTTACATTTTTAATAAATATAGTCAAATCAAAAAAATATATATAGTTTACAATAGAAATTAATGTAATTGTTTTATCTTTTTACCTAATTATGTTAGTATTTTTCTACAATTAATCATAATTACACTGTATAAAAAAATTAAAGTATTAAAATATAACTTACATTAGTGCGGTGTATCTAGCGAAGTTTATAATGAAGAGAAAACTGGCTACCTGCTTTGTAAGTAAACATCGATGTCAAGGCTCGGTGTGTTTATAGATCGGACCACCATTGCTCTTTTTCATCTGACCGTAATCTTTATGTTAACATAGAATTTACGAATGGAATTATATTATTTAAAAGATTAAGGGGATATTGTAAAAATATTGCCTTTAGAATTATTAATTTTTTTGATAATAATATATCTATATTATTATATACAGTTTTGCTTTAGAACGTTTCATAAAAATCGCAATAAAACCTATTTAGACATATTATATCTGAATACAAATAATACTGGACGATATTTTTCTATTTAAATGAAATTATTCATAATAAG
Source organism: Nymphalis polychloros (assembly GCA_905220585.2). Taxonomy (NCBI): domain Eukaryota; kingdom Metazoa; phylum Arthropoda; class Insecta; order Lepidoptera; family Nymphalidae; genus Nymphalis; species Nymphalis polychloros. The sequence continues at coordinate 3,276,108 of HG992246.1, read as the reverse complement.
AACACGTTCCAATTTGTAGTGTTGTTTTTAACGAACAGGAATTGCTAAACTTCAGTTATTATCTCATTAATTTCATGAATGTAGCACAGACAAAGACTGTCGGTATCGAGTTACGCTTATTAACACATGTGGGCGAAGGTTCCTGAGAAATTGACTCGAGTTACTGCATGCGTTCTTTGTAATGGCCCCAGGAAATAACATACAATACGCTCAATACAAAATAATAATAATAAGATGACATTTTCTATTCTTATTTAGTAATCAATACCAAATAAAAAATATTTACGTAATAAGATGTGTAAGGTACGATTCTAAACATACTATGTATGTATGCTACAGAATGTAGAATGTATCTTTGTATTAAGATATTTTTTTTCAGGACTTATAAGCCAAAATCAATTTGCATATGACAAGCAAATTTTCTTTAGCTTAAGACAAGCTTATGACAGCGCCCCTAGAACATGCTCTCATTATCTATAACATCTCCATAATTAAGTTTTATATGAAAATGAACAACATGTGATCCTTCAAAAGTCTAATGATGCAGTTCCAGTTTGTAATGTATTGTACCGTATATGCTATGTTCCACATGGTTTTCTGTATATTTTAATAATAAGTATAGTCGCTAGGTATTATTTAAATATACAAGTCCACTTACTGCGGCTAGAAGTTACTCGTGACAGCTTTTGCGCGAAGTGAAATTTTATAACCGCTCTCTTGTTTAATGTTTAATTTTAAAGACCAATGAAGTTTATTGACTTTGTCATGTACAGACAAACAAGACTTACGAATTATTTTAATTAATAGTAATATCAACTGTGTCAGAGTAAACTCATGTCTAAGGTATTATTTTCCTGGTGGAAGATTTTCGACAGTCAATAAGCAATTGCAATGCTTCTATATTGAACATTGAGATTGAAAGATTTTAGTAATTCTTTTACAAAAAATATGTAAAGCTCAAGCAGCAGTGCTTTATAGTTTATAATGTACTCGGTAGAAGTCGTTTGAATATTGTGTTCCGGTTTAAGCCAGTATAACTATAGACACACGGGACATAAGGAATCGTAAATAATTCTTACAACGCCAATGTCTATGGGCGCCGCCCACTTACCATCAGTTGGCATGTTTGCCCGTCCTTCCTACAACATAAAAAAAGTAAATAAAATAAATGTCACGAAATTTAATTACACCAGATTTATTGAAGTACTCCGTGGAAAATATATTTTCAATTGAAGCAATACAAGTAGTTGATAACTCAGACACCGGGCACGTTTTTAGGTCACCTCATTTTCTACTCTCCTGAGTGTTTGTTCAGGTACAATGCTCCGTTGTGGTTTATGTAAGATGTATGTAGTAAAACTGTTTTGATTAAAACTTTATCCATTCCCACTTTGTGCTTTGCTTCGTCAATTTTAGTTTGTACTTACTACAACTTCATACTACTTAAAACTCACTGGTTATTCATGTACTTTTTAAAAAAGGAAGATCGTCTTCAGTCTGTGGTACAGATTATTAATTTAAAAAAAAAAACGTGTTTATACTTATTTAGTTACGAAATAATGATAGAAGATTTTTGAAAGAAGAAGACATAATAAAAACTTATATATTAAAATATTATGAATACTTAAAACCTAAGATAAATCATACCAGAGAGCTAATTACACCATTTTGATGCTCCAGTAAACGAGGAAGGAGGTTCTTAAGCCCTCGCAAAGCAAGCCGCTATAAAATTCATACGAATTTTGACAGACTCGTTAAATTTAATGGCGACAGGACGCTGTGTTGGCGGCGTTCCAACTTCTAACATTGGTCTTAAAATTTACGTCTAGATAGATTGACTTTTATTTTTCTAGTTAACTGAACTTTCTAGGCTGGTATGGGTATTGGAAATAACATATTTGATTATTTTTTATTGTATTAGGTAGGCAAAATGAGAAGTGGGCCATGGTAAATGACAATATAGACTGGGATTGTAAGAAATATTAACCATCCCTTCCAGCATCCAACACATTGCCAATGCGCCACATACCTTGGGGAATGTAATAAGTGGGTACAAGATTTAACTAGAGAATATGTCAAATAATTATACTTTTGAAAAAAAAGGGATTACTTAAAGAATCAGTCTCGCGTTGTTCTGTCCGTTTGTCTCAGGCCTTTTTTTTTTTTTTTGTTGATCCAATTATTATCATTCGTTACTTAATGATAATCTCTTTTATTTCCCCTTTATTGTCTTTGCGAACAATACAAGTGCAAAAGATCGTATGTAACATATACTTTAACCTTTTTTTTATTGGAATTTCATTTTGATATACAACGAAATGCAATTGGGAACTCTATTCCTTTTTTGTATTAATACGTTTTATGATATAAATATGTCTTAGACCAATGAACTATTTTTCTAACATCCTAGCGACGCCTTATTTCGATAACAATAAACTATAAATTGTATAAGACGTACCTTAGCTAGGTTATTAAATATAATGCCACGGTAGCATGCGCAAGCAATCCCGTGGCGCTCCCGTTAAGACGGGAAGGGTACCGCTGGGTTTTTAGTGGGTATTCCGATGACCGGGGCACACTCGGTGCCCTGGACATATGGCGAGCCCCACATACCCCCCCCCACTGTTCCCGTGGGGGGAAACGCGTAACGCGTTTTCCCAGCTTCAAAAAAAAAAAAAAGGTTATTATAATGAGAACAATTAAACAACTACAAGTTAAGCGATTAACTTACGTAACTTGTTGGACATTATACATTGCTGTACTTTTTATAATGGTAACATAATTATGGTGTATATAAATTATTACATGTATATACATTTTTTTATTTTTTTAAAGCGCAATTATTCTAACATTAGCTGATCAAACCGCCATCATTATGTAACGCTGACAGAATTTTACAATGGAGGGAATTCCATGCAACCATTTACATTTATGACGTTAATGAATATGTTTGGATATACTTGAAACATACAAAACTACGAAATATTAGAAATTACGCATTTGCTGTCAAACGTCAATATTTACTAATGTACTTACGTACGACTTAATTAAAATTGTATATAGTCATCCTAAACAAAATACAGTAGTCAAAACAGCAACTATATTAAATAAAAAATAAGCTGTTAAGTGGTTTACACTAGCATATGAGCGTAAACAAAAAAAACGGCCATTTTATATGAAAAAGACGTTTTAAAACAAAGTCAATATTTAAAACAGTGCATACAGTAGGCGTATGTCTCCTTCTGTAGTTATGTAAAAGTGGGTTCGTTGAATCATTCCCTTTGATAAGTCGTATGTAACACACTCATTGGCTCGGTTCCAAGAGGATTTCATTCCTAACAATCCTCACATCTAGAAACTTCCGCAGCATGTTTATCCTTACGCCAAAATTTGTTTTGAATTTGGAATGATCATATTTTACTTTGTTTATTAATCATCGTGTCTGGTACGTCTTCTAAATATACGATTTTATTGAATAAATGTCAAATTCTTGTAGATTAGTTTATTTTGGAGTTATAAAATTTTTTAAAAGTTTTACCGTACGTAGGTATAAGCATTAAATGTTCCCCTCGCCATGTTTTATGTATTACAGGGTGATAACGTCTGGGCTCTGGCTTAGCATGTCACTTCGATTTATCACAACCGAAATATTTTGGTGGTAGATACCCACTCATAGTCATTAATCTACAAACAGATATAATTCAGATTACATAAAATACTATAAAAAACTATGTATGCATTAAATTAAACAAGCAAGATGTAAACACACACAAACACATTGTACGAATCTATTTTATTTTACATATAATGTATTTCTTGAAATTATTAAATGTAAACTATCGCTATCTGAAAGGTACATTTGCTCCGGTAAAAATAGTCTGTGGTTTCTCTTTAACTTTTAGTTTATTTAGCAATTAATCGCTTTCTATTCGCATTAGAAAAAGGCGACCGAATAACGACTGCGGTCACGTCGCTTTATTGTCGATTTTCATCGATATAAAAATTAAAAAAAATAATTAACTGAAATAAAATTCCGTGTATTGTAGTTTCATAATTTGTGAAAAGTGTTCTGTTATTGAAATTCTTATATTTAAATTGAAAAGAAACTTCATGGTAATAATTAAATGTACTTTTTTGTAAATACTTTCAATTTTCAAAAAAATTAAAACACGACGCTGTTTTCATTAGACTTAACATTTTCTCACAATTGATATGTTACTAAAACCAATTGATATATTATATATTCAAGAAGATATCAGTGTTGACTGTACAAATACAAACGCAACACAAATAACCAAATCGAAACACGAATGAGGCAAATTAACACGCAGTACAGGATTTAATCTGTCACCTACCATAATATGTTCTTATTGCATGCTTCGACCGCCATATTGCCAGTTTTGAAAAAGGAATAATCCGATCTAATCGGCGCTTGTACGGCTCGCATTCGGTTCCGCGTTCGTCCAGAAATAGTTCTTTAGATCGCATTCCACATTTGCCCGCAAGCTGTTTACTTGACGTTTCAGCGTTTCAAAACGTATAAAGCACAGTATAGATTTTAAACTAACATTAATATTGCGGTTACATGACCATGAGTCACTTTGTATTTAAACATTTTGAAAGTGAGATATTGATATCGATTATTAATTTATACCTTGGGAACTATGCCTCTTGTGCCTGTACTCTTAACTAACTCTTCCAACACAACATTACTAAGTATTGTTGTTTGGCGTTAGACGATGTGATGAGTGGATTGTACCTACCCAGACGGGCATCATTGCATTATGTCTATATTTATACCTACATAAAATAAAGAGTATATGAAAAATTATCAATGTAAAGAATGTAAAGTATAGGAAGTAATGTCTTCAATGGCCTGTAACGGTGGACACTTGAGTGGACTTCAGAAGCAAAAGCAGCTTCAGTAATTTTATTGCGTACACATGCGTAAAGCGACCCCTTTGATGTTCAACGAGACATGGATATTTGATATATTGTTTAATTTGAATTACAATATGTACTACAAATAATTTTTCCCGGCATCTCTCGCCATATTTTCACGAATCCATAATTAATACCATAGATTATTCAAGATCTCGACCAATGATATGTCAAATTTGTTCACTTGTCTTTACTCCTCTTGTGATTGGAATATACGTGGATGCGACACGTGATGAATGATGGATTAAGAAGGAAATGGGCTTTTGTCCAGCCGTAGGATAAATGCATTAATAGTTTTCGACTGAATACAGTATATCAAAATAAACATTCACAATTAATCGAGTTATACCACACTTTGTTTTAAAATATTTATGGATGTCATAAATTATATATACAATTTGCGTCATTCTGTCCATGAACCATACGATTTCATTCGTGAAGAGAACCACTCAGTCTTTAGATAACCGCTTCCATTCGTTCTAAAATAATTCGTACTATTCCTGAAAGCGATGACTAATCTTTTATTCAGACGAATCAATTTTTAGTAAACTATTACAGGGTTATGTTTTTAAATCTATACTTATATTATAAATGCGAAAGTAACTCTGTATGTCTGTTACGGTTTGACGGCTAAACCACTGAACCGATTTTGATTCAATTTGATATGAAGCAAGCTGGAACCCCAAGGAAGGACCATAGGCTTTATAAACAACTCAGTTCAAGGGACATAACATCTTACTTCTAAAGATTGGTGGCGCATTTTACTTGGTGGTAGAGCTTTGTGCAAGCTCGTCTGGGTAGGTACTACCCACTCATCAGATATTCTACCGCAAAGCAGCAGTACTTTGTATTGTTGTGTTTCGGTTTGAAGGGTGAGTGAGCCAGTGTAATTACAGGCACAAGGGACATAACATCTTAGTTCCGAAGGTTGGTGGCGCATTGGCGATGTAAGCGATGGTCAACATTTCTTACAATGCCATTGTCTATGGGCGTCGGTGACCACTTACCATCAGGTGGCCCAAATACTCGTCCGCATACCTATACAAAAAAAAAATGGCGTGGATGTTTTTTTCAAAGAAATGTACAATGCCACAGTCTATGAACGTTGGTGACCACTTACCGTCAGGTGGCCCATACGCTTGAACCTAGCACCAGCCCACCCCCCAACACGCGAGCGAAGCCGTGGGCGAAAACTATTTGTTTATATATTTATATTGCCGGATACCTTTTCAAATTAAATCTACAATAGACGATGATAGTGTAGAATTTCAAACAGCTGTTTTTATAACATCTAAAAAAAAACTTGTCGATGTGAATATCAGTATTTTACGACCAGGTAGATAAACACTTAAAACCTAGGGTTGGCAATGTACTTCCATACACATGGATAATTGATTACTTATTACTGTTTCGTTTGCCTAGGGACTAATATGACTGCAATGCCTAGATTTAAGACACGGGTAAATCAAAAAATGTGTGTTAGTAGTTAAAATAAACCGCCGTGGCCAAAATTCAGTAAGAATGTTTCCACTTCATCTATATGGACTTTGCTTAGGACATATTTCTTGTCTGCCTCTGACAAAAATATCACCAATAATTATAGCTTAGGATAATCGCCATATTGTAAAAAACTAAAACGAATGAATGACGTTGTCGTTTATTTGTGAGTCAATTTAATGCTACTTTGTTAGATTTACTTTTAACAAGTATTACAAAATGAGGATTCAGAATTACTTGTAAAACTCAAAGCTATGCGAATCGCCGTCTATTATTTAAACATTTCATTTTAGTAAATTATAAACATATTATTAGTTTAAATTCAACTCTAATACAAACACATTATTCCCCTTCTGTTCTGTATGTCTGTCTTCACATGTCTAAATAAAAGGTACCGTATAGTTGTTATTTAAAACTTCAAAATACACAGAATGAACCCGTTCACCTTGACTGACTGACCGTTTCTAGTTGTGTAAATAATCAGTGTTTATTTACGAGTGTAAACTGTGAGAACTTGCCGAAATATTCGACTATATTCGATAAGTGGGTTCGGTGTTTTAAACACTTCTTCTAACAATTTATTTATTTACTTAAGCCATTTTGACAGAAAAACTTTCAACACTATGATTTACCTTCGTTTAAAAAAGAACCTGGTAACATTTATTTGAAATAATTTTCGTTTCGATTTTTAAAATAGGGCTGTTTTTTGTCGTTAATTTTGTCTCATTATATATGATTACTTATGATACATTAAAAGGATACACGCATCAAAATAGCGTCTCACGTAAGTCGTCAGTCAACATTACACGAGTGAGATATAATGCAAGTTCTAACAGAATATCATTGCAGTGACTTAGAAATGTAAATAGTAAATTGTTGTATAAATAAACGGAATCTAGAACTTTGAGCCCAATAATAATTATTTAATTTCTAACTACTTAAATGTAAACAAAGCAGATAAATAATTTCGTTAATTTAAATAGTTCAATAATTTCGCGAGCAAAACTTCCGGCTTTAACCGTATTGAATTAGTTCTCCCAGTATCACAAAGATACTTAACCTATATCAGATTTTTCAGTCTAAAATGAAACGTCAATTAAAAATGTTACACCATTTTTATCTTGCAGGCTTCAAATAACAAGTATTATTATAAAGTAGTAATAATTTAACGTACGAATAAACAATTACTAATATTAATTATGTTATGTTGCATTCGTTGATATTATGACGTCAGTTACTACGACATCTTTTAAAATACATCTTGGTATAAATTAAATAGAGAACGAACACGCAATCCAGCTTTTACAATGAGGGATATATTTATTAAGAGAAGAATAAGAATACTTTTGATTTTTTTTTAAAGCATATAATATAATTTACAATGTAATTAAATAGTACGAATAAGTCCATTTAACTCTACTGCATGCAACAATGGCAACTGCAAGACGACAGGCAACATTTGCAAATTGTAATTAAAAATGACTAACTACGACATAGACTTCTATACAATAAATAAGGTTATATTACATGTACGTAGTGTTTCATAGTAAGGACATAGTTGTTAACAACTGTAAATAAAACATCGATGATGCAATCATACGTTCTTAATAGCCTTCGAAATGACGACTTATACAGATAAACAAAAAATATATATATAATCTTGTTCAAAAATCTTATGAAAATAATTTATCAAAAAAATACAGATATTTAATTCCTGAAAAGGTTTTATTGCGAATAATCAATCTTGATATATTATTATGAAGAAAAATTAAATCGTCGCTAATTTCTAATGTAGGTTATACTTAAATTTCCTGGTTTTTAATTAAGTATTGGTTTGCAATTTTTATTCTGTCTGCAGTGGTATGGTCAAATAACTATCGTATTGGTAAAAAATTCGGACTTGAATAAAATATTTAGACTACAAAAAAATAAAACACATATAATATACGATGTACAATATTTTATACATGTGCTTACCGTGTTAAGTTATTATATATAGAAACAATTATTCATCTTAAAAGACCATAGCAATGCGTCACTTTGTAATGTCTCTTAATTCTTAATGCGCATAAAATACTTGTTAAATATATATATTTAATACATATGTACATATATACATTGATGGCATTTCACAATTTTCAGTCACGTCTTACCAATCACGCGTTTACAGAAAGAGTCAATATTTTGCACGATATTGTATTGAAGATATGTGTATTGTATACGACATGAACAAAACGGTTCTTTGGCATGTTCCGGAAAGCCAAGAAAGGATAACGATCGTACAGTCTCATTGTTATTCGGTTAGCGACATGATCATCGAAATCGATTGACGATTATGTAATTTTAAAGTTGAATACGCGTATACGTTTTTAATGTATAAGGAAAAAATAAACGTTATAATAATATAATTCATCTTAATGCTAAAAATATATATTAAAAATTGGTAATTAAGTCTTTATTATGAAATATTTTATATAATCATATAATAGACAAAAAATAATCTGCATGTGGCACAACTGATAATGAAAATACGGTGTGAAGACAGAGAAAAATAAGTTACACGATTTCTGAATCTGCTTGGCCCAATCTCTTTTGATATTAAGATTTCTCTATTACTAGTAGATATTTTTTCTAAATGATAAAGCTAAAACAATGCTAGGGGCGATTGAAACGACGAAACGTTATTTTATTATTCTTGTCTATTACTCCGTTGACTTGTACAGACCTTAAGTGACTTTAAAGTGTATTTTTTTTATAAAATAACGTCACAAGACATGCATAATGCCGCATCTACACAGTCCTAAAACACTTACTGTAGTTATACCTTATTATGTTATGTTTACAGAAATACAATATTAAACAATAAATTCTTCTGAACATTCAGATAACTTATAAGTCAGTACAGTCGGACCCACACGTTCCCTCGTTTTATTTTTAGCGAACTGATCCACCACGGCTTCCGTTTCTTTCAAATTGTGAATAATACATTAAGAATTGTTACATACGGTTAGAGTTATTACTTTTTTATTATTATTGTTTATTGTAAATTATGATTTAGTAAGAAAACTCATATTCGATTTTTTTTATTCTTGACGAATATAGACTACAAAATAGGACCACGTATAGGTCGTCACTTTCCCACTTTGGACTTTGAAGTTGAAAAATGTATAAATCACATCTGATATTTATTTTTATTGAATGAGAAAATAAAAAACATATATATTTAAGTGATTAATTAAAATTATTAAAGTTGCGGAAGCGGCCATTTTGTGACATCATTATATTGCATCTAATCCGTTGGAATGCGTAACGCCGTGGGTGGCAGGCTGATGCCCTATGATGCGATTACAAGCTCTGTATCTAAGTATAGATAGAACCGCCAAGCAATAATGCCATGCGATTACGAGTGATAACACTGTAATAATGCTTGCTTATCTATAATATTATAATGTATTTATTATATTTTATGAATACTTATGCATAATTTATGCTTTATGCTCGCTCTATATTGCTTTTGTTCCTTCTATTTAAAAATATGTATATATAAATGCATGAATTCTTATTTTAAACATCAGTGTTATCAAAAAGACTGTTTTTTTATCCTAGAAGATAGGGATAATTTTGAATGTCAATTTGCCACTATTTATATTTACTAATGTTTTATTTTTAATATTACTGCTAATTTGAATTGAAACAATTTACAAAACTCAATTAGTGTTACAAAAGGTATAGAATCAACCTCCTGATCGTCGTTTTAACACAAGATTAAGTAGACAAAGTAATGAAACCGATAATTTGTCGGAATTTATATAAACTAAGATAAAAAAGATAAAAGGTAAATAAGATAACTCCTATTATCAGTTTCATATTGCAAAACTATAAACTTAACTTCACCAAGTATAAATCTGTCCAGAGGTAGTGTGGGCGCAAATGCATTGTGAATCGAAATACAGCTATATTACAAAATGTCCTTTATATCCTAAACCACAAGAAACATGATTATTCAATCAAATATATTTAAATTTCGTTTCGAAATTTGACCCTTATGTCAAAGGCAATAAGAATTGAATAAGACGTAAAGATTTAACCTCGGAATATACTAATTAAGTATATATTCAAGTAGGTACTTATAATAGGTATTTGTATGAACGTAAATTTGAAAGTTATTGTACTCAAAGGCAAGATCATATTGTGATTTCGCAATTTGACAGCCATATGGCGCTCGGTCGCACGAATAAAAGCTTTTAGGAACATAAAAATAGTGATCTACTCTGCTATAAGAATTATTTTTAATGAAAATATTATTATTGATAAGAAAGTTCGAGAAGTATTGTATAATCTAAACATATATTCACTCGGTGGTAGAGCTTTGTGCAAGTTCGTCTGGGTAGGTACCACCCACTCATCAGATATTCTACCGCAAAACAGCAGTACTTTGTATTGTTGTGTTCCGGTTTGAAGGGTGAGTGAGCCAGTGTAATTACAGGCACAAGGGACATAACATCTTAGTTCCCAAGGTTGGTGGCGCATTGGCAATGTAAGCGATGGTTAACATTTCTTGCCTTCAATGCCATTGTCTATGGGCGTTGGTGACCACTTACCATCAGGTGGCCCAAATGCTCGTCCGCCTACCTATAAAAAAAATAATATATATATATATATATATATAGGTAAAATCTATAAGACGCATAAATGCTGCTAAAGTTCAAGAGTTAAAAAAGGTCGAATTTTTACCACACGAATAGCATCGAAATAGCAGTTAACAAAACTACAAATGAAAAGTGTTCCGATATTTTAATTGCTTACTCGTACAATAAAATTAAAACTTGTAAGGTCTTAGAAAGTTTTTATGCGAACACAATTTAAAATTGGTTATCATTCAATCGACGATAAAATCTTTACAGCTCAATCACATTATTCTATTTTAAATAACTATTATTTAGTTTCGATTTCATATAAATAACTTCTTGTATAACAAGTTCCGCGGCTTCGCCTGTGTTGTGTGTGTGTGTGGGTTTAAATACTGTGGAAGACGGATGTCCAACTTGGTATAAATTAAACTGTATGAAACAGCGTTAATACCATGCCGCCATATCTGTTTATAAACTATACATAAGATTAACTGTTCTGTAGCTATCTATATAGTTGGTCATAGCTGTTTTAATTAACGTTAATAAATGCATTACTTCACTGCCACTACCTTAATAAAATTATAAACAATAATATTTTGTATTGCTGTGTTCGGGTTCAAAGGCGTGTCGGTGTAATAACAAAAACTAGGGACATGCTCGTAAGATTTTACTTCCAATTGTTGGCGCATTGATTGTTTTAGCGGTTTCCACTTCTACATATTAAACGCATATATAGAAATGTGACCACTTTCCATTAGGAGGCTCATTTGACAGTCTTCTGTGTTTCAATTTATATAAATTTAAATAAAATATTTTTTTGAGCGAATAAACTAGCTTCCACGATTCCCTGTGTGTAAAATTCATACAAAGTTATCCTTAAATCAATATGTTTCAATTTAAGCTTTTTAGCTGCGCGTCGATGATAATCAAACAGAGCATACGATTTTATAAGTGCAGATTAACATTAATTAGTTTTACAACATTGCATTAACAGTAAAATATAGACAGATACAATGTAATACCCTATTACATGTCACGAAAGATAAATTCCATGTGATTATCAAGTAGTGCTTCATGATGCTTTTATAAACTGAGCTTAGAATCTAATCTAGATAGAACGGAAGTAGATATTGGATTACAGATATTTTATCTTTAATTATCTTTCGCTGCAAGCTACTACTATCTCAATTAGATACTTTCTCAACCTTCATTAATACCAACGGTGCGATTATAATTCACAAACATTTTCCATTACAAACTAGTTGAAAGACTTAATATTTTATTAATATTAAACATTTTCCTGGTACCTGTACTGCCTTTGTGTAAGAAACATTTCATTTCTATAATAATTTATTATAATTAATATTTTATTCGTTTTCATACTGGTAACATTGAAGTTATAAGTGACAAAGAGTTTTATACACGGAATTGTTAAATTCAGTCTACAAAAATAGTAGTCAAAGTAAGTAGTAAGTCAATAGTAGTAATAGTAATCAAATTTTCAATGAGTGTCAAATACATTTCTTACGGATAAAGGGAGGATTTTAGAATATAACTTGATTTGATAGAGAATATTTGTTGACTAGATCTGAAGAGCTATTATATTACAAATAAAAACTATACCTAAAGTTTATTGAAGCCAACTTTGTCCAAAGAATAAAATTGACGTTCTGATAAATAAAAAGTAATCTTGTGCGAAGTTTATTTAGCTAAATTAGTTGTATGTACCCTTATGTACCTATATATTGAATTGGTCTTTTTAAAAATAGAACAACAAATCATATGATTTGATGTAAATATCGCATTCAATTACTCTTAAAAATCCAAATCCAATCCAATCAAAAGACGCGTCAATTATGAATTAACTTTACCTTTCTGTCCACTAAAAAAACGGCGATTTTAAAATTAACGCGCGTCTTTTTTTTTTATAACGCTGTTGTATATATCACAGAGCCTAACTATATATGTATAAACATAATTGTTATGTTTAAAAAAAATATTTTATGTAAAACGTTAAAGTAATAAATTTATTTATTTTGTTACAGGTAATACTTGGTGCTTGAATTATGCTGTCTGGGTAAATAGTAAATAATAATTGTACAATATTTTCGAAATATGTTTATGAAACGTAGAACTATTTATTTATTGTTGAATCCATTTATTTAAAAATAAAAATAATCTAAACTATATAGTATAAAGTAAAGCACTTTTTCTTAATTTATATAGCGTGAGTAAATACCCCCATTGAAGCTGAACTATGTATTCTAGTCACGTTAACAAATTACCGTCGCGTAAAGAATTTTTAATGACTTAAATAATTGGTGAGGCTGAAACTTTAAAATAAGCTAACATAAGCTATGAAAACATTACAAAACGAGGTCAGTAACTCAGCGGTAATCCTAACGACCGCCACGTTTCATTCAACTGAATATTAGCCATTCAGACGCGTCTCATTACACGGCTCTTTCAGTATCCGTTGCTACCAAAGGAAAGTTCCAGATGAAAGGATACTCCATTTTACTCTTTTACATCACTGAGGATAGCTGCAAAAGGGTTACATGTGTGGTACTCGTATCAGCAAGCGTTCCGTTGGAATTTCAGTTGCGCACTTCTTAATTAAGTGCAGATATTATTTTTTAAATCGGTTTTTTTTTCTAGTACCTCTCATTCGTACGTATGTGAATAGGTCAATAACTTGGAGTAGCTACATCGACCTCGACTTATTATCGACCTCAATTTGATATATATCGCGGCTGGAATCAATTAATCTGAATTTTAATAATCAGCGCGTGTTTTAGTTCCATGGCTTAGTAGCTAAATGCTAATTAATATGTAACATGCCTCTTTATATTAAAAAAAAGTATCGTAGTTGTTATTATTATGGTTAATATCGCATATCACATTCTGTAATTTCACGACCGTTTCCTGCGGTGAGTATCGAGTTTGTTCTTACGGAATAGCTCTTATTTTCATATAAGTACCAGACAGTCATCCCGTCTTATTTCTATGAAGAATTCATATCACAATTACATTGATTATTCATATTACTTTATTTATTTTATAATACATATCACAAACATGCATTAGGTATAAAACGCAGCGTCATTTTTATTTTTCTTTGATATTATATCGTCTTGCTTGGTTTCATTTCATTAATTTCCGCGTTCTTAATTCGAATAATGTAAAATATTTTTAATTGTATAATATTGTGCGTGTTTGTGCCAGTGTGCTTAAAAAATCCCTTGTATTATAATTTAAAAAAAAGTATTCAACGATTTACTTCTCCCCTTGGCAAATCACGCTAGAAAAAGAGGAAATCGTATTCATTTGCTGTATTGACATGACAGAATTGAAGAATCAGAAAAAACAAACATTTTTAACGTTACATAAAAACGTTGCATGAACTACACATTCTTCGGTTTTACTTTAAAAGACAAATCCGCCACAAAACCCTTAAATAAATAACCGAGATTATTCAAGTGTTTTCTATCAAATCACCCTAACGTTCCGTATATTATGACCAAATAATGGTACCAGCTGCTCCAGTTTGTGCGCCGGGTATCGTGCCAAAGAATGCATTTGGTTCGAAATACTCGTCCCATTTTTTTATTGCATCACTCGAATAACTTGGTGCAGGGAAACTTAGTGAGAAATTATTTCGGTACTAGTTCTCTGAAGTGTTGTTGTTAGCAGTCACATAAGTCAGGATATGCGGGCAGTTTAAATAGCGTCGTTAAATTTACTACAAACATATTCATATATCTTCAGTGTTACCAACGGTAATATAAAATTAATATATCTTATTGTATTAATTCTATGGCTAGTATTTTTAGCTCGTATTTCTTACTATATATTTTTTAATTTGTAATAATACATTTTCTTAAGATATTTTTGCACTATTGAGATTTATATTTAATTTATTTTTAATGCCAAATTTATGTTTTTGAGAGCGTCAAATAATGGGTACCAAGACCAATTTAATGCACCATCAGCGACGTAAGTCTAAACCATCAATTTCCCGTACATAGACATCATTTCCGCAAACATTCCTGACTTCCGTTCCATTAGGGACAAGCAATCTTTCATCATTTGAGTCATGACTGAAGTTACGAAGTTCTTACTATTTATAATGCCAGTGAAGTTTTAATGTTTGGCTTCGTAATAACTGAGTTAACTCAGTTTAAATGAAAGTGGATTTTATATCATTAACTTGTTATTATTTGTTTATGTTGCTAATCTATAAAGACTTCCTGTGTATTATTTTTAATAAGATATAAAAATCTAATATCTCTAATAACAGTCTTATAATAACCGTTATGTGATATTAACGTGTAGAATTGGCATAAGTTTATTGCTAAAAAAGGTCATCGTCTAATTCCTTTACCTTGTTTAAGATTCTATTTTACAAGTAGAAAAAGTATTTTTAAAACCTAACAATACTAATCCAATAGGCATCAGTCATCATTACGAGGGGTTATTTAACAGATGGTTCGCTTTAATCGTAAACGGTCAATTTGATTCAATTTAGCTCAGCGTCGGTCCCCACTTTAGTTAGATTGCCTCAGACGGCAGGATATGGGCTAGGTGTTGATTTGCTCTTTGTTATAAATACGATAGCATTCACGTGGGATTATCTATCGGCAAAGATAATTTTAGAACGCTTATTTAATTTTATATTTTGTAACATAGTAGCGCCAGATAAATATCAACTCTATTTTATATCATACCTATATGAAATTATAAAAACCAGAAAAAAACATACCACCTAAAAATACAGGCAGAAAATTTTTTTCTTTGCCATGTTCAAACTTACCATACGTCCAAAAAAAACGAACGTCAAACGATCAAATGCAATAAATTTCAAACTCATGAATCACAATAATTTATTTCCTCGAAGTGTTCTAATAAAGTGCACAATAGGGCTAAACTAAGTGGCTATAGAACGAGGGGACTCGGCTGTACAACTCTTATTTAACGTCATAATGTATTCCGTAGTAACTTCCGACCTTCCTATGCATCGCGTGCGATAAGGGTTAAAGCACTGTTATGTTTACTACGCCTTTATTTATGGTAAACTTTGCAGTGTAGTGTAGCTATAATTACTGTTGTTGTTCAAAATGAACATTCAGTTTATTTTTAAACCAAGGCGCAGTCAAGCAAAGTATTGTTGCTTAATTGTTTTTTTTTATTGCTTTAGTGACGTCATATGACACAGATAATATCGGCAATGTCATCAACGATAGAAAATACACAATACAAATTGATAAAGGCACTCGGAATAACGTCAATTTAAAAAAAATGTAACGTAATCTAACACTAAAATTAAATAATTTTTTGGAGAGTTGGGAAGACCTACTTAGTAACATTTTTTAAAAGCTTAACTGAAGTTTAAGTTAAATTTACATTGCTTTAAAACTATTTAAAGGCTTAGAAGACTTTTTTGAATTATGTAGGTAGTAGTTCTCGAGATTGAGAATGCTAATATGGCGACCGGAGAGCCTACTAAATCTATAACTAGTTAAAGTGCCTAGTATTTTTTTGTAACTATGTAATATGACCCATAATCGTTCTTTTGTCTTGTTAATTTTAATTTACCTATCTTTTGTCTATATACGCTTAGTATTAATAAGTATAAATATATACTATGGGTATTTTAGACTAGACTTTTTATAGATTACACAAATAAAATGAGAAATACTATTTAATAATTTCAAAGCCATTTTCTTCACACCATTCGTTAATGTCATAATCGTTATGTATTATATGTAAATCCAAATTCGATATTAAAAATGGCAAATATTTTTAATACAAATATATAATATTGATGTCAATAACTGTCAGCAAGTGGGTTACAAATGTTGGGTCGTAGCCAATATATCCGTTCAGTCAAAACATTTGCTATTGAAAAGATTGGAAATTGCAAAGAAATATTTAATACAATTTTTATTTTTTTTGGCTTTTTCCTAAACATTATTTCGAGTTAATGTTTTTTTTTTATAGCATAGGTTCGCGGACGAGCCCCCTGATGGCAAGTGGTCACCAACGCCCATAGACATTGGCATTGTAAGAGATGTTCCATCCATCGCTTACATCGCCAATGCGCCACCGACCTTGGAAACAAAGATGTTATGTCCCTTGAGCCTGTAATTACACTGGCTCCCACAACCTTCAAACCGGAACACGACAGTACCAAGTACTGTTGTTTTGCAGTAGTATATCTGATGAGTGGGTGGTACCTACCCAGACGAGCTTGCACAAAGCTCTACCACCGAGTAAATAATGTATTGAAGGCTTGTTTTTTATTTTAATTAACGACAACAGTATTGCTTTCTATAAAAACATTTTAATTAAACAAACTTTTACCTTCATGCTTTTCTGCTTAAATTTTTTTAAATTACTTTTTATATATAAAGAATTAAGTTACAACAAGAAATTTTATTTATATATTGTAATCAATAAAAAAGTAGTGTTAATGTACCCATAGTATCTATTTATACTTATTAATACTAAGCGTATATATACAAAAAATATAGTCTTTTAACTTCTATATTGAAGTGTCTACGTCTATATGACATTCAGATAGATTTTAAGTATTTGCAATATGACGTGTTTGGCGCATAATACCAAATAAATCGTAGTACCTAAATATATATCGAAAATGAAAATCTTTAAAAATATTTATTGACAGACAGCCTCTACGTTTATAAATGAAATACTTCTATCTAAACAAATTACTTTTCGAGTTTTTCCATTCATCTTGTAATGAAACCTTAACATACAACATCTAATTAATTGACAATATATTTTTATGTATTCACTATGGTTAGACTTGTCATGTTGTTTTATTTAAAGTGAAGTATCTATGTACTTATAAGGTACAAGATTACTTTTTATCCTTATGTAAGTAGTAAAATGTTCTTATATATTACACAAAATCGCTTTACATCCGGTGTACTAATGACAACATTTTTTTTTTTAATAGTGATTTAGCAGACATCATATCACATATCTAGGAAAACGATACTTTGATACGCACGCCCTACGTTTTATCTTTTATTTATTAATTACAGTAACAACCTGTGAATGTCCCACTGCTGGGCTAAAGCCTCTTCTCCTCTTTTGAGGAGAAGGTTTTTGGAGCTTACTCCAACACGCTGCTCCAATACGGGTTGGTGGAATACACATGATCTGATCATGATCACAATCATTTATCAATGCAATGCAATATCACATTCGCATTAATACATTAATTAAATGCCTATAAAATAATCATACGATATTTTGTGGACATTATTTTCGGAATGAATTGCTTTAGACTTTATTGAAAGTCATCAAAATCGAAGCTATTATGTAAGTCGAGCAACAAGACGTGTTAATAGCAATTTGCCTCCACCTTCTAAAAGGCGTTGCTACACATGATTAGTGCTAGCATTTCTCGAGAACCATTTAATTAGCTGTTGCAACGTTCTATGTTCAAGTAATCTTACCTTAGCAGTTCTGCATTGATTTTCAGTCAAATTAAAACGTGAAAGTTATGATTCGTGACTCTTACGCTCTTTTTAATGTCATAAATATAAATCTACATCAAATTAATTTGAATTCAACCTTATTTGGCCTGTATAACATGAATATGAAATAATATTAAGTGTAATTTGTGTTCCGTAAACATAATTTAGTTGTTACCAAAAGAAATGCTGACACGCATTCGTTTATATATATATATTATATCATATTAATACAAGTTAATTTACTCCATATTATACATTAATAAATTTTATTGACATATATAATTCCTATTAAATTCAAGTAAAATAATAATTAAAACGGTTAAAATACAAATTAACAAAATCATCTAAGATCATATTGTGACGTCAAACAATATAGAAAATGTTGAGTAATTCATATAAATGTTTACCATATAGCATAAATTATTATTTATATGTACCAAAATTCAAAAACGAAACTGTACATGTATTACATAAAAAGCTATTCCCATTATTCTTGAAATCCTATTTGATGATGTCAAGGATATTCGAGGTCAGGTATGTCACGCGATGCCACGCCCTCAAACTCGATACAAACCCGAATAAATTTCTGAAATGTAAACTTCAATAAATTCTCCTTTAAACATTTCTTTTGAGAAATTATAAATCGTCAACTATAAAACTAAGAGGTATTAAAGACTCGCTCTAGGGAATGCCATTGTTATCCTCTGAGGAAAAAATAACAACCGCAAATGAAAAAAGACAATGGACAAAGGAGCAATACTCCTTCTGAGGTGCAGTATTTTCAACTGAAAAGCTCAACTGAAAGGACGTGTGCCATCATTGCAATGAGACGTTTCCACGCATTGTTGAAGACACTAGAAATTGGTAGTAAGGGTGTGTGAACGCATGCGCAAAGCCCAAGGACACGGACCGTACCTCAGTCTGGCGGGAGGCATCGCCGCGGCCACCTGCCTAACAAATACTTACCTCAAGATGAGGAGCGCCGCATAGGTGAACTCGCGAGACCGACCGAGCCCCGCATGCCGGATCAAGCAGCGACCACCGGCCGCAGAGCAACCATAAGCACCGAAGCCCCGAGGGCGCTCCGATTCAGTCTCGTAATTCAATTTTGACGTTCGATAAGCAACGTTATGCTGATTTGATTGGAAAGCGCTTTCCGCTTGGATATTGCAGCTTGCTTTACTTCCTCTCGGTGGCTCCGCTTTGTGTAGATGCTTTATTTGTTTCTCGAAATTAATTAGGTATCAGATGTTAGTAATATAAGACTTACGTAATCTATTATGAAGTCACTGGTGCAATGTATGATAATACTATCAGTATGAAGAAATAGTTCATAAAGGACAGACCTATTGTGGAAAAGTTTTTAGTGAATATGACTTGCTGGGAAAGCGTAGGATTACTCGGCCCTTGTGCGCTTCTCGCCTCATCTGACTTTAGGGTGAGTCCAATACCAATAAACTCAAGGTCGTTTATACGTCCGTACAAATAAAAGTAACATTTATAAAAAAATATTTTAATGACATATATCCGCTCATAATAAAAAATAACGAATCTACTTTTATGCAGTTTCATTTAAATACAAAGTACTAAAAGCAAAATAACGGTATATTTAATCTTTTGATAAACGATACTGACGTACTCCTCGATTTATTTATAGATCAAATAAAGATACGGCCAGTTTTCATAAACAAGTCAATTAGTGAAATGTGTAACAAATTTATTATCATACAGAAAACATATTCTTATTAGGTAAATATTTACTTTTCTTAACGATTTCTAAGTCTAGCGAGTATGATAACTCATTCAAGCAGTCAGTATTATTATGTTTTACTTACGTCTCGCATCTTTAGTTAAAATGGTGTCGATTGTGTTACTGACGACCGAAGAAATCCTTCAACGAAACAAATATTGGAAATGTCTGGATTCTGTTTGGATTACGCAAGAAATGGAACCTTTTGAAGATGTCAAACCGGAGCACATCTACTCTAAACCTCTTACTAGGGATATATATTACGCAAAGTATCCAGAAATACCGAGAAGCGAATCAGAAGACGAAATCTCATTCACTGTTAATGGTTTTAAAAACAAGCATCGAGAATGGAAATCAAAAATTTCCATTAAAAAATTTGAATTACAACGAAGAAATATTTCGAATTCATCTTTAAGTACGAAATCTGGAAACAATAATTCTATTACAAATGACATTACCAAAAGAATAACCTCTTTTAATAGGGAAAATAAAGAAAATATACCGAAAACTTTTAAAGATAACGATGAAAGAGTCCGAGATTTCTTCAAACGCTTAATAGAAAATGTGCCACCGCCGCCAATTTTGGATGAAGACTTCATTAGTGAAGATGGACATAATGCTATTATTAAACCACATCACCAAGATATGGAGGACATCGATATACCAGATTATGCAGACTTTGAAAACGATAGAATGTGTCATACAAACAATGAAAAATCAATAAATCGTCGCACGTCTACTTTAAAGAAATCAAATATAAATAAAATAAATTTTAATGAGAGCTCATTTTATTCAGATTCAGATGAATTCGAATCATGGTATGAAACTATTTACGGAGTGTCGGGTTTCATGGAGATGACAGAAAATGGAATAAACTCAAATCAATTGACAAACGAATCTGATTATTTCATTTCTTGGACTGAAATTATAGATATGTGTGGAATTAGTGACAGCGTTTTAAAAAGCAGGGAGGCCTTGGAGAGCGAAAACTTGATCAGTCAATCACATTCTGTAAATAACAGCGTATCAGATTTATCTGATGATAACGAGGAAACAGCTTACGCCAAATTCGCTGTTAATAAATTACGCCAGTCATTAAAAATCAAAGGACAAATTCGTGATTCGTCTTCAATAGAAAATCTAAATAATGAAAACGTTGAATTATTAAAACCAAATATAGCTCACATTGACCCCTCCCTGTATCGAATATTTTACGGTGTAGCGCCAAATGATGAAGTTTAGTAAATTTTCCGCTACAATAAGCAAGAAGTTTCTGCATTTATATTATATAACTCTCTTATAATTAATAATTGTTTATATTTATTTTAATATACATAATTATCGTTATTACAAACACATCTATAATATATTATTGCCTTAATTCATGTTTTTTTTTTTAAAATATGCGTATGTTTTATCGTAAGTAGTTTTTTATTACAATTATTGTAATAATTTTTAATTAACTCTTGACTTAACTTTTTTAAACTTTTACAGCCTCCAGAAAACGAGTTGCAGAAGAATTCCGACCGCGTGCTCTCAGAGCACGAACTGCGGGTCCAAAGGTCACTGCAGAAACTCAATGTGCCGGAATGGTATGTTATATAAATAAACACATTTAGAAATATCTCAACTCTATATATATGTGTGTATATATATAAATTTCTTAATATATTTGTGCAAAACCGCTCATCATCATTAAATCATGTCTGAATTTTAGTCAGGCGACTATTTCCTAAGACTAATCTGTACGTTAGGCATTCAATGGCACGATAGTGCAACACTGCACCCGACTAAGGTCCTTTTATCTTATTGGCACCATTGATAAAAACCAGGATCTCAGAATCTGCAATTAGACACTACAGCAACAAGACATTCTGTGATTTTAAAAGTGGTTATAATATTAGCAATTTATTTATGTAAAATTTTCAGTCAGTGGTAAAGAAAATATTTGTAATTGTTGTTACAATGTTAGGTAACTAACAGTACAGTAACACACGCTCTTCGTTGTGCACTATGTATGCTGTATATTAAAATTAACGAGGTATTAATTGTAGCGTAATGCGCACATGACTTAATGAACATCATTACTAATGTTTCGCTAGAACCATTTCATAATAAGAATTTAAGAATAAATTTATCTTTTAAGACATAAAATTAACTATGCAATTTATATATAAATTAATTAAGGATAGACTACAAGTCTTTTCAAGAGTATCTCAATAGACCAGAGTTTAATTATATTGAAAGTTGATAGAAAGATAAACTGCGCTTTTGAAATATTGACTGACCTTTCACTAACGTAATTCTCTAGTTTTATACTTTAAACGAACCCGTCACAATAAAATCTGTGCTGTATTTTTTCTCGCTGTTCCCTTTCAGAGTAATTAGGTTTGAAACTATGCTCTCATGATTCACTTGCATAGAGTTATTTATATAAGTAAAACTAAATTATTATTTCAGGTACAAAAATGCGCCAGCCCCTCGAGAGGGCTTCCTCCTCCGCAAACGGTTATCTGACGCTTCGGCGTCAGCGACTCGTTGGAGTGGACTCAACTCTAAAACCACATCGCTCGGTAGTCTCGGCGCGAACGCGCAGCCTCCACCGCCCCAGCTATCTCCACACACCACCAGTTTCGGAAGGTGGTCGACAAGCCGACTTAATTCGAATCAAGTTAGTAGTTCTCGTATTCTATTTCTAAATTTATCGTATATTATAGGGTTTTCCATTAAGGGCGCTTGATCGTGCAGAACTTCCATCGTAGCGTGTGCTGTGTGGCACGTAGCGCCGTCCTGTTGAAACCACATGTTGTCCAGATCCATATTCTCGATTTCAGGCCAAAAGAAGTTGGTTATCATCGACCGGTATCGCTCATCATTGACGGTGACGGCCACACCATTATCGTTTTCGAAAAAATACGGACCAATCACGCCTCCGGCCCAAAATCCGCACCAAACAGTCACTTTCTGCGGGTGCATTGCCACTTGGTGAACCTCGTGTGGATTGGTCTCGTCCCAAATACGGCAATTTTGCTTGTTGACATAGCCATTCATCCAAAAATGCGCCTCGTCGCTGAAGATGATTTTTTTGCCAAAATCGGCGTCAACTTCCAACTGCTCTAATGCCCAGTCAGCGAACACACGGCGCTGTCTATGGTCATTAACCTTGAGCTCTTGGGTCAGCTGGATCTTGTACGGGTGCAGGCTCAAGTCACAACGCAAAATTCGCCAAGTTGTCGTCTGCGAAAGGCCGAGTTCCTGTGCGCGACGCGGAATTGACTGCCGCGTATTTTCGAGGACACTGTCGCGCACAGCGGCGATATTCTCGGCAGATCTCGCGTTACGTTGACGCACGGGAACCAGCTGATTGTTAACTGACCCGGTTGACTCGAATTTGTCCACCAATCGACGGATAGTCGACTCGGCAGGACGATCATCGCGACCGTAAAACGGGCGAAGTGCGCGGAACGTTGCTCGAACTGAAGACCCATTTTCATAAAACAATTTTATGATTTGCACGTGCTGCTCGACACTGTAACCTGCCATGGTGGTTTGGGAGGACGGAATGAATACAACACACTGCATTTGACAGCTGTCACTCAAACAACATGGCCGCAATCAGCTGTCAAAGTTCAAGCGTCCCTATTGGAAAACCCCTTACATATCAAAACTAAAAATACCTTTCTTGCAGTCTTATCAAATTAAATAAAAACTTACCTTAGACTAATATATATTAATATAAATAAAGCCAAGCTTACAAGTGTATATATTACTTTCAGACTTCACCGTGCTCTTCAACACGTAGCAGCATCCGAGGCACAAGCCCATTGTGCTCCCCCTCTACTAGGTCTTCCTTCAGTGCACGACAGCCGTACCTGGGCTGGAGAAGTCAGGAACGTCTAAATACCACACCACGCACGCCACACGAAAGGTAAATTATCAGCCAAAAATTATAAATTCAAAACAATTTACTACGAAATCAGACTTAAAACTAATCGATACGTTACCGGCAACGATGCTTTACTAATATAGATATCTGATATCTTAATGATATCTGACTGATGATGAAACGAGTAATCCAAAGGTGCTGCTCAATGGAAACGCATACTAACCCTACAAATCACCCAAAACATTTTAAAAGAAATACATGAAAAACGAGCTATTATTCATAAATGTCATAATTTTCAGGCTAGCATCATCCCTTCTTCAGCAAGCAGCATCAGCAAAGGCATCTGAAGAAATCCAATCTTCGATCAAAGAGGTCACATCAGCGATAGTACACTACGTATCGGGCTTGGAGCCGGCCAACGGAGACGTGGACAGGCAACCCTCGCCGAGGTCCAGTCAGAAGTTGTATTGGCTGGAAAGTTCGTTTGTTGGTAAGTTGTAATATATTATATTAAACAATTGTGGTCGTATTTTTTATTTAAATATAACAGTGTAAAATATGAATAATTTTAAAAATGTCAAATGAAAATATTTTTTCTTCGGTTTCAATTGTTTTTCGTAATTTTATTGTTTTATTTTGTATTATCTGTCTCTTAAATTCCATTAACTTTGATGACCTAAAATATATTAAAAACCTTTGAAGAAATACTATGTAATATATAAGGACATGGTTACGTTTTAACTCAACACGTTCTTAGATAGATAAATAAAGTCGATCTTCAAATAAATTTGTTGCAGGTACAAAGCCTCTAGAGTCGCCACAAACACCGTTGGTGGTGACGGAAGCGCTCCCCCCTCCCCACCCTCGTCCGCCTTCATCGCTTCGCCTCGAGCACCGCGCGGCGCCCGGTGAGCGAGCGTGACCACGCTACACCGTACATTGCAGGTTTTGATAACTGATCCAAGCAACATTCCCTCCACGAAACGGCAATGTATAGCAAACAGCTGGAAAGAACCAGTCGAGTCCGTGCTTTGTTGAAAAGTGTTATCTATTTAGTACCTGAACTGTTCACTTCTTCCGAACGGAATTTATGCATTTAGCCTTCGAGATCTAAACCTGCAGTGTCCTTAACTTTATGTTATGTTAATACTCTGTGCGTTAATTTTTGTGCTGTTCTATGTTTTTTAGTTATCTGTGGAATGGAATCGTAAAGTTTTCGAACTGTTTAGGATTTCATTTTATAAAATGTTGTGTAATTGAGCTTTATAGTCTGTATTTAAGACTCAGGACCATTATACGTATATTTTGTAGTATCGTTGCACTTTGGACACATTCGTTATATAAGTGAGCGCAGTTTTATGCTTTACAGCAAAGAGCACTGGCTTGTAGTGGCTTGAGAAGTTTTATAGCATATTTAATATTTATATACATTTATATATGTTTAATGGCGGTAGCTATTTATTTAATCTATTGACATTGTGAAGCTATTTATTTTATTTGACGATTTTATGACGACTGGAACCCGCCAAGTTTATTAAGATTTTCTTTTTTTTTTTTTTAATAATAACTATGCATTTCTACTTTTTATTAAAGTTCATTGTTCGAAAATTCGCTGTAAAGCTATCAAGCTTATCAAACATGTCATTTCAATCCACAATACTTGCACAATCTATATATTTAAAGAGTAGTCAATAGATAATATTTTATTGCCATAATTGTAATCTGAATTAAATCTGACGAGGAAACCAGTTTTTTTTAATTGTTTTATCATAAAATGTACAGAGTAAATTATTTTGTTTGTGTGTTTATTTTGTTAATGCAAATCTATATTAATTAGTTTTAATGCTAGTAAATAAATTAGTAGTTTTGTAAATACTATATCACATATATAATATTAGGTGCTAATTTTCTGTTACCTACTTATGTCTTATTTAATTTTCATCGTCATTTATATTTTAGTCATTAGTCACAAAACATCAAAATATATAACAATAAATTGCCTGAATATATTAATATATATGTATAATAGCACAAGGCGACAGTTATCAGAACCATGATATTATGTGGTGGTGAGAAGTGACACAGACCGTAGTCTCATAAATCCAAGTTCCTTCTACTTAAATCACCTCGTAATTTATATTTGGGACTAAAAATCCCTGAGTAAATTATACAGGTTCTGATTAGGTTAGAAATTAACGTTTCGCGTACAAAATTCGCACAGCCGAAATATAAATCCGAAAAATACGCCCCGATTATAATTTAATCAACGATAAACTTATATAGTCTTAATTTACGAAAATCAATATAATTTATCTGTGACAAAATCTCTATATAGTCTGTGCCTCTGGTTATGAATATCTTGTACTAGAAAAATATATGTGGTAAATGGAAAATATCTGGCGCCATTTTCTAGATACAACTAGTTATCATTTTAATTCATTAGCTCTCTACACAATCGTCAACTTTAAATAGTACCTAAAATGTAAATGAATACGTAGACATAGATTAAAATTAAAATTTAGAGAATCTCTATCAAATCATTTGTGACCGTTAAAGATTTGTGTATGTCTCCATTACATTTTAAATCATTGTATGTACCTTTTAAGTTAAACATTACTTTTAATGATTATTAAATATATTCAGATTTATTTAATTTTTTTTTTGTTTTATTTTTATTTCTGTGGAGGTTATCGTTTTTTTTTATAAGTGCTCGTTTTTTATCGTAGTATAGAGTAAGCTTAGGGGTGACCTAATGAGACCGTAGCTATTTTATTATTTAAAAAGGTGTTCGATAAAAAATGGAAAAAATGAAAAAAAAAATAACCATGGTAAGTACATATTACTATTTGAAATTAGAAAAAGTCACATTGTCCTGTTTTACTGCACCTGTAACAGACTTTTTTTATATTTAATGCTTACTAAAGTTATACTTAAAATTATATTAAAATATTTTAGTTTTTAGTATCGCCATTTCCTGAATTTAAATTTTTTTGTAATATTTTTTATTTAAACCCTTATCATTTCAAATTACATTTAAACTACCCTCTTTAAAGTATATATTTCGTTATTAAAATAATAATAATAATAAACAACGATGATTGAGTCCAAGTTCATATAAAATCTTGAAATATAATAATTAAAAATGGAAACGTGTAAAACTGAAACCAACTTGCCGTAACTGACATATTCCATAATTACAGACTGGCAAGATTCCCAGCGTTCCCTAAACCTCGGTATAACCAGGCCTTCCCCGGGATCCACGACCCTTGAAGACGTTTTGGACTCTCTTCTTGGCCTCCCTTCTCAACCAACAAGGATACCGACTCCTCAACCAAGTCCAAGGAAATCAGCGAGTCCTTACTACCTGTTAGGTGGAAAGGTATAATTTTCAAAATGCAGACGTCATCACCTCAATAGTTAAATAAAAGTTACAGAAAAATGATAATCATTTTAATATATTATGAACGCAAAATTCTTCAATAAATGCATCTCAATTCGACTTCATATTTGCAAAACTACTGGAATAGCTTAATAAAGTTTACTTATAATCATTAAAAGTAAACATAAGCAACATAAAAAAAACAAATTATATAAATTTATTCGGTATTTCCCATCTCCCAACTATTCCAGAGTCCGCGGTATGAACAGTTGGCCAGTAGTGGGCACAGCAGCATGTCCCCAGCCTCCCGCTTCATCAGCACGCCCAGCGAGGGACCGAGCTCCTTCACCGACCCTAGTCCCGACCACGATCGAGCAGGTAGGAACGATATGTAAGTCAAAGCCGTTCCAATTTTTTATATTTGTCTTACCTTAACACGCATTTTTTGTCCTCTACGTGACTATTATGCCTTGCTTTAACAGTCGGTTAAAATGAAAAAAAAAAACACGCAACTACATGGATGTATAGCGGCAACAAGGTATTTCAATAATTTTGACCATTATCGTCCTTCGTCCAAATAGTTGGCACCATTTCTTCCAATCTCATTTTACATGACTTTTGGGAACCCTATTTTGTAAAATAGATTACCTTTTATTCAAAATATCTTCGTCATCGCTGTGAGTTTTGCATGATTCCATGTAATAGATTAGAATATGTATAGTCCCCGAAGCATGCTGTTTTGTCGTGTAGCATCTTGACTTGATTTCACGATTTATGTTTATTTGCAAAAATGGTCCTGAGTCTTTGAAGTTATCGAATAATAAAATACATATTTTATTTTATTAATTTATCGAATTTGCAGGGACGGATACAGTTGATGTTCCGGTTACGATGCAAGAATCCAGACGTTCGAGATCGGCTCAGAGCGAACATTCTCGAAGGAGAAGTGAGCCATTCGCCCATCCAAGTGCTTCCCTAGACCGCCGCACGAGCCTCGACGCTGGAGCCCTGCGATCTGATCACCATCTTACCCACCACGATTCCAAAACCTCCCTCGCTTCTTTACAAACCGAAAATAGCACCGACGAAGGTTTCGTTAAATGCAAATATTCGAAATGTTCCTCCCGCGCACCTCACGCAGATGCCAAAAGACATTACAAAACCTGCCACAACTGCACAACGATGTACTGCTCCAAGGAATGTAGACGAGCTCACTGGGAGAAGCACAGAAAAGTTTGTCTACATTCGCGAGCGAGCACGCTGTGCAGGCAGATAATTTCAGCGGCAAAGGAAGATGTCAATTCCTTGCACCAAATCAGTACAATTGCTCATAAAGGATATTTAGCACAAGGAAGGGGAGTCGTGAAGATCTTCTTCACCAGTCCCGAAGCAGCGGAAAAGTTTACCATCCACGGCTATCAGTATTTGAGCGAGCCGGAGTTCGTGAAGTGGACGTCCCTTCAACCTAACGAAATGGGCGCGGAATTGTACACCGAAGTGGTAAAATTGTGTAAGGCATAC
Organism: Nymphalis polychloros; assembly: GCA_905220585.2. NCBI lineage: Eukaryota > Metazoa > Arthropoda > Insecta > Lepidoptera > Nymphalidae > Nymphalis > Nymphalis polychloros. Next base: position 3,246,995 of record HG992246.1, on the reverse strand, counting down.
AACCCTGAAACGAGAGTTATATTATACGTAGCTGTCTGCATTATCAGCGAAGTGCCAACGAAAGGTGCCGTCAAATGGGAAAGACAGATGGTGTCGAGGTGCGCAAAATTACGTCTCAGTAAGTCCGTATCCTCGGCGATACAGGAACAGAACCGTAAGCGAAACCGAAGAGACAGTAAAGGCACGCCCGAAGATCGCGAAACTCTCATCCTAACATCGAAGCTGACGAACGCCGGCGAGAAGAACGCGGCGACGGCGCACAAATTCAGAGAAATATGTTTTAAAAATATAATAAATGAGCTGGAAAGTAGAGGCGTGGTTCTGAAAAAGCATTTCCCTGAAGTATATTCGAGGTTGGCTGCCTACGTGGACGGCACGAGCGATAGATTCATACCGATGACGATATACCCTCGGAACGCGACCAGTGGCAAGTCGTTTGTGTGCGTGATCATGCCCGACAGTGATACGGACAGTACTCCTGTAGATGGGAAGGTGGTCACGGTGGACGTCGGCGTCGACCGTTCCAAACATCAGTTGTCGACACCGATGTGATCCTTAAGTTTTACCCATTCGATATCGAGGGTATTGTATATATTTCCGCTGGATTTTTATAAGAAGAATAACATCGCTCAAAGCTGTATTCTTATGAGAAATTGTCTAAGATTTTTGCTGATCGTTTGATATTCTCTTCTCGTCTACGTTTAATGAATCTCGTATGTGGATTGATGTTGAATGTTCTCTTTATATATTTATTAAATACATTTTTCTTAACTATATAATGTAGGAAGCGTGTAAGCCTTCTGGTTTTATCACAGATTAGGAAACATATAATACTAATTTGTAAATTAAACGCGGGTTTATTAAAGACAAATATTATTGAATAATTTATCGATAAATATATATTAATAGTGTAATTATTAGAGAAATAAAATATTGCCTTTGAAATAGCTTGAAGTTTAGTTAAATATATATTATTTGTTATAAATTATATGATCACATTCCATGTTGTTGCTTAGAAAATTTACAATTGCGTTAGAGTAAAGAGGAGAATTTGCAGTGAAAAAAGGTTGAGCGCAAATTCTATGGAAAATTGATTTTAATTTTCGCCAAAGGATTGGAATTATTAATAATACATCGTTTTAAAATTTGACAATACTTTATAAGAATATTTAAAAAAAATACCAGAACTAAAGTTTTTCAAGTATTATAAAAAAGATTAAAACTTTTATATAAAGCTTATAAGCTTTTATAGTTATGTTTGAAAATGTATGAAAATAAAACAAACAATTTCTTCTATACTTACTACATACACATAACTAGAAAATTTCATTATATTTTTATTTTATAAAACATAAAAATTTATCATTTCCAAATTAATTTAATTTAATTTATGAAATTAATTTTAATACTTATATATTATGAAACAGAGTATAAGTGTATGGAAAATAGAAGCAATACCTAAAATGGATGAATGTTGCACTCATTATAAAAGCTGATAAAGAATTACAGACTGCTGTGGCATGCAATGTATGCATTTTAATATAATAATCATTATAAACATTATAATCCACATGTCATTTGATATTAAAATTTACAGATTAAAAAAATTAAAAATATGAAAAATGCAGCACAAATGAATGTTATTATAGTCTCGATTAATAGTGCCAACCTACTTATAACTTATTAACTAATGTGTGCTTAATATTTAAGAAATACCTTTTTAAATTCCGGTACTAGATTTGAAAAAAAAAAAAAACTCGATTACGAATTTTAGATAACACAATCTATAGTCGGCAGATAAATGAGATGCTAAAAATATACTTATGAGGTCTGTAAAATGCTGCTTTATTAACATTTACTGCATTTGTTAACTATGATTAGTATATAATAATCTGTTATAAATTTTAAAAAAAATATACAATATGCATTTAAGCAAAACAAAAAGACTATTTAAATCCTTTATATTTTTGCGTAATAATGCATTCGATATATTAATAGTTTTTATATCATAGCAAACTCATACTATATATTTAAATCTTTTTAGGTAGTTTAATGTTTAACCTTTTATGTTGTTATATTTCAGATATTGTTATTGTTGTCATATTATTGAAGTGTTCAATTTACAAAATGAGTTCTTTATACGCATATTTAGTATAGATTAAAAAAACATGCAATTATGTCAAGTTATACAATCTGTGTTCTTATGTGTGGCTATGCTAGATAAAAAAAATATTGGACCGAGCTAACAATATAGGTGCTTCGTGCCTCGCCATAATTCATAAAGTTATCGCTATTTTTATGAATAATTATGTGTGGCACATTGTACATTAGGGCTTTATTTTTAATATTTTCAATATGACTAAATAGCGATAAAAAAGATATTTAAATATTTCTCTATTAAATTGTCTATTACGCAAAGGGCATAGCCAGGCCTCGCTTTAACGAGAGGCGGGCGGTGTTCGAAGTCAGAGAAAATAAATGAAATTCTCTGAATTATTATATATCTATGTATTCTAAAGAAAATTAATATTCGGATACTTATTATGGCAACCAAGATGGGCTGTGAAGCATGCCACGGTCCTTGCCCCAATGTGGTTACGCTCTTGCTGTCAACAATGTGTTAAGTAAAACGTGTTGTTAAAAATAAAGCTCTTCAAACATTCCATTAATGTAATGATAATAAATATTTTAGACAATTTAAACTCTTACTGTACTTATTTATAATGTCTATAATTAAATGCCTCCTGAAAAGATATTTCATATATTGATATATTCATACTGTTACCATATCATTTGTGTTTCATAGTCTGGTATTATATAGATTTTTTTATCTAGTTGTCCCTATGATGTATTTCAAATAAACAGTGCGGCTATATATTGTTTTATTTAAACTTATCATGAAAAAAAATATAACTTTATTTTTGTTAAAGAAATAGTATTTAATAATGATAGAATTATAATATTTATATTTAGTTTATGTGTTCAAAACACACTCAATTATGTTCCCATGGCTAAACTAAGGCTTTTTTTTATGATAGATTTAAATTTTGTTTACGGCGAGCCAAGCGCGTAATTATTAATAACGAAATCATTTCAAATTTAAGGCAAATTTTATAGTGGCGTATGAAATGTAGTTTAAATGGATAAAACACGTGAACTGAAGATGACGTATTCAAAGGGTCGGCCGTTATTGAGCATAATTAAATTACTGTTGACTTAACAATTTGTAATTTTAATATCCCGTCCTGAAAGAATACATAGTAGGTGTGATCGTCTTTCGAATAATATTCGGGAACCGCGTAGAGGAGCAGATTGGTGGATTAAACTTCAAATATTCCGTAAAAGGTGACCACTTAAATAACACCAAGTATATTAAACTATTCAATTCAATTTATGTTTTTGCATAATAATGCATTGGATATATTGATAGATTTTTATATTATAAGCGACTTCGATATAGGACGACATAGACGGGAATTGTCTTGTATATTACCACTCACTAATCAGATAATGTTTTTTTTTATAATTAATAGCATTATAGCCAAATGATGGCAAGATAACAAAGGATGATGATGAAATTTTATGAAAAACAAAAGCTACATACCTAAAGAACTTCTTGGAATAATTACTGAACGAAATTCTGACCTTTGACTTTGACATTAGTTTGACATTTACACAAATGTTTCCATTGGATTCTGATTCTGTTCTGTCTGAAGAGCGAAAAACGTAATTTTTATTTTTATTGCACTCTAGTTACGAAACTAACGTGCACTCGTTTCTAATAAGTGTTTTTTTTTAAATATTCTATTTCATATTTGATCTAAAATGGTGTCTTCGTACGTTATTTACACAGCTGTGCCTATTTCCGTCGTAGTTGCATTAGGTTTAATACGTAAGTGGAGATCAAGAAGTTGGGCTAAATGTACAAGCAACACTTGCTTGAGAGGTAAAACTTTCCTCATTACTGGAGCAAACAGCGGAATAGGCCTGGAAACAGCGAAAGCTCTAGTTAAGAGGAAGGCGCGAGTTATTTTTGCTTGTAGAGATATCGATAAGGCAAAACAGGCAATTGCTGAAATAAGAAAAGAACAACCCATAGGGGGCGAACTGGTAAGGATAAAAAACAATACTTTTAAAATTATATGTTTAATAAATTTATGTATCAACACTTTTAAAAAGGGTTTCTTTGTCATTAAAAAGCAAATAGAGGCAACAAAAAGCAATAACAAAGTATTCTTAATAAATATTACTTTTCAGGTGTGAACAATTATTTATATAATCTTAATATAAATATAGAATATTTCTTTTTAGATTCCTATGCAATTAGACCTTTCATCTTTTGAATCAATTGAGAAGTTTGTTGAAGTAGTTAAGGCTGGTTTCTACAAAATTGATGTTCTAATTAACAATGCTGGTGTCTCAGTTCCCCTAAAACAGGATCTAAAAACAAAAGAAGGTTTTGAGATACACATAGGGGTCAACCATTTGGGGCATTTCTACCTTACAAACTTACTTATTGATTTATTAAAGAAAGCATCACCGAGCAGGTAAAAAGTATTTATAAAAATCAACACATTCACAAGTATATAATTCTTTGTATATATAGAAGGATATAAATATAAATTCACTGGCAACAATACAACAATATAGATTGTTGTATCTTTAACAGTTAAAAATAGCACAATGTAGTTTCTTTGTTCTTTTAAATTGAATAACAATTTAAAATTTAAATAAATTAAATGTTTTTAGAGTTTAGTAAAAATAGTTCACTTAATTGAATAGTTGAATTAGTCAAACAGAAAACATCATGATATGTGAGTGATATTGGCCATGTGGGCGCTTGGATAGTCTCTATTAGTATGTGCCACTAAGACTAGCCAACTGCCCAGGGTATATTAAAGTGCACAATCATAAGTGCACTACACATAGTGCAATGTGATGGCATAACATTATTGGAGAGAGATATTTTTGAAGAGTGGATGTGTAGCACTGTTAACTCACCAACTCTGATAATTCCTTTAAAGAAAATCCCATTAAGCAACAGAATAAAGCAGTCATTTAAGGAATACGACAACCAATCTCTGAATTCTTTAAAGTGGTGTAAAGTTTTTGACCAACAGTGTTAACGACTGTTTCATGCTTGCTTGTATGACCAATCTTATTTGATAATAAATTAAATAAAAACAAATCTTAAACATATAACTTTATTCTATTATATATCCTGTTGACTGGATAAAAAGGATATGCAGGCATAAGGCTATATACTGTGACGATAATTTTTGTAAACAATTAATAATTCAACTAACAATGGTTATATATCCAAGAGAGAAAAAAGTTCTGTGTCCATGTTTTGTATCCATTCCATTCATATCCATTGCATTTTTTTAATGAATTATATTTGGTACATTTATGATTAGTAGTTCTAAGCTTCTTATGTATTTCCATATTTGCTTATGCAAATACTATATTCAGTATTCAAATCTAAATATTAATAAATTGTGGCCCTATTGTAACTTTAAACATTTTTAGAGTTGTCATTGTGTCATCAACATTACATGAAAAGGGAAAATTGGACTTTGGTGACTTGAATCTAAGAGCTGAAATCGAAGAGGCGAAGAAAGGCAAGAGTTTCCGTCACAATGCTGGCTATTGTAACTCTAAGCTGATGAATGTTTATTTCGCACGTGGTTTGGCAGCCAAGTTGAGAAGTGAAGGGGTCGATGTCAATGCATGCTGCCCTGGATTCTGCTATACTAACTTATTCAGGTAAGTACTTGAATTGTGTATCCTAATCAATATTATCATTAAATTTTGATTACACCTACCCCTCACATGGACCGAAACTAATATGACATACATACAAATATGTAAACTGTTGGTAAGTATTCACTTTTTTTTTTATAGCATAGGTATGTGGATGGGCATATGCTCCACCTGATGTTAAGTGGTCCCCAATGCCCATAAGCATTGTAAGAGATATTAAGCATCGCTTACATCGCCAATGCGCCACCAACCTTAGGAACTAAGATGTTATGTCCCTTGTGCCTGTAATTACACTGGCTCACTCACCCTTCAAACCGGAACACAGCAGTACCAAGTACTGCGGTTTTGCAATAGAATATCTGATGAGTGGGTGGTACCTACCCAGACAAGCATACACAAAGCTCTACCACCAGTGAAATATTAATTAATCGGAAACTCGAGAATAGGAATTTTGTGACCAATGTAACCGCTTCATAATATATATTTTTTAATGTGAATGTATCCTCGTAAAAACATTAATGATTACTTTTCTTACTGAAAATTTCAATTTTTTTTTTATGATCATTTTCTATTTGAGACTTTTTTTTTCTTAATTGTAACTACCTACAGTTATTACGAAATATTCTTCAATTAGCGGTCATATGAACACTCAAGTACATTTTTATCTGTGTCACAATATCTCATGCACGTTATTCTTATCTGTGATAGATTGATTTTGTATTGAACTTGAAAACACATAACAAACATTATGATTTATTTTTATAACTAATGCTAAACTAAGTTTCTTGTCGATTCTTTTCGGTAGCGTATTTTAAGGAACAAAAATATCTGCCCTTTAAATAAAAATAAAAAGTATAATATTGTTAATTGTTAATGGGTGACAATTATGAAAATCGCCTAGGCTGCCACCCTTATGAGACATGCCACCTCTTTGACCATAGAATAAATATGCTACTCGTTCCTCATGATAAAGGAATTCGAATAAACAATTCGAAAGTGCCTGTGAGCTTACTTGAATAATTTAATATAGAAATTTAATGCTGATTTTTTCTTTTTGTTTCAGAAACTTCGTAAGATGGTACCATTACATACTGATGGCTCCTGTTGCATTCTTCTTTATGAGGTCAGCTAAACAGGTGAGTTGAGTTGTTAATATCATTAGCAAGTTCAGTACTTTGCCCTTGTGTAAATTTAGGGTGACCATAAATGTTCCTTTATTCGTGAACCTTATCTCGTTGATAAGGTGATTAATTAAATGGTCACCGTCTAAACGTGATATGATCTGGTGTCTATATGGTAACTGAGATAAGCTGAGTTTTATTTTATATTTTTACATATACGTTGGCGACTGTCAAATGAGTCATCTCATAGTGATACCCACTGCCCATAGACATTGTCGCTGTACGAACGCATTGACAAATCACACATCGACAATGGTCCACCAACTTTGCGAATTACGTTTTCCCTTATGACTTACACTGGCTCAATTATCCTTCAAACCGGAACACAACTCAAAGTATTGCTGTTCGCGATGTAATATCTAATGAGGGTTTGATACCCATAGTGGTTAATAATATATCAAGAAACGATTTGTTTATCTTTAATTAATTTTCGATTGGAATAGTCTATAATGATTATCTGAGTTATAATAATAATAACTAATTAATAACATGAAACCTGATTAACGTATTTTTATTAATTTTTCAAAATACTAAATTATTCCGTGTTTATGGTCACCGTATACATTAAAACCACCTTAACGAAGCGTAATGTTCGTTGTTGTGAAAGCACAATATTTAGTACGCTAATTTTAGCATCGTTGCAACATAGACAAACTATCTTAGGTACTGCGTACGCTTTAAGCGATTGCAATCGCTTGAAGCGGAATCTATAAAGTGCTTACTTGTTCGCGTCTACAATTAGTGTGTTTATATTTTTTTTTATACAACAGTGACTGTGGCTCTTGGCAATTAAGCCTAATTCTCTTTAAAATGTCAAATTTATTTAATTGTAAATAGTATACATACCTTAAAATATAACGCGGACGATTTGCAATACCTCACATACATACATACTATGGAAACAGTCATTTAAAAATTAGATATAATATAATTAGAACTATCATAGTATGAGAGTCTTATATTAGTTAAGACTTTATAGGTATTACTTTTGCCTGTGGTTGTTCTTTGTGCAGGTCTGCGTGGGTGTCAAACATTCCCCAAATTATTCTACCGCCAAACGGTAAATTGTATTGCTGGGCTCCAGTTTGAAGCGTGAGTGAGCCAGTGTAGTTACAGGATCATTCATGTAAATATAATATAAAATCTTCGACCCATAGCTGTTGATCGTTTATACTTTTATTACGATGTTCATAGAAAAAGTTGATATTGCCACCATCAAACATAATTTACACATAGAAACATTTTAGTTACTTTATAATCGAATTACATTTATTGGTCAAAGAAGGTATTTAAAAATATGTTAAATTTGAAAAGAAATAATAAATGTTTTATGTCATTGTGACGTGATGTAAGACAACATTAAAATGACCTCAGATATTTTATTCATTTTTTATACGAAACAACTACAGTACAATGTAGTTTCAAGGTTTTGTGTACTTGTTGTACTTAGAATACAATTTAAACACACTTGTAATATAAGTACCTACATGTAATGTCTACGTCTCTATTTAGCTGATATAATTGATTAAATAATATTAACCGTAGATTAGCGAAAGTCTACGAGAAATATAATGACATATGTCATCTTTATCTCAAATGACGTAGCAATATAACCTGTGCTCACTTAACAAATTAAATAAAAATTGTAGGGCGCAGAAACTGTGGTGTATTGTGCCAGCGACTACAGCATTGAAGGGCATACCGGTAAGTTTTACCGGGACTGCGCCGAATACACTTCCAACTATCCCTTCAACAAGGAAGAAGAAACAAAACTTTGGGAGATCAGCGAAGAAATGGTCGAAGCAAGGAAGCCGCTAAAGAATTAACCGGATAATTTTAATGCGCACTCTAAATTGACTAAATTCATACTATTTTAAGTAAATTATTAATTTCTAAACTATTTCGTTTATTCTTCCAATGATTGTAATATAAAAATTCTTATAATTTAACAATTGGGTCTTTACAAGATATATATGAATATAAAATATATTCAATTTTTAACTATTAATTTTTTTGTTTCATGCCTTTCTAAAATACAAGGCCCCTTTTTTTTTGTGTTAATTAATGACGCATAGATAAAATATTTCTATAAATAATAATTTAAATAATTACCAAGTGGAGTGCTTATCTATAATATAATTATCGCATAATAATTATGTTACATATCATGGTACTTTAGTTTTAAGTAGAATTCCTTGACTGTTTTATAATTATATATTAAATGATCTTTATTTCTCAAATATTTAGTTACCTATCAATACTTACTTTATACCTACCAATTAAAAAAAAACAAATTAAAAAATAAAACACGCAATGTATTGGAACGCCGTCTATCAGCTAAGTAATAAAATTATTTTGTGTGAAGAATATAATGTACGTAGCTATGAAATTTTTTGTTTATAGTATTCGTACGTTATTAATATTTATTGAAAATTCATTGTTGCCATATGTTTCAGTAAGACTGGCTGATGGCTGAAAGGTAAATGTTCCAATTTAAACATATATATTAGTCAAATCCATTACAAATGTAAAATATTGGTTTTAATTCTGTTGTTCATTGTCATCAATATATTAAGCTAATTTGATTGGCCTAAAGATCTTGCTGTCTTCTTGAGACACGCATTAGAGACATACTATAATGTAGTAAAGGTTAAGTGGTGACACCTAGCGGTAAAAAAGGATTCTAAATTCCAAAGTGCCAGAAGACAATAAATTTATTAACAAAACTGAAAAAAATTAAATACATGTTTTAAGTACAATCTTAATTTTTATTGTTTAATTAAGTACAATTTTAAATTGTAATAAAATTACCATAGTTACCCTGCTATAAATTAAATTCTTCCATTATATATATTCGTTGAAACATGAGTACTGTGAAGTTTGAAACCCTTGGTATCTTGAGGCCCTATATTGCCGCCTAGTTTCCTTACCTGCCCTAACAAATTAGTTAGAGGTTGACTAGTGTATAACAGAATCGTCTCCAAAACATACATATACATTATAATCAAATACTCATCAAAAATATCGAATCTTTTAAAAAAAAAAAAAATATTTTAAATTTTGGCGGGTAGAAGTAGAATTCCAAAGATGTATAGGTTATAATTTTTGTTAAATTAATTATTAAATATATTCGGGTAATTGTCGTTAATCTATTGTTTTATTTTTTTATCCCAGAAAATAATAAAAACAAAAACTTGTAATTAATTACCTAGAAATCCTATCCTATCGCAGAAATGTACAGAATGTTGCTAGTATAAGTCACTGCTTCTGGACGTGACTATGGAGGCGGGGCTTTTTTATAAGATAGCTTCTTACCCATAGAATATAATCCTGCGCAGTTATGAACTCCTATTTTTGAAATTGAATTTATGTCTAAATATTTTTGATTTTTATGTAGTTCCAATTCTTTTAATAAATAACAACACTGGACATCCTACACTTTACAATGTCCGGAGGGAAGAAGAATAAATGGTAAAAAGGAATGATTATTATTCATTGTTATATAATTGTTTAATCTGTATTATGAAATTTTGTAGTATAAATATTTTTCATTTTTTTAATTTTTAATGTTTCTATTCTACTGTTTGTTTCCTGTATTTAAATAAATAAATAAATAAAGATAAATTAGGAAATATATTATTAGTGAAATAAAAACAAACTCATTTAATTTCTTACTTTTATTTTGATCCCTTAGTAGGTATCTATCAAATCACAGCTTATAAATATTTTAAGCTTAGAGTCTAAGCGCAGTTAAAAAAATAACATGATCTTGTTACATTTCTACAATAAAAAACGGTGCAATTCACAAATTTAAGGTAATTTAATACTATTGATTAAGGAATGGCTGTTGTATTATATCTCACTACTCCCTAAGTAATAAATAATTGCAACATATTACTTATAAATCAACTTGATTATTATATAAATAATAATTACGTTAGTTATAGATTACATGACACAAATAGATTTAACAAAAATGGACACAATCCCTAAACTATTACATTGTAAATTATTTAAGGAAGGTAGATTAGCGACCTCATGGTAAACATTTTAGGACATAGACAATATAAACCACGGTCTTGTATACAGGTCTATCAACGGAACCCAATTTCAGTGGTGAGAGATTGGTGCAATTGTATTACAGCTTTTATTTCGCAATAACGCCCGCTATACGTCGTTGCTTTCGCACGTGGTTGAGTGACATGAGGTAAATATTTTTCTCTACTAAGTATTGTGTTATTTAATCATTGCTATATCGTTTTGTTGAGTTTTGCGGATGTTATTATGTTATTTGTTTTGCTAGGATTTGAAAAAGTGTTCGGGATTATTATTACACAAATTGTCATGCCTCTGGCGGCCGTAAATTGAACTGAACAGGTCCATTAAGCCGACGTACCCCCACTACTGTTGTTGATAAACCTGTGTATACGACCGTGGTATAAACCACTCCTTACACCATCAATGCGTTCAAATATGTAATATGTGTGCCTCGTGCATATAAAGAAACTGTTTCGCTTAACCTTCAAACCGGAACACATCGATACTGTATAAGGTGAATAAATAATAGTGATCCAGTCGGACCTTAACAAAGTACAGGGAAATAAAACAGGACTAATCTTGTGACCCTTTTTATCTGTACCCATTAAAAAGAGAACAATCTATTTACTATTTCAATTAGTTTAGATATTGTGTACAAAATAATTTCCAGATAACTACGTAACATTTGAAGATATTACAATTTTTCTTTCTTAATGTATCTAAATTGAAAATGGTGGTTGGGTTTTTATGTCATAGCAACATGGGCGTAGCTAACCATTTTTGATATGTGAGTGTTATATATATTTGATCGGATTTCTTGAATGCAACAGAAATATCTAATAAAATAGACAAAATACTGAACTATTCAGCATTGATTTAAAGTCTACAAATTACAGTTTATGTGAAACTAGTTTTTCTTTGTGGTAAATTTATAGTCTGTGCAGTGGCGGCGCAAGAGCTAAAATGTTTGTGGGCGAGATACATGGCCATCTATTTTTTTTTTATGTCTTGATATTCGCGGTTAAATTTTTTTTTGCCGAATTTAAATATATTTAGTTTACGTGAATAACATCGATTCATGACGAGTCCAATTTTTTGGCACGTTCGCGGCTTTTAACTAATGCATAAGCCTCCGAGGTCGCGAGAGCCCCAGGTCCGCGAGGCCGTAGGCGGTTGCCGACGTCGCTCACCACTAGCACCGCCTCCGAGTCTGTGCTCCATATCCTAGCCGTTAGAAAACTACGCCCATGATCATACAAATAAGACCTGTATTTTTAAATACAAGACTGTGCGTTATTTAATAGTACGGTAACTACGAAGCTAGGCACTTAGTGAAATATTAGCATAGTTATAATTATATAATATATAAATCTTCTACGACAAAATACAAACGAAACATACCGATAATAAATTATTTAATGTTATTTATTTAATATTATCTTATCTCGAACATTCATGAGATATTCTTAAGTAATTTACTTGGAATTATATTTTAAGTTTAGATTGAATTGTCTCATAGAATAATGTTTTATTTAAACGCTGATATTTTAAAACACTCAACAATCAATAATCGCTTTTAATTATATCATATAATCATAGATATAAATAAAAAATGAAAAAGAATTAGTTTAAATATTAATAAGTTGATAATAATATTAGACAAATGTTTAGACAATCTTTGGCTCTTCGAATTCATTATAAACAATACCTAGGGGTCATTATAAACGATACCTAGGGGTATTCCTTTAATTGCTACGGAATGATCAAAATGAGGTAGTACACATTTATTTTTTAATTCACTATCATGTTTTGAAACTTTATAAATGTTTTAGGATACTTCAAATCACAAAAAAATTCTATCAGGGGGACAATTCTACTAATTTATAACGATTACGATACGTCCCAATTCGATTCCAATCCAACTTCGACTAAGCTATATATATTAGGATCGGAACCGAACCGACGTTGTTAACTTACCGCCTTATTCATAAACTTTATTTAACTGGTGATTAGTTAAACAATATTTTGTCTTCTTCTTTCGTATGTCAAATCAATAATGACAGAAAGAGACAAATCAGTGTTTAGCTAAACAGTAACTAAGCAACGTTTATAAATAAGGCCGTAAATTGTTAACTTTTATACCAATAATCGATAGTTAAAGAATAGGAAAACGGATTAACGACGACGATTACGCTTCGATTCGATTGCGATAAAGTGACAATTTGTTAGTAGAATTGATCCGCTGGTCGCTCTATAATATAGTAAACTAGGTTTTAGTTTGAAGCGATTAATTAATCAATTGTCAGACTTGTAATTATTATTTTGCATAATATTTGCCTTTCGTCACTAAACGACAATATTACTTTTATTATTTGTATAATAAAAATCACAACCGAATAGTTAAATTGGACATTTTTCATTAGAATGGTCAGTTTGAGATTCTATGATGAATGAAACTAGATTCTAATTTTTGAAATGCTGGTCAAAGTCGGGTTAACTAATTCGACTTTAATTTGAATGGTTATCGATCGATAGCAGCCGACGGCCATTTTTTTAACGATATACCGCTATTTATTGTACGTTGATGGTGTGCCAGTAATCTTTAGTTCAACAACTGTTTTCATAAGTTTCATTTCAATCAAATGCATAAGTTTCCGATACTGTAACGGCTCCAAAACATTTTTATAATTATATCTCAAATATAAAAATAACGTTGATTGGAATGTTTAAGAATATATAAAAGTCAATAATTATTAAATAAATTTAATCAGCTTGGATTTTTTCCAGATCTACGATATTTCCGAACCTTGCTATTTTGTCGATTTTTCAAATCACTTAATTTGAACTGATTTTACTACTTAGCGCAACTTAGACTTCCGCCTGGGACAGTTTGTTTAGTTTGGGGAGTGGCCCATAGATAAGGTCTACATAGAACATTATTACCAGTAGCAGTCAAGTTCAAGTAGTGATTATAAAAAAAATTATAACGGCGCTGATTCTGTTGCCCAAAACCTCTGAATTATAATCATTCGACAGGACTAAAAGACATGCTGTCATTTTGAAGTGATAACGTTTTATAAATCGAAGAACGTCGGGTGCATGCACGAAAAAGCATGACTCATTGTCACGTTCCGCCTGAGCCAAGCGTGCAAGCGAGAGCGCGAAACAAGCGATAGAGAGGCACGATTGGCCTAAGCGTTCGGCTTGTGACGCATCTATCTCTATCTTTCACTCCATCGGCCGATGCGTCCGAGTATTCATTAATGTTTTCTTATAACGTTATCACGTAAAATTATCGTCCGGAAACCAACTTTACAGACAACCATTTTTTTATATATTAAAACTTTAACTTTTTTCTTTACCTTCATTCCTTTAAAAAGTAGGCGTATCCATTTTCATTACATAAATACACCTTTAGGCTCATCACGAATTTTATACTTATTCGATTTCATTTTATCTCACGTCATTATATTTTTATTATAAATTTAATGTAGAAAAAAATAATAAGTTACTATCAACTAATGAATTACTACTTACTAACGATAATTTTGCCTTACAATAATGAAGCATAAGCGAAAAATACATTATATAATAAAAAAATAACCTAGCCTCAGAAATTTCACACGTATACTGAGTTACAAATAAATACATTTAAATATAATAATACCTATTTATAATGTGTGAACTATTTCTACAAAATTAGACATTATATACTACAGTGCATTTCATATATTATAATCTACTGGAGACATTATCATAGATATTTAAGATTTTTTTTTTAATTTAAGGTCTTTTTTAAACTACTATTTTATAGAATCTGTTTACAACAAAATTCTTCATACTTGTTTTCAATTTTAAATATTTTTTTAAATATCTTTGACAGCTGTCAACCGCAATACAATATTGGTCGCAATTTTTAATCTGTCATTAAATATTTTAATATAAAAAAACTATTTCGATTAACACGTAATATGTCAGTTGAACGAGTCCAAGATATGTATGGATATATATTATCAACATGTCTTTACATAATCGATGATTAACGGACGGATGATTATTATTATTTTGATAAGTTAAATGCATTTTACGAAATAAGTACCTTCAACGGTCTTAATTTTGATAACATCTTCGAAACAATCAACATTGATTCTAGTGAACGTATTATAAAATAACATTTATAAAACAAAAAATATAGCTATTATGCTATTTTATTAAAACTCACATTTGTAAGTTATAAAAAAGAGAAGTTTATAATATTAAAACAACGATATATAACATCAATTATGTACTTATGTATATGAAACGCCCCAATATGGCCTCTGATTCGTTACAGGCATCGATTGACAAACCTAGATATGAAAGTAAAAGTTTCCCACTCCCACTGCTGGGCTAAAACCTCTCTTTATGTTACAAAGCCAGTTTGGGAAAAATAGATAGATTTTATTAAAATTGATAACCCATTGTTATCTACTTTTGAAATAACTTGCATTGAAGATTTTTAAAATAAGTACCATCAGAGTCTGTACAATATACTTTAAAATAATAATAACACAAGTAAATATTATGCTCCGAATAACAATATCATTAACGCGTCTAGATGTTTGTGGTTAACCATTCATGACACACATTACAGATTATAACTCCAATGCTACAGTTAAAATGATATATTAAAGCTTTAATTATTTACTTATATAAAAAAAGATCAACTTTGTTCGAATTTTGAAAATAAAATTAATTAGGCATTTGAATTTTTTTTTAAATAATTTAAAGTAAATCTTAAAATACTGATGACGAACTGGCGTATCACGTCACAATGTTAAATTTGCATTTAAATGACAGATAGAAATTTCATGTGATTTTGAAAGTTTAACATTATGACGTCACAACAACAATGACGCGTTTAGTAGTCAAGTGATGTTCTGTACATTTTAATATGTTTTTATAAATAGTTAAAAAAAATGAATCATAAATCTGAATTATGTATAATAAAACTAAATTAAAAATCAAATATCATTTACATTGCATTCAAATACCGAATCGAGTTAAATTACCTTTCATATGATAATCGTTTATGATTCATAAGAAGTGAACCGGGAACAGCAAGTTGCCCGGAAGCTGGACACGGCGCTTGAGCCGTGGAGTGTCACCGTATCTGGATGGTGTAAAAGCCTGAGTTCCTTTTCAGCTTTCTGTTCTAAATCTGCCCATCTGCAAATTAATAATTTAATATATTCTTAAAAATAAAACTATAAGCTTTTCGAAAAGGAAAATATCTTTGGATGTAAAGAAAATAATACCAGCGGGATTTTTGGAAGATATACAAATTTTTACATTTTTAATTGTACTTCTGACTCTGCGAGTTATTATAGTGTTAAGGTATGCACAAGTACTCTATTCTCTGACTCTTATAATATTATGTGACATCTATCAGGCTAGGCCAGACAGGCCTGAGGGCAAAACCAAAAACTTAACGTGCTTACCGAAGCGCAGGAATTTAACACTGCCAACTACATCACACCTGCTTGATTCAAACCCTTACAGAAAAACTCAATTACTTTAAAGTGTATCCTTATAAAGTAGATAATAAAATAACACTGCTATATGTTGACTTAATAAATCTCAAAATTTATACTTTGTTTACTCATAGACAATGGTAGTAGTTAGTTAACAGTACAAACAAAAATAATAGTAAATAAAAAATTAAATATTACCTCTGTACAGCCAACGAGAAAGCTTCAACGACGTTGCTGTCCGTCTTAGCGGAGGTTTCTAAATATGTTGATATTTTATTTTCATCGCACCAATGTTTCAACTGATCATATGATACCTCTCTGTCCTTTGAGGATACGTCTGACTAAAAAAAATTTATAAAATTAAATTAAAACAAGTACATTTCTCACAAATGCCACATGTAAATCAATAAAATTGGACAATACTGCTTAAGAATTTTAACGTAAATTATTAAACATGTGAGCCTATTATTGTATTGGAATTGGTTCACCGATTGCACTTTGGTAAGTCATTTAATGGACTAATTTTAGCAACCAGTCTCCACAGACACTCATTTATAAATCTATACTTATAAGATTTGATCATCATTAAAACTCTAATCTAGATAACTGATATTTGAAACACAGGTTTATATTACTACATAAGCGTCCACTTCAAGAAAGGATTTTTAAAATTTCAAATTTAAGGAGGTGAAAAGTGAGAAGTCACTTTGTATGTATTTTACCAGTACGCTGTTAGGACTGATATAAAAAAGAAAGTGCATTATTTGATTTATCGTTTTTATCGTTATAACACAGCAATATAGCAATGTGTTTTTTTGCTCTGTATATATCAATTAAGAAACAGAACAAAGTTGCATTAGATGTTACTATAGATATCCTAATCAAAAAAGCAGCTATTTAAATTCAATCGAAATGAAAACTAGCGAATGAATAACAGCGTCTATAATCTTTCTAGAAACATATCTTAGATCTAACCTTTGATCAACATCCGATATATATATATAGAGCAAAAAAGCTTATATATATATTTAAACTAGCTGTGCCCGCGGCTTCACCCGCGTATAATTAATAAAAATATAATAAAATATTTTATTACTAAAATAACACACACACGCGCGCAAGAAATACGTAATTAACGATTTGAAATTAATTTTCATAAGATACCGTAGGGTTTACCGATCTTACATTTGCGCCATCACATGTTCTTTGTGTGTACCAATTTTCATCAAGATTGGTCAAGCCATAAAATAGTATAATGTGAATCACTGCATCATAAAACGAATATTTATCACAAAATTAGGTGAAAAAAAAATGTACAAACAGAGCCAATAGATTTATATAGTAGTATAGATTGTATATGTAGGCGGACGAGCATATGGGCCACCTGATGGTAAGAGGTCACCAACACCCATAGACATTGAAATTGTAAGAAATGTTAACCATCGCTTACATCGCCAATGCACCACCATCCTTGGGAACTAAGATGTTATATCCCTTGCGCCTATAATTACACTGGCTCACTCACCCTTTAAACCGGAACACAACAATACCAAGTACTGCTGTTTTGCTGTAGAATATCTGATGAGTGGGTGGTACCTACCCAGACGAGCTTGCACAAAGCTCTATCACCCAGTATAATTCATGAGTTAGAAAAATCAAATATTAAAGAATTGCAGACATATTAAAAAAAAAAAACATTTTATTGAAAATGCCTAAAAAAAATTTCATCTGCCTTTCATAATAATAAAACTAATCACGCAGCAATACACGTAACAGACAATTTAATGTAATCAACATAATATAAGTCATTAATTCGAATGCCTTGATCTCAGCTAAGTCAAACTAATACCTCTTTAATACCAGCGTTTATTATCTTCATTAACAACAATATATAAAACTTCTTTGAGTTACAAGATATTATCAAATAAATTCACCTTGAAATAAATATAATATAAGCAAATTTAGAATTGTTATTTTACTGTAAGGCGTGATAATATAATAAAAATGTACTGTTATTTCTTAATATAATATATTTTATATATATTTCAATTATAAATTCTTAATAAAATAATATAACGCTTTGTTCCGTTTAAATATTTTTAACAACGACTATCTGTGTGGAATGCGAGTATACTACGGATTGTCGTTTTCGAAGTTCATACAAATAATTATGATAACTTTGTGGACAAATGATACAACTTTGACGTACCTTGTTCCCTACAACTATAAAAGGAAACTTTTCAATTCCATTTTTAACACCAGCGTAATGTAGGAACTCATTTAACCATGTCTTAATATTGTTAAACGAACTTCTATCGTCTATAGCATATGCTAGTATGCAGATATCCGTCCCTCTATAGAACGGAGTCCTTAAAGACTTAAATCGTTCCTGACCCGCTGTGTCCCATATCTGAAAATTGTAAACAATATTTAATTAATTAATTAATTTTAAATGAAACAATCATTTATATATGTATTATCTGAACATTATAAGTACTTTGGTTATATAATATATTGTTGTGAATAAAATTGCATTGTTTGTCTGTGATTTTAAAATAACTGACTTTTTTTAAATTAGTATAGCTATTTGCGAGTTACCATAAACAAACTAATATTTTTTTATTTTAGACGACTGCCGCTACCCAATGCTCTAAATATATATTTTTTGTATAATTTAAATTATTTAAGGTATTAATTATGTTGAAATGGCAGATTTTGTAGGATTTTTTGTTACAAACAATATTCTTCAGTCGCGAAGCCGCGGGTTTTACTAGTAATGCAATATATTATGTACGAACGACGACAATGATATTTAAAAAAGCAAACTGTCATATCACAAATTATTTTCCTTAAGATGAAATTGAACTCTTTCCCAATAAAAGACATCTGTCAGCTATCATTATATATTAATCAATTGCATTG
Source organism: Nymphalis polychloros (assembly GCA_905220585.2). Classification (NCBI taxonomy): domain Eukaryota; kingdom Metazoa; phylum Arthropoda; class Insecta; order Lepidoptera; family Nymphalidae; genus Nymphalis; species Nymphalis polychloros. The sequence continues at coordinate 3,227,578 of HG992246.1, read as the reverse complement.
ACAATAAATAAAGACCTTCAATTACCAGAACAAAAGATTACATAATAAAAAATAATATTCACATACGGCTTAATGTGTTAATTAATGATTACCTTAAAACTAGTTCTTAAATACTGTAATAGATATGTGTAGAAATATACAAACCATTGCCTATGGGCGTTGGTGACCACTTACCATCAGGTGGCCCACATGCAGGTCCACTAACCTATACTATATTAAAAAAAAATCGTAATTAATGTAATATAATTGAAAGAATTACATTACATCATAAGCTAATCAGTAAGTAAATAACATAGTACATTCTTATTACAGAGTAAAAACTAAATGGGTTTGACCCATCTTTGAAAGCTCCAAAACCACTCTAGATTTGTGTATGATTTCCAGCCGCCCGAACAAGTTCGTCTTCAAAAAGCTGTAGTACCAATGACCTCCATATGACAAGTTATACAACCAATTCATGAGGCTTAGTTGAAACTGAAGTCTTTGCAGTTGAGGGAAATTGACTCTAGGTACATTTAGTTGTAAGTGTATGTTGTTCCGAATGCATGACAAAAAACAGAAATCTATCCAATTGGAGAGATTTCAGGCAAAGGATATGACAACCCCAAAATTCTTCAGTATTGGACTAAGGGATGCATTCAAATGAAAATAAACATGAACTAGAAAAAAGTCATCGTACCACTACTTGTTATTGTTGATTGAGCTGCTCTCGAAACTATTTACGTGGGATATGTGATGCAGTTGTGTAAGACAAACATTTTGAAAAGGGCCACCCGTTAAATCCATGATCAACAAAGATGGATTTGAGAATGAATACATATCATGTACAAACAACAACATTTGTTATAATAATGTTAAAATACCTATCTCTGAAGCGACGTCACATCCTTGACCATCGGTTTCGATTGCAAACTCAAGGTCACTCAGCATTATATGAGAAAACAATGTTTGGTATGATAATGTGAAATTCATGGCAATAGAAATCCATAGATGAACGATGACAACCAACATAGCTTACATAGTTAGCATACTAGAGTTGCAAATTGCAGGGCATGTTATTTGAAGATTTAAATAACCGATGTGGAAGTAGAGTCCACGAATGGACATCATTACTCTTTGCAAGGAACAAGAGTCTGTCAGATCAGAAGGACTGATGACATAAATAAGATGGCTCGAAGCCACCAAGTACATAGAACAGTGGCTGATCATAGTCGAGCCAATTAAGGAAGGCCTATGTCCAGCATTAAATCTTTAAAGTCCATAGAATGCATGACAAGATAATTATATTTAATTTTGAACCTAAATATTTAAATTGCATTATTATTGTAATTACATAAATCACATTATCTAAAAATCCAAGGTGAGTTAAGTAATAGATAAAATTTTCTACAAAAAATTCAAATATTTTCCTTTCTCTCCTATAACATTTGCTGCTGGATCTCTCAAAAGATAGTTCAGTTCTAAATAAAATATTATATATATATATATATATATATATATATATATATATATGTACTATTCATTCATTATTGATAATAAAGGCAGTTTGCATAGCCTCAGTAATAATTCCATAGTATTTGCTTGTACATTATTTTTATGACAAGTCTTAGGAAGATAATATTAAAAAAATACCTGTAGTGTATACTGTTTTCCATTGACATCTATCGTTTTGTTCATAAACTCGACGCCTATCGTGTGAAAGTTGTGGTCATCGAAGTGGTTCGATATAAACCTACTCATCAAGCAAGACTTGCCCACACCACCATCTCCTAGTATTACTATTTTCAAAAGTACGTTTTTATTTGCCGTTCTCCCGTAACTTTGATCATTATCCTCAATCATTATGTGTTCGTAATTCTCATAATAGTCACAAGCTTTGCTTCTTTTATTAGTACAGCCTTGAGTCACTGTAAAATCTATTTAATTAATGACTCGACATAAGTATAACGCAGAAAAATTACTATCAATTTCGATTTTGTCGTAACACTGACTGATATCCAAATAACAACGATGAATATAACAAATCTGTACACGAAACACGTCACTACAGTTAGTAATGTAATAGAAAAGTAAAATAAACTTGTCGGTAATCAAATACACTTCCACAGCCCAGCTGTTGAGCTGTTGTAAATTGTAATCAAATTATTAAGCCTTAAGCAATGGCACAGATAAAATATATTAAGAAATTATAATATTTTTGGCATTGACTATATTGACCTTTTTTGACAAAAAAAATACTTAATTTTGGTAGTAGTTTCGTAACATTTATACGTTCTGCTATTTCACAAATATTACAAATATAAGATTTTTCTAATCAGAATGAAGAGAGCAGCGCCATCTATCCAAAACTTAAGGCAATAGTTACACAAGAGAGTTATTTTTTGCAACACTAGATGCCAGTAATCAATGTTTGTTTTACGTTGTGCGTGAAACTCGCGAGATGTCAGTTCGCTCGAATAAGTTTATTCCGCTTTGTTTTGCGGAGGTGAGAGGACATGGTGTTAGTGTGATTTTTGTAAGAGCGTTGTGTTTAATGTTTTTCTTGTAAAAAGTATTTTTTGAGTGAATAGACGTTTAATTTTACAAGAAAGGTGTTTTCTTATTCGAACGACAGCTGTGTGTGCATTCGAGTACTTGGAAAATTGTTACATTTACGCAATTGTGCTAGCGACTCGATGTCAATAAACTTGTCGGTGATATTTTATGGGAAAGGTGTGCCGCGTCGCTAATACCTGTTCGCGGCGGGAGGGTGCATGAAATCGGGATGTTGGCGGAGACCGGTGGCGCCTGAGCGTATGGTGCCATGGTGTCGTAGATAGGGAAGAGGTGAGTGGCATTAGATGGTGTTCGGGGCCGCAGCAAGGCAGCGGGCTGAAGCGGTGCGCGCGGGGCGGACTGGCGTGCATTCACCTCTGACCCGCGCGCGGGGCGAGCGACGCTCAAGGTCGGTGCGCCGCCTGAAGGTCGCTCGTCACGTGACGCGAAGGGTGCCTACCCCCGCCCCTCGTCTTGTAGCGTCCCTATGTTTATTTGGGTTGACTGTCGCGCACTTAAATGATTAATTATTTTATTAGATTTTTAAATTTTTATTACTAAAATCATTTTCTCATTATAATAATAAACTACACAGTTTATAGCTAATAAAGTTTTAAAAAATAAAATATTGTTAAGTTATAATTCAATCGTAACAAGTGTGTTTAACGTAATATTAAGCGCGTCAAAACTTTCCGTGAAAAATAAAGTTCCATAAAATATATTATTGATAGCGTCACATATTTTATATTGCTGTCGCATAGCTTAAAATTTGCATATGAAGTAACGGTATACCATAGAAGCCCGATGCCTATTTGAAATTACAACTTAGTATGCGATTATCATATCCTGCACCACTCTAGGCACGATTTTATAAACAGTGAAGGGTATAAGGTTTCATATATCATTTAACAAATGTCACGTAACAAGTCGTAAGAATGTATATCGTCAAAAGGAACTTTGTATTATCTGATTACTGTGATAACTTTGCACCTATGAGTTTATTGTTATTATGTGGGAAGCGATATACTATCAATCCACAATTTCTCTGAACTGGTGTTTATAAAATAACAAGGTAATACGTACGTTAGGTATGTTGTGTAGTCATTTTCTTACTTTTTCATTATGTAAAATAATATATGTATATGTTAACTAAAATTTTAATTTAAAATGTAATTAACTCCGCCAAATGTGTTATAGGTAAATACATATAAATTAATCAATGCAACTATTTAAGTTGGTAATAAAAATAATAATAATGCTTCTGGCTTTAATAAATTCACGAAGACCGGATGATGGAAATAATTGAATTCAGGCGTATTAATGTATCGTTTTAATATAATTTATATGACAATTATGGGAGAAACTTTGACGATACTTATATAAGTGTTTTTATGATCAAAAATGTATTTATAATCACTACTTTCAACATCGTGTGAACTCTTTCTAAAATTCAACTTGAAATGACCGTTTAATCGAACATAATTGATGTCTTTAATTGTATAATTTATGCAAAACTTGAAATAGTCTTCGAACTCTAACAAAATAACACCGGGCCCCACGACGACGACGAGACACGTTCTCGACAAAAAAGTTACATATCAAGGTCAAGATTTTGATATATCAATTATAAATCGCAGCTTGATTTGAATAACGAACTGTTTTCTTGATAGGTATTATGTCTGACTTCTAATAACTCTTTTTCAAACTTTATTTATTGTGGAAAATGTACACAACGATTTTTTGTCCAAACGTAATTTCTCTTGATTATAACTATTAATGGAAATACAGTAAAAAAATCGTGATTTAACTCATCACCAAAACATCTAGGACATAATAGTACTATATAAAAATATATAATATTCATAAACTACTTGTAACTAATTAATCATATTTACTCGGTGGTAGAGCTTTACGCAATCTCGTCTGAGTAGGTACCATCCACTCATCAGACATTTTACCGCAAAACAGTAGTACTTGGTATTGTTGTGTTCCGGTTTGAAGGGTGAGTGAGCGAGTGTAATCACAGGCAAAAAGAACATAACATCTTAGTTCCCAAGATTGGAGGGACATTGGCGATGTTGTTATTAAAAAAAAAGTACATTGCCACTGTCTATGCCACTGGCGTTGGTGACCACTTACCATCAGGTGGCCCGTAAGCTCATCCACCTACCTATACTATAAAAAAACCAAGAAGGGTAATTTTACTATTAAATAAGTCAACTGACGTTCAGTATCCTATACTATATACCATAATAATTATACTTGTTGAAGTTTCTTTTGTTATTTCGCAACATTTATCAATTTCGCTTACTTATGAATCATTCCATAAATATTCTATAAACATTGTCGTGGAATCTTTTCACTATAAGTTAGGTAAATAGGCTTCCAGGGATTCAACAGGACAAAGCCAAAAAAGTAGATAATATGGTATATATATGTTAACACTATTATAATTATTGTTTGTTGAAAATATGTATACAATATTATTATTTTTTCAGTTAGTTCTATTTAAACAATTGCATCTATTGCATTTCAAATTCTGTCAACATGAATTCTACAGATATTATTAATTATTTCGGTTGTAAAAAGGCATGAACCATGTCGCGGCCGATCATCCACAAAATGGTCAGGCCACATTAAATTTCTACGAAGTGTTCCCTTATTGAATGTACACGCAGTGCCATCAATAGAGAGAAATGGGGAAGTCTCGCAAAAGCCGCAACCAACCCATCAGACTTTCCATGAACACGACCACTCCGTCTGGAGTGTAAGATTGAGAAGAAGAAGAATGTCGCCTTACTACATCCAGGCTATACTTGCTTACCATGATATCTATTACCATGTTAAAACAAAAATACTTAACTTAGTCTTAGCTGGTAACAAATAACAATACAATTTAAAAAATCTAATTATATCTATTTTTATATTGATATTTTTTTTATATTTGACATATTCGTGAGAGTGAGAGTCAGTTGGCGTGGTTGGTAAGATACTTGCCTTTCATGCTGCAGGTCGTAGGTTCGATTCCCACCAAGGACAGAATTTTTGTGTACAAGAACATGTCTGTTTGTACTGAGTCTGGGTGTAATTATCTATACATATAAGTATGTATTTACAAAAGAAAAGTAGTATATGTAAGTATATCAATTGTCTGGTTTCCAAAGTCCGAGCTCTGCTTACTTTGGGATCAGATGGCTTTGTGTGAATAATGTCCCAGGGTATATATTTTAATTATGCTAATTTTGTTAACTGATTTATGTACTGTATGCGTACATTGATTCATACATAACGTACTACCTCTGGTAGACACACCTTCATATGTTAATTATTTCGACAGACAAGGCTATATAATACACGTATGTGGGCAGTAATTGTATTGTCGATCTGAATAGGTATGTAATGAAATGGTCCGATGTCTGACAGACTGTGATAAATATAAATAAAGTAACGGTATTAATTTAATCATGAACACGTGTTGCATGTTCAATAAATTAATGCTGCAGAATATAGTACAATTTTAGTGCTACATATAATAATAAAATAATTTGAAATTCGAACTCTTCACGTCAATAGTATAAATTAAATCATATAGAACTGCGAAACATAGCTACTTATATAATAACATTGTATATTATATATTAAAACCTTTTTCGAAACGCGGTCCATCTTCTGGTATACGTTTTAATGTATGGCTTAGTATGGTTTCAGTGCATTACAATACCTCTCTTGATTGATTCGTATAGATTATACTTCTTTATAGATTGATAAAGTAAATAAAAAAATAGGATTTGAATTAAATTTAAAACTTTATAAGCTATGATAGAGAAAAAAATTAACGTTTAACGCGTTAATTTTTACTTATTGCTATAACTTTATTTTCATTAACCTTGAAAATTAACAAGTTGCCCCTCAATTATTATTATTATTTGATTTTTCAAATATTTCGTTAATGATGTTAATGATATAAGTTTATAAATAATATAATATGAAACATACACAAGCCTCAAAAGGGCTTCATTATTCCGTTGCTTCGGTGTTGAACCTTAGATTGGTATAAATAGGTTTATTCATTACGGTAATGTTTCCAAATAAGGATTTTTTAACTATCGCTTTTGTAATCAGATCACATATCTTTTATTACCGTTCTAACAGTGGTTTAATTGCAAAATGAATGTCGAAATAGGATCCAAACTGGCTCATTGTTTACTCAGAACCGGATGGTTGTGATTAATCGTTGATCTACTCTAATTAGATATTCATTAAACAGTTACTTGTTTTGTTTACAATTTAAAAAAAAATTAAAGAGTTTATAAAATATTAGTTAACTTAATAATACACGCGTATCTGTGACTCATCTCAGTTGATAATTAAAAAATCTTCTAAAGATTTTGATGTATAAATTCTAGAAACAATAGAATTGGTGGCCTTGTTTTGTGATTCGAATAGGAAGCTTTATTCATTTTTTATAGTATTACGTCATATTATGCACAGTACAATGTGTATATTAAAGAAAAAAAATGTATAACAATTATTATAATAAAAATTTGCAACAATCCAAACTGCAGATCGCGTTCACGAATCACGACCTCGAATTTTATTTCAACAGAAATAGACTTGTTTTGACGGCCTCTTGGCATTTTGTCACTACCTTGATACAAAACACAAATGCCGATATGAAATGCAATAGAAGTTTTATTTGAATTTTATTTATTTACAAGGACTTATGAATCATTCGTTTATCAATTTATACGTGTTTACGCCTCCTTCAGTATAAATAAACCTTTACACAAACAACATACTTAAATATCATTTGTGCTGGCATAAATATAAAATAAATCATACAGATTTATAAGAACAAAAGCAATACAACGTCATGAATAAACCGATACAGCAGTGCATAAAGGCATTGCATAGTGAATAAATCGTAAAAAAGGTAATAAGGCTGAACGCGACTGTACTCTCACTACTTTCACGTTTGCTTGTGTGCATTAGTGTGCGCGGCCGGTGACCTTGCTATCAGGCGGAAGCGCACGGCCGTATGAGTCAGCGCGTCTGTAGGGAGCAGGGACCTTCACGTCTATTCCCATTTTGTTTCTAGACTTTAAAAAAAATTAAATTACAAAATGGAATGTTTTCTCAATTATAAATGATATACGTATGCAGAATTGTGTTGATGTTCTACTTTATTCTTTAATTGGATTAATGGAATCACATTAGCCAATAAACGAACAGGGAATCGGCTTTAATATATGGCTCGAAATATAACAAACACCAGGGTTTTCAACATGACTCACAAACCACGTTAATTATTTCTTCATACAATGTACTAATATTCAATGTATTTAAAATGTTCTATCGAAATATATTTGCACCGTACTTCAAAAGTAAAATTTGTACGTATTTTCATTGTTTCAAAGTACAAGCGATTAAAAATTGTCTTCCGATGCAAATTTATTTGAGCTCTCGTCAAATAAACCTGCCGGCGACGGCTTGCACATAAGTATTAACATGCGTCATGTATGTACGTGGAAATAATTACATTGAATTATTATATAACCTGAGCGTTTAAAACGGGATCAATTTAAAAGTTAATTAAAAAATTCTTATAGAAAATCTTAACTAATAAATTATGTTTTTTAATCAACTAACCAGCCTGCTCCGCTCGATATAAATTAAATTTTAATGTTATTTTTCAAAATAGCCCAGTGGTTAAAACGCCTAAATCGAAAATATCATAAGGAAACTACGGACGAATAGGCCTTATCGTTAGTACTTTTTAATTTGAACGGATAATAGCATAGTATGACGTATTTTGACAGAATTCCTCTTGCTATTCTACGGATAGCACTCAGGTGCTTGATTAAGTCATATAAGAACACACAAATTTTGTCATATATAATATGGCTGTTTATATGCGCTTTAAGCATAATATAAGCAAACTGAAAGGTGCGCCAACACTAAACTCCGTTCTTTGTTCAAATTTCTCTTTCAGTCCCGTTCCGATTGGTTTTATTGAGGTCGCGTCGATTTTAATTATTTATCCGTTTGAATAAAATTAATTATCTGTATTTTCTTTTATAATTTTTCATTAGTAAAGTGTGAAATTTTGTTTTTATCTGTTATTAATTTAAATTCTAACGAAAGATGTAATTTATTCGTAATTCTAATCTTATATATCACTAAAATAAATATTATTTAATGATTACCCGATTTAATTAGAAAGGATATATCACGCGACGCTTTTAAACGACAAGTTTTATTTTAATGTAGTAATATAATTTTTTCATGATATCACTTGATTTTAAGTATATAACATATTGTAAATTTATATTTCGATGTATGTATGTATTATGTTTTTCTATTACATTAATTTATTGTTATTTTACATACCTAAAGTCATTGAAATGCTATGGCTAGTTGATAGTCTTTGTACAATATTTGTGTTGTGCAATAAAGAGTTAAATAATTAAATATAATGGCATTCTCTCGGTGGTAGAGCTTTGTGCAAGCTCGTCTGGGTTGGTACCACCTACTCATCTGATATTCTACCGCAAAACAGCAGTACTTTGTATTGTTGTGTTCCGGTTTGAAGGGTGAGTGAGCCAGTGTAATTACAGGCACAAAGGACATAACATCTTAGTTTACAAGGTTGGTGGCGCATTGGCGATGTAAGCGATGGTTAACATCTCTTACAATGCCATTGTCTATGGGCGTTGGTGACCACTTACCATCAGGTGGCCCATATGCTCGTCCGCCTAAATACAATAAAAATAAATAAAGAATAAGCCTATTTCATGCCGAATATTGAATATGTAAGTGGAAACCGTTTCTTGTAACACTTATAAACAGAATACCGGTTTAGCAGCTGTTTTAATATATTTCAGATTAATTTGTACGTTACTGTTATAAACAAAAAACAAATTAACTAAACATATTAATTTTGCACTTTGCCAAGTATTGCAATGTTATTGTTACCCGTTATTATTAATTATAGTGAAAGCCCGACTCGTTAATTGATGTTAATAAAAATAGTCTGGAAAACAATTAATATATTGTAAATTTGCTAAAATTTGCCCTACACATTGCGTCACATTTTAAGCTTTTTTTGTTACACAAACACTTACTTGCATTTTTGTAACTTTTTTAACATCAAATAATTGTCTTTGATAAACATTTGCTCACGTGCTAAGATCATTTAAAATAATTTAAAAAATAAACAGTGCACGATCAACATAAATTCCTGGCTAAGATAAACTTCATTTTATCTAAAACTATGGCTTGTGTTTTTGTTGTTTGTTTTTAATAATTTATTGAATATTCATATTACATTATATTACACATTGAAAATGTTTGATTTGAATACTTATTAGAATGACTCATTCGCGCCTTCGCCTTACTGCTACTAAAAAAAAACAATGTAATTAATTTTTGCTATGACTCCGGTTATCAAGTCGTAAATAACTTCCTAAAACAGGTGTTGTGAGGTCAATCAAGGACAAAAACTAATTCAATAGCATCTATATAAGGTGAGGAATTCACTAATATTTAAATATAATATCGTGGCATTTAATATATTTTAAATATCGCCTAAAATCGAAGAAGTTTCTTTTTTTTACTAAAGGACAAAGTCCATGTTACTATTCAACTCAGTATGGGTGTAATTATTTGTGTTTGAAATTAATTGAAGCTTATTTACACTATACATATAAAGTTTAATGTATACTTAAAGAAAAACTAAATACCGTCTTTATATTAGATCGGATTTTCCGAAGTAAAAGGTAAGCAGATTAAAAGAGAGCAATTTAAATAATATTTTTTTTTCTTATATTTTCCTTATATTATATTAAAGGAAACTTATAAAGACACAGATAAAAATATGCTTTTTTATCTGTGTTTTTATAAGTTTCCTTTTTGTATTTTATATTAATATTGTATGACTAATAATGTATGTAATTTTATATACTTTCAAACTTCTTCGCACGATGCAAAATAACAATGCAACTTTTCAATTAATCACTTTGAAAATAATATATAGTAAAGATATATATACAAATGTCTATATGTTGTGAAAACACGATTCCTAAAAATAATCTCAATTCACAAACTTACCTCGGACTTAAAAAAAAAAACCATCTATGTTCAGTTAATACCTTACACACATCAATAAATATGTCTTTTTAATTCATCATTTGAAATTAAAAAAAAAATATTTATACGCTTAGGTCCTGCCTCCCGACCTACGTCGCCGAATCAATTCATTAGCGTCCTGGACTTCGTTTGCTTCCAACAGGGAGTGTGTGCTGCTGGCGCCAATGCAAATATACTATACATAATTATGTACTGCGTATAATTAGTGACGCGATCTAAATTGGATGAATGGGGAACGCAATACTAATATATTAGATGAAGTTGGAGAAAATAAAAATGATTGTTTATTGATATAATCAACTTATGAACGCATATGCCATCTGTAAATATGATCGATTGCGTATTTCAGACGTAAAGCGTAACAAAATCGATTGTTTGTATCGATATTTGTGAAGCTATAATTATGAATATAATACAGGCAACTAAACGGTCTCATAATATTGGAATAGTTCCAAATTTGAAATTAATCGAGTATTCTTTATATTTTACTAGCTTCCATCCGCGGCTACATCTACGTGAGATGGATGTTGTTGGGTAGTCTCAAATTTCAAATCAGGATATAAGCTACATCTATTGCTAATTCATCCATATTCGATGTGTACTGTTTTGCACCCTGACAACGTGTTTGCAAAGTTTCATAATGATCCATTGAGTATTTCAGACGTAAAGCGTAACAAAATGTATGAAAAAAATACGGCGGACTGTCAATTTGACAACCTGCTGGTAAGTAACCAACGACCATAGACATTACCATAGGCCATAGACCAATACGCCACCAACTTTGAGAACTAAGAAATTATGTTGTGCCTGTCCACGGGCTCAATCAGTTAAGCGGTAGTATAAAGAATGAATGCGTGATACCTAAAAACATTAGCTAAAAAAAGTGTAAGAAGTAAAATGATTAGCTTAGCGGCTTTGGAGCCGCCTAGCGATGTTATGTCAGATTCGATTCTATACTGTTAGCTTTGTCGTCTCGGAGTGGGTACAAATAGGAAGGTCTGCATAGACAGCACTCGTATATCTTGAAGAAAATTATTGATACGAAACAAGACAGTGTCTTATCTCTTAAACTAGTTAAATTTCAAAGTCTTGCTATCATTTTCACACACAAAGAGAAATATTTTAGTCTTGTCAAATTTTTACAGAGATTGTGTGACAAAACCATTATTTAGAATGACAATGATTTCGAGTTTTCAATTTAAGTAAAAAGATTGGGCTATGTTAGATAGGCTTTTTTTAAACCTGTCCGGTATTGAACGCTAATATAAGGATAGACTAGCGTTTAAACAAAGAGACTACCGATTTATATCACAGCGTCCGTCTATATTTCTGAACGCGATAACCTCAAAAGGTTTATGAGGTTCGATATACTTAGGTGTTTTTGTTATAGGTTAGGTTTTGTGCCCGTGCGAAGCCGGGAAGGGTAGCCAGTATTAATAATATAAAAGTTTTCAAAAGGACATTTGTTTCAAGAAGCAAAATGTAACTCTCTTGAGAAACGAAGTGTCGGGCTTTTAAACGATTGTTATATCGATATACCCCTAAGTAACTGATCTCGCATTTACTGGAGCACATCACTGTGACCCTAGCGGTAGTGTTGTGACACGATTCCCGTACGACATAGATATTTATTCTGTGCATCGTCTACCGTTATGTGATACTGTAATGATATTATATATTTAACTGTTTGCCAATGAATCTGTGGACTTTAATGTAAATCCAGAAGAACGTAATTTAAATGACAAAATAATTCGAAATATTTTTACTTACAAACATTTAGATCAAATTTTTAGATCAATAACTTGTAGAGTCAATTTCTATTTTTGGTTTGTGACATGAAATATGTTAGGGAAGAAGGCAGGTGAAGGAAAATAAACGTGACGATATTTTATATCGATATTTGTGAAACTATTATTATGAATATAATACAGGCAACTAAACGGTCTCATAATATTGGAATAGTTCCAAATTTGAAATTAATCAAGTATTTTTTATATTTTACTAGCCTCCATCCGCGGTTACACCTGCGCGAGATGGATGTTGTTGGGTAGTCTCAAAGTTCAAATCAGGATATAACCTACCTCTATTCCTAATTTCATCCATATTCGATCAATAGTTTTTGCGTGAAAGAGTAACAAAGATCCATCCAAACTAACAAGCTTCCACGTTTTCAATATTACTAGGAAGTACATGTATCTGTGTGTTTAACGTTCACAATGATACATTAGCCTTTTTTTTAAATGGAATATAAAAAACATATTTCAATTCGAATATGACATTGATAGTTTTGATTCCGAACGATATTGTATAACATATCGGGTTACAAAAAATGGTTGTAATGAGCTGTGAGTTTATTTCTGTCGACAGTCTGATACAAAAACTGAGCAACTAATTAAAAACATGATCGTCTGTCTAGCAAATATATAGTTATTGCACATAAGGAAATACGTCGTGATTTATATATATATATTATAAGAATAAGAACATGAAATTAATTCTTATCACGTCGATAAAGCCTCTAGTCTAAATTTTAAGCGGCTGAAACTGCGTAGTGCAGCTATTTCAGATGATAATAATAATATATAAGACGGATGAGCATATGGGCCACATGATGATAAGTGGTCACCAACACCCATAGACATTAGCAATGTAAGAAATATTAACTTTCGCTTACATCAACCTTGGGAACTAAGATGTTATGTCCCTTGTGCCTGTAATTACACTCGCTCACTTACCCTTCAAAACGGAACACAACAATACCAAGTACTACTGTTTTGCGGTAGAATATCTGATGAGTGGGTGGTACCTACCCAGACGAGCTGCGTAAGGAAACCACAATTTTTTAATAATATAAAAGTTTTACATGGACCCTAAGTATACCTTTTTTTTTACGTTAGAAAAACGCATTACGCGTTTCCGCCACGAGAACAGTGGGGGGTATGTGGGCCTCGCCGGTGCGGTGTCCTAGGCGCCGAGGCGTACGGTTCCCCGTACATCGAGGGAATACCCACTAACAATCCAGCGGTGCCCTTCCCGTTTTAACGAGGAGCGCCACGGGATCGCTTGCGCATGCTACCGTGACTCACCCTAATCTTACCTAGTTTAAGAGCAAACGCGCTAATCTCCGAGCTTACTAGTCGAACTATAAACTAAAATATAGAAGAATTAGGCTATTTATCATCACACATGGGGCACGACCTCTGTGGGCCGTAGCGTGATGACGTATAACGCAGGTGTTTTCATGATCACGGTATAAGCCGGTTGATATTCCGCCACAGATTATACAGTATCAGAGTAGAATGGTGGACTAAGCTGCAAACCTTTTTACAGCTATTTACAGGCTGTGCTATTTTTTGCTTATTGCGTGTCTAAATGATATAAAAACTTTTTGATATACTTCGTTTTTTATTCTGTTCTTTTGTGTGTTTGTATATTTGTGAATATTGATTATTGATTATTGTTGTTCTAGATATCCAAAAGAAGGTCTAGAACCATTTATTGGATTTTCCACCGACGCCTACCATCAGGAAAATATAAAATCTACAGATTTTCTGAATTTTTTTAAAGTTTTCGCGAGAGTACCGGGGCTGTATGCTATGCTCCCTACTAAATCATGCTTGAATACTGCCAATTTTAGGCTCATGAATTGGGAACCATTTCCATTTTTGGAGTATATTAAATACAATTATACTCAAAGGGCATGAAATGGATAATTGTAAGAAAAATAATTAGAGCAATTTAATATCAAATGTAATAACAAACATTAAAAGTGTCGAGTCGATTGCAAAACTAGCGGGTCAGGTGAGCGTAGCAAGATTTCAAATTTCATCCGTTCACGTCGTTCACGTACATTCTGACCCCGGCTTGCGTCATTAAAAGTAAAAGGCCGCTAGGCGTTCTTTGAGTTCAATGCTTTATTTATTTTTTTAATAAATATAACACGCACAAACCTACTCTAATGAGCTCACAAATAAATTTAATACGAGTGCAATTTTATAACTTTCATAAATTTCACCGCTCAGACCGCGTGGGTATACTCCGGAGTTCGTTCTATGTAGTATATAAAGATTGAAATTGGATTGAGATATATATTGTAATTCGAATAATCGAATGATATACATATGTAGCAAGTACTTTTGTATTATGAACCTTATGTTAATGTAATAAGAGCTATATATTTACATAAGTCCTTGAACGAGAAAGCCACTTATACATCCTCGGAGGTTTCGCAACGGTTCAACCATTCGAAATTCGATTCGAGGAACCCATTACAGCGTGACTCACGGCACGGGAACAGGTCTTGACTGGCGCCGCCATGTGCTAAGCTTCGGTTACAATGCGAAATTTTTAAATGACCTTGAGTTTGAGAAATTACGAGTTATTTGACAACTACATTATGTATTTTTAAACTGTTTAAATTAAATATATCTACCGTAATGTACTAGGTATATATAATTCGTCCGTTTGATATGGAAGTTATCGTAATCGATCGATTTCGATGACTTGTACAAGTGTGTATTTGATATTTTGTTCATCAAATTATCGCCTCGGAAATCTTGAAAATAATTCGCCTATTCTGTAAGAAAATTGTAACTCACCGCAGAAAATAGTCGTGAAATGTCATAGAAAAATAATAACATATATTAGTTTTTATTTAGAAATAGATAATAGATTCAGCATTTTTACAATAATAAAGATTTTTTTCCCTAAGGCTGCTACCATACTTCAGAGTATTTTTATATGTTACCAATGGCCTTGTTATCTATTTGCATTCTTAACCTCTCACATCAACGATCACAATCTTAATTGTCGTTCTTATTTTAAAATGTTAATTTGTCTGTTCATTCTTTACACATGCTATAATACCGTAACATGAGGTAATTATCACAGTTTTTTTTTATTATAACTGTCAGAGCCGTTACGTGTTAATTATGGCCGTGCCTTTACATTATTTTGTATTTTGTCTTGAGTCACCGGCAAGAGATTTTGGAGTCTCTTAGTCATAACTGTTATAGTTATGTTATCTTTTCAGCACGAATCCCGTTTATTATCGATTATATTATTTGATTAAGTTTTACAAAACTTTAATACCTAATTAAAGTCCAGACTTGAACTATTGATAAAAGTAAATTATATTCTTCATATTTTCCTAACTTTACTCAACAGATTAATTTATATTGACATTATAGATGCATCTGAAAATAACTAAATTTTCACATAATGTGTATTATGTTTTTGTAAATAACATTTGAATCGAATAAAATGTAAATAAATGTAAGTGAAGTATCAGCCTCTGATTATCGTAATGCTAGAACTCTCCCTTCGAGGCTTGGAGCTCATTTCACCATGTTGCTCCAGTGCGGATTGGTGGGTACTTATATGGCAGAATTTAATTGAAATTAGACACACATTAGTTTCCTTACGATGTTTTCCTTCACCGCCAAGCTCGGCATCAATTATAAACACAAATTAAATGCTTGTCTAGGTTTGAACCCGTCATCATTGGTTAAGATTTACGCGTCATGACCACTGGTCCATTACGGCAATTAAATGTAAGCGCAAACAAAAATTATGATGAGGTACTTACTTCGAGTACGTATGAAGCAAACGATGACAGTTTTTTTAAGACGAAACATAACTAGTAATTGTTTTTTATAGATCAGCTTAAATGCCAAGCATGATTAAAGCATACAAATATTTCCGGATGACGGTTTTTGTCCTATTTCGTCCACGTCGATTAAGTTAGTCATCTTTCGGACCGGTATGAATTTATATTATTGGGTTAGTTGATTGTAATAAATATGACGTTACAAATTTAATTTACATTTATGATAGATCAAGATGCGTTGCTGATTAAAATAAAAAATCATATATGTGCAGAAAAAATTCCAATGACATATTTACTGACAAAATATACTCGAATCAGAGTAAATACAGATACAAGTGACATGACATTTTCGTTTCCAAGGTTGGTGGCGCATCGACGATGGTGAATAGTTCTTATATCGCCAACATCTATGGGCGGTGGTGACCGTCGGGCTACTTATAACATAAAAAAAAATACTTAAAGTTTAAACTCAAGAAGGACTGTCTTCAAATAGTTAAAAATGAATATGTCACGGTAAATAAAAAAAATTACAATGATGACCAAAAGTTTTTAGTCAATATAATAGTTTATCTTCACACAGGAACATTCATATTGCACTATGTCGAGGTCAATAGCTTCATTCTATTAACTATGGAGTCAACACTAGATTAAATAATTCGATTCCTACACGATGACTCAGTGATACACGATTCTTTTGTTCAAATGCAAGTACAGATTAATCTACAAAGATTGTTATTTAAACTTAAAACGTTCAAACAACACTGAATTAATTTATGCAAATTGTATCGTTGGCAATTTTTTTTTATAATTCTTACAAAAAAAGGAGCGTCCTCGGTTAGTAAAAAAGAGAAAAAGTGAAAAATGTTTTCTTTTTCTATAGGACCTTTTGGTGTGAGCGTTAATCAAAGTTTATTATTACATACAGGTACATTCATATTGAATTAATCAACATTTTATACAAAAAAGTCGAATACACTGATAAAATATCATCGATAAAACATTTAACAAAATACTTCCAAGAAACAAAACAATCGTTTATAAAGCTCGCTCGTGAGGTGTCAACCTTCGCGGAATGCGGCTGCAGCGACCCATTTTCATACTCTTCCCGTCACCGTACGCCCCACCAACTCGTTACTGTACCCCCCGTCCCTTACTCGTCACTGGTACCGGTATCGTGCCCTCGATGCGTTTGATTCCGTGTTGCGAAAATGCGTTTGCGTTTGTTTCACTTTAGTTTAAAATGATAATATCTTGTTAAATTGACAAGTTTAATAATTAATTTTACTTACTATATTATAACCCATCATCACTATAACTAACCAACATTATTTTTGTTACTTTATGCCGTAAAAGGCTTTTTACATATTCATTTACAAGTCGACAATTGTATAAATCAAAAAGCTTAATTTACATTATTGCATTGAAGACAAAAACAAAAATAGAACTGTCAAACGGTCAAAATATCTCGGATAAGTTGTTTAGTTTGTATAACATATGACAATACAAGGCTCGTTTAAACTTAAAATACATTCTAAATTTAAACAAATAGTAATGGACACTAGGAATTTCCTTTCCTTAGTTTTTGTTGGTACCGGACTCCGACAAGGCTATCAACGATTTAGTGATTCATTGCTGTGAGATAAATGTAGGTATACGAATTAATTAATGCTTTGACCCCATATCTGCAATATGCGCTCCAAAAGTCAACATTCCATTCTCGCGTTCTGTTGAAAAATATATTACAAAATTGAATTAATTTATTATTAATATGAGGTATACACACTTATATTAAGAACCAATTTAAGTCACCTTCACAAAAGGCCTTTGACATTTGTGAGAATTTAAAAAAATAAATATGTAAAACCTCTTTAAGTGACTAAGTGTAGATTGTAAATTGCTACTTGAAATTCTGGAACCATCGTGTAAAGGAAGTTTAAAGAGGAAGACATGTGTATTGTCAAAGACAACTAAATACCTATGATTGGTATTTAATATTTTATTTGAAAAACCGCAACACGTAATTCGTCAAAAAAATTGCCAATGTCGAATGCTATTGGCTTGAATACTAATCGCTGAAATAGTATAGCAATATTATCAACCAACTGTCAATTTTTATTATTACGTAATTGTTTATCAAATTCATACAAAACTATAGAAGTTGTTCTACGGTCTATACTATTAGAGAAGGTTAATCAACTGTACCCCACCTTTTCGTACTATACATGAAATAAATATGTACGTAAAATTGTTATAATTTTTGATAAAGCCAAAGATTATGATGAAATAAACAGTTGCTTGCATTCATATTTTATTTCGTTTTAAATGTTACCCGTACAAAAATAAGAAAAAAAAAATGGTAGTTTTGGTTTTGGACATGAAAATTGCCACAATGCATTAAAAAGACTTTTACGATGTCCTGTAAGTTTCATTTATTCACAAGTTGTATAACTTGATTTATAAATTATTGTCGTATTTATTTATTACTTTACTTATTATATATAGTAAAGAACATGTGTCATTTCTCTAACCATCAGTACAAAAATTGTTACACGATTACCATTATAATTTATATCCACTCGAAAGTTTGTTGACGTTAACTCACTGGGGCTATGTAGTAAAGTCTTAATTGCCTCTAAATCAATCGTATATAAAAGTACATGTAAAAGGTGTTCGATTTTTGAATCTTATTTAGGAACTTTTTACTTTTGTCTATTCGGAAAGTTACTCCATCACCGTTACGTATTAAAAATAGAATAAACTAACGATTATACACTACAACAAATACCTGTATTGTCATTTGTCATCTACACTAATATTATGAATGCGAAAATAACTGTGCTTGTCTGTTACGCTTCAACCACTAAAACAATTTTGATGAAATTTGGTATGAAGCAAGCCCGAAGGAAACTATACTATCCTACTAATATTGCAAGCCAGAAAGTTGGTTAAGGTAGATGGATCTTTGTTACACATTCCCCCGAAGATTACTGAACTGATTTGGATGAAATTTGGAGTAGAGAAAGTTTATACCTATACGACTTAACGCAGACTATAACACCTGTCATCTTCCCTTTATACTCGGAAGTAACCGTGGGCAAAGGTATTTATCTATAATTCATTTTTTGTACGACTTTATTTAAAAGGTAAATACTCGATTGAGATATGAACATTTTCGTCCTATTGCATAAATCACCTGTTACAGTAAAATTTCCCGCGTAGCGACAAATGACAGAGCATTTGTAGCGTAAATAGTGCCGAGGTCAAATGACCGGTATTTAACTCTCAATAATTTATATATCTATTTGTCACGCGCCTCTGTCTCAGACTTTGAATATTATATACTAGCGTTTTGCACACGGTTTCACGTGTAATTCCCGTTCCCGTAGGAATACAACATGTACTTATATGTAATCGGGACAAAATGTAGCGGATGTTACTCGCTGATAATGTAGCTTTCCATTGGTGAAAGCATTTTTTAAATCGGTTTTGTGGTTTAGGCATTAAAGCGTAACTAACAAACTCACTTTCGCATTTATAATTGTTAGGATTGACAGCTCTAAGAAAAAGTTTAATGCTACTCTCAGCTGTTTAAGTATTAATTTCCTATTTCGGGATATGCCTATTTTTTTTTTAATTCTTGTTTTTTATTCTCAAATCGGCTGTACACATAATTTGTCAAACTTTTTCGAAAATTTTGAATGTGTATGTAAAATTGTACTTATTTAAAATACATTTTTAAATACTTTATTCAATCAAAACGATACAATCGCTTACTACGACACTTATTATATTATTTTAGCTGTCTCTTATCATAAACAAGTCTAAAATCGATATATAGAATAATACCTACCGGTAGTTACATAAAAAAAAAAACATATAATAAATTATCTATGCTGGATTATAAAAATGTATTTAGTCTGTGCTAAGTAATTAATTATTCGTTACTTAATGTCACTGACAAATTTATCTTTTTAAAAATATATAATTCGTAGAAATATCAGAGTAATCTTGTTGTTATCCTCGTGAAACAAGTATATTATATATAAAAAATTAAGCAAACTTGTTAAAAACACTTGACGCTACCAGTATCCATTTACATAAACCTAAACATTCTAAGAAATATCATATTTATGACTAAAAACATATTAATATATGATAAGAATACGACTTTTTGTTGTATTAACTTAATTATGGCAAAGCGTCGCCATGATTCTGAGACACGAAGGTATCAGCAAGGCTCAGCTGCATCGGTTCAACATTTCACAGTCTGATAAATGCGAATTGGGCAAGATATATGCAATAACATGCCAGCCAGCAATTACATTTCTTGCTGAAGCCAAGGTGTACTACATTTACCGGCGCGACATTATAGTCGCATTAGCTGGCGTATTGACTTATGGATACTAAGTATTACGTTACTATTTCAAATGTATTCAATTTAAGCGAAGTTTTCAATTAATATACGGATTAATGGATATTTAAATTTGGAATGTCACCTTTGCCTTTTCCAAGATGATGGAATTAAAAAAATGTCCTTATTAATGTTAGAACATATGGTATGATATGGATCTTGGTCTGATAAATAAATAATTGAAGTGAGGTATGTTAAATAGAGTCTATTAAGGATTATATCTTTGAATCTGGAGAGGCTTATATATATATGTATATAATATAAGAATTAATAACAATTTATTCTATTATATTTGAAATTACTACATAAATTAATTTCGCTATCAGATAGATTTGGATAGTTAACTTATAATAATGATTGCTTATTGGAAACAAATTCAGTAAGATTGAATACGACATTGTTTTTATCTCCAAACAATAAACCCCTGCGGACAAACGAGGATTGATTTGATAAGTGCAAACGAAAATGAAAAAAGAGTGTCGTTAAAAAAAGCATCGTGACATGAGACAGACTGGTTTCGAGTATAACGCTGACAGTTAACCTTCGCTAGCAGGAGAGGCACAGATGAAAAATAAATTCGAAATATAAGTGAGCCAATCAAAGCGGATCCTCGCAATGTGGTGCAAGACAATTAAGGAGCAAATGGCATTATAAATTCGTTTAATGGCAAACTCTCTGCCATCAGAGTAATCTATAGCGGCGAATGTCAAAGGAAGTACTCGTTTGGTAAAACCTTTAGTTTGTAGCGCGAGGTCTCATTCAGATTAAATTATATGTATGTATATTTTGTAAACAACATTGAAATTGGTAATATACCCGGTAACTTGCCGCAGAGTTAAAGTTAAAGTTTATTATTAAAAATCCGTTTCTTTGTTTTTACACTTTATTTAAATTCTATTAAAATTTAAAGCTATACAGATTCCAATCAAAGCTATTTTAACATAACATGGATATGTTTACAAATTAAAATAATGACATAAAAAGAAATAATGACATCCAAAAGTAAAAGTTGAATCGCGATCTTTATTTGCTAGCGATGGTACCACTTCGCTTAGTTTTAGCGTGTGTGTGTGTGTGTGCAATAGGAATTTAATAAAAAAGGACACAGACACATCCTCCAATGACGCACTGGCATAGAATAGAAATAAATTGCCGGTCACTTAATTAATTAGCGAAGGTGAAATTTACGAGAAGAAAATAATTACTAAAAAGGAAAACAAACAAAATATTACAATGATAAATATTAATTACGAGTCGGCAATAAATCTATAAACAGACATGTCAAACAAACGGATAATTGATTGTATTCACTGTTTGGTAGCGCCGCCGCCGGTCGTTACAAAATGCGGTTATGCATTCGTTATGAAAGATTTCCTTTTTGAGAAATCGCAATCACAAATTGAAATTGAATCATTATATTGTAACCTTTAATAACAAAGGTGCTTAATTCTTAAGATGATTGATTTCATATATTAATTTAATTTGGCTGATTTGATGTGTTTGTCTATTAGCGCGTAAGACTGCCTCGTATGCCTTGACGGCAAACGGCATGACGTTCTCGTATGACGTCATGTCTCACCGCGTACACTATACTTTATTATTATAATACGATTTTTTATTTTATTTGTTAATAAATATTGTTTTAAAATGTTTTACTCGATATTTATTTATAGGCTTCCTTAAATAAGACATTATTTTAATCAACTTACACTATAAGTGCGTGTTAATTTAGGATTGAGACATATGCAGTATCTAGGTATACAATATGTAGCAATTCGGTGGTAGAGCTTTGTGCAAGCTCGTCTGGGTAGGTACCACCCACTCATCAGATATTCTACCGCAAAACAGCAGTACTTGGTATTGTTGCGTTCCGGTTTGAAGGGTGAGTGAGCCAGTGTACTTACAGGCACAAGGGACATAACATCTTAGTACCCAAGGTTGGTGGCGCATTGGCAATGTAAGCGATGGTTAACATTTCTTACAATGCCATTGTCTATGGACGTTGGTGACCACTTACCATCAGGTGGCCCACATGTTCGTCCTCATACCTATACAACAAAAAAAAATCGAAGATAAATAAAGATAAACAACACACAGATTTTCATATTACATAGGATTTGCTATATAACTGACTGCCAAAAGGCTTTTGATTAATATATTATCTTTATTTGTATTACAACATTTAACCACTTATATCACTTTTTTTAGTTTTACTTCTACGGTTCCGATAGCAATTTTTCGCGAATCTATAATAAATATCATATATTATTCAATGTAGACCTAAACAAGGCTTTTGATACCGTGAGCAGAGAGGGGTTGTACTCAGTTCTTGTCAGAATTGGATGCCCCCCGAAACTCCTAAAGTTAGTGCAATCATTTCACGAAGGTATGGAAGCTACCGTTTTGCACAATGGCAACACATCTATGCCATTTGACGTACGCCGTGGTGTTCGTCAAGGTTGTGTACTGGCCCCTACCCTGTTCGGAATATTCTTCTCGGTACTTCTGAAGGTTGCTTTTGGGGATGACCAGCAAGGCATCCACTTACACACACGATCTGATGGTAGGCTGTACAACATCTCGATGCTCAAGTCCAAACGCCACAGGGAGGATCTATTTGTAGATAGCCTCCTCTTTGCTGACGACGCTGCCTTTGTCTCCCACGACCAAGCTCATCTCCAAAGCCTAATGGACAAATTTGTCAAGGCGTGCGACCTCTTTTCAATGTCCATAAATTTCAAGAAGACCGTTATTTTAGCGCAAGGATGCTTAGAGCAACCAGTCATCTTGCTCAAAGGCGCACCTTTGGCGGTGGTTACCAAATTTTGCTACCTTGGTTCGCAACTGTCGAGCAATCTCTCGCTTGATGCAGAGATCGATTTCCGCATCGGCAAAGCAGCCTCTACGTTCGGGAGGCTCCGTACAAGGGCTTGGGACAATAGACACCTTACGGTAAAAACGAAAATGATCGTTTACCAATCATGTGTCCTAAGCACACTCTTGTATGGAGCAGAATCATGGACAACGTACGCAAAACAAGAACGCCGTTTGAACACATTTCACTTGCGCTGTCTTCGAAGCATTCTGGGCATTACGTGGAAGGACCGTGTGACAAACGAGTCTGTTCTAGGCGAGGCACAGCTGCCTAGCATCACGGCCATTCTCAAAAAGAGACGGTTACGGTGGTTGGGTCACGTGCATCGAATGGAGCAGACTCGCCTGCCAAGGCAAATTCTACTCGGAGAGGTTGCAAATGCGAAAAGGTCTATTGGGCGGCCTATGCTCCGCTTCAAAGATTGCGCTAAGCGTGATATGTTTGCGTTTAACATCCCAAGCAACCAATGGGAAGAGCTTGCCGAGGATCGTGCCAAGTGGCGACGCCTTGTTCACCAAGGTCAATCAAGGCATGACAATGCCTGGTTTGAAGCATTAAAAGAAAAACGGACGAGGCGTCAAGAGCGGGCCTCAAACCCCCGTCCATCTGGGGGCACATACACTTGTCGGAAGTGCGGCCGACGGATCCTCTCTCGCATCGGACTCTTTAGTCATGAACGCAAGTGTCTTCGCGATGCAGCTTAAATCATCTGTCATAGATGTAGAGGCCTATTATATATTATTCAAGTTCTCGACCAATGATATCGCGTCAATTCAATTCAGTTCAGTCAAATATTTATTTGGCTGTATTCCTCTTGTGGTTGGAATAGGTTAAACATACACTATCTGAGCGTTGTGGATAAGATTCAAATCCATCTCCTTGGTAGGAGAGATCTGAAATTTTAAAGTAAAAATCAAAATATATTTCGTTCAATTATGAAGTTCTTTTAAGGACTTTTGAATATTAATAAATATTACTGTCGAGTCGCAATTTTCTACCGTGAAGAACGTACAGGAAATTCAATAGTTATCTTTTCCATTAATTTATATAATAGTCACTTATTTACAGTTTACAATAGGCAAAAGCATGCGAACTTTAGGCGCCATTCGCGCGTGGTCTATGCATGAACAGTGGGGTCACAGTTTCGTTTAAAGTAAAACAGTTTAACAAAACGCAGATCCTTTGTCGCGGGATTTAAAACCGATATCGACCGGTGAACGCTACAAAGCGCTAACTTGAAGCCGCGAAACCATCTACACTTGAGTTTCACGGATTTCGCGTCGCGAATGTAGAGTGGGCATAATGTGAAGCATATTATGTATTATGCGGACGAATTGAAAAAGGACTTCCCCTTTGTTAAATATTTTGGCTTAATTGTAGCACTTACCTATCATTGTAATGCTGTTTCTCCTCTGTTCGTGTACCGATTTTTTGTTTGGAAGCTTTAGTGTTATGAAGAAATAAAAGTGTAAAATGGAATTTCGGCCAATCGGTACAGTGATAATTACTAAATCCCTTAGCGATTTCAGTTTATAGGATTTTCTATTGCTACTGAAAACATTAAATTATAATCCACTTTTGATAGTTTTCTAATTAAAACAAAATAATGATAATTCGACCCTTAGTTGAGACTTTGAGAGACAATATTTATTTTAAGACAATATTTTAATTTAATTATGTATTTATGTGAGCAGTAACAAAATAAAAGCGCTAATTGTCTAAATAATGGAAGTACTCTGATGAAAGACAGAGTCCATTTATTGACAGTTATAATATGTTGGTATATATGTTATTATATACATTTATGACTGCCTCGTTGGTCTAGTGGCTAGATATAAGCAGCAGCAGACACCGAGCAGCAGACCCGGTGTTCCTGGGTTAAATTCCCAGGTCAGGCCAGTTATTGGGTTTTTCTGTCAGAAAAATCTCAGTGGCAGCCTGGAGTCTGGAAGTTGGAAGTGTGTACACTCCCGTGCCTCGGAAAGCACGTAAAGCCGTTTGTCCTGCGCCTGAACTCTTTCCGGTCGTGTCGGATTGCCGTCCCATCGGATTATGAGAGCTAGGGAATAGTGAGTGCACCTGTTTGCGCACACACTTCTGCACTATAATATCTCCTGCGCAGTTGGCTAATCTCTCTTGAGATTGGCCGCCGTGGCCGAAATCGGTCTGGAGAACGTTATTATATAAATATTATATTTAATATTATTATATTATCTTTCTGTTCTAACATAATATAAAAGTTTAACGATATATAAATTCGCCCTAAATAGGTAATTTTTTATAATAAAATAATAATATAATTTCAGTTTAAAAGTTACTTAAAATAATTCCGGGAAATGAAGTCGGTAATTTGAATTAAAAAAAAAAGACTATATATCAAAGTCTACAACTAGTGCAGTGACAGGACAGATTACGACATCGATAATCGCAATTTGTAGATTTTATCGTAAAACCTTGTCGACACTCCGCTCAGACAGTTACTCGCGACCTCAGGCGGCGTTAAAACAAATAAATGCCAGTCATAAAGTAAACGTGTACTACATTCTGTGTAGAGTTTCCAATTTACGTTATTTGTTCGTTGCGTTTGGACAGCTGTCGTCTGGCGCTGCGAAATATATCGATATCGCATAAATTATTTCAAAATTATACAATACCAAAAAGTCGATGACAAATTGTTTCAAAACGCTCATTAATGGAATATATATATACGAATAAAATGAGTAGATTAACGTTAATTTTATTTTCTTTAAATACGTTAATTATTATTTTATCTTTTATAAAACCTTATATTTTTCGAATTATTATCATTATTTCAATTGTCATATTAATATGAAAATAAATTACATTCAAAATGTAGAATTGCTTCTTTATCAAATATCGTTATATCATTATTAAGTGCATTGCTTTTGTTAATGAATTTTGATAATTTTTAATCAAATATTATTTACTCAAACGGATAGTTTTTTTCGGTCCAGTAAAATTATTTGGCAGCAGCAACTGTCCGTTGTGGTTCAAGTAGAGTTCTCTGACTCTCGTCTATTAAATAAGTCGTTCACCTCCTACGAAATAATTTTCTTAAAGTTTCAAAGCCTGTTTTTACTCTAATATAGTCTGAATTTGTAAATAGGTTCATTGGCAAAGCAATTGATAAAACATAATCTACATAATTAAACTGTTGACGTTCCATTGAAAATGTTTTAATTGTATCTTTATCACCCCAAAAGGATATTCAGCATGAATTAAATTAATAGCCTCGATAAGAATTAATCGTCGTACTAGTTGGACTTCTTTGTCCTTTAGTTAGCAGATAGCAAGCACGTTGTATTCATTATTTACCTCGTCTATTTTTGTGACAGCGTGGGTGACAGGGTGCGTCGTACTCTAGGGACAGACGACCTCAGTAATCATAGCGGTCAAGGACACAGGAAACATCGAACTGTAATTTACCGACCAGACTGCGTAAACTCAGTTCAATACACTAAGTATCACGGACATTACTAACAATAAAGTCAATTATTTCTCAAGTCATTGATCTCAACCACGACTTGAGATACTTATATTTTGTTTACTTTCGAATCATTAAAGTATTAGCTATAATATCTTAATTTAAGAAAGCATGTTGTTACAGCTATATCTATTAAAACAACTTTAACATTTTTAATATACAAATTAAATTGTCACAGTAATTATAAAGGTTAATAATTGACAAATGTTGGAATTTTGATAAAAAAACGAAACCGAAGCGCACCTGACTTTCGGTAAGAACATTATCGCAATGCATGGTACGATGTTTACGTCAGGCTGATAATATAGTGACCTTAAGATAATTATCGGTCGACGCCTCGTCTCGCGTCCATCGACAACTTTGAACAGCACAAGGACATCACTGATCACACAGACATGTTAGGTATTGGCAATTGTAACAATATATGAACACTAAATAATTTAAATAAAACTATAAATTTAAAAACTTATTTAATAAAATAACAATTCACAGTATATATTTGCTATTTGTTTGAATCACGTTTGTAAAAATGTATATAAAATAAGTTTGTAATTTAATTTATAACCATAAAGATAAATTATAAAGCTATTAAATAATCAATCGTTAGTAATATAATACGAAAATTTTCCGTGTCGTTCAAATCAGTAATCCGTTTAATACACTGTACAGACAAAGCTGATCGTCTGACGTACAAATGACCGTTCGGCCTTGTCTAGGCCGCGATGACGCCATGTTTTAAGCGGACGTACTTTTATTGAACACCGAAATTATACGTACATCCCGTTCTTTTATCGCCAAGTCACAAATGAGAAAGAGAGATAACGAATATTTTATCGAATCTCAAACAGTTATAAACACATTGAACATTATATAAAAGAAAAATGTTTTGTTTGTTTCGTGAATTTAAAATTCCAATGTCAATCAATAAACTTCTTTAAATCTCGTTTATAGTAATAAAAAAAACATGATCATTCATAAGGTACTCGATTTCCTCCTCAACGTCTTCTCTAGTTATGCTAATATTGGTATTGCAATTGGCAATTACCGTAGTTGCTAAGGCAACGTCTGTCTGATAATGATAACAGAGAAATGTCTGGGGAGCAAAGGACTCTATTGGACGTTAATTGGTTCGCCAGACAGACTTCACTCTTTGATATGTAGCCATCCTTTTATGTTCATTCAAACTTCGTTAGACTATCGTTTACGATCGTTTTAGATATCGTTTCAAATGAAATGAAAATATTTTTTGTTTTTTTGACAATTAACATCTTACGGTAAATGCGTTTCTTAAAAAAGGGTGTAGCTATGAAAGTGCTTCTGAAAGTCTAAGTCTCGTTATTTCACGGGAACAAACTGCAATTTTCCCTGGGAATATTGTCATTTTTAACTTGTGGCCATAGCATTCATCTAACTTCTCACGTACTGGAGTGACTAGCTCGTATTGGGAGCGGCGGACCAGTTCGCGCGAAAGGCGAAATGCTCGCGACCGCCCGGCTGCTACAACCGGCTCCGTGAAGGCCGCACAATTCCCCCCACTCGCCTTCTCGTACTAGTGACTGCTGTTTTGTCGATAAATACGTATCTTTTTCCTGTTAAATCCCTTATTTATTAAAGATTAATTGCCTTTCATTCTTTGAAAATGTTTTTTACGTTAAATTTAATTATAAAAACAATGTTTTGGTATATGACGGTTTGAAAGTAAACAAGATAATATCGACAATTTTAATTTTAAATTAATTCAGTATGTGCTTACAACGTGTCAAGTTATCGCGTCTGAGCCTCGCACTGAACGATGTAAACATAATGCCAATGACTCGGAGGTCGTTCGTTTCTATCGATAATATTGCGCGCTATCGCACAACACTGGGTGCGTCGCAAGGCCGCGGCACGACGGCCCTATGCGTGTCGTCGCGTACGTGTACACAAACACAGCGTTTTGAAACGACAGCTTTATACCAATTCTGAATCGAATGTGAACTTTGTCGAGTGTGTTACGTTTTGTTCGAATGAATTTATATTTAAGTACTTAATGTTAATTAAAAGTATCAATATAATAATGTTAGTATTAAATAATTAAAACTATCATTTAATTTTAGTAGGAAATAATTATTTATGTATTAATAAGTATTAACAAATCGTTTCTCTTTGCAGATGAACAAGATGCTGGTTTTATCGAGTTCCTGTCGATATCCTCAGACATCTTTGAAACAAGTACACTCGCCCCGCTTTTCCGACATCGAAGGACCAATACTATGTGAATATAATACCGTATCCCAGCGGGACATCTCAAGACTGATTCCCACGGATGCCTTAAAAACGACCAGAGACGCAAGATGATTAATGGATAATAAAGAAATATTTTTCTAAAAAAAATATGCAATAAAAGACAAGCGTAGTTAAATATTTTCGAACGAGTATTTTTGGAAGTTTTTTTACATAGACAATAATGCTTGCGCATGGTGCTTTATAGTATAGTGAGGTGAAGCGTTATATCGATTGTTTGCGGGTAATGATAGAGTTGTAATTTGCGTGGTAATGAATACCGCGATGTCGAGCGAGGAGGCGGTAAAAGTGGAAGGGGGACATGTCTCCGTCACAACCATCAGCATGTCTGGTCCAGAAACTAGCAACGGTAAGATTTATATCACCAAACATATAAATATGATAATAACATATTCTTAATTCAAAAAAGAGAATGAATAAAGAATGTTTTGGTTTTAATTCATATGGCATTTTTTTTCTTTTTTATATTGATTTTTGGTACACGTAATGCGAAAACATTTGTATATTCATAAAGACGTGTACACAATCTTGACCCTTAAAAATGACAGCTGTACTAGATTAATTGATAGATAAACACAATTACAATTAATTTGTAATTATTTCCTTTCCTTCGAAATATCAATATTTGGTACAAGAAAACAAATTAAGCTGTATATCAACATATACAATATTACATAATATATAATAATAAATAATAATACTTGATATACAGCTATGTATTATTATACAGCGTTACATAAATTTGTGGCCTTATTTATAAACATTGTTTAGCGGATGATCAGTTAAACAGTGCTATCTTCTTCCTTCGCATCTCAAATCAGTAGAAACAGAAAGAGATAAATCCTTGTTTAAGTATACAGCCTCTAAGCAACGTTTACAACTAAGGCCGTTGTTGTACAGATTTGACTTAACTCATAAAAAGGATTACAATGATTAAATAATATAAATCAAATTGTTTAACAGAGACATAGAATGAAAATAATACAATTGTATTAACCAAACAATATTTACAACTTTAGAATATTTGTATATTTGTTCGTGTTTTTTTTTAAATGATTTTAATTTGTGATTTCATTTTGGCTCTTTTTAACGTCTTGTTGTTAAATATAATAAATGAAGGTGTTGATGTTAATTGTAAGTTCGTGTATATAATTTTAATATGATTCGTATATTCCAGGTCAGTTCTCCTACAGCTCGAGCGGAGTTCGCATCAGCGTGTCTTCAGAGCCTCACGATGAGGATTCTACTGATGCTGAAATCTCCAAAATCGATTTCACGCAACATCAATACGAGGTAACATCAATTTAGACTTAAGTTATTGTCTAATTAAAATAGCTAATTTTTTTGAAAATCGGGCTAAGATTTCATAGATAACATATCAAAAGTATCCGCTAAAATACTATTACTTATAATGAAATATAAAGAACTATTATCGATTACTCTACCGCGAAATATTAAAAGGTGTGAAAGTTGAATTACTCACTGTGATTACCGACACAAGGGACATAACATTTTAGTTCCCATTAGTCGTGCCTTGACAGTAAGAAAAGATCAAAGTTTTATGTGGTGATAGAGCTTTGTTCACGCTCGTCTGGGTACTACCCACTCATCAGGTGAGTGAGCCAGTGTAATTACAGGCACAAGCGACATAACATCTTAGTTCCCAAGGTTGGTAGCACATTTTCGATGTAAGCAATGGTTAACATCTCTTACAATACCAATGTCTATGGGCGTTGATGACCGCTTACCATCAGGTGGGCCATATGTACGTCCGCCTACCTATGCTATAAAAAAAAAATAAGATTCCACTCAGGACTGCTGTGATCACTTACTATTTTTAAATTGAAATTTACGGGCTTTTTTGTTACCTATGATTTATAAATATTTTAGGTTTATATATCTATTCACTCGGCGGTAGAGCTTTGTGCAAGCTCGTCTGGGTAGGTACCACCCACTCATCAGATATTCTACCGCAAAACAGCAGTACTTTGTACTGTTGTGTTTAACCGGTTTGAAGGGTGAGTGAGCCAGTGTACTTACAGGCACAAGGGACATAACATCTTAGTTCCCTAGGTTGGTGGCGTATTGGCGTTGTAAGCGATGGTTAAAATTTCTTACAATGCCATTGTCTATGGGCGTTGGTGACCACTTACCATCAGGTGGCCCATATGCTCGCCCACCTTATACAATAAAAATAAAATAAAAAAATAGTATCTTAATATAGTATTCTCACTTCCAGGTGAACATGAGAAACAAAAAGAAGCGTTCGTCAAGCGGACAGTGCGAACAGAATGCAGAACAAGAACGTCCTATGTCCTGGGAAGGGGAACTGTCCGATTCTGAAATGGTTATCGATACCAGTGTCAACAATGGTAAGGAAACATCAACTCTTTTTATTGAAGTAGGTAGACTGCCAAATGGGCCACTTGATGGTAATTGATCACCAGCCCTTAGAATTTGCGCTATAAGAAATATTAACCACCCCTTAGATGGTCAATGTGCCATTTACTTTGGGTCACTTGTGCATGTAATTACACTGGCTCACCCACCCTTTCAACCGTAAATGATGAGTGGGTGCTACCTAGCCAGAACTGTCTAGCAATGCAGTAATAAATTTTCAAGGAAAAAGTAGTTTGAAGACAAAAGTTAATTCAACCTAAAATAAATTATTCTTCAGATGAAAATAGCAGCTCTCTCGACTTGCAATCCTCACGGGACTCCATCGATACCCTTCGAAACGTGACGATTAAGACTGAGAAACTGAGAGAGGAGCCTCTCAAAATAGAAGCGTTTCAGAGCTTGGACGATCAACGAGTTCTGGACCTCAAATACAGCGTTCCCTTGCAATCGCACCAGCGGAGCCTCAGCATGAACAGGGTAAGAACCACTATTATTCCCATCCAATTCAATGAGGACACGGAGTTGTTTCAGATTTGCATTATTAGTCATTTAGGATGAATCTGTAAAACTAAGAGAGTAGCTCTACATTTAAACAGCTTCTTATGAAACCAATAGTTTAAAGATTCTTTTTGAGGCTCGAATTCTCTGTAATGCGCTTAAGACATTGTAGAACCAAGAATTTTTTTCATTGGCGTAGTCAATGCGGTAATTGTTTGGGCTGTATAGATGTCTATCGTGGTCTACATGTTTGTTTCAAAAAATATATATTTGAGTCTCCGACACAGGGTATTCTAAGTTATGTACTTACACTTACTTTTATTTACCTATGCTATGTCCGTGATGTAAAATTTGTTTTCTTAAACAGCTTAAATAAAAAGGACGTGGTTTCATTAAAATAATTATCCCTTACTTATACAACTGAGAATCCTAATATGCAGCCCCGGATTTATGCCTAGGCCTACAAGGCCCCACCCCACCATAAATAATATAATTGACTTTAACCGCTTCGGAATGGGGAGGCCTTTAATGTCAAAGTGCCTAGGAGCCTTGGATCTTTAATACCGAGCTTGCGCAAATGTACAATACGTATTATATTAATTCCAGTTGCTATTTCTTATGTAAATTAAATGGTTGATCAACATCTTACAGATATCAGTGCTAACGGACAATGCGTCACTATCCCTCGCGAGACGACCGTCGTCGCCAACAAGCAGTGCTAAATCGACAATGTCTGACCACTACGACACGGCACAACTGATGCACAATCCTGTCGCAGAAGTCCAAAACTTGACTATCAAGAAGGAAACCCAATTGTCTGGTGAGTGTAAATTGACCGGTAGAACTATTCTTTATAATCACGAACTCAAACAGAACTCTATCGCGAAATGTCAGAAATATATGTTATGAGTCATTAGCTAAAAATAAACCTTATATTATACACACGCTTACAAAGCGGGAAGAGTTGGTGTTTTTTCCAATAAAATAATTCGAATAATCATCAAATAATTAAAGTAATTATTTAAACATTTTAGTCATGTTTCTTTTTATCATTTCAGAACTAAAATGCGAACCAACAGTGGGTATGGACAAGTTATTAGCTCTCCACGGTTCGCCGTTGTTAGGTCGACTGCCTCGGGTCCAATCAAGTGCCAGTACGGATTCCGCCGTACATTCTATGTACACTCATAGGTAAGGATATCTTCGTTGCACGAACACACAAACACGCGAACATTGTATATGATTTTATTATATATTATTTTTCAGTGTATACAGTAGTCCTTCAGCTAGTCCTCGTCCGTCTCGTCACTACACGCCGTCTCTTTCTCGCAACAACAGTGACGCATCACACTCATCGTGTTACTCATACAGTTCCGAGTTCTCACCTACTCATTCGCCAGTTCAGGTAGGATTCAACTGGAAACATTTAACTAGATAACATTATCAATGTTGGCGCAATTAATTACACACTCACACATCATTCACAATAAATGATATACTATTTTTTTCTAATGACGTCATATATATTTTTTATACTTTGGTTAAATGAATATGTTGATGGGAGTCCTAATTTTATAAATTGGCGCCCAATATGGGACTAACTTTAAATATATATAATTGAAATTATATTCGGGTAATTCGTTATGAAATGAATAAATAAGCAAATAAAAATATGCTGAACATCTTAGTAATGATATTTCGTTATAATCATTTACAATTGAACAAAACAAAAGTTTTCATGGAATGAAAACAACAAATTAACTCCCGTATTCACAAACAATTATTTGCTATGCGAATGCACGAGCAACGCGTTGAATATCTGCGATTGGTCCATTTGCGTTGTTTATTTATTTTCAGTAAAATTGATTAATAATTGTGCGAATTAAATGAAGATATCCTAATTGGTGTGATAAATTTTTGGGAAATCAGTGTCTGTTTATTGTAATTACGATGAATTAACGGTGAAAAACTCTCAATGTAATTATGGAATTCCTCTTCGCTTCCGTTATCCATCCATCTATCACATACTTCTTTCACGGACATTATGCGTTGCGTAACATAACTGTCGAGTTACATTACCTCATCACACAAGTATTCTTTATGAGATTGACGGTTCAATGCGTAAATGGTGCATACCGTGAGTTGTGATAGTATTTTTTGTGAATACGGTTTCAAAACAGTTGTTTCTAAAATTTGAAAATGGATCAAACGTTAGAAAAAGTACATTTTTACCAAGTTTTAATACATTCTTAATTATGTAAATAATATGAATTTTCAAAACTCAATATTTAAACGATATTTTAAACAGTGGCGCCCAGTGTGGGTCAACAAAAATAAAAATAATAAAAATGGTTTTTATTTAGGGCCGACATCCTCACGTTGTATACCGCGAGGCTACTGTCTTTCCTGCCTCGCCCGCGCATGACGAAGATACGGATACAACTGATGAACGCCTTCATCATCATCAGGGTATTAGCAGACAACAGCTGATAAACAGGTAAGTTTACAGAACGGGAATGATGGAAATTCTATTATAGTTCTGATCGAATTAAACTATAAAGTACTATGTAAATATTCCATATAGCGGTCAATTTATTATTTTAACGTTAATTTTCTTTTTTATGAAGTTAGTAATTTTTGTTTCAGTCCGTGTCCAATTTGCGGTGACAAGATAAGCGGTTTCCATTACGGAATATTCTCCTGTGAATCATGCAAGGGATTCTTCAAGCGGACCGTACAAAACCGGAAGAACTACATGTGTCTTCGCGGCGGGAACTGCCCCGTCACCGTCGCCACGAGGAAAAAGTGTCCCGCCTGCAGATTCGACAAGTGCCTGGGATGTGGAATGAAGCTCGAAGGTAAAATATATGAAATAACTTGCGGCTCTTTTTTAGACATTCTTTAATATAATGGAATAGATAGAAAGAAGTGCGCAATATATTCATGTAATGTTTTGTGCAGCGATCAGAGAGGACCGCACGCGCGGCGGGCGCTCCACGTACCAGTGCTCGTACACGCTGTCGGGCGCGGCGTCGACGGGCTCGCTGCTGTCCGCGCACGCGCCCACCACGCTGCGGCACGCCTCCAGCCTCACCTGCGTGAGTATAGGGCTTCGCCCTCCTATAGCTTGAGCTAGCGATGTCTTAAACTTTAGCAAACGTTAACTTATTGTTAGCTATGCGTCTTTGTCATTTCAAGTTTACTATCACAGAGCGATTTATATGTAGTGTGTTAGTTTGTCCCAAGTATGGTTATCATTGTTATTTAGATTTTCTAAATTTGTACGCGCTTTTACGTCTCATTAACGATTGGAAGAAATCTCTTTAAGGGCTTACGCATGCCTTTTGAACTTGGATTTTTTTTAATATTTATCTTTATTTATTTCTAGTATGTATAAATAAATGTTATTTTTTCCACCAGGTAAATGGCCCGGGATCGTACACCAGTCGAGGAGAATCCAGCAATAGCCGACTCACGCCCGACATACCGCCGTTATTACAGGTAAATATCGTAATATTTTATTTTTTACCCAGTGTATTAGGAATATTTAAAGAATACCATTTTAACATATATAGGAAATAATGGACGTGGAACATTTATGGCAATACAACGAGTCGGAGCTCAGTAGGATGAGCAAGTCGACGGGCAGCCCGTCCGCCAACCCGCTGCTGGCGGCCAGCGGCATCACGGCGCAGAACTCCAGCGCCGACTTCCTCGCCGACCTATGCAACATCGCGGACCACAGGCTCTATAAGATCGTCAAGTGGTGCAAGAGTTTGCCGCTCTTTAAAAATATTTCGGTGAGTTTTGTTGCTGATTTTCACGTGGGAAACATCTTTAAGCCTCTTATATTATAATAGCCTTGCAGTACTGACATCCTTACTAATATTATATATGCTAAAGTGAATTCGTTTGTTTGATTGTTACGCTTTCACGTCTTAACTACTCAACCAATCATCATGAAATTTTGCACTTTGTCAGAGGTACAGAAAAGGACAATAAAGTACTTTACCCTTCCCCCCACTCCCCGCACAACCAGGTGATGACGCGGGCGGAAACTAGTTAGATAGAAATTCTGATACCTGAAATATCCTGATTACATCCTTAGCATTCTTGCTTACGATGCCATAAAGTAGACATACATAAGATGCCTTATTAACTGTACAATTTCTTCACGATAACAGTAAGCACGCATTCTGCGCATCTGCGCGCATTGTCAAATATGTGGCTTACACATTTGGCAGGGATTGTCTATAAGTCGTGCGTGTGCGCGAAATGGGATTGTAATGTTGCTCCATCCGTAGATAAAGCAACCATTTTCATTGCTATATTTTTCACGCTGATATGTTCAACGTGTTTACAAGTAATTGTATCACCGTCTCTATCGCTCTTAATCGTAATCGTTCGCGATTCCGTTCCAGATCGACGACCAGATCTGCCTGCTGATCAACAGCTGGTGCGAGCTGCTGGTGCTGTCGTGCTGCTACCGCGGCGTCAGCACGCCGGGCGAGGTGCGCGTGGGCGGCGGCCGCGGGATCACGCTGCACCAGAGCGCCAAGTTAGTTACACTTCGCCCTTATCACATTTATTTGAAACCGCTGCAACGTGTAAGCCCCATGGGAATAATTTAGCAACTTTAAAACGACGACACCTCGTTTAACTGTGCTTAACAAAAAGTCCACTGTTGGCTCTTACAGACACCCACGGTTAGGGTGACTTTTAATCTATGCTTTCCCAGAATCAAATATCTCTTAGTTTTCTGCTATCTTCTTTACTAGGTTTTTAAAATATGAATAGATTTGATTTTACCTGCATTTTTGATGTTTAGTTTGTCCATTAGTTACAGATTATAAATGTTTACGTTACTCTAGTATTATTACAAAATACAGTATAATAATTTCTATTTTTTTTTTACTTTACTAATTTTCTTAAACAAAAACGAAACACGGAACAAAAAATATTATATTAATAATTTTTGTTTTAGATACGGCTTGACGCCATGCATAGAACGAATGCTTAGTTTCACGGACCACTTGAGAAGGTTACGAGTGGACCGGTATGAATACGTTGCGCTCAAAGTTATTGTACTACTCACTTCAGGTAAATATTTAAAATTTAGGTAAAATAATATATATCATATAAGTGAAATAAGAAAGTCGTTGAACCTAATGTTTTTTAATAAGAAAAAAGCGAGAA
Source organism: Nymphalis polychloros (assembly GCA_905220585.2). NCBI lineage: Eukaryota > Metazoa > Arthropoda > Insecta > Lepidoptera > Nymphalidae > Nymphalis > Nymphalis polychloros. Next base: position 3,190,119 of record HG992246.1, on the reverse strand, counting down.
AACTCGCTAGACACAATAATAAACATAATTTTATATAAAAAAAGAAGTTCCAGAAGTAAGATAAACAGTAAAACTATGACCCCTAATCTGATTTATTTAATACTTAATTACGTAACACTATATAAAGTAGGTAGACCAACGATCAAATGGTTCACGTGATGGTCACCACATCCCATAGACATTGGCGTTGTAAGAAATATTAACCATTACTTACATCGTCAAGGCGCTTCAAACTTTAGGAACTAAGTCATAGCCATAAATTTTATTAGCAACAAGTTTCAATTTAATCCTATAATTATTAAACTTTTAAAAATAACTATTTTAGACGCACCAGAATTGCGTGAAGCGGAAAAAGTGCGAGCATCCCAAGAAAAAGCGCTCGCAGCGCTGCAAGCGTACACAGCGACGCATTCGCCCGATACGCCCGCTAAGTTTGGCGAACTGCTTCTGCGTATACCAGAGTTACAACGAACTTGCCAGGTAATAAGCATTTATATATTTTTTTAATTAAGATCATTGGTCTAGTAAATTGTAAATTTGATTTTTTCCCGTTTTTGTATATTACTGTTGGTGTCTTTAAAATACGTCATAATAAACTAAATAAATTTACTTAATTTTTTACGTCACTACTAGACTTTTTTAATCAATATAAACACACATATTAGTGACCTTATAAAAAAAAAATTATTGCCATTATTTGACATACATGTCCTGGTACACATGCAAGGCTATTTTTTAAGAACAACTCCAGAAATGGCGGGAAGTTATAATAAATAAGCTACACTGACTACAATAATTATAATATTTAAAGTATATATAAGCCTCAAAATAGCATATGACCGTTAGTCGTTTTTCAAAATTTCGAACGAGTGAGATACGATGTGAGTTCTAACCGTTAACACTGTCGCGTTAATTATTCTATAACAAATTTTGTTACTATTGTTTAAGTAAAGTTAATTTGTCTCAGAATCGCCTGATAGCACTAAAATAAATACTGAATTTTTAAAATTTGGCAATCACGTTCGAGAATCGAGTGTATTTTTTGTCACGCCTTTGTTTTTCAATTACGTATATGTTCACTTGGTGGTAGAGCTTTGTGCGAGCTCGTCTGGGTAGGTACCACCCACTCATCAGATATTCTACCGCAAAACAGCAGTACTTGGTATTGTTGTGTTCCGGTTTGAAGGGTGAGTGAACCCGCGTAATCACAAGGGACATAACATCTTAGTTCCCAAGGTTGGTGGCGTAATGGCGATGTTGTTTTTTTTTTTTTAAATGTACAAACCACTATCTTTCGTCTTTGGTGACCACTTGTGGCCCATATGCTCGTCCACTAACCTATACTATAAAAAAAAAAGTAAGTAATTAAATATTCGCTATTTCAGAAACTTTAAGTAACATTTATATTGTTACAGTTTTTCATGCAAGTCGGAAAAGAAATGCTGAACCCGGCTAATAAGGGCAAGGACGGTGAAGGTCCGAGCTTCAACCTCCTCATGGAACTTTTAAGAGGCGACCATTGATCATTTGAAGAGGTAACGAATCACATTGCTCAAGTAAAATGCTATAAGCATAATGACTTCGAATTTTATAAACATTAGTTCTCAAGAAAGACACGTACACGCTGAAGTGATATCACTGTATTGCCTTTCATAACTAAGCCCCAAAGTATAATTTGGCCTTAAATCAAAGACTGCTTTCATGAACATTAATATACTTACCTGCTTGTGTAAGTGTATTTTGTAATTATATTGATTATAATGTAATTTTATAAAACTTGGATATTATAATGCATTTATTTTTTTTAATATATCTATTGCTCTCATAAATCACTTTGCGCTCTACAGCATGTATTTCAATATTTTTATATTCGTGTTTGAATTATCTCAATAAACGGACACTGCCATATTTAATTAGAATATTCTAATAGTAAGGCCACGGGAACAATTAATAACAATATAGAGAACTGACTGATACTTGCCGATTTGTCGCAGAAATATGATGTATGTAAGTAATATGAACATAAGGAACAAACTTCCATTATTCTTCCTTTTTGTATGAGACTTCATAGCCATAAATAATTACTATTTTACGTACAATAAATGTGAGCAATGTTAAAAAATTTGCGATGACAATAATAGTAAGCTATTTTTAAAATGGTTTCCAATATCATCGTATCATTTTTTTTAAATATACATTAGAGATCTTTCGTAAAACGATAATTCATTAAAAAAAACTTGCCAATATGTGTCTGCTAACGATCGAAATTTTTTAAATTTTCTTTTTTTTTTTCTTTTATGGTGTATGTACATAACGCTATTTGAGCGCAAAATATTCTGCCATGTATATGGTAGAGAATATCGTTTTTTAATTATTTTATATGTAAATTATGTTTATATTAAATGAAAGCTAGATTTGGATACTTATAAAAAAGTGACATATGATTGTAATTTTTGTAATTTTATACTTGACTGTCTGTGACTGTCTTAAGATATGTAATAATTGTATGTATTTTTATAAAAGGTGTTTAAATAATTTTAGTACACCTTAGAGTTAATAACTTAACCAAAAAATATGATTTAAACTGAATTATTTAATTACAATTCTGAGGTTCTGACCTCCAATGATACAAAATACGATATTTTTTTTTCCTCATTAAGTTGGCACAGGCAAAGTACATAAAGCCTAAACGTTATGGTGCGTTACTACTGGAAAACATTTTGTAGATTTGCAATTCAATATCAAAGGTGCATAATTAAAGCGAATAACTTACTAATTTGAGTTTTGTGGAGAACTTTACATGATGTGCACTGTTTTTAAACGCTTTCGTCAAATATCTACAACTAGACACTTTTAGAGGTAGAAATATACATTTGGTTAAGTTATAACCAGAGGCAGGGATAAATATTGCCCATTGTAATCATTGCCATTTCGTTTAAGTTACTTAATAAATAATGTAATGTAAGTGTAATATAAGTGTAAGTGAGAAGGTGAAACCTTTAAATTAGCTTTGTTTTATTGAGTGTCTATAAGATAAATTATCTACATGCCCATGAATGGATTTCTTTTTCCGTCTTTAATTATTATAAAAATGTATATATACAAATGTTTAATTATAATTTCTTTTATTTTTCTTTCGTGCAATACTTGGCATAAAGTTTTTTTTTTTTTTTTTTGTTTAATAATTAAAATATATATTTTTAACTTTATGCTTTGTTTTGGCACTTTATTTAGCTGATAAATGACAGCTATCGAAACCAGTAATTCACTGCCCATTATATTAGGAGAAAAATTGCTTAAAGCATATGTTTTGTTGCAATAGTTTTCGATGATAATATTATTTTAGTGATAAAATTTTAATATTAAGAATAGTAGTAAAATATCTTAGCATAATTATTGTAACATAGATAAAAATCTGTTTTAGATTAAGTTACAATACAGTTTAGAAAATTTAAAATTGGAACGTTTTTTTAGGATTTTTTTTTCTAATAAAATTTAATTAAAGGTATAAATTAAAAATTTATGCAATGTCAAAATATTTCTTTTTTACGAATGAATTTACAAACAGGGCTATTTATATTAATCATTTGTCATATCAACAAACTAGATATTCCCTTAACTTTATAATATAATACAAAACAATGCAAGCCAAGTTAATATAAATAATAGTTTTTAATGTTTAAATAGTATCATAAGGGCACAAGTACTTCGATTTATGTTTTAGTTTTAATAATTGAGCTCATATAATGTAAGTAATAATACAATGTTTTGAAAACTATGTGCCACATGAACGCTACGTTACAGCTAATGCACATTGTAGATTTTTGCTATACTGTTAATTTAAAAAAAAAAAGAATGGACTTGGGCTAAGAAATAATTGAAACAAAATAATTTGTGAAGTTTCAATCTAAATACTAATATAATTCACTTCACTCGACCCGTCAAAGTGCGTATGTGTTGTTCAAAAAAAATTGTAACCCGACTACAACTTTTTACAAATAAATAATCTCCAATGTGCACTAGCTCTTAGTTTAGATCAAGTTTTGAGATTTATATATGTGATTCAGTTTGTTTCTCAACGCAAAATGCCGATATTAATATCTAATTATCCTCCTCTATCCTATTAATATTCTTCATAAAATTATGGAAAGAAAGTTGTCTCAATTTTGAAAATAAAATTCCAGATCAGGTTATAATATAAAAGAAATATTTGTTCAAAGAAACTCTTGTCGTCTTTTTAATTACTGATATTTATAATATTAGTTATTTTTTAATAAAAGTTATTTTTGGACGATATTCTCTGTAAAATTATAACGTTGCATTTTCCATATTTAAGGTGTAATATGTGTATGTATGAAAGTAAAATATGGATTATCTGTGTAAAAGTTTTTGAACTGATACTGATTAGATTTGTTATTACAAAAACTATTTTAGTATTCCTTAATTTTTTGTCAAAAATTAAAAGAACATTGAAAATATTAATTTAATAAGTTGATAATTCAAGAATAACTTGATTTTTATTTGCAATTATATATATATTATTATCGGAAGAGAGGTGTGAATGTCGCAATTAAGGAGCAGGCTGGTCTGAGTGGATCCGAATAATTTTTATATTAAAAATTTGAAGGAAAGAGAGAATGGTATTACGTCCAATAATTTGTAACTTTACGTTTTGTTATAATATATAAATAAGTATTATATTGATATACTATTCTTTATTTTGTAGAGATAAGAAAATATTTTTATATATAGAACAAAATAAATTTGATTTGAAATACAACTTGTTTTATTTACGCTAAATTAACATTTACTGCTGCATAAACTGTGCACAAACTAAATACATGACTGAAAATATTGCTACCTATGTCACATGTATGGGATTAAAAAGGGTAGAAGAAGTCCAGACCTGTCGTGTCAACATAATTTATACATATAATAAAATTGTAACAGGCCGATGTCTGTACTTTAAAGATATCGGAAAAAACTTATATGGGGGGTCTTTATGAAAGCAAGAGACGCCAAAACAATAATTAATAGAATTTTTGTCTGTCTGTCTGTACCTTTGTACCCGCATCTCGCAAAAACTACTGCACAGAATTGAATGCGGTTTGCATCGATGTATTGCTAAAGGTCTAACGTAAAACATAGACTATCTGTTTTTCAGTTTGTCAGTTTGTCTGTACGTTGGTGCGAGCTGAACTTAGAAACGGCTTCACTGATTTGGGTGCGATTTTCACTAATATATTGTGGCAAACTTTACTTGAAATTTAGTGTTTGTTTTATTTCAATCGGTTCATAAATAAAAAAGTTATGTCAATTTAAAGAATCACATTTATTAGATTAAAATGCTAGAAAATAACTGCTCAGTGACATAGTTATATTATAGATATTATATTATAGTGTTATATTATACTGTAAAATGATGTCTGTAAAATGATGATGATTAAAAGTTTGTTCCTAACAAAAGAACGTCAAAAAATGGACAATTTAGAGATTTAGTAACTTCCAATGTAAGTTGAGCTCAGATCAATATGATCAATTATATTAAATAGGGTGCAGCTTATGCTGGTGCATTTAACAGGGACCTGGTATACCTGTGTCTGTATTAGTTTGTAATACATTTTTTTAAGTTAGGGTAGTTAGTAGGGTAGCTTATTAAAAAAAGCTGTATATATTACGGACAAAATATAACGGTTTCGATACCATATATGTATGTATTTAAGGATGGAAAGAAGGGATGTAAGGGGAGCCAACAACGACCTTGGGCTCCCTACCGTCAACCTCACCTGCCCGTGGTGCATCCTGCTAATCAACAAACGAGGCTCTGGCGACCGAAACCGTGGCGGTATAACCACTCAAATGCTGGAAGCCGAAAATGCAAATCCTGATAGCGGGTAGCAGCGCTATCAGAGAAAGATTTCAACCACTGCGGTCACCAACCCTCCATGAAGGACGACACTAATTCATGGCCCCCGATTCCCGGTAATCGCACTATTCCTGGCCACGGTAACGGTGCGATGGGGAGTGCTAAGAATCTCCGGGCTACGGCAGGGTACCACAAACGGCGACTGTTTCTGGCCACGTATAATGGACGCTCTCTGAGGCTGGACGAACATCTGATAGAATTGGAAGTAGAGTTAAGTCGTATTAACTGGGATATAGTAGGTCTATCAGAAATCCGAAGACAGGGCGAGGATATGATGAAACTAGATTCCGATCACTTACTTTACTTCCGAGAAGGACACCAACCATCGCAAGGTGGCGTCGGCTTTTTAATCCACAAGTCACTCAGAAGCAATGTTGTAGAGGTTGGCAGTGTGTCGGCGAGGGTGGCATACCTTGTCTTAAAGATAACCGAGAGGTATGCCTTAAAGGTTATACAAGTGTATGCCCCAACGTCTACATACACTGACGAAGAGGTCGAAGCCATGTACGAAGACATAGTAAAAGCTATGTCTCGTACCAATACCTTCTACACAATTGTTATGGGTGACTTCAATGCCAAAGTCTCCCTCCATCGAGGGTAGGAAAATTCGGCTATGGGTGCAGGAATTGTCGGGGACAAATGCTGGTAAACTTCCTTGAGGCTCAGGGATTTCTGATGAACTCCTTTTTCCAGAAAGAGCCCCAAATGAAGTGAACTTGGTGAAGCTCCGATAATGTAACGATGAATGAGATCGACTTCATGTTATCCAATAAGCGCCAAATATTCAGAGATGTCTCCGTGATCAACAGGGTAAACACCGGAAGTGATCACTGCCTGGTAAGAGGCACCCTGAATATTAATACTAAAATCGAACGATCGCGGTTGATGAAGTCGACTCTTAGAACAAATCTGCCCCAGGTTGAAACTGGTTGCGAAAGCTTCCCGCTGGAGCTACAGAACCGATTCGCTATGTTGGAAACCAAGCAGGACATTGACGACGCCATCAACAGTCTGGTGCGTGTCATCCGCGAGGTGGGACAAAATTACTTTCGACAAAAGAGCAATGGACGGAAGTCGAAGCTCTCAGGCGAAACTCTGGATGAGATGACGAGGAGACGAGAACAGCAGAATATGACGCCATCTGAGTGTCAGGCACTTAACAGGAAGGTAAAAAAACTGATAAGACGTGACACAAGACGAGCAAATACCCGGCTTATTGAAGATGCTATAGCACTCAATAGGGGCTCAAAGGGTCTTGCAAAGTCACATACCTCCTGTTGTCACCTGACACAACTCAGAACCACACAAGGCACAACCGTCACCTCAAAACCAGAGAAAAGTACTATGGTGATTTATACTCATCACGAGTACTTCCACCTGAGTCCCACAGAGCAGATGATCCACGAGCTAGACTGACACGCCACCTATCAGACGAGCTTCCCGACATCGACTTGAGTGAGATTAGGATTGCTCTCGGACAACTTGGAAACAACAAGGCTGGAGATGACGGAATTACCTCAGAACTTCTGAAAGCAGGAAGAACACCAGTTTTGAGAGAGCTGGTAAACATCTTTATTCCGTCCTCCATAATGGTATTACACCGAAGACATGGAGCAAAGGTGTGGTGGTGCTGATTTTCAAGAAGGGTGATAAAGCTCTTCTGAAAAACTACCGCCCCATTTCTCTTTTAAGCCACGTTTACAAGTTGTTTTCGAGGGTAATCACGAGGTGTCTTGCCCAAAAATTCGATGACTTCCAACCCGTTGAGCAGGCTGGGTTTCGAAAAGGCGTCAGTACCATAGACCACATACACACATTTAGGCAAATAATATAGAAGACCGAGGAATATAATCAGCCTCTATGCCTAGCGTTTGTGGACTACGAAAAGGCCTGTTCTGGAAACCATGCAGAGATGCCTGATTGACTGTCGGTATGTCCAGGTGTTAAAGTGTTTGTACGAAGCCGCAACCATGACCGTCCAAGTACAAGGTCAGAGCACAAGCCCAATCCAATTGCATCGCGGGGTGAGACAGGGGGATGTAATCTCACCAAAACTTTTTACCAATGCTTTGCAGGACGTCTTCAAGACGCTCGATTGGAACGGACGCGGCATCAACATAAATGGCCAACACATTACACATCTGCGATTTGCTGACGACATTGTCATCATGGCGGAGACTCTGCTGGATTTGGAAGAGATGCTAAACAGCCTGAGCGATTCTTCAAGACAAGTAGGTCTCGGGATGAACATTGAAAAGACGAAAATGATGGTCAATCAACATGTATCCCCGAGACCTGTGGTCTCAATAACTTTTTTATTGGCTCGATCTGAGATTTGAACCCAGGGCCACCGGGTCTGCGGCCTTACATATAGCCATAGGTGGACGCTCTCACCGCTAGGAACAAGGCCTTTCTGCTCAGACCACAGAGGGTCATAGCGATGAGGGCGATACGTGGTTACTGTACGATGTCGTGGATGGTGGCTACACTTCTCGCGAGCGATCTGCCCTGCGAACTCTTGGCGGAGGTGATCGCGAGCGGCGATTGTCCAGAATCTGTGGAGGTGGGGCGCGTCAGAGCTCTAGCCCAACGAGCGCTGATTCACAGATGTGAAAATTGATAAGAAATATTATAAGTCTGCTCTTAGTACTTTCTTTAAGTTATACGCAGGTGAAACCGCGGGCACAGCTAGTTCTTTATATAAACTATGTTAAATGTTGCAGCAATCTCACCAACCTGTTTTCTTGTAGTCTGTGTAGGTGTTAGTGGTTCAATCAGATGCTTAATAATTATCATGAAGATATTGTTGTTCACACCTAACGATATGTTATTCTATTTACTAGGTATACTATATACTTATCAAAGATATTAAGATGACGCCGTAGACAATTTATTAATTGTGGTAGATATGCCATTCTGTAAATTATCTAGTCTGAGTGGAAGTGCTTTATCTGATAAGAATGCAAAAATCAAATTCATTTTAGCATGTAGATCACAGGATTAAGATTTGAGACAGATATAAGAATATATCAATCACTTATAAGATATAAGAATATATCAATCACTTCTAAATATTGTATGCTTTGTCTACTTCACTCCGATCTCAAATGCATTGTCCATTTCACAGAAATAGCTTTTTTTATATCATACCACCTGATGGTAAGTGGTCACCAACGCCCATAGACAGTGGCAGTGTACATTTCTCTAAAAAAAAAACATCGTCAATGCGCTCCCAACCTGGGAACTAAAATTTTATGTCCTTTGTGCCTGTAATTACCCTGGCTCACTCACCGTTAAACCGGAACACAACAATACCAAGTTTTGCTGTTTTGCGGTAGAATATCTGATGAGTGGGTGGTACCTACCGTAGACGAGCTTACACAACTCTAACACCGAGTAGTGTTTAACAAAATAGCCGCTAAGCAGTGTTTTTAAAATTAAGATTACTAAGGATAAATTAACAATATAGGGGAGGGAGGGGGAATGGCGTTCACTTAAGGAAAATACGCTGTATTTTTAAAATATTAATTTTACTTTATAATTTTCAAACATAACCTGTTCTTTAACTATTCAATAATCAACATTCTAACACCAAACGTATTTAACTTTTACTTATAAGTATCCTATTTACAAAAAAAATAGGTTTGAGCGCCATTGCCCCTGACTGTGGGTAATGCCACTCAGGCTAAGGGGTAATGACGCTCAAACATGTTTTTGGAAAAATATCTTAAATAATTAAAGTAAAGTCTACAATCATAAATTAGCATCACTTATTCCTATTTGTATGTGAGGTAAGCTCTATATAATTTAAAAAAATATATAGTTATTATCTTTAATACCGAATTAACTTCAATTATTATCATTAGAGGTAATCACAATAAGAAATAGTAATATTCTATCGTTGGGTACATAAATCACAGATGTATCCATGTGCAGAATCCCATCCAGAACATATAGCATGAGACCACAGTCCGCAGATGGAACAGCAATACCACATCTCGTTACTTTTTTCCGAATTCTTCGCAAATAATGCATTTGTTGTAATCTTCATCACCTACATTCACTTCGTCATCACTGTTATCGAAGTTCTCCGAAGAACTTTCTTGTAGAATCTTTCGTTTGTATAATTTCTGTTTTTTATTCTTTTTTCCCTTATCTAGGTTTTTTGTCTTGATTTTTCAGTGTTCAGTTTCGCAATCATTTTATTTTCTTTACCTTGTAAAATACTTTTCATAGGAGTCGCAGTTAATGTTGTAGTATGTTGTTTCCTCTTTCGTTGGGCTGGCTTAGAAGATGGTGCAATAGTTGGTGTCCTTGCTATAGCAGCAAAAGATACAGGAGTTCTTCTTTGTTCGTCAAGATGTTTTTGGTTAAAACGAACTACCAAATGGATTCGAAGCATTGATCCTTATTTGATGGACCTGCCAAGGAAATGTATGTTTTGAAGTTATGGCCGTACTACAAGACTACGTATCTCCATGATGCTGGAAACTTTGGTCTTCATTTTGAGCGATTGGTTCCAATTCGTGTGCTACAGTTTAGCAGATTGAAAGTCTTCTTCGCTCCAAGCTACTTTACTGATTCGTGGACTATTTCTGGGCATGTCTACAAGAAAAAAAAAGCGGTATAATCCCAAACGGTTGATTTGTATTTAACTTGAAATTTCTAAACATTCATATAAATTTGTTCAAAATTGGTTACATTATAATAAAATAGAATAGTTTAATACTCGGAAAAGTAATATCAATAATTAAATAAGTGTCAAAAGTCTGGACTTACCGACGAAATGCTCGAATCGAAAATTAGATCAGCGGAGCGAAATACGGAAAAACACACTGCACTGTCAAGTGTCTCGAGCTAAATAGCTCGTTCCCGTCGTTGCCTGTTAAATTTTCCCAAGCCCCGCGCTTCAGGCGCCGCGTTCTGTTGTTATGTTCGATTTTAACAAAGTTACAGAGGTGAGCGCTATTGCCCCTGCTCCCCTATACATAAGAATAAAAAACAGTAATACAATTCATTTAACGCCAACCAAAGAGGTTGTTGGCTAGCATGCTAGAGACTATTTAAATAATATATTTGAATGAATTGATGTATGCAGACATGACTAAATTATGTATAATCTTCAGACATGTAGCCGATAGGACGAGAAGAAACGAAGTGTTTTGACAACATGATAAGTAGAATTTATAACGGCGGCCTTTCTTAATAGAGAATAGGCGTCTACGCAGGAAATATAACCTAAGGGAGATTTGAAATAAATTAAAAAATGTTTATCGAAATCAACAAGTTTTAATGATAATTAAAGTTGTAGATCAACTACTACAAAAAAATAAAATAAAAAAAGGCAAACTCTGCTGTAAACAAAAACACCCAATAACCTTATTAATACGCCTTATATGGCAGGCCTAAGATTTTAACTTGCTTAAATAATCAAATCATAAATAGGATGCATTCATTATGCTTAAAGCCATTGCAATAATTAAAGTAATCTATGGTTAACAGCCATCGGGGCACCTAAAATCATCTGTACCTACCTATCAGCTGGTGACAAGCAGACGCACTTTTTTTTTGCCGCATTTAGAACATTACCTTGTATCATGCATCTTATCCTCTTGTCAACCGTGACAGAACCAACTAGCTTGGCTTGGTGGCTCTTTACAACCAACCTTGGGGGCCAACAAGGTCTTTTTTTATTTGGAGTAGGAGTTCCTCTGTTATTAATTGTTTTCTTCTAATTGTAGCTGTTTTAATATTTTTAACTGGTGTAGGCATGTAAAAATTTTGTTCCTTCTATTTGAGCGACAGAGACATTATTGTCATCCTCATCCAAACTAAAACTACTGTTAACCATGCGGTAAAACCTTCCAGAATGTCCGCTTCGAGTATGTTCAATTACTGTTGTTGATGTCGATGGTTTTGAGATTATTGCGACGGGGGAAGCTTGAGGTAGTGAATTTTCTTTATCAACATCTTCAGATCTGAATCTTCTGTCAATAAGGAAGCAGTAAAAGCTGTTTTTGGAATTGCTCGTAAATTCAATGGATACAAACCAGTCGCTTTAAAGTCAAACAAAAAAGGGGATAATAAGGCCTACGATTAAATTTGGTAGGCCTTAATACCCGCTGATACCATCTAAATCATAAATCATTTTTAGAATAATAAAAGATATATTTTTCAAACATCAAGTTCATAGAAACCAAGAATAAAAGAAAACCAAAGCGTAAACTGATATAATATAAGTGTAATATTGAAAAAAATATTTACGATCGATTCGGACGAATTATTATTATTCGAGCCGCGCAACCGCAGCGAACAAGTAAACACATAGTGACAAGTTTGAAGCGACGATCTATGAGAGTTAACTACCTATAAGTGTGACCTCAAGCGAATACATATAATTTTAGATAGCATTTTTGTTACTTAGGCCTTATTACCCGACAGGCCTTATTACCCGCACCTATCTTAGTTTTCGAGTGCCCGACTAAGGTGTTTGAAAGGAATAGGGTTATACTTCTGTTTAGCGTCACGGTAGCGACAGAGACATTATTAGTTAACATGCGCAAGCGATCCCGTGGCGCTCCCTTTAAGACGGGAAGGGTACCGCTGGGTTTTTAGTGGGTATTCCGATGACCGGGGCACCCTGCGCGCTTGGACATATGACGAACCCACATACCCCCCCCCCGCTCTTCCCGTGGGGGGAAACGAGTAAAGCGTTTACCCAGCGTAAAAAAAAAAGGTGTTTGAATCTAGGACCTCTAGATTTGCGGATTAATATCTAACCGATTGACCAACACATATATACATATATATTAGTAAATATATATTTTAGTGTAAATAGTGATTGATTGATGATGTTAATTATAATGATATATATATATATATATATATATATATATATATATATATATATATATATTATATATCATTATAATTAACATCAATCAATCACTAATTCTATCTTATCCTATCATTATAATCAATAATTATTAATTTATCTTTGAAATATGTCCAGGTGACTGTTCTTCACATTATATAAAAAGGGCGATGATTGTTTTTCGGAAACACCAAAATGTTGCGGCTAACTGTTTTTCTGTGTGTTGCCGCTTTGGCTTTGGGAAGTCCCTCAGTCAATAAGACTAGGGCGGAAATTGAGGAATTCCGAAGGTATTTGGAAAATAGCCGAACAGGTATGTTCCGATACTAATGTTTTGTAAATGTAAATGTAAATTGTATTAAAATATTTTATGATACAAGGAAATGAATTAATTGGTTTACAGTTTGCTATTTAAAAACTTGATTGAATCCTAAAACGATAACAGTTTTGTCGAAAATTTAGGCTTATAAAATAATTATTTTCTAAACGTTAATAACGTTTCTTTTAGACAGTGGAGTTCGCATAGACTCCCGTATGTTGGAAAACCCACAAGCCAACATTTGGGAAAACAGTGGCAAGTACCAGGGCGATATCGTCTTGGACGACTGGCAAGTTGAGGCTTTGGTAACGGATTTCGCTGCTGGTAGAGCCGCATACATCTGGCCCAACACCAAGTGGCCAGGAAATGTCGTGGTTTACGATTTCGGCGTCAATGAATTCAGTAAGTTTTTATATTCAATAAAATACTAATAATAAATTAACAAGAGAGAGTTGCGAATACCTACCTACTATTTCTTTCTTGTCAACTTGTCTTGTATTATCGTTTCTTGTCACTATAAAATAAAAGTTATTGACGGTGCATTGGATATGAGAAGTAGTGGTAGAGCTTTGTGCAAGCTCGTCTGGGTAGGTACCAACCACTCTTCAGATATTCTACCGCAAAACAGCAGGTCCTTTTTATTGTTGTGTTCCGGTTTGAAAGGTGAGTGAGCCCGTGTATTTACAGACACAAGGGACATAACATCTTCGTTCCCAAGGTTGGTGACGCATTGGCGATGTAAGCGATGGTTAACATTTCTTACAATGCCATTGTCTATGAGCACCTATACAATAAAAAAAGTACCTACAGCTTATTGAATAGTATTAAAAAACATTAAAACAACAATTGTGTATCCTAGAGAGAGGAAAACAATTAACGTTAATAATTCGCATCGGAATCGTGTAATTAACACTACATTATCTATAATAACAAATCTACGTCATCAGTCAACAAATAATGGAAATTTCCAAATTAATTATTTGTAATAGAATAAAAAGCAATCTAATAATTAAATGATGAATTATTTCAAATATCATACGACTTTCCATTAGAAAGTTTTCCCAAAAACTTATTAATTCATCAGCTTAAAAAAACAAAGTAAGTATGGTCTCATCATAACGTTGTTTTCAGATGCTGCGCAACAACAATCTATCTTTCAAGCCATGGGTTGGATCGAATATTTTTCCTGCGTCAGATTCCGTCGCCGAAATGCCTCTGATAGAAACTATGTGTTATTAACAGTTAGTATTTTTCAATGATGCTCCGTAATTTTATTATTTAAAGTAGCGTTTTGAACGCGGTTTCACCCGCGTAGTTCCCATTCCCGTGGGAATACGGGGACGAAGTGTAGCTTATGTTATTCGCTAATAATGTAGCTTTCCATTGGTGAAATCGGCTTAGTGGTTTAGGCGTGAAAGCGTAACAAACAAACAAACTCACTTTCACTATTTATAATATTAGTTAGGATAGTGTCCATTATAACCCTGAGATGAGTGGATACATCAATTTTAACCGATTGTAGGTTCAAACTTGTGCAAGTCTCATCTGGCTTCTTGTTCTAAATATAAAGTTATTAAATTCATAATTAAGAAACATTTTTTAAAATATTGTTTCGTTGAATACTTTGAGAGATATGGTGGATACTATTTAATTGCGTCTAAAGAAAGATGATAAGTTGATAGTTATTCTACCGCAAAACAGCAATACTTTGTATTGTTGTGTTCGGGTTTGAAGGGTGAGTGAGTCAGTGTAATTACAGGCACGAGGGACATAACATCTGAGTTCCCAAGGTTGGTGGCGCATTGGAGGTGTAAGCGATGGTTATCATTTCTGAGAATGTCATTGTCTATAGGCGTTGGTGATTACTTACCATCAGGTGGTCCATATGCTCGTCCGCCTACCTATACAATAAAATACTTTTACTGGCTCACTCACTCTTACAACCGGAACAGAACAAGTATTGCTGTTTTGTGGAAATTGTGACGAGTGGGTACCTACCCAGATGGATTTGCACAAAACGCTAACCACTAAATAACGACAGAGAAGTCACTTGGAATATAATCATTATATTATATATTGACAATATACATACTACTAAATTTAAAAATGAAATATATAATGATTAAATATTATAATATCCTGAGACAATATTCATACAAGGCCATCTGATCCCAAACTAAGCAGAGCTTGTATTATAATGTGTATTTTCTTTTGTAATTACATACTTATATAGATAATTACACCCAGACTCAGGATAAACAGATATGTTATATTAGTTATTATATTGGGTTGTCGCAAATAATATCTTTAAATCATACTTTCCAAAACAGGGCAGACCTGACGGTTGTTATGCCAGCGTCGGTTTCTGGGCCACTCGCGGTATCCACACCTTGAACCTGGCCCGTGCGAACCCCGGACAGGGCTGTCTCTGGGTCACTGTCATTATCCACGAGTGGCTCCATGTCCTCGGTTTCTTCCACATGCAGTCAACTTACACAAGGGACAACTACGTGCGAATTAATCACAACAACATTGTCCAAGGTACATATGTTACTTATTTAATTGTCCCGTTAAGCACCTAACATAAATAATATAAGTATATTATCGTTTTATTTAAAAGTTCACAAAACTCGTAAATACAATAAGAATATTTGATATATATTTACACATTTCGAGTCGTCACTGACAATGATTATGTTTTAAATACATTTAATATCAAAACTTAATATGCTTACTAATAATTATACCTAT
This sequence comes from Nymphalis polychloros, assembly GCA_905220585.2. Lineage (NCBI taxonomy): Eukaryota > Metazoa > Arthropoda > Insecta > Lepidoptera > Nymphalidae > Nymphalis > Nymphalis polychloros. The sequence continues at coordinate 3,174,249 of HG992246.1, read as the reverse complement.
AATATATCCTTAGACTTCATTTAAATTATTTTTAAGTTTAATTTTGGAATGGATATTTTTTTGCTTTATTTGTAATTAGCACCACTCTTTTAAAATTGATCACTATAATGTATCACGTATAATTAGTTATAAACTGCGATCACCAGTATAATTTTTTTTTTATTATTAATAATAAAACTATCATTAAAGACAATTTTTTTTATTTCGTAATCGTAAGTAATTTTTAAGTTTGTTTGATGTTTCAGTTTATGTTGTATATTTCAGGAATGGGACATAACTTCGATCGCTACGAAAGGAACATAGTCAGCAACCTTGGCCTCCCCTACGAGTACACCAGTTGCATGCACTACAGTTCGCATGCTTTCAGCAGGAATGGACAACCAACTATTACTCCACTCAGGGTAAGACTGACGAATAACTTGGAACCAAACGTTAAAATAGGATGTAGATATTATTTATCGTGATGGTGATGTCCTCTTCACCAATTTCACGGCGGCTTCTCAAAAGAGAGATTAGCCAACTGTGCAGGACGTATTATAGTGCACGAATACCACACAGAGGAGGCACTCGCATTTCTCCCACACTTATAATCCGATGGGACGGCAACCCGACACGACCGGAAAATATTCAAGCGCAGAACCAAAGGCTTGACGTGCTTTTATTATTGATCGTACTATGTAGATAAATACATTTCATTAGATGTCATTTTAGGTTGAGCCTGCTTAAAAATATTTCATTTATTTTTTATTTACACTATAAGGAGCATAAAATATTTTATATACCATGAGACTTAAACCATGATATCGATCAATTTTTTCATACACATTATAACATTAATATAAATTAAAGATGATACAATAAAGATATCTTTACAACACGCCCGAGATGCACAAGATCTTGGTCTTGTAATTACACTGACTCACCATTCAAACCGAACCAAAGTACAAAGCGGTGCTGTGGCAGTAGAATAATAATAATTGAATGCTATATTCGCAGTAGTCTTATATTATAATCTTTTCAGAGGATTAGGGCATTAAGGCTTTTATTTCATTGCACAATAAATTCAATGAGATAATAAATCCAGTAAGGAGAAATATTTGTACATAATGAAATACATATAACTAGCGTTTTGCCCGCGGTTTCACCCGACTAGTTGTCGTTACCGTGGGAATACAGGGACAAAATGTAGTCTTTATTACTCGCTGATAGGTTCCGATTGGTGAAAGAATTTTTAAAATCGGCTTAGTGGTTTGGCTAGAAAGCGTCACAAACAAACAAATTCACTTTTGCATTTATAATTACTTAGAGATATATAACGCCATAATTAGCTTAAACTTGCTTTTGAAATAATTATCCTTAACGAACAGTATTATTTCACTTATGGTACGAGCTAGCAATGGTTTGGAGAATTTATTTTAAGACAGTTGGCTTTTATGTATTTCTCTTTTTATTGTTATATACATAAAATATGACTTTGGTTATTTGCAATATCTAATCAGCTAAAATTTGAGTCGGTATGCATATCTAAAAAGATGCTTAATTATCTGATTGGGAAGGCCATTCAATAAATAAGAATAACAATAATCGGTTCTCAATCGGCGAATAAAGATATCGGGGAACAATCATAAATAATAAAGCTAAATTCATAAGCTCCTTCATCTTTAAAATCGCCTGAAAATATATTAGAGCATAAATTTAATCCTTGTGGAATGCCCCTTGATACAGTCTCAATATTTTATTACATTGAAATAAAATAATATAAAATTATATTTTATGAAATTAAAATTTGTCTGGTAATATGTCAAGTAAATTACTTATAGAATCAGTATAGTTTATATAAAGATGATGATGTGGTTTACAATTTTAACAGTTGCTTGTAAAATGAAAAACTGTCGTTGTTTTTTATCAAATTACAGAACCCTAGAATTTTAAAAGACGTATTTACATGATTGGTTGAATATATTTAAAAACTCTTTCAGAGTTTCCCCGGCGTCATGGGTCAAATGGATCATGTCACTCATTGGGACTGGTTGAGGCTGCGCAGACACTACAACTGCCCTGGGGGCTGGACCAGTGAAGACGTGGAAAATCTAGAGAAAGAAGTAAATTTCTATTCCCCTCTTTCCAAACATACACCGCCAGTAGTTCAAGCAGAAGAAGACTACGTTAAGGAATGATGTACTGACCACTTTGTAATTTTGAACTTGTTATAATATATCTGATATGCATAATATTTTTATTTTATTAATTTCGTTATGTTGCTACTATAATGAGATCTATTTGCTGTCTTATTTCACAGTTAGAAATACTTTTCAAACAAATTTACTTATGTATTGTTGTATCAGTATAAATGCAACAATTAATAATATGAATACATTTATTTATTCCAGTATAAGCAATACATTATTGTACAAAAGCAAAGCTTGACTAATATTTCACAATGCGTGCACAGAGCCACAGACAGCGTAAGTAGACAGAGCTATAGGGTTAGTTGGGTATTATTAATAAAAACAAAAGAAAATAGAAATAAATAAAGATGGCTTAGAAAATAAGAAATTACAATTTTGGCGTGAAAATGTCTAAGGATAAATTATCAGCAACCGTATATAACCGTGTATTATAGCTTCGACGCCTCTGATGGTTGGATTGTAGTACGAAATTAAATATTTATAAATCCGAAGTGAAAATAATATAGAAGTTGCTTTGCGACATCTATATTCAGCATTTATAAAAAGATAAATGATAAGAGATGGAGGAAATCAATATAATATATAACAAATATGTAATTTTGTAAAATGTGATCAGTTGCATTTACAACGGGTAGCCAATCGGGGTACATTAATTTTTAGATATCAGGGTAGATTGTAAGCGGGCAGTATAAGCTCAGAATTTCAGTATCGTTCTGTAATTAATTAACCCTTAAATGGAAGATTTTTGTTTCACGTTTTAAAAAAAAATATTTGTGTAATAGACATGTATTACTGTCTAGGAAAAATGAGTAAAAAAATCTAGACATGAATTTACTATACTTTTTTTTGCAATAATGTGAGTGTTGTTTATAAACTACATTGCGCATTCATTGAGATTTTGCAAGTATGGGTAAAATAAGAGTGGATATTGTTTTTGAAATGTATTTATTTATTCTTTATTATGATATTTATAAAAACAATTGCTTTTTTTCGTATCACATAAAGATACACGACATTTTTGGCACATTTTGAATGTAAAGCCTGAACATTTTGGGAATTTGCACCTCTGCTGCTTATCCAGCCAAACTGCCCAATGACATGTCTGATCCAATCTGACGTCTTTCAAAGGAATTGCTTGAGCTGGTCCTCGGAACTTCTTCATTACAAGTTCTCTTTGTATTGTGCTCCCACTAGGTCGACCACGTTTAGCGCCATTTGCAGGTAGACCCAATTTGCAGAGGGTTTCAGCAAGTTCTAGTCTGAACGTACCCAAATTGAGAAGTTGATCATTTCCTTTTATATTATTTACCTTCTTGAACATAACCCATGAATTTATAACTGCGAGGTCCAGGAAATGATAAAATAAGCGCATGGTCCACTTGCGGCTCTTCATTGTGATGTGATAACGACCTATAAATGAATCTAATAAGTCCACGCCTCCCATGTGGGCATTGTACTCCTTAATGACTTTGGGGCATGGAATAGCAACTCTCTCTTTCTTCGATTTATCAAAGCGTGTGACTGTGGTTGCTGGTTCTGCTCCTACGTAAGTGGAAAGAAGGTTAACAGGCTTGTTATCTTTCCACACAACAGCACTTACGTCAATATCATCCACAGTCGCCACGTTTTCCTCATAGAATCCTCTGGGTACGTTCTTTTTCATTATAGTGTTTTTTTCAGGCAATTTGCAGTTTCTCAATCGGCTTACTCTTACTGTTCCCAGTGAGAAAATTCCTTCCTTAGCTAAATAGGTGACGAGAGGCACAGAAGTATAGAAGTTATCGAAGCATATAATGTGATTCACATTGCGTGATACCATTCTAGCTAACCTGACGACTGTATTGCCAGACTCTCCCAAATCTGGCTCACCAGGTAAGATGTTATTTTTGGAGCCCCCTCCACTGTAAACCTCAAATCTATGAGCATATCCTTGTAGACTAGAGGGTTTATTGGGCATGTATTGTTTTATGTAATGGCTCATTTTGGTTGCACACATCTGCTCGTCTATGGAAAGCCTTTGGTCTAAGGGAACCTTCCCAAACTGGCAGTTGAGCGTTTCCTCAAGAGGTCTTATTTTGAATAGCCTGTCATAGTCTGGATGATCTTTGGGCAAGCATAGCGTATCGTCGGCAAAATGGAGAGTGGATCTTATTTTTTCAAATTTTTTTAACGGCATAGTATTTTTTATGTGATCATAACCAAATTTTTCACTCCAGTAAGCCCTGGTGTTTGGAAATTTTATAACTGAGGTGTAAATCAGAATGCCTAGGAATTTATTTAGGATATTTTCATTTATAATTTCAGGATTGGAGATTTGTTTCTGGGCTGCGTATAAGTTACTTTGTTCTACAATTTGCTTTTTTAGATCTGATGTAAAATAAAATGAAAAAAAATCATACGGCGTGTTACAAGACATCAATACTTCCGTTATCTGAGTTTCTCCCCTAAAAATAAGGCTGTCTTCAGCAGTAACAAGATTCCGTTTTCGCCAAACCAGAGGTCGTTTAGAAATCTCTTGTGATCTACTCTGGGGTGCTGCTTCTTCGGCTTCCAAAATAGGAGGGTCTGGCATATTTTCATCGTTGTCGATTACGAGAGGAGGATCAGCATCCACTTCATCAGACTGGGCATTCTCACCTTCATCACTATTTTCAAGGTCTCGAAGAACATCTCGAGCTGTTTGATAACAGTGACCTTCATCCTCTACTTCGGAGTCTGACCCGTCTAAGCCATCTTCTGAATCTTCAAGAGTTTCTAAATACTTTGTAATTTCGCTTTCTAGTAATCGCGGCATGCTGAAAAGCAAAATAAAAATCCTTCACCAAACATGCATTTATTTAGCAGGCAATGCGCATTGTAGTTTTCCTACAACATACCAGATTTCGCCTAATTCGACAGTAGCATCAAGTGATTTTCAATGTTTTATAACATGAACATGTAATTGAAGATATAATCAAGCAAATAAAAATATGTTATATACTTACATTATATTTTATCAAAGTCCGAACACAGCTACAAAACTTAGTTTCGCGCCACTAGAAAAGTTTTCTTCAAAGTGACATTTGACATTAACTTATTTTCAATGCATAAAAATATTGGATAGTGCCAACATTAAAAAAAGTACAAAATTCGTTCAGAAATAAGAACTAGTTGTCTAAATTAACAAAAAATTAAAAGAAGGTCAATTTTATCTGTGATGTTTAGTATGTTGTTTAAAAACAACATTGTCCATTTAAGGGTTAAATTTAAAAAATTTAACTGGGTGCGTTCAATATCTTTAATATAGATTTTTTAGTAAGGTGATCAGATGATACTACAGCACCCACTTATTAACTAATACTTCTAATTAGATTTATAAAGAAATGTGTAGGTGCGTGGTTTTCCATAGCAAAGTTTGACTGTAGGCAATAAATACAACCAATTTTATTAAGCTAATACCTTAATGAATCCGGTTAAACCGAGTCTACTTACATACGTTTGGCAAAAGCTTGGCAAACAGTTTTTATACTCCAAAAGATTACTGATTGTTGAACATAAAATATATTGATTATAAAAATCCAGTTATTTTTTTACATCAAACAAAAGCATATTACTTGATAGATTCTACACAGTTCGATTATGCGAATATACATGTTTATATGTAAGTATGTATGTATGTGTCCTATGTATCTAACAAATGCTACAAAAATAGTATCTTCTCCGTGCAGTGACGGAGTAAGAATACAATTCACTGCCCCTCTCTCTCCCATGGGTGTCGTAAGAGGCGACTAAGGGATATCTGAGCGTCCATCTGCTCATCTGGTGGTAGGATGACTCTCATCCGCCTGGCTTGTTACCACCGTACGCATGGTGAAAAACTCGTGAAGTGGCTGTTCGCAGTCGCGTTTCGAGATCAGCCAGCGTACAGCCAGTGCACGAGCGCGCATCGCCGTGATATGTGGTGGTCCGGTGGAAGTTGGTGTTGAACCAATGCCGGGGGAAATTATGTTGACCTGCCGGACAGGGAGACCCGTAGAAACGGTTGTTCCGCTGGCCGCCCGTGGCATAGTACAGGGGCCCAAGCGTTCTTAACCAGCTCGCGAGGCTGCCCCACCAGGCCACGCATAATCTCGGTGTGGACCGTCGTGCCGGTTGGTGACCGGACGGTGGGGTCCCGGCGGCCACTACCGGGAGGGTTCGGGGGCCCTTCCGTCCGGCGGGTCAGTTTATTTTCCCTTCTGGCAGCTTCCTGGGGAAACACAGCTCCACACTTTGACCATCCCTATCGTGGCAATGCGTCGCTCGCTTCACGTCTCGTCCTTTCCTTTCCCAAATGAGAGCGCATACAGGAAATAACGGTCGATCAGCGGTGCACACCCCCACCATACCTTCGCTGTTTGAGGTCGAGTTCTGTAACATCCGTGGACTCCATGCTAACCTCAATGCTGTCCACCACCATCTTGAGACAGCACGGCCAGCAATGTTGTTTCTTACGGAGACTCAAATACTCCGTCCTGTCGATACCAGCTACCTTAATTATCCCGGCTACATGCTAGAAGAATCCTTCAAAGCGAAAGCCGGAGTATGCTTGTTCGTCAGGACGGATGTTTGCTGTCACCGTCTGCGCTGCTTGGAGGACCCTTCCTTCTCCATGTTGGTGGTACGTGTGGACCTGATTCGCCAGAGTCGAGTCTACGTGTGCCTCTACAGATCCCATAATGGTGACTTGGAGACAAGCCGACTATTTGACCATCTTAGTCGGGTGGCAGATGCTGCACAAGAGCAGTTTCCTAACGCGGAACTGGTGTTTTTGGGGGACTTTAATGCTCACCACGAGTCATGGTTGAAGTCTCCCAAAACTGACCATGCTGGAAGGACTGCTCATGCTTTCGCTCTCACGCAAGACTTGACCCAACTGGTTGATCAGCCCACCAGGATCCCAGATATTGACGGGCAAGCGCCTTCTCTACTGGACCTTCTGCTGACTACTCACCCGGTGGAATATCAGGTTGAGGTTCGGGCTCCTCTTGGTTCTTCGGATCACTGCCTGATATCTACCAAGGTGCCACAGGCCAAGCTGCCGTCACCAGCGGTATGCAAACGTCGTGTTTGGCACTATAAGTCGGCAGATTGGGACGGATTGCGCGATTACTATGCGTCAGTCCCTTGGAGCGAACGTTGCTTTAGTGAGAATGACCCGACAGCTAGCGCCGCTGCTATTGCTGATGAGATCCTGTTGGGGATGGAATACTACATTCCTAACTCAGACCTCATCAGTAAGGGTACGCGTAACCGTTGGTTCACTCGCGAATGTGCCGATGCTGTGTCATCTAAGCAGGCGGCATATCGCGCATGGATCAATGGCTGCGTTAGTGGGGCATCTAACATTGACTCACTGAAAGCAACCTACAACAAAAGCTCCAAGTCCTGTAGGAAGGCATACACGAGAGCGGATGCACAGCGCATTGTACGGGTTGGTCACGACCTTGTTTCGTATCCTAGGGGCTCTCGTAGCTTCTGGCGTCTGACCAAGTCTGTGCAAAACAATTTCTGCCAACCTTCGCTGCCACCGCTCAGGAATCCGGACGGATCGCTAGCTCACAGTCCGCAAGAGAAAGCCGATCTTCTGGCAAAACTCTTTGCGGACAACTCTGTGATCGATGATTGCAGTGCACAGCCACCTTCAATACCTTCATGTGGCCACACGATGCCTGACATCAAAATCAGGCAGCGCGATGTGCGTGCAGAGCTGCAATCACTCGATGTACGGAAAGCTAGTGGTCCCGATGGAATACCAGCCATAGTGCTGAAGAAGTGTGCAGCGGAGCTGTCTTCTGTGTTGACGCGCCTGTTCCAGCTGTCTCTCTATACAGGACGTGTGCCGGATTCTTGGAGAGAGGCTAATGTGCAAGCGCATACAGGAAATAACGGTCGATCAGCGGTGCACACCCCCACCATACCTTCGCTGTTTGAGGTCGAGTTCTGTAACATCCGTGGACTCCATGCTAACCTCAATGCTGTCCACCACCATCTTGAGACAGCACGGCCAGCAATGTTGTTTCTTACGGAGACTCAAATACTCCGTCCTGTCGATACCAGCTACCTTAATTATCCCGGCTACATGCTAGAAGAATCCTTCAAAGCGAAAGCCGGAGTATGCTTGTTCGTCAGGACGGATGTTTGCTGTCACCGTCTGCGCTGCTTGGAGGACCCTTCCTTCTCCATGTTGGTGGTACGTGTGGACCTGATTCGCCAGAGTCGAGTCTACGTGTGCCTCTACAGATCCCATAATGGTGACTTGGAGACAAGCCGACTATTTGACCATCTTAGTCGGGTGGCAGATGCTGCACAAGAGCAGTTTCCTAACGCGGAACTGGTGTTTTTGGGGGACTTTAATGCTCACCACGAGTCATGGTTGAAGTCTCCCAAAACTGACCATGCTGGAAGGACTGCTCATGCTTTCGCTCTCACGCAAGACTTGACCCAACTGGTTGATCAGCCCACCAGGATCCCAGATATTGACGGGCAAGCGCCTTCTCTACTGGACCTTCTGCTGACTACTCACCCGGTGGAATATCAGGTTGAGGTTCGGGCTCCTCTTGGTTCTTCGGATCACTGCCTGATATCTACCAAGGTGCCACAGGCCAAGCTGCCGTCACCAGCGGTATGCAAACGTCGTGTTTGGCACTATAAGTCGGCAGATTGGGACGGATTGCGCGATTACTATGCGTCAGTCCCTTGGAGCGAACGTTGCTTTAGTGAGAATGACCCGACAGCTAGCGCCGCTGCTATTGCTGATGAGATCCTGTTGGGGATGGAATACTACATTCCTAACTCAGACCTCATCAGTAAGGGTACGCGTAACCGTTGGTTCACTCGCGAATGTGCCGATGCTGTGTCATCTAAGCAGGCGGCATATCGCGCATGGATCAATGGCTGCGTTAGTGGGGCATCTAACATTGACTCACTGAAAGCAACCTACAACAAAAGCTCCAAGTCCTGTAGGAAGGCATACACGAGAGCGGATGCACAGCGCATTGTACGGGTTGGTCACGACCTTGTTTCGTATCCTAGGGGCTCTCGTAGCTTCTGGCGTCTGACCAAGTCTGTGCAAAACAATTTCTGCCAACCTTCGCTGCCACCGCTCAGGAATCCGGACGGATCGCTAGCTCACAGTCCGCAAGAGAAAGCCGATCTTCTGGCAAAACTCTTTGCGGACAACTCTGTGATCGATGATTGCAGTGCACAGCCACCTTCAATACCTTCATGTGGCCACACGATGCCTGACATCAAAATCAGGCAGCGCGATGTGCGTGCAGAGCTGCAATCACTCGATGTACGGAAAGCTAGTGGTCCCGATGGAATACCAGCCATAGTGCTGAAGAAGTGTGCAGCGGAGCTGTCTTCTGTGTTGACGCGCCTGTTCCAGCTGTCTCTCTATACAGGACGTGTGCCGGATTCTTGGAGAGAGGCTAATGTGCAAGCGGTTCCCAAAAAAGGGGATCGGTCAGACCCGGCTAATTATCGGCCAATAGCTATCACTTCAGTACTTTGTAAGGTGATGGAACGGATTCTAAATAACCAACTGATCCATTACCTAGAAGATCACTGTCTGATTAATGATCGTCAATACGGGTTTCGACCGAAACGGTCCACAGGTGATCTTCTAGCGTACGTAACACACCTCTGGGGTGAAGCTATCGACAAGCGTGGGGAATCGTTGGCTGTCAGCCTCGATATCTCCAAGGCTTTTGACAAGGTCTGGCACAGAAGTCTTCTCTCCAAGCTGCCGGCATACGGTCTGCCAGCTCAGCTCTGCACCTGGATTGCCAGCTTCCTACACAAGCGTAGCCTTCGCGTTTTAGTTGATGGCTGCGCTTCAAAATTCCATGTAGTGAATGCTGGGGTCCCCCAGGGGTCTGTGCTATCCCCCACACTCTTTCTTCTGCATATCAATGATATGCTCTCTCTCGGGAACATACATTGCTATGCAGATGATAGTACAGTGCACGGGGGATACCACGGAAGCGCAGGAGCTGGGCGGGCGGAAACTGGGGAGAGACGGAGGGATCTTGTTGTTGAACTCGATAGGACGTTAGGACTCATTGCCAAATGGGGCTCTGATAATCTTGTTGAGTTCAACGCCAAGAAAACACAGGTATGCGCTCTCACAGCGAAAAAGTCACCATTTTCCCCTCCTCCTTCCCTCTGTGGCACTACGCTGGAGATACAAGGCAAAGTCGCCATACTGGGAATTGACGTTCGGTGCGACCTCAATCCAAAGGATCACATCGAGGCTGTTATAAAAACAGCCTCACGAAAACTCGGAGTCCTGAACAAGGTGCGGCGTTTTTTCACGCCACAACAACTGCTCCTGTTGTATAAAACACAGGTGCGGTCCTGCGTCGAATATTGCTCGCACCTTTGGGATGGCTCCGCTAAGTACTTACTGGAGGCCTTGGATCGGTTGCAGCGACGTGCGGTTCGCATTATTGGCGACGTAAAGGTCACCAACACCCTCGAGCCTTTACAGTTGCGTCGAGAGATAGCGGCACTGAGCGCTTTCTATCGACTGTATCACGGCGAGTGCTCAGAGGAGCTATTCACCCTCATTCCTGCTTCCCCTTTCCTTCACAAATCTACGCGTGCTGGCTCTCGATGTCACCGACTAACTGTGACATCAATTCCATCGCGCACGAAGAAATTTGGCAACTCTTTTCTTTGTCGCACCTCTAAAACATGGAATTCGTTACCAGCACACGTGTTCCCCTCCTCTTATGACCCGGGTTCCTTCAAACGAGGCGTGAAGAGGCATCTTGCGGGCCGGCAAGGCGGGGGCGGCTAGTGCAAGTCATTCTTCCTGACTGCACTAGCCGTCGTCGCGTTTGGACTTTACTATCACTTACCATCAGGTGAAGTAGAGTCATTTGCCATCCCGGGAACAATAAAAAAAAAAAAAAAAAAAAAAATCATTATACATTATAAAATACTAGTTTCCGCGTCACCAATAACCAGTCAATGCTTCACTGCTGCACAAAAGATTCCTCTCTACTGTGACACTGGTAGGGCGATCCTGCGCGTGGGCTCGTTTTTCAACAACATCTGTACAAAGCTTATATAAGCTAAATAATGTTTTAGGAACGCAAAAGAGACTACCATAGACATATTCAACTTTATTCAGATAGTAGATAAAAAACACATAGATAATTAAATAGAGTAATTAGATGATAAACTACATTCTTTATGAAAAGAAAAAAAAACGATTTAATAATAAGACAAGACTAATGTATAGGTTATTACGTCATTGCTTAATGCAGATTAGTCACAGAATATAAAGAATTAAAAGATTAATTAGTCCTTTCGTAATAGCTTTATAGCTTTAGACTTATTCTTGTTTCCTTATCTTTATTATTTTTATATTTGAGGCTTTCTGTACTTAATCTTATGGCAAACGACCCGCCGTATTTCCTCCACTGGTAACAGAGCTATTTCATTTTTCGCCAAGATAATCGTTAATGATTTTCGGCGTCAGTAAATAGTAATAGCGTATGCTTATTAACATGATAGACGAAAAGGATCAGGTATATTAAGAACTTGCATTGTTGTTGTGCATCATCTAAAACCGTGGTAATGATATTTATGTTATCTTATCCATATTGGATTATTAATTGGGGTTTTATACTAGAAAAAGATAAAATAGTTTATCAACTAATTATGATTTTGACATTTCTCTTGTGATATATCTAATAATAAAAATTAATATTTATAATTCGACAAGGCGATTTCATCCAGAAAAGTACATTTTCATAAGCGATAATTGCACATATTAATTCATTCTCTTCCAACTGTAAAAGAGTTAATGTAAGGTTTTTAGTTGTACGCCCGCATAGGCGGGCTGGCCGGCCGTCCGAGCGTCACCGTGGCGCTCTCCTCGTTAAGACGGAAAGGGTGTGCCACCAACAGGCTGCCAATATTACAAACATGAAATTAATTTTAAAATAAAATATTCAAACACATTTCATAATCCGTAACATGTTTTTACTTGTTAATTAAATTAGGGAAAGATGTGGTTCACAATGTGTATTTACCTGTTTGTAGATTATGACAAAATTTAATTAGGCAAGCGTGATTACCCACACATTTATATAAATAAGATCGATTTTATTAACGCAATAAATTATCACGAAGATAATCGCGTCGATATAAAAGTGATTAATGAGATGGTAGAGGCATTAGAAGCATGATGCGTGCGTTTGTAGTGTTGTGTCTTATCGGGGTGGTTGCGGCGAAGCCGTCACTAGTGAGGACAAAGGAGGAAATCGAAGAATTCAGAAATTATTTAGAAAGTACAAAGACCAGTGAGTGTGATATTTAAATAAAGTATTATGAGTGTTAGGATGAAAACAGATTTGAGTTTCACGTGTATTGAAGCAGAATGCGCTTTTATTAAGGCTTAGTACTAAACTTCTACTTCATACTAAACTTAAAAATCTACTATTTGTTTAGTGGGTGATTAGTTAAGCAAACCGCGTCGTGTCCTTTCGCTAAACGAAAACAGCGTTTCACTAAACATCCGCTAAACAAGGCTTATAAATAAGATTAACCTTCATGTTCATTAAAAAGCATCTTTAATTAAACTACCTATTCATATACTATAACTGCGTCTTAGGTAAGGATTTTTAAGATTAATTACGTATTTTTTGAGGAATAGCTGTATTAAATCCGCAAAAGCTGAAACTATGAGTTATAATAATGGTATTATTCTGTACAGGCGATGGCAAACAATTCGTCGCACGCTCGAGACTGTTCCCCCGCGCCAACCCTGAAGAAAACAGCGGTAAATTTCAAGGCGACATTATCTTAGATGATTTTATCATTGAGTCCATGTTGCAACAATACGCTGCAGGCCGCAACGCATACATCTGGCCAGACACGAAGTGGCCCAACAACACTGTTGTTTGGGAATTCGGGGAAGGCGAATTCGGTAAGAATTTAATTATTGTTTTTTTTCAATGTTGTATTCCAATACCTATAAGTATTTATTCATTAGACATTTTTTCCGTTGTTTTTCTGTCTTTGTTAACCAAGTTCCTGTTCATATGTGTGAGAGCGAGACAAAAAAAAACTAATTAAACATTACATGTGGATTATAATTTAAGAAAGTTATAGCTTGTGATTCGGTAGATGTAGGATACATGTTGTCGATCTCTTCATCATCAAATACATATATACAACCAAAATGACATAGTAATTGAACTTAAGAATACATAATTCATTCGATAAGAGAGAATGGTGCTAAAAATAGTAAAAAAGCTGTAGGCTGTAGCCAGCCTTCCTTGATACCTCTTGGTCTTTGTTATCAGTTATCTTTAAATGGTATTCCTCAGTAGGCCAAAATAGTTAAGTGGGTCAATTCTCCTGATTACACACGAAGGTCAGGTGGCTATCTATGTTCTACTAATTTATAAAAACATAATATGAACTACATGCTGTTCCACGCGGTTTCATTAGTTTAATCTGTGCACAACAGATTATACATCATCGTACAGTCAACAATTGTGAAATGAAATGTTAATTTAGCGTAAATGAAACAAGTTGTATTTCAAATCAAATTAATTTGTTCTATATATAAAAATATTTTCTTATCTCTACAAAATAAAGAATAGAATATCAATATAATACTTATTTATATATTATAACAAAACGTAAAGTTACAAATTATTGGACGTAATATCATTCTCTCTTTCCTTTTTAATATAAATATTATTTGGGTCACATATTCGGATATGGTTGCAGATATGCAGATATGGTTTTAGATTAGTGCATTCAATCAAACGTTTCCTCTTAATAAATATTAGTATAAATTTAAAAAAACATAAAGTAAATATTATAAAATAAATACCCGCGAGCCCGTTACATTGATTTTCGTTTAATTTTCGTAAGTGGTTTTATTACTCCGCCCAGTCCGCCCTTGTAGCTCGTAGCTCGTAGCGTTATCGTAACCAGTGGCGAATACGTCTGAGCTTTTAAGTAAAATCTTTTGAATGCACAAATCGATAGATTAATTTATATTTAGAACTTGCGTGATTCTTAAACAAATACATGCAATTTACAGTTTTATACTAGTAATAATAGAGTATAGATTAAATTAACAAACTATTATGATTTCGCGTACTCTAAACCTGTATAAAGAACATGAATCGGAAGAGCTTTTACTTTATATCTCAAAATCTAACCATATTAATATTAATAATTAGATAGTCGAAAAATATTTATTAACCAGCCCTTTACGTCTTAATGAGGAGCGTCACTGGATCGTTTGCGCATGCTACCGTGAAATTTATTCGAACCTTTTTTTTTACGCTGGGAAAACCCATTTCACTTTTCCCCCCACGGGAACAGTGGGGGGAGGTATGTGGGGCTCGCCATATGTCCAGGTCATCGGAATACCCACTAAAAACCCAGCGGTACCCTTCCCGTCTTAACGGGAGCGCCACGGGATCGCTTGCGCATGCTACCGTTTCGCTCCGACGGCCGGCTCACCTATGCGGGCCTCCATTCACTAGGGAGGAGTCCCAGGGTACTGGGAACCCCCTTAGAATTTATACGAACCTAACACAACCTCTGAGATTATAAACTATCGAAATTTTATGAGTTTTATTGTAAATCTGGGGACATGACGAGAAAACGGAAGCGCACTACCTGCATTTTCTCGAAGCGTTTCGTCGTATTTAAGTCTAACGTTCCGTTTTAAAAAAAAATTGACAGTTTACAATCCTACTAGATTTATTACATACTGACTTAATTATTTTTATCGGTGCTATATACAGATACAAGTATATAATTAAAAAATAAATCGCCTAACATGTATGTTAATCAATAAATACGCGTGATATTCACTATCAATCAAAATTCCGATCACGTGTATAATTTCAATCATTTTTCATGATTTCTTATCAACATGATTAATGATTAATCTAGTATTTACAAATACGTTCATGTAAAAACTTCTATAACTCATATTGGTGTCATAATACAATATATATAGCCTATTTCAATTGAAGATGAAGTATATATAAACAAACCAGCTTTGCTATATGTATTATATGTTACAAAGAGTTTAAATATAATTCACTTTATTTATAATTCACTATTGTACATATATCTTTAATTTCAATTCCTAAGTTCCGATAACAACATCGTCGACATTGAAAACAACAATTTATGCGAATTTATAATGATATCATAGGATTCAAGATCTCGACCAATGATATTGCATCAATTCAATGTCAAACTTGTTTACTGGTTTTATGTATGTAATTGACTATGTACTTCATTCGAGAAAGCGTGTAAAACTCTAGTGTAACTCAATAGGTGTTGTGGCTAATTTAGGTATATTCAAGTTGGTCCTCTTGTGGTTTGAATAGACTTTAGTACCTATCACATGATCGATGGTCTAGATCGATTGTCGATGATCGGTTAGCATATTATAGCTACCCTGACCAAGGCCCTATAAAAAGTTATGAGGATTTTCTTTCAAGATATTCTCTATTTAATATTTACAATATAATATTTATATTATCAATAAATAATATTAACATAACCTAAAGTTTTAGAGGTAGACGTTTTAAAATTCTCAGCATGTAAAGCGGTTGTTCCGAAGTCTGTGGTCATTCGTACGTAACTGGTTCTAATCATGCACACAAATGACCAGATGCCACAATTAGATGTGTAAATGGTATAGGAAGCAACTTCGATTATGTTGCGATTCGATTGCGATAAAGCGACAATTTTTTTAAGTAGAATTGGCCTCTCGATCTGTCTGATCTCTCTTTGTTCGTGTCGGATTATGAGATCATATAATCTGCATCTGAGTGCGCTTACACTTGTGCTTTGTAATATTCGCGCAGTTGGTTAGAATCCCCTGACAACGGCTACATTGGCCGAAGTCGTCAAATCACAACACCTATCTTTCACGTGAATTGCTTGGAACGATTAATCTATCTAATAGTTTATCTCACTCGTATTACAAATGCGTCATTAGTTCAGCCAATGATTAGCTTATAAGAAATATATTATGTAAGTTTATGATCGGTTTGTTATTATTATAGTTATTTAAATTTAAGGTCAGGCAAAGTCAACTTTTTATTTTGACGATTTTTTAAGTTGGTATTTTTTTATACAAAATCTATACTAATATTATAAATGCGAAACGGCTAAACCCCTGAACCGATTTTGATGAAAGTAGTTTAGTATTATGCGATTTTGGGCCCCAGGCATACACTAGACTGACACTGACATATAGTATATTTTATGTCTGTGATAAGCCTTAGCCCACCCCCCCTTCCAGGTGGGCAAACTAGTTTTATATAAATGACGACAATATAAGTGTTATCATTAGATTATTATATAGAAAAACAGATAAAACGAAAACCCAAAAAGGATTACGTAACATATCTTGATGAATAACTTTTATCGGTAATTAACTATATGACATGTTGAATGCCGTTCGAAACGACAAATAATGCTCATTAAAGATATTCATAATACTTTTAAGCTTATCACACGTAACTATATTATAAGTATACTTATATATATAAGTAAAATAATTGTTACATAAAGATTTTGTATTTTCAATTATATGAAAATGAAAATGCTACACTTATTCTCGCTATACCAAATAAACCACTAAATATTATTTATTTATTTCTGTTAAATGCTATTTTTTTTAAATATTCAATATATTTAAATAGTATCTATATTCGTCTGATGACAGAAATGATGGCAAACAAAACTGAGTTATTTGTGCATTAATGCAATGCCGACGCCGAGATGGCCCAGTGGTAAGAACGCGTGAATTTTAACCGATGATCGTGGGTTCAAACCCGGGCAAGCCAATTGGGCAAGCCAACTGGGCAAGCCAACCACTGAATTTCATGTGCTTAATTTGTAATTATAATTCATCTCGTGCTTGACGGTGAAGGAAAACATCGTGAGGAAACCTGCATGTGTCAAATTTCACTGAAATTCTGTCACATGTGTATTCCGCCAATCCGCATTGGAGAAGCGTGGTGGAATAAGCTTTAAAACCTTCTTCTTAAAAGGAGAAGAGGCCTTAGCCCAGCAGTGGGACATTCACAGGCTGTTACTTTACTTTAATGCAAAAATGCTTATAAGTGGTATTGAATATAACTATAATTTTCCATTCCATTATTACGAAGTTGTAACAAAAAACATCACTATGTATGATTCTTTGAATAAAACAATATGCAAAGCAGGCATCATATTAAAACTATATGCAACTGCACGAGCTCGAATCTGCTAATTTTATTGGTTACTCGTCAAACAAATTGTTTTACAGGACCTCTGCAACAAGCTGCTATCAAAGATGGTATTGCCCACATTGAAAACACAACTTGCGTTAAATTCCGCTACAGGGAACCTGAAGACACCGTTTACGTAAAAGTCACTGTAAGTATATGAATTTTATTTAACTTAATTTTATTGTACTGTTGATCAGTCTCCTTTCACTGAATAGTTAATTTTTCGTACTAGGATAGGCAATCTTGCGACTATTCCTGGTCAATCCTGGTTTGACAGTTCATTTATTTTTTATTGAGCGTAGATAAAATATTGTTTCATATACACAATATTTTATAATATAGATTTAAATCACGGATTGCAGATATTTTTGGGCTACCTTATACCGTCACTCATTTCTATAGTAATATAATAAAACTATACCTTATATCGCTAATGCGCCACAAACCCTAGGAATCAAGATATTATGTCCCTCGTGCCTAGTTACTAGCTCACTCACCTTTGAAGCGGAAAACGACGATTCTAAGTATTGCTGTTTGGCGATAGAATATGTGATGAGTGTGGGGATACAGACGGGCGTGCACAAAGCACTACTACCAAATGATTTGATTTCAATCGTTTTATCAAACTGAAATCTATTTATTGCTTTAGGGATTACCAGCTGGATGCTACGCTCATGTTGGCTATTGGAAGGAACGTGGTGAACACACCCTGAACTTAGCTCGTAATTACCCAGGCCAGGGTTGCTTCCGCCACGCCACCATCGTTCACGAATGGATGCATATCCTGGGTTTTCTGCACATGCAATCTACCTACAATCGAGACGATTACGTAAAGATTGTCGAAGAAAATCTTATGTCTGGTAAGAAATATAAACATTTTACATGCTATTTATATAAAGATTAATATTTAATTCAAATGAATAAATGTAATAAAGTTAAGTAAATAATAGCGTTAATAACGGAAGGAAACGAACGAAGGAAGGAACGAAATCATCGTGTGGAAACTTACATGAGGCGTATGAGATACCTGCATGTACGCCAACCATTAAAGTAGCGTGGTGGAACAAGCACTAAACCTTCTCATAATAAGTAGCAGACGCCTTAGGCTGTGGGACATACTCGTAAACAAGAGGTTACTTTAGAGTTTAAAACAAATATAAACACACTTTTTGTTATATAACACAGGAACGGAACACAATTTCGACCTCTTTGGACCGGATCTAGTGAGCAACTTGGGTGTTGAATACGACTACGTCAGCTGCTTGCATTATGGACCTTACGCGTTCTCCGCTAATGGCGAACCAACTATTGTTGCGAAAAGGGTTAGTTTAATATGTGCTGTCTAATAAATAGGAAAAATAATCATATCTCTTTGTGCATAGGGTGCATAGGGGTCTATTCATTATTTATCTGATTATTTATTAATAAATAATGTGTTAGCACTAACTTTAACTCCAAGTATTTTACTTGGTGGTAAGGAAAGTTAAGCT
Source organism: Nymphalis polychloros (assembly GCA_905220585.2). Classification (NCBI taxonomy): domain Eukaryota; kingdom Metazoa; phylum Arthropoda; class Insecta; order Lepidoptera; family Nymphalidae; genus Nymphalis; species Nymphalis polychloros. Next base: position 3,155,268 of record HG992246.1, on the reverse strand, counting down.
GGTTAGCTCGTTAGCCAATGTATTTTTTATTGCTATTCGTTACCCTGGGTCATTCACCCATCAAACAAAAACACATCACTAGTGTCTGTTTGGCGGTAGACTATATGATAAATGTGTAAGCCCAGACCGACGATCCTACTACCAAATATAAGTATAAAAGTGGTGCTCATTGTATGATGCCGATTCAATAATATAATTATTCTCAATTAAAAGGATTTCGAGGGAGAGATGGGTCAACGTGTGTTTATCACAGACAAGGATTGGCTTAGGATCAACAGACACTACGACTGCCCCGGCGCATGGGATGAGAGTGAAGAAGATAACACTGAAAGTAAAGAAGAAGAAGAAGAATAGGAATTGTACATATGTGTTATACATTTGTAAATAAACACCAATTTTAAATTGTACCTATTATAGATATATGAGATACTTAAAAGAGTCGAGCTGGATTTAAGTTTGTATTTATAAATTTATTTATTTAAAAAAATTGTAATTTTGAAACGTTCGTTTTTTTTGTTTCATTTAAATAACTTGTTTCCAAATTATATCATGTAGTCTGACATTGTGTCACCACAGCCAAAATACGTGTAAAAATCATCTCGATAAGGAGCGAATTTAAGAATTAAGAAATTATGTCTTTTAGTATTTCTTTCGAACCAATAAATAATAAAAATTATTTTAATTTGGGATTATTGTAAATACTAATATTCAAATTATTTATTAACCAGATGATGTGCGGTATGCCACTAAAATCAGTTTAGATTCACGGCACTAAACTATCTATATATATACGGGCATAAGCGAAATATCACTCACTGACTGACTCATCACGAGAGCTATAAGCTAGATTGATTTGAAACTTTGCATAGTTAAGACGGGTTTTTTGGAAATTTCAACTTAAAGGTGGTAAAGGAAGGTAACTTTGTATGAATTTTACTCGTACGAAGTCGAGACATGCGTCAGGCTTCTAGTTGGTTAATAATTTATTTATTTATTTTTTGTGGGGAAATCCTCATGGATACCCTCCGTATCGGATAATACGATGGAGGGTTATGTCGGACTCTTACTGACTGAAATCCCCACGGTTCCTGCGATCCACACTAGGTGAAGTTTCGGGCACGCTTGCTCATTCTTCCGCACCTCCATCTGTGGGTATCCTTTTGTCGAACATTTCGATGTTAAATATACCTATTGTTGGGATATGCCGGCTATGCTCACATATAGCAACGAACTCCCCCTTTTCATGGCCATGAGGTTCTCCTTATGCAGACAGTTAGGTGGCGTTGCGACGCCGTCTGTACCCGATACCCTGTATCGGGTCTGCGAGTCCATCTTTCTCCCTTTCTCTCTCTCTGCTGCGTCCTATTGCTTCATGACAGTACAGTACAGTACAGTACAATAATATCTGACATAACTACTACTAATTTACTAAAGTCATTTTGTTTTTAGTTTTTTAATATTCTATATTTTGGTATATGCAAGGATCAGTGAAAATGCAGCACAAAAACCAAACGAAATAAGTTAACTGTTATCTATTTATAAAGACTTCGCTACCGTTCGCTTTTTCGGTATACGCAAAAGGGCTCTAATAAAATATTATTTACAAAACATACAAGCTTGAAGTTTTTTTAATCTGTCCCGAAGGAGCAATGCGACCTTCATGTTGTCGGAACACGTGACGGTTATCGTCGTGTAGTGTGACCACGTGTGTTGAGGAATATTAACCGTTCGTTTTTGATACGTTTTTAAATTTCGAAGTGTAATTTCTTTGATAATTATAATTTAGGTTTCATTACAATAATTTGATTTGCAACTTTTTATAAGTAACTCGCGATTGAAATATTTCTGATGAAGTATTTCATGTGTGTGTACACATACAGAATAAAAAAGTAACTAATATCAACAAATATTTTTCACAGCTAAATACCACATAGGCAACGTTGACAGTTCTATATATTTCTTTAACATAATCACAATAATATGAGTACAAAAAGAAGCTAACTTGCGATTTGTTTTATATAAAGTGATAATTTCAAAATAACTTTAATACCAGTTTAAAAGACATCGATGGTTACCCTGACTCTTTGATGTCGGGGCTCATGCTCCTCCGCTGTCGTCATAAATATTGTCAGGACAAATTTCCACTCTTTGAAATCAGATCACACTTACCACTGGATGTTAAGAGTCGCCGATTTAATCGGATTTATTACGCTGACTACATGAATGATATAATGGCTTAATGAGACGATACAATTCTCATTTTGATATATCTTAAAAGTTTTGAGATTGTGTTCGTAATTTGATGTTTTTTGTTTTGTTTGAGATTTTGATTATTGGCATCAGTCGAATTTATGTGGGACAGTTTATTCACATATAACTGCAGTTAAATAGTTTAAATTATATTATGACAGGTATGGTTATTAAATTGTTTTATGTGACGATTCAGATAAACATATTATTGTCGCCGGCTTAGACTCCACTAAAGTAATCGGCTAATTCGTTTGTAGAAAATTTCAGAATGTACATATAATAGCAAAATATTTACATTTTAGATTTGTTGTTTATTAAAAAAAAAACATAAAATAAAAACGTTATTTTGAAATACAAGTATAATATCTCATTGTAATTTAATCTCAACCGTAAACATTTAATGGTATAGCTATTTGGGACAAATCTCGAAGCAAATATTGTAATATTATATTTTTATAATAAATTATTTTAAAAATACATCGCTTTTTAATTGTAGATGATACTTAAATGTTTTGGATAAGCTTCCAAAGTCTTCGGAAGAGAAATAATATATCAAGACGATTATTCAAATCAATTGGAGAAGTATGAGCGTGTAAGTAAATATAATGTTTTAGTTTGTTTTATTTTTATTACCATTTTTTTAATTCATTTACTAGTTATCGATCGTGCGGTACGTTTTAGAACTAGGGCAAGTATTAGGTAAAATAATAGATGGTGGTTAATAACAGTGGTTTAGCCGTGACAGCGCACCAGACAGAGTACATACGTATTTATATTATACGCAATAAATATATATATATATGTATATAATATCCTGGGACATTATTTACACAGGGCCATTTAAGCAGAGGTCGTACTATGGAAACTAGACAACTGATATACTTACATATACTACTTTTCTTTTGTAAATATGTACACACTTATATAGATAATTACACCAAGACTCAGGACAAACAGACATGTTCATGCACACAAATGTCTGTCCTGGTTAGAAATCGAACCCACGACCAGCGGCGTGAAAGGCAAGTATCTTACCAACCACGCCAATCGGCTCGTCAAATTATTTTATTTATTCATACTGTATTATTTAGCTCATACTTTATACCTGGAAAACTTTGTCTTGAATAAGTTTTTATTATTCCTATTCTATTACTAATTAAATTTAAAATAACCGATTTTATAATCAATATTAAATATCAAAAATATAATAATTTACCTATTATAAACGTCATGTGACCTAGATCTAATAAAGGAATGACTGTATGTTTGTCGGTCACGGTCCGACGACGTGTCAGCTGACAGCGAATATCGGTCTGTCGGTGCCATCTCTGAAACCGATACTCTAAGACGGAGGGTGGTCGGTTATTTTCGAAGATTCGGAGAAATAACTTTGTACCTAAGTATTAGATTACCATTTCAATCAGCTATGTGTGTAAGTGATGATTTTAATGTATGTAAACTTATGTATTTCATAGTATAAGGTATTCTTATTTTAAGAAATACCAATCGTTACAGTAAATGGCATGTGTATTATTGTTTATTTAATTAAAACTGAAGTCGTAATGGTCCAGTGGTTAGAAGACGAGATATTAACGGATTTTTCCGAGTTCAAACCCGGGCAAACACCTCTGTATTTTCATGCTTAATTTGTCTTTATAATTTAACTCGTGTTTGGTGTTAAGGATAACATTGTGAGAAAAGCCAGCATGTGGTGGCAAGCCCTATTAGAGCAGCGTGGTGGCGTAAGCCTCAAGCCTTCTTCTTCAAAGGGAAGAAAGTCCAGCAGTGGAACATTTACAGGTTATTACTTACTTAATTAAGAATAAAAGTTATAAGGAATACATTATTTATGCTTAGACCTACAAGGATAAACCAAAGATTGTGATTGAATCTTTAACCGACTTAAAAAAAAGGATCGTTTCGAATGTTTTATTAAAAATGTTTGTTGCCTAACTTCGCGAAATATCCTTCAAAAGAAACCTACATTGAGGCATTGAAACAACAATTCTATGACTATCGATATCGCAACATTGGTGCCTAATTAACCTAATTTCGGATATGAAATATTTGACGAACAAAAAAAAGCTTAAGTTTTTTTTTATAAAAAAATGCAAACGTCTTAGAGCTGACATGTCAATATTGCAGTGCGTCACGTCTCCTGGGACATGCCACCAGTAAAAGAGATATTTAAAAACTGAAGTGGGTAACACTGACACGCTCTTAACGAAACCGATGAATAGATAAAGATCTGTCGTAAAAAAGTGTCAAAGTTTAACGACATCACGCACTTAAAAAGTTAAAAAGACGTTCCCGCGACTGTGTTTACGGTCGAGTGTTTTTAATTAAGATTATATTATACCTTCACAAATTATAGATTTCCTCAGGAAGCTATGATTTCTTTTTCTGTAGCTAATTTGTAGAATTTCGTCTGTTGCGATTACGATGGGAGATAAAGATTTACAAATTTTTTTTCTATTTATTAATGCGTGGCTTTTTACAATTATATCATTGCTTAGTCTTCTTTTTCTTATATTCCAATTATACTCGTACTAAAAAATATTTTATTACATACTACAAAAAAAGTAACAGTCTGTGAACCACTGCTGGGACATTCACAGGCTCTTCCCTCTTTTGAGAAGAATGTTAATGTATAATGTATAATGTGAATGTATATAGGCGATTGACTTATTTTTTATTATACTTATAGATTAACGTTAATTTTTTAACTTACTGTAAGACGTCTTGTTTCTTTTTTTGTAAATTTATGATTCGAAATTATATTTTAGAATAAATCAAATAATATATATATGTATAAAAAAGTTTAATAGACATTAGTACTTTTAGGATATTCTTTTTAAAAAAAATATATTAAAAATAAAATGATAGTTAAACTAAACATAAAAAACAAAACTATAAACTTTTGTCTGTTACATATTTATATAATGTGACAGTATCGCAAATAAATTAAATAAATCAGTAATTTTAACCATTTTTAAAACGTCACGAACTATCTACTTTTTTTAAGAATCTTTTCTAAAGCTCTTATATTTATTTACCCAGAGTACACAAACTAAATTAAAGTCCCGACGGCGGTGGCGCCTGTGTCCGAATCCCATTCTTCCGGATGCGCGCGCGTCGCAAATTGCACGAACCGTTAGTTTTTAAAACCATTAATTTGGTACAAACGTCAACACGGGAGTGGCTGGCGATGAGGCGTAACGTTACAATGATAAATACTGTGGTAATTATTGCTTTTTATTATCTTAACTGGGAGGTCGATTTAACTCGAATGTCTTTGGTAATAAGATTTCTTAGAATTTTTTAAATATTCTCAGACCAAGCGACATGGATTTGTTTTTAAGGTGGGATCTAGAGGTCTATAACTTTTAAGCACATTGAAATGAGAAGTACATATACGTTTATTTATTTATATGAAATCAAATAAAACATTCATAGTTTACGTTTATACGATTAAGTATTTATTATTAAATACATAATTTATTGTTCGTTGTTAAACGATTGTCATGTCATTTCATTGGGTTTACATTTTTTTTTATATACTTACCAAGTTTTCGCCAACAAAATCAAAAATTTTTGCATAAAAAAAAATTGTTAAATTTCATGATTGAATGACTATAATTAGTTTAAATTACAGTTGAAGTATTTTAAGTAGAGTTGTAAGAGGCCGCGGCGGCCAATCTCGAGAGAGATATTATAGTGCACAAGTGTGTGCGCAAACACAGGTCCACTCACTATTCCCTAACTCTCATAACCCGATAGGACGGCAATCCGACACGACCGGAAAGAGTTCAGGCGCAGGACCAACTGCTTAACGTGCTTTCCGAGGCACGGGAGTGTACACACTTCCACCTTCCAAACTCCGGGCTGCTACTGAGAATTTTCTGACAGAAAATCCCAATAACTTTTTATTGGCCCGATGTGGGAATTGAACCCAGGACCACCGGGTCTGCGGCCTTATATCTAGCCACTAGACCAACGAGGCAGTCAATATGAATGAAATATATATTCAGCTATACAATTGCATCATATATATATTATAAACATTAATATTTACATAATATTTTAAGCCTCATTAACACTTTAAAATTAATTAAATTACTTAATTAAAAATTTTAAGAAACAATATGTAGGTATGTATTTTAAAATAAACCCTTAATTAATTGTTGAAGTGAAGCGTTGCGTGTAAGCGACGTGAATGATGGCCAAACTAAGTTGGTGTAATTGTGATGCGCGCGCGCATATGTTGACGTCTTAATGTGAGATTAAGAGATAGTCCTGATTTGAAAATATATACGAACAAGTGTACGAGTGTTGTGTGAGTACAACAACTGTGATAATAATACTAACCTAAACATAGAAAAATGGGCACTGGTGTATCTTAGATATTTTTTGTAAGCTATATAAACCTGGGCGAGGTACCTTTATCGTTCTCTTTATCTTAATTAGTTAGTCTATAAATGTTTTAAAAGAAATAATAGTTTTAATAACGTACTAGATTTTGTGTTTTATAAGATTCCTTCTACATTATTATAAATTAATGATCATTTAAGAGAAATATAGCATTTTATATAAAGCTAAATAATTTTAATAATTAATTGATTGTTTGTTTGAACGCGTTCTATCTATCATTCCAATTTGAAAAAATCTGTTTGCAATAGTTAGCCCATTAATCGAGAACGGTTATAGGCTTTATAACATCACTCTACGACACATAGGGACGAACCAATAACGTTTAAAGCGAGTGAAACCGCACGGAACAGTCAGTATGCTATAAGTTGAAAGTTTTAATATAATAATGGATTTTAATTGGATCACACAGATGTTGGGTAAGATAAAAAAATATCCGTGAGCGGTTGAAATCATAGCTACAATACCGGATGATGTATTTGACAAATGATCATGTTCACGCATTATTGGGCTTGCATCCCTACGAGATGAACACGTACACACCAATATAGACCACCGTAGCGAAATTTATACGCCAAATGCGACTTTTGATTTATGACGTGATTTTTTTAGTTTAATTTATTGTTTTTAAAACTGAAACTTGAAGAATGAAAAGTGAATGTACCTGAGGAAAGGCTTTATTTACTTCTTGAGAGGAAGGTTCGGTGCTTATTCCAACACGCTGCTCCACTGCGGGTTAGTGGATACTATTGGATACATGTGGCAGAGTTTCACCCGACATTCCTCGGGTTGATTCGATCCATCGACCTAAATTATAGACTACAGTTAATGATATAAAAACTTATTATTCCTTCCCAGGTTGTACTTATTACCTTTGGTTCAGATTCATGTGTTCTCACCACTAGGCCATCTCTCTATAATATATTTATAAATGTATAAAAACTATGAATCCAATATCTTTTAGATATTTAGATGTTTTATAGAATAGCTTAATGACTCAAGTTAAGAAGATTTAATTTTTCATATGCTGTGATTTTGACATTTTTAAAATGGCTTCTACTAAATGGATTGTAGACTCTGGCGAGACAAACCGAGAGATTGACTAGAAGTTACTTTATACTAATAAATCTATGTATCGTGTACGTAAATTAAATAATGAGTATATACAGAAACTTTAATTATTATCGTTATTTTCATAAATATCTTTTTATAATATTTAAATGAATTTTTTATTATATATATTTCTTAAAGTATTTGAGGAATATTGAAATAACAACGGATGTATTAACTTTTTGAATTCGCTATCTCGATTTATTATTATTTCCTCGTGTTTTCTTGTCCCCGTTTGTACAATATTATTTTGCATAAATGTACATGTAAGTAGGTATTCTTGTAAATACATTGCGACGCTACCGTGTTACTACTTTGTTATTTTATTTTATTCAAAAATGAGTCGCCAGCTCCAAGATTACATGGACAAGGAAGGCCGACGGGTAATTATGCCACCTGATGGTAAATGGTGACCCATCATAGACATTGAATTTGGAAGTAATATTAATAATTCTAAATAATATACTTTTTTTTATTATATAGGTAGGCGGACGAGCTTTTGGGCCACTTGGTGGTAAGTGGTCACCAACGCCCATAGACAATGGCATTGTAAGAAATGTTAATCATCGCTTACATTGCCAATGCGCCACCAACCTTGGGAACTAAAATGTTATGTCCCTTGTGCCTGTAATTACACTGGCTCACTCACCCTTCAAACCGGAACACAACAATAGCAAGTACTGCTGTTTTGCGGTAGAATATCTGATGAGTGGATGGTACCTACTCAGACGAGCTCGCACAAAGCTCTACCACCGAGTTTAATACTGAGTATTGCTGTTTGGCCATTGAATATGTGATGAGTGGATAGTATCTCCACAGACGGGCTTGCACAAAGTCCAACCACCAAGTAAAATAAGCATACAATCGGACAGTATCAATATTAGAAAAGTTAGAGATGATTGAGAATAACACTGAACTTCAAGTGATTCCTAAACTGTCGTAGGTAAGTATCTGTTACATGAAAACTAAGTTTCTTACATTTACTATTTGTAATACGACTCGCAATAGTACCTTTGTTACTTTTTGGGCTAAAAACCAAATTATTAGTTTTAGCGTTAATGAAGATAATTTCATTTAACGAAGATATTATTATTTACAACAAAAATTAAATGTGACTTAAAAAGTATCCTTGATTTTAAAAGACGAACAAAATGATTAATTTTTTCTCATTTAATAAAATAAAAGTTTAGTTAGAGCTGAATTATTTTTTAATATATTTTCAGCGTTAGCGTCAGGTTACTGAAGTTAGCAAAAGCTATGACTGACTTAATAAATATTACAGTAATTTATTATTATTTATTATGATATCAACATGATAGATGTTCCTGAGATTAGCCGGATCAAACAAACAAACTCTTCAGGTTTATATATTAGTATAGATATCAAGTTAACAAAAATAATAACAAAAATTAAAATATTAGGTAATTGCAAATAGAAGATATTAAGAATTAAATTATAAAATGATCACATAAATGGAATAAAATGTATAAAATATTATTATTTAAAATTTAAAAAAATACTTTTTTCTTTTGTAAATTATTTCAACATAATGTATGGATGGATGGATAAATTAATGATATGAGTAGAATATAAGTAGGTTATGTCAGAGTCAAATAGAAATATTTGAACTACTGCTTTGTAAAAGTACATTTATCTGTGATTTTAATCTAATAACAAGCGCTTTAATGTCTATCCATCTCTATTATTATTAAAGAACAAGACAAGATTAGTACGTACTCGTTACGCGCCCGCGCCGCCGACAACTGTCAACCCCAATTATGGCTGCCATGACACTTTCGCGCGCTTGCTTTTGAATATAGAACGTTGAGTCTTCAGGAATTTTATTTCTTTTTAATTTTATTTATATGTGTGTTCGAAATAACCACAATGACTTTCTTGAATAGAGACTAAACTTTTATAGTGGAAATAAATTATAATATTTCTGAACAATTATTTTCTACTGAAGCAATTTTATTTACTATACCTGAAGTACTAACATAAATGTTACAATAGATTACAATTAATATAAACAGTAACAGCCTGTGAATATCTCACTGCTGGGCTAAGGCCTCTTCTCTCTTTTTGAGGGGAAGGTTTTGGAGCTTATTCCACCACGCTGCTCCAATGCGGGTTGGTGGAATTAATATAAAATAAATCTACTAACAAAATCTTCTGAACGCGGATTAAAGAGGATACTAATGACGCACCTGTGGTTCCTTCGATAACCTGATTCTCGTCCAGGACTTATTATAATGTGATACGCATGTCTTTCACAGGCTTTGGTTACCGGAAAATTAGAACTTCAGCGATCAGATTATACTCCTATATCTACGAAAATCTTCTGTTTGAAGATGAACATGTTCAAGACTGAAATTAAGACTCGTTCTACGCGTGTACTTAACAAAATCGGAGGTAATGACGCTATACATGTCAGTGACTATCAATTACTATGTCGAACATCGATTATCCTTTGACCAAAAAGCAGGCGCAGGAGATCGAAAGAAGCAGGTTTGCTGATTCTGAAATATTAGGCGATTTTCGTGTTTGCAATTTCATGAAAAGTCGACAACAATAACCATCAATAATTTATGTTTTTTGTTCACAACTTAAGTTTACTACATAATGTTGATTATTTAAATTTATTGTTCTACTACGTACACATGTTCAGGGTTGTCACGTAGCCCCTATATTTTCTTACGGCCTTATTCATAAACGTTGCTTAGTTACTGTTTAGCTAAACAGTGATTTGTCTCTTTCTGTCATTATTGATTTGACATACGAAAGAAGAAGACAAAATATTGTTTAACTAATCACCAGTTAAATAAAGTTTATGAATAAGGCGGTTAATTGTTAATTGTGCCAACCTGTTTCCTTTGCCATATTTAATAAATAAATAAATAAGAGACTAGTTACGCAAACCTGCTCCAGGAAGATAGCTGACGTAGATTTCCCTCGAACCAAACAATAATGTGCATTTATCGGGAATGCTAAATGGCAATTTAGAAATAAGTTTCTTTATGATAATTTACTCACCATTATTATATTGTAAAACTTACATCGAGTAGGTTGTACATTAAGTTTAATTGTAATATAAATTTTAATTAATTAAATTAGTTTTAAAATAGTTTTTTAGTTTTTTTCGGCCTTCCGTCTGTAGTTAACGTAACTGACTTCTATGAAGTCACAGTAAGGGACTTTCGTAAGTTTTCTCTACTAATATTATAAATGCGAAAGTAAGTCTGTATGACTGCCTATTATGCTTTCAGTTAAGTGACCATAGCATACCTTTGCCAATTTCGAATGGAGTTAAAATACAACTTTAATATTCTACTGGGTAGGAAAATGGTAATTAGGGCTGGAAGGGATTATGGTCCGTCTGGCCTAGGCTAACAAAATTAGAGCGGCGACAAAATTTGGACGCTGACTAAAATTCAAAAAATAACGGTTGTCCGTCAAGTTCGAGAAAACAGTTTAAATCTTTTTGAGATTCAAAGTATGTGGAGAAAGTGGATTTACGTGTGAGTTAGAAGACGGATTATAAAATGTTTTAAATTATTAATTGTTTTTAATTTATTAAGATATTTCTTTTTATGTCTAATCTATAATATAATTCGATAATTTGTATGAGCGGTAATATTATTACAGAAGAGGCGCGTCTGGCAGTCGAGTCGGCGGGTACAGACGTTTTTCAAGATTTTACACTAATTCGATGCGACGTGCCTCCGTTCTATTCCCGGCTTGGCACACCGGGAATGCAATACGACGGAAATTTCAAAATTATATTATACTATTAGATAAAATATACCGAAAACTATAAACATGTTTATTAATACCAGCTCAGATATATTTTTTTTAATTGACACATAAAATACAAAATAACTCGCTCTTTAAAAATGTACAGGTTTTCTTTAATGTGTATAATAGGTATACTTTTAATGTTTATAGTAATTTGTAGTTTTTTTTACTTTTTTATATGATAGGTAGGCGGACGAGACAAATGGTCACCAACGCCCATAGACATTGTCTGTGCAAGGAATGTTAACCATTGCTTACATCGCCAATGCGCCATCAACCTTGGAAACTAAGATGTTATGTCTCTTGTGCCTGCAATTACACTGGCTCACTCACCCCTCAAACCGGAACACATCATTACCAAGTACTGCTGTTTTGCGGTAGAATATCTGATGAATGGGTGGTATGTACCCAGACGAGCTTGCACAAAGCTCTACCACCAAGCGAAAAGCCATTTGCTTATTGAATGTACTTACTAAGCATTATTTTGTATAATGTAGGTTGCTTGGTATTAGTTTTTGTTTGTTATAATTTATAAAATCGTGCATTAGTACTAACGTAATAAAATAATCACGAAATAATAATCGTGAATCTTAAATTCTTTATGTATGTCTGATAATAATTTTTACATTTATCTAATTCCGGCGCCATAAAACCAATTTCACATCCGCGCACCGCTACTTCCACATAAACTTTTCAAAATCAATTACATAAAAACTTCATGTTCATTTTCTAAGCTATAAATAATGTGAGTTGACGTGTCAATTATTGTGACTCGAAATTGTTTCCCGCTCAACTTTTTTTTTTATTAAGGCGGGAAAAGAGAAACCACGCCTCGTCGAGTTAGGCTCAAATCTTACACAATGAAACACCCATTTTAACTATTCGTTTAGAAATCAATTTAACCACTTCCCGTTAAGGTTTATTTTTCCATAAATACTCTTTAATTCAAATCGTGTTTCTATTAACGAAATTGAGTCTTAAGAATATTGAAATAAGATCGATATATTTTTTAATCTGTGCTGTGGGTGTGTTTAAATAAGGGGATGTTTACAAGGTGTTTTTTCGTACACACATGTCGTTATTGGCACCACTCTACTAAGAAGCCAGATCACGATACAGACTCCATTAGTTCGCACATTAGCTTGAGTTAGTTGAATTATTTAATTATGGTAATTCAATAAGGTGGTGTATTAATAACAATTATTTGAATTTTAATCAAAGTTAAACCGGACACTAACATTTGTTTAAATCAAGTGCGACATTGTTTTGATTGTGAAGAGAATTTTCACATCAGTTTCACATCAGATTAATTAATTGATAAGTGTTTTAGTAGTCTGTTTTGAAATGGATCAAATCAAAGGTAAGATTTCCGTGTGTTTATAAACTGCGTATCTACTACCAAGTTGTCTGCGCTTGCGCAATATTTGTTATTGTGTATTTGGTTATTTTTAATTAAAATTTTTTTTTAAACAATATTAATAGAAATTATCCTATGTATTTAGAGATACTCTTTAATATTCAATAAGAGCTTTTATGATTACACAGTTATTATTTAGCGATTGACATTTTTTATAATAAAACATTTTACTATAATATAAAATCGTGCCACGATGACCATGGTTATTCAGAAACTGTCAAGAAAAGCGAGAATGTCAAATATAAAATTTTATTAAACAATTAGCTAAATAAGTACTGATACGAGTGCATACAAATACCTACCCATAACTTAAGAAAATACGCATACTCATTAGAAAAATGTATATAAAGGCCAGTCCATAAATGTTATATTCTTGGAGAAATGTCTCATCTTAAATAAAAAAGATTAAGTTAGAGCTATCCATAGCGATTTACATAGATGGTTTTGCTCGTATATATCAAAAAGACAGCAAGCTGTTGTCATAGGCAGTGCTCGTAGTGATTTTGTACACGCAACCTCAGGTGTCCCACAGGGGTCTCTTCCAGGCCCATTATTATACAACGCTTATTTATACGACATATATAGATGCTTCAAATTTTCTCGTTTCTTACTATTTGCAGACGATAAGAAAATCTATAAGTCTATAAATAAAATTTCGGATTGTGTGGAATTGCATCATGACTTAGATAGTCTTTCCAATTTCTATAAAGAAAATAAAATATTCGTCAACATTAAAAGAACAGTAAATATAACATTTTCAAGGAAAGTAAAAAAATATTGAATTTGTCTACTACATTGATAATAATCCCATTCAAAAGGTAAACACTGTGAGAGATCTTGGAATTCAGTAGGATCATAAATTACTGATGACAGAACATATAGAAATTATAACTGACGAAGCTTATAAACAACTAGGCTATATTAAACGTGTATGCAAAACATTTACTGATGTTGATTCCATAAAAATGTTATATTTTTCATACGTTCGAAGTGTTTTAGAGTACTGCTGTAGCATATGTTCACCAAATTATTCAAAGTGTAGGGATAAACTAGAAGCGATACAAAAACATTTTTCAAGATTTCTGTGCTTTGTGGATTTTAGAGAATATAAATATTATACAGAAACCTGTAAACATTATAAAATGGAAGCTTTAGAAATCAGACGTCGGCAATGTGATATGTACATGTTATACGATACACTGGCTGGACATATTGATTGTAACGACTTGGTCAGTGTTTTATATTTCAGAGTGTCCAATCGTCGTACCCGTCACACAGAACTATTTTATACTCCTAAAGTATATACAAATTATGCACGTAATTCTATCCTTAGCCGTATAGTCAACACATATAATAAGTTTTATTCAGAAATAGATTTGTTCAACATGTCAAAAACGACTTTAAAAAAAACACTCAAAAGTAAAGATGCAGTTAGTTAAAACACACACACAAACACACACACGCAGGCACACGCACACACACACAACAATTCTCACTCAATTAGATTCTCAACTTAATTTTTTGCAAATTCCTAAAAGATGTCTTCTAGATTGTAAAAAAAATATATATATATTTAAGAACAAACTGTGTAATCCTATCTTGGCAGAATTCTTCTGACACATGTACATTTTTTTACGATAATTTACTTTACCGCTGAGCTCGAGATGAATTAACACAAATTAAGCAAATGAAAATTGAATAGCGCTTGCCCGTAATTATATTCGTAATCATCTGTAAAATTTCACAAATTTTCTTGGGTTGCAACAGTATATATGCTACTTAATTCCGAAGTTAAGGAAACTTCGGAATTAAGTAGCATATGCAAAAACTTTATGCGTTTCATCAAGTCGGTAAAAAAAATAACATATCGCATACTCGTCACATACTAAAACGGCCTGTAGTAAAAACATTTTCTAGTGACTAGTACATAAATATTTAGTGTTAAAAATATTAAATACGATTAAAAGCAATAAGTAGGAAGTGATCATAAGGTTCATTTTGTATTTTGTTAGTATCTGTTCAAAAGTGCAAAAGTCGGAAGCTTAAACTTAAAACAACTTACCATACTCTACTTAACTTGGTGGTGTAGGGCTTTGTGCAAGCTCGTCTGTGTAGGTACCACCTACTCATCAGATATTCCACCGTAAAACAGCAGTGTTTGGTATTGTTGTTTTCCGGTTTGAAGGGTGAGTCAACCAGTGTAATTACAGGCACAAGGGACATAACATTTTAGTTCCCAAGATTGGTGGCGGTTGGCGCTATAAGCGATGGTTAACATTTCTTACAATGCCAATGTCTATAGGCGTTGGTAACCACTTACCATCACGTGGCCCATATGCTCGTCCGCCTTCCTATTCTAAAAAAGAAAACTACCCATTAGGTGCACAGAACATACGGGTAGGTACCTAAGTAATACCTACATAAGGGTACCATACCCCCGTAGGTAGGTCGCTTCATAGATGGAGTCGTTCAATCGAAGAAATTCAATTAATAAATAAAACAAGACCCATGTACAATAAAACAAAATACTTATAACAATTTAAAAATGCATAGATTAAATTTTGATTATAACTATGAGTAAGTGATTTAAGTAACATTAAGATATGTCTGTAGGTATTACATTTGAACAGCGTGGTGGAATAAGCTCCAAACCTTCTCCATTAAAGAGGAGAAGAGGCGTTAATAGCACTGGGACATTCACAGGCTTTTACTGCTGCTACTACTTACTTCTGTAATTATATGTACATAGCGTAACCAGCCTTGGTTAGGTTGACAGCTAACGAACAGCCTCGGATTTATGTTAGGCCTACAAGGCACTGCCCTAGGTGCCTGGCGAGCCAAGGGGGTTCACCCAGCCAAAAATAATAAAATTTTACTCTAACCGCTTCTGAATGGAGGTACGCATGTCAAAGTGCCAAGGGTCCTTGGATCACTAAGTTCGGGTAAAAACTTCACTCACTCACTTTTGTCAGTCTCGTCAGAGACTCACTTTTCGGAACTGGAGTTGTTTCACATTAATCCCGATTCCTGAACTCACCCTGATGCTGAATGCTGACGCAATATGATGTTACATTCAGTACTAATACCACCTCAGGATACTTACGTATGTATAGTATACAAATATTATTGTAGTTTTCAGATTATTAAGAAGAGCGATACTTATAATCCTAGACTATAATAGTTAACAATTATCTATTTTACAGTGAACAGTAATGTACAGCTTATTTCTATGCAAAATATCTTTTTTTAAGTCTGAGGTACAAGCAGGGCAAAACAACCGTGACCGGATGGTATAATAACCTATTTTAAGGAGCATACTGATATTATAAGGAAAGTCGTTTCAATCAATTTCTAATGAGTTACTTACTAATTTTGTAAGAAGATTTGACCGAAATGTAATAAATAGTAACTTTATAATTGGTATTATTATTAAAAAAGACGCTTGACTCTGCTTTATCTACAATTAAACTGAAACCTCAAGGAAAAAAAAATCGTAAAATCAGACATTTATAATGGAAGACGAACTATAAACTAGCGTTAAGCGCTGCTTTACTGCAATTTTTCCGGATAAATAAAAATGTTCCATTTATGTAACAAATCACGCTGTCGATGAGTCGAAAACCTTAGCCTTTATAATAGTAGTGATAGAAGGGATCAATATCTCTTATTTAAAAAATATAATTAAAAATCGGTATGTATATATAGTTTACAATTGGTGTATTTAATGAATTCACTTAAACTTGAAATTAATCGCACGTGCGTGCAAATGAAACTGATAGGGTTGCCTGCATGCCGATTGCTGATCAACAATGACGCACACATGCCGCCCGCCGAACCATGCCTTTACTAAAACATCATATCTCTTTTACATTATTGGTATTTATGTATACAATCCTATATTTACATTTGCCGCAAAAATACATATTACAAAAAAACCGTTGACTATAAACCAAAAACGGAATATATTCTTTATTCGAGTTCGGCTCTTAGATGTAATTTTGAATCTTTATGTTACCGGACTCATAGAATTAAAGTTTATTTAACGCTACATTATGTTCTGAAAGCAGGTTGTATCGGGAATAACCGGCCATAAAGTCAGTAGCTTAGTACTCTTTTTAATAAATGAAATACATGGTCAACTAGATACTGACTACTCATACTATTACATAATATATATTATTACATATATATATATATATATATATATATATATATATATAACAAATATTAGGTATATTTGTTATGAAATAGTAGAATAATAAAATGGTGTGAAATAAGTAATCATTGATTTTCATGCATTAGTATATTGAATGATCTTTTGCTGCCGGTTTTTCCGAATCGATATGACGTGGGAACTTTAAATTACCTACTCATTCATTAAAGGCAAACCAACGCACCTGCAAGCCGGTGTTGCAGATCTCTATGGGCGGTGATAGTAACTTTTCATCAGATGAGCCTCCTGCCCGTTTAACCCATTTTACATCATGGTATGAACTGTGCGTGTAAAATTTCAGTTAAGCGATTGGTTAAATCGAATTCAATAATTTTATTCTGTATAAATGCGTTTTTATAATTATGCTATTCACTCGTGATCATCGTCATTTTTTTTAAATTCAGAATAAGTTGGCAGGCTGGCAAATTGGCCATTTTATGTGATGTATTCATAACCGCTCATAGACATTTGTACTTTAATATTAATCATTCCTTAAATCGTCAACGCGACATCAATCTTGGAAACTAAGGTGTTATATCCCTAAGGCCAGAATAAATACAGGCAGTATTAACGCTGGCTCCCTCACCTCTCAAACTGAAACTTCTTGAAAGCTTTACTTTTAAATAATGTCGTGAAATTGACAAAAATGGTTGTGAAATTGGTTACTCTTACCCATTTTATGTATACCTACATATATGTATATTATATAAAGCAATAAATATATAATTGCAAGCCTCAATAGCTCTTCGGTACACGGGTCACTATCAAAATAGAAGTCGCAGTTTCGATCGTGATCGTTTCTGATTTATGCTTTATTACAGTGGAAAATAAGAATATTAACAATTACCTACATAGAAATAGGCAAGACTAATATTATTATTATTATATGTATTGTTCATTTAAAATACAAATAATTTAAATGAAACTCTAATGTCGTTACAGTTTTGAACTTACCTCAGGGCCTCCAAAACTATTATATCCGGTTCCTTATATTAGTTAGAATTTCTAAAAAAAATTAATCATCTTTTCCAGAATCCCTTCAAGGCAAACAAGATCTGACCATGAAAAATTATGATACAAAAACTCAATCGCAAATCAATTACAATATAAATACGTCTAATTATCCAGAAAATAATCATAATCTTTTTCAAATGATTAAATGTCATGAAGATAGCCTACTAAGACTACATCACCTAACTGCCGGACGTCAAATTAACGGCACTTACGACACCAACTATCAGAACGATTTATCGTGGTACCCAAAAGATTTCCAAAGACAATACATAAAGCCAGTTGATTACTTAGCGTATGAAGATATGAGACGCAAATTTGATGAATCTAAAGGTGTGAAAGAGAAAGATGTTCGCAAAGAGTCTGAGGAGGAAAAGAATGGAAAAATTGATGAAAGGAAAAAACCGAGGAGGAATAGAACAACATTTACAAGTCAACAACTGGCTGCTTTGGAAAAAGTATTCGAAAAAACTCATTATCCAGATGCATTTGTTCGAGAAGATTTGGCAACGAGAGTAAACTTAACAGAAGCTAGAGTACAGGTATACATTTTTAAAATCTTTTTATATGTCTATATGTTTTTTGAAATAATATAAAATATATATAACTATAAAATATTTTTAACAGGTTTGGTTCCAGAACAGACGAGCTAAATTTAGACGAAATGAGAGATCAGCCCTGTCGTCCCACAGAACGTCAACCAGTCAAAGTTCTCCAGAACCCATACCAGTACCTATAGGTATCCCACAAGCTGATCCTCGCCAGGAATTCAATCGTAACACAAAAGAACCTTGGATACATCACTTTCAAGCTAATAATCTTAACTTTAACCTCGGAATTCCTATTAGCAATTCAGGGCTATACCAAAATGATTACAGTTTTATGATGCAGAATGTAGGTAACAGGCAATACTCGAACTCAAATACACTAATTGGACAAAATGTGCCGAGTTATGGAAGTACATCAGACAACAGTTATGGGTCCTGTGCCTTAATTGGTGGTTATAATGGCACACTTCAGCCAGCACACCACAGTTCGTACAATTTAAATTTGAGACTTCGTCCACATGATTTTAGTATAAATAATATAACACTATAAAATGAGAATAACTTACAATGCAAATAATTTATGTACTGACTTTACATCATAATATTTTGAATTATATAAAAATGTTTTACTATATGAGATTTTATTTTTTCGACTAATTTCATATTCTATATTCACACTTTGGACTTATACCTTAAAATTTAACACAATAAATAGAATTTCTTATACGCCAAAATGGATTATTATACGCTATATATGTAATAGTTTCAAAAACAATGATTATAAAATATAATTGCAAAATGAAATAGTTGTGGATTTGTCATAATTGTATAATGATATGTCATAATGTTGTATATTGAAAATATGAGACTTGGAACTAAACATTTTATTAAAATTTCAAGTTATATTACAGTATTATTTGTAATCATTGATTTTTTTTAGATTAAGCTGACTCATATTCACGTAGTCAGCCTGTAAATAAATCCCAGTTGGGTTAAAGCCTCCTTTCTTGTTGAGGAGAAGTTTTGAAGCTTATTCTACCATGCTGCTCCATTGCTATTAATTCGATAAAATGTTTTAAATTTTCGAACGAAAATATTGAGCTGAATTTGTTAGACAGCAATTTTTTTTCTTTTTCTGGGGTATATTTACGCTGTATGAACGCAAAATATTCTGCCAATGTCACATAATACATATAAAAGATATGACATATAATATGATATGAGTTCACTCGGCTTAAAATTTTGAAATGTTTAATGATGATGAATGTAGAGAATTGAACACAGCACAGCATAAGCCACGCAAATTCAGACAAATGACGGAAAGCCTCGCAGTCTTGACGTCTGACGACTGACGTTTCATTGGTTATAGCTTATATTTATACTATGTCTGTATGTGCAACAGGCTCCTTGCCAAAAATGACATTTAAATTAATAACGTGAAACAGGCATTTTTTTTAAACTAATGTGTTAAAATTAATTTCCAATTTACCAAGCAATATTAAATATTATCTGCTGAAATAGTGAACCTTAAAGGCTTTTACTACTTAAGTTGTACATAATCTATTAGGAAAAGAAGATTTATTGAAAGTTTTTATTGAAAGGAAACAATGTTTTTAAAAAGTATTAGCAAGACTGTGTTATTTGTTTTTTCACTAGCTTTAGTATCTAATATAGCCTACAAATTTTATCACAAAAAGAGGAAGAAGGATACACCTGAAATAAATGAAGTTATTATGTTTTGTAACGTCGCTTCACCTTTAAAACATAGCAAGTATTCACGAAGCAAGATATCGCACAATACCGATCGTTTATTACATTACATAAATTCTCCTCGATACAGTGTAGATGTCTGCATGTATGTCTTGACAAATCAAGACATGATAAATATTCTTTTGAAACTGCATATTCGTGGAATTAAAGTACGTTTAATATTGGATGCTGATATGGCATTTGCAAGTGGTACAGGAATAAAACGATTCGATAAACTTGGAATACCAGTCCGTTGGATGAAATCGACTCATTTAATGCACCACAAGTTCTGTTTGATTGACACATTGCATCTAGATGTTGAAAACGAAGATTGTACCCCATTGATGATTATAGGTTCATTAAATTGGACAAACCAAGCTGTGACCGGAAACTGGGAGGATGTAATAGTAACTTCACAGAAAGACTTAATAAGACAATATCAGAGTGAATTTGAGAAATTGTGGTTAGAATTTAAACCAATTGTAGATAGTAGATTAAACAAATTTTAAGAAAAAAAATAGTTTCAAAAAGATTTGGTACTACTTTCCTTTATTAACACAATATAGTGTTGAGCATGTACTGTGCGTCTATGTTTAGTTATAATTGTTTTTTTTTTGTTTGACTAATGCCCGGTTAATATTCCACTAATTAGAAACTGATAATTTTTGAGTTATCAGTAATGAGCGATTGAAGCTATTCTGATATGTCACATACAGAACTTCCAAACATCTGAAACAATTGTTTATAGGGATACTTTTGAAAATGTGTCACAGACAAATTGTCAATCCATTACCATATGCATAAATATGTGATTAAGCAATAATCTATCTTAAGTATACAAATTGAAATGATTAAGTGTTTATAATAAGTTGACTTTACTGACAAGGGGTTAAGTGTCTCCTCATTTTTAAGTCTAATGATTCTCAAACTATATTATTGTATTGTTTTTCATGTTATTAAGCTTTATTGTGATCTTTATTAATAAGGTTTGTTAATAGTATAAGGAAATATAAATATATGAAAACTATGTAGTGCTTTTATTATTGTTACTTGAATAATTATCAAAGAAAGAATTTGTTTATTAATATTTTGGATAAATACATTTCATTTTAAAATAACAGAACAACAAAGAACCTTAAATTTATAAATCTGAAAGTAAAAAAAAAACCTACTTTTTAAAACATTTATAAGTTAATTAAACATTAGACATAATTGGCATAACACTATGATTGCTTGAAATTGAAATATGTAGGTAGGTCGTAGGAACCACACTATTTTAGCTATGGTTTGTAATTAAAAAAAGCAAATTATATTCAATAAATACATTTATTATAAGGTAGAGTAATTTTATTATTAATTCATTATTGGCGCAACTTATGATTTGTTACATCTGTTCAAATGTGTTGTGTTGGTTTTTTAAGAGTAATTGAGTTAGTTATATAAATTTGTATGATTAGATAAGCTATTTTTAAAAATACCAATTCGATTTTTTTATAAAATCAGTTTCACTTACGGATGCTCAATTTATATTATATTAATGTAAATTTTTATTCATTAATACTTTGATGTGTACATTTTTTGAACGTATTTGACATGTCATTGCCAGATGTCAACATTTTATATATCTGAGTATATACATATAGTTCTTTCTTCTATATTTTAGTGTTTACAATAAACTTATTCATAAACAGTAAAATTCGGTTAACACTTAACTTTTATTAAATGTTTATTCAAACATGAGTATTTTTAGGTGAAATAAGTGCGATAATTCTTTATAAGTTTCCGTGGTCGTTTCTTTTTGTATATTTTCTAACGTGTTTTAGTTCGCGGTTAAATAGGGGGCAAAGAGCACTTTTACGATCCTTATACTACTTCGAGGTTACTGGTGATAAACAAGACTGATTAGAATATATCTTATGTAATAAGAGCTAACTTATATTTAAAAGTACGTGCTTTTAACATTGTTAAAAAATGGTCAAGGGTATAGTGTCTGGAAGACTCGCGCTAGTCACAGGCAAGTGGATATTTACCGGATATTTTTTTTTCATTGGACATACAAGTTTAGTGCATATGTATAACATAAAAAAATTGCTATCTTAGTGTTATTACTTTTGCCATTAGATTAAAAAATAACTTAACACTGGATTATTCTTTCCGTGCAATACAAATTGCGGTTTCTGTCCTTTTATGAGACCTGATTAAACTGATATAAAACCGATTACTTAAGACCTTGGGTACTGGTGTTTTGGATTAATAAAAACATTATATTATATAATTCAATGATATTTTCTGCCACAATTTCCAGGGGCTGGCTCTGGTATCGGTCGAGCTGCTTGTCAAGTGCTGTCTAGAGAGGGTGCTACAGTTATAGCTGCCGATAGAAACTATGATGCAGCATTGGAAACTATTAAGAAATATACTGCACTGGCATCCGGTTCAAATGGTAATTAATTTAAAATTAAATTTATCTATCCAATAAAATTAATATTCATTTTATTATATTCTGAATATTAAATATTATGTAGATTTTGTTACAATTACATTTTCTTGTGTGCTTGTTGACATATTTTTTTTTTTGCAAAGTAAATATTGTATCTTACGGATTGGTGAATATTGTTAAAGATTTTCTATGGGCTTAATATGAAGAGTACTGGAGATAAGGATCTTTTAAAATAAATGGATATTCAATATAATAAATGTTTTAAGTTTTGTTTTAAAATTTTCTCCTCATGTACCCAGCAACCGGAGACCATACTGCTATGGAATTGGATGTATCAGATTCAAAATCTGTCCAGAACCTATTACAAGCTATTATAAGTGAATACAAGACGCCGCCAAGAATAGTTGTAAACTCAGCCGGGATAACAAGAGATAACTGGTTGTTGAAGCTCTCGGAGGAAGATTATGATAGCGTACTTAATGTTAACTTAAAGGTTATTATTCGAATTTGAATTTAATACTAATCAAATGGGCCAAGATGGCCCAGTGGCTAGAACGTGTAAATCTTAACCGATGATTGTGCGTTCAAACCCGGGCGGGCACCACTGAATTTTCACGTGTTTAATTTGTGCTTATAATTCATCTTGTGCTTGACGGTGAAGGGAAACATCGTGAGGATACCTGCATGTATCAAATTTCACTCAAATTCTGCCACATGTGTATTCCACCAAACCGGAATTGGAGCAGCGTGGTGGAATAAGACATATCCTCAAAAAAAACAAAAAAAGGAGAAGAGGCCTTAGCTCAGTAGTGGGACATTCACAGGCTGTTACTTTACTTTACTTTACTAGTCAAATATTTTACCCTTTCCAACCACATTATAATTTATACCTTTGGAGAAAGGTTAATGTAATATTTATTTATCTCCAAGATGATTTAATTTTGATCATTTAATATTTTAGAGTATTACTATAAAATAATATTCAGAATAAAAATAAATAAAACTATTTTTTGTAGTTTCTGTCTATAGTATTTTTTCTTTCCAGGGAACTTTTCTTGTTATGCAGACATTTGCGAAGGCAATGACAGAGGCTTCGATAGCAGGGTCAATCATAAACATATCGAGTATAGTTGGAAAATATGGGAACATAGGTAAATTTATAAAATACTTATCTACAAATCAGAGATTTTGACACAAAATTGATAAAAAAGAAATTCCCAATGTATATATGTTTCTTATTCGAAAATAAGCTTATTGCAAGTGATAATCCTTTCCGAGGTGCAGTATTTTCTGGACCATGTGTATATATTGTATTTACTTGACCATAGAGGGCATTGAAAACAAAATTAAGTTTGAACTATCACTAACTATAACACTTATCTATTATTACTTTGTTATTGTGTTTTTTTAAATGAACCTGATTATGTAAAATTATAATTTACTTTAAAAAAACCGCGATCTGGGCCCAGTGGTTGGAACGTGAATCGTGAGTTCAAATCCGGGCAAGCATCACTGAATTTCATGTGCTTTATTTGTGATTTATAATAATTCATCTCGTGTTTGACGGTGGAGGAAAAGATCGCGAGAAAACCTGCATGTGTCAAATTTCACTGAAATTCTGTCACATGTGTACCAACCCACATTGGAGCAGCGTGGTGGAATAAGCTCCAAAAACCTTCTAAAAAAAAAGAGAAAAAGAGTCCAGCAGTGGGACATTCACAAAATTAACTTTTATAATATAGGTCTATAACAATAATTATTAAGTACATTTTATTTATAGGTCAATCTAACTATTCAGCAAGTAAAGCTGGTGTTGTCGCCATGACACAAACCGCTGCAAAAGAGCTAGGGCAGTTTAATGTAAGGTCAGTACAAGACAAATGTTGATACATAATTTCAAATTTTTTTTAGACAATGATTGACTGTAAACCCTGACATAAGTAATAGATTAATTTAAGGGGTAGGATTTAATATTTGCATATAGCTTAAGAATATGTTATTAGTCATACAAATGTAATAATAATAATAATATTTGTACTTGCTCATATTTATCTTTTACTTAAAATCTCTATGCATGGTTTTAATTTTAATAATATCCTTAATCTTCATTCATCTCATTAATTCAATCTGGTCTTACAAGTTTTTATTTTACAGGGTAAATGCTATTCTGCCTGGATTTATAGATACCCCAATTGTTAAAACGGTACCAGATAAAGTTATGCAGAATATGCTAAAACTTGTGCCGTTAGGGAGACTCGGTGAACCTTCTGGTGAGTTTAGTTATTGATCTTAATATTTATTTATATATAAGACCCATACTAATAAATGCTACATATCGATTGTACAGTTATGAAATGTTTCGTATTGTTTTTTGAAATGGCAAAATATTGATGACAGAAAGAGAGAAATTTGTGTGTGTGTGATGATCAATGGTGAAGTTGGTAGGACCCTGAGAAATTTCGGCTATGGTGGCCAATTTCAAGGGAGGCTAACTTACTGCGCAGGACATATTATATTGCACAAGTGTGTGTGAAACACAGTGCACTCTCTATTCCCTCACTCCCATAATCCGATGGGACGGCAAATCGAAATGACAGGAGACAGTTTAGGTGCAGAACCAAGAGTTTAACATGCTTTCTGAGGTATGGGAACACTCCCACAAACAAAGCACACACTTCCAACTTCCAGACTTGGTGCATCTACTGAGAATTTTTCGACTTAAAAATTCAATAACTTTTTATGAGCCCGACCTGGAATTCGAACCCAGGATTTTGGGTTCTGTGGCCTTTCTAGGCACTAGATAAATGAGGCAGTTTTAGTAAGTGTAAAAACTCTCAAAACGCGAGGAGCCCTTTAATCCTGTACTGGGACATCAACAGACTATAACTTTTTTGGACTTTTAAATTCTGTTTCAGAGGTTGCTGAGGTGATTACATTTTTAAGTTCAGATAAAAGTTCTTTCATAAGTGGTGCAGCGATAGATGTCACAGGTGGTTTCTAAATGAAACTTAATTTGTAAGACAATTAGAAAACATGGGTTAGAGGTATTTAATACATGGCAAGATCTATTGAGCAATCAAAATCAATATAAAATATGCTTTATTTAAGTTCTATTCTCTGTGTAATTTTTCTGTTTAGTTTTAAATTTGGACTCTGCTTAAAATAACTTTTTATATATAAATATTTATACAATAATAATGAAAGATGTAAATATTTTTGTCAAATTTTGTTTTTTTGTGAATATAATGTGGATCCGATTTTATATATATACTGTATTTTATGATGTTTGGTATATTTAAGTATTTGAATATTACTAAAGTGTACTGTGACTTATTTTTTTGTAATTTTTGATAATTTTGTTATATATATAATTTTTAATAAAGACTGTTTTATACTTGTTCATATTTAGTTTAAACTTATGTGCCTATATTAATAATTTTCACAACATATTACTTTACCACATTATTTTAAAAAGTATAATGGTCAGCCTTTAAAATATCAGTCACCTACAGGAATCCTACGAAAAATCATATTTATAAGAACTAGCTGAAACCCCCTGCCTGTTTTGGTTTATTGGTTTATGGCGAAAATGCATTATTTATTGTTCGCATTGAAAAGTCTATAACTCTCTTTATTTTTCATCCTCTATTACGAATTTAATTTTTTCAAAAGCACTCAAAACTCATCTTAGGTTATAAATAACAAAATACTTTTTTTAAAGTTTCAAAAAGATTAATAATATAAACAAATTTATTCTGGTTTGTTTTTTCACATTCCACTTATGTATATAGACAAGATAAATTGGGACAGCAGAAAAATAAAATGATAAAAAAAAAAAACCTTTATTTAGATGCCTTTTTCGCTTTCAACTTATTACTTTTTAAAGCTGCTTTATTTTTCTGTCTTTTATCCTTCATGAAGGTTTTATATTCAGTTTTTCTTTTTTCATCTATGATTTCCTTGTACTTCTTTTTATTGTACTTCTGGAACTCAGCATCTGCTAGAAGCTCATCTACCATGGTCCGTTTCCTTTGTTTTCTCGTTAATCTTTCATTAACATGATCCACTGCGGAGTCCATTATCCGACCAACCTGAAATGTTATTTATGAACTAAATGTACCGAATCTTAGTTCTAGTAGACAGGTATTCAGTGTAAATTAACCTTTGTTCTTCCAATTGGTTTCATCTGATTAATAATTGTTCAATTTTTAAATTTACAATATTTTTTAATCTATAAATGATTTATACTTATATCAAACAAACTTTGACATCTTCAAAATTCTAAGGTAAATAATAAAACTCGGTGGTAGAGCTTTGTGCAAGCTTGTCTGGGTAGGTACAACCCACTCATCAGATATTCTACAGCAAAACAGCAGTAATTTGTATTGTTGTGTTCCGGTTTGAAGGGTGAGTGAGCCAGTGTAATAACAGGCACAAGGGAGATAACACCTTAGCTCCCAAGGTTGGTAGTGCATCGGCAATGTAAGTGATGGTTAACATTTCTTACAATGCAATTGTCTATGGGCGTCGGTGACCACTTACCATCAGGTAGCCCATATGCTCGTCCACCAACGAATACAATAAAAAATAAAAAAAACGTACAAGGTACAACATATTAGAAAAAGAAACCTCATTTCATATAAAGTTTGTTAATATAACTTTAAGTTTAAATCAGTACTACTATTTAAAAGCTGTTTGTTATTATAATTATCATTATTTTGAGATGAAAGTGCTTGTAGCATATTTATTTTTTCATTAACAAATTGAATAGTAATGAAAACCTTACCTGGAAATACTTAGGTAGTACTTCCATATCATTCTTTTTATAAAAGTGTTTGGGGTCCAACGCAGATCTCATCTTTAGTACTTGAAGGTCATTCTTGAGTTCTTCGCTTATTTCTGGAGCTTTCATATTAAACCATCCCGGTCCTTTTGTTTTCTCTCTTTCTCTCTATAAAATGTATAGTAAATAATAATATCCTGGGACATTGTTCACACACGGCCATCTGATTCCAAACTAAGCAGAGCTTGTACTATGGAAATCAGACAACTGATATACTACATATGCTACTTATCTTTTGTAAATAAATACTTATACAGATAATTAAACCCAGACTCAAGTTAAACAGATATGTTCATGCACACAAATGTCTGTCTTGAGTCCTGATACCCACAACCTATGGCGCGAAAGGAAGGAATCTACCAACCACAACAATGGGCTTGTCATATATATAATTAAAATAATAATAAGAAATACTATTGAATAAAAAAAAAAAAGTAACAGCCTGTAAATGTCCCACAGCTGGAAATGGGAATGCAGATTTGAAAACACACATGTGTCAGATTTTCATCTTATACATGCAGAAATCTGCAGGAAATCATCACAATATTTTCCTTCAACTTTATTATTGAGTGCTTAGCATCAAATCAAATGCCCTTTATTGTACTACTTTAAAAACAATTATAAACAAAAAAAGTAAAGGAAGATGTACTAAGGTGGTCTAATTCTCAAGAGATCTCTTGGTGATAATGGTAATCCTCATCATGGAGTAGATATTTCAATATCACACATTACTAACATATTAAATATTATAAGAAAATACTAATATATATAAATAAAATATTACTTAAATTATAAATAAATTTTAGAAGTTATTATATAAGAAAGCATAGAAGGAAACAGTCTTATTTTTTTTTTACCTTGCGCATAGCCTTTAATCTTTTCTCACTGACATTATATTTAGGTAATCTGTGCGCTTTCTCTATTCCCGGTTGGAAAACAGATTTTTTCATTTCTTTTTCAACATCAACACCACCAAGATTGGATTTCAGCTTGCCAGTTTCTTTATCTAATTGTTCAAAGCGAAACAATTGTTTTTTTTTCTTTTGCTTGATCGCTACCATGTGTGTCCAGCCCATTTCGTCGTAAAATTCGTCAAATTGGTTATCTATCTTCAAACCTTTTAATTTATTTTGTACTTCTTCATCGGCAGCTTGCTCCGCATCTAAATCTTGCTTTGTTTTCTCAAATAAATCTAAGATAGCTTCGATTTTCTTGTCTGTTTCTGAAATTATTTAAAAGGCAGATTAATTTTTAATCTTTGCTTACAAAATACATAGCAAACATTAAGTATACTAACCTATAAAAAGTTTGTCTTTCTTATCAAGTAATTCTGTTTTTTTCCGAAGCTCATCATCGCCTACAGTATCTATGATGAAATCCATATTGAATTATTATTTTTATTCAATATAAAACACTTTTATTTTAAATTAACAATACATTTCTTTTAATAAACAATCGTCATATTTCAGACACACACATGTGACAACTGACGTCTGAACTGACTCGATTTGTCAAATGGGAATATCAAAACTGACATTGTCAAGTTTAATCACATTGACATTAACGTGAACCGCAGTATACGCAGATAATAAGTAAAAGTTTGATAAATATCATAAATATAATAATCCATAAACATCATAAATAAAAATAAAACGAATGCTGTCGTGCTATGTCCGTTTCTGCTTGGATACCTTTAAAATTATATAAAAGCATACCAATTAGGATTAATTATTTACCGGATATTTGTATGGATTGGAAAAGTAATAATAATAATATCCTGGGACATTATTCACACAAAGCTATCTGATCCCATATTAAGCAGAGCTTGTACTATGGAAACCAGACAACTGATATAGTTACATAGACTACTTTTCTTTTGTAAATAAATATTTATATAGATAACTACACCCAGACTCAGGACAAACAGTTCATGCGCATAAATGTCTGTCCTGGGTGGGAATCGAACCCACGACCTGCGGCGTGAAAGGCAAGTATCTTACCAACCACACCAATAGGCTAGTCGAGATAATGCCGTATCTGAGGGACTATCCAAAGTTAACTACATAATGTTTATCTAAACGATTTGTAGTAATGTAATAGAATTTAGGCAATATAGGTATCTATATATAACTTCGGATATAGTTTTCGTTTTATTTCAGACTCTTATGTTTCGTGGATTAAACTGCGTTCAATTTAGATTATACATGGCCGTTATATTAACGTAATAAATATATAACTAAATGAATCTCATTAACAAAATACGTGACGATAATGTGGAAAAACACTCATGTCACACGTATAATACTTACACCGTACTTACTTTCAGTTGGCTAGATTGGTCGACGTTTATGGTTAGGTATTGCTCCAATTCTTAGGATCGTAACATAAAGTTATATTGCCTCCCTCAATAAACGGGGTTTAAAGCAAAGATGTTTGTAAATAAGCGCGTTCAACCATTTTATAAACTTTCCCTTATATTATTAGTGTAGATAATATTTATTTTTAAAAAGCTCTTAGAAAAACGAATTACTTATCGCGATTTGTATTTATCTTTATCCTGTATTTTCTATCCGAGGCGTGATAGCCAGATCAGATCACTGAAATAACATCATTTCGATTCATGACGAGTTCAATTTTTCCTCACGTTCACGGCTTTTAAGTAATGCATAAGCCTCTGACACGCGAGGCCGCCGGACCGCGAGGCCCCCCGGACCGCGAGGACGCGGGCGGTTGCCTACACCGCCCACGCCTTCCGCCACTTGTGATAATTCATATCGTGCTCCGTCGTAAAAGAAAACAATGTGAAGAAACCTAAATGTTTCTAATTATAATGAAGTTCTACAACAAATGTAGGTGCCAACAGCATTGGAGCAAACTGTCTTTATGGGTTTCAAACTTTTCCCCAAAGTGATAGGACACCTAAGCCCAACATTGGGACATTAATAGGCTGTTATTTTACTCTTATATTTTGCTTACTTACGCTATGTTGTTCCAGAATAATAAATATATATATTCGCATTTTATAGCCTTGAAGACTTCAAAGTAGGTAGCGCCTGAGCGATCAAAACCGTCAAGGGCTATTCAGGAAGCTTGCGACAATAATGACGCTCCCAAGGGAACTACTCGAGAGCTCCCTGACGCCTTCAAAATGAACACCGTACTTAAACGCAAAATGTATACCTACTTTCTTACTTAATACTTTGAACCTTGAGAATGACGAAGTGCCGTCTCCTTACAAACTTTTATATTTAGTTTATTTCGCGTAACTTAGATATTTTTTAGTATCTCTATGCTTTGTTATATTTTTTACTTAACTATATTTAAATTGTATATATATATATATATATATACAATTACATACTTATGTTATTTCTTTAAATAAATTTTGTGAATACAAATTTAAGTTATTATGAGAGATGAGTAACGGTAGGCTTGGTGTATTAAACACCACGCTGCTCCAACGTGTGTACGATAGATTTCATTATCCGACATAATATGTAGGTTTTCTCACGAAACTAATTACAAGCATAAATTAAGTATATGAAAAATTGATGAAAAAGAAATTTAAACTTATACTAAAATTATACGAATATGTTAATTTTAAAGAGGATTTTAGTGATATTAATAAACAGGGTCATATGATTCTGTTAGATAATATGATAGTATTAGAAAATAGGTCTTGATACGGGCTTATCTTTAACGGATATATTGGATATATTGAATCGTAGTTATTTTTTATTACTTTTTAAAACTAGCAATAAAAGCGATCCCAGTAATAGTAGGCAGGCCGTTTTCGATACTCCTTTCCTTCATAAAAAACAAAATCTATTCAACACTAGCTGTGCCCACGGTTTCACCTGCGTATAATTTAAAGAAACTACTAAGAGCAGACTTATAATATTTCTTATCAATTTTCACATCTGTGAATCAGCGCTCGTTGGGTTAGAGCCCTGACGCGCCCCACCTCCACAGATTCTGGACAATCGCCGCAGGAGCTGCTGGAGTTCGCAGGGCAGATCGCTCGCGAGAAGTGTAGCCAGCATCCACGACATCGTACGGTAACCACGTATCGCCCTCACCGCTATGACCCTCTGTGGTCTGAGCCTTGTTCCTAGTGGTGAGAGCATCCACCTATGACTACGTGTAAGGCCGCAGACCCGGTGGTCCTGGGTTCAAATCCCAGATCAAGACAATAAAAAAAGTTATTGAGATTTTGTGTCGAAAATTTTCAGTAGCAGCCCCAAGTCTGGAAGTTGGAAGTTTGTACACTTCCGTGCCTCGGAAAGCACGTAAAACCGTTTATCCTGCGCCTGAACTCGTTCCGGCCATGTCGGATTGCCGTCCCATCGGGTTATGAGAGTTAGAGAATAGAGAGTGCACCTGTGTTTGCGCTGTGTGCGCACACAGGTGCACTATAACATGTCTTGCGCTGTTGGCTAATCTCTTTTGAGACTGGCCGTGGCCGAAATCGTTCTAGGGGACTATTATTATGATTCAAAATAAAATCCGTTAGAATTTATATCATTATTGCAAATGAAACTTAATTATTTTATCCAATAAATAAAACTCAATTCCATTTGAATTCTGTTGGCAGCGCCTCCTGCGAACAGAGTTAAAATATTTTTTGCTTATATTTACTGTTATATTACGGTTCTGTGTAGGTAATTGTCAACTTAGTGAGTTGTTTTTTTATATGTAATTTATAATTCTCTATTTTATATTTAAA
Organism: Nymphalis polychloros; assembly: GCA_905220585.2. Taxonomy (NCBI): domain Eukaryota; kingdom Metazoa; phylum Arthropoda; class Insecta; order Lepidoptera; family Nymphalidae; genus Nymphalis; species Nymphalis polychloros. The sequence continues at coordinate 3,122,738 of HG992246.1, read as the reverse complement.
TTTAAATAAATTACTATTTCCTAAATAAATGTTAAATGTATTTTACAAGTTTAAATCGTTTCTTAATCTGTGATTAGAAAGAGTCGAATGAAGGAGATGGAGGCGCTTTTTGGTGTGACAAAAACAGTAAAATAATCAATTAAAATCTACATTTTAAAATACATTTTGAGTCGAACAAATATCACAAAGAACTTCGTTCCTGATGGGGAGGACCCCGACCACGCAATTTTTTATTTGCATCACTGTAAGTTCACTGATGAAAAAAAACGTCGTAATATACTTTTTTTTAACCAGAATGTCATTTTATGCTTCTTACTTTAAAATCACTGACTTCCTTACAACCATTTATCCTTTACTTATACTTACCTATTAACTACAGCGAAGCCGCGGGCAATAGCTAGTTAAATACATACATATATGGTATCGAAACCGTTATATTTTGTCCGTAATATATACAGCTTTTTTTAATAAGCTACTACCCTAACCTAAAAAAATGTATTACAAACTAATACAGACACAGGTATACTAGGTCCCTGTTAAATGCACCAGCATAAGCTGACTCCTATTTAATATAATTGATCATATTGATCTGAGCTCAACTTACATTGGAAGTTACTAAATCTCTGAAATTGTCCATTTTTTGACGTTCTTTTATTCCTATTAACTTTTAATCATCATCATTTTACAGACTATTATTATATTATAGAGCTAAAGTTTCAACCAATTCAACTGAGCAGTTATTTTATAGCATTTTAATCTAATAAATGTGATTCTTTAAATTTACATAACTTTTTTATTTATGAACCGATTGAAATAAAACAAACACTAAGTTTCAAGTAAAGTTTGCCACAATATATTAGTGAAAATCGCAACCAAATCAGAGAAGCCGTTTCTAAGATCAGCTCGCACCAACGTACAGACAAACTGAAAAACAGATTTTCAGAGATCAGAGATTCCTCAAGGAAGAAAAACTTATAACACGAAATACCTAACACCGAATAATAAATACTTTTTGGACAAAGTATTCGTTTCTGCTATATAATCCCACATATAAAATTATATTAATATATTAAATACACATATGGGGCATTATAGTTTGGAATGTTTTGAAAGTGATAAGGATAAATTCTTTTAGGATACATCGTATTTCCAAACAGATAAGGACCACATATTTAAGATTCCTAAAGACATACTAGTAAAAGAAAATTTATTACAACTGTATGATCAAAGTGAGATCGTTATGTAGGTTCCATTATCAGCTGCGGGTCTATTCTACGTGATAATAGTTCTCCGTGGGTAGTTTTCGGCTAGCACGGCGATTACATTAAAAGGTTAGTAGGGCGAACTATAGAATGCTTTTATCATCATTCAGTCGAATTATTGTCGTAATGTGAACTAAGAAATTTTTGTCGTTTTCACATTGCTTCAGGTTTTATGTACTTAGGTCTGATGTTTAATTATTACTGTTCTTTAAAAAAAGGTTTGCTTAATATCGGTTATCTATATTCTATAGATATATATGGTTTGCGGAAAGCCTTTACGAAATAGGTTTATAGATTGGAATTCGAGGTTCTCGAATTAACAATTTGAATATCTCTACTATGTATATTGGTCAGAATATAAGCCACTGAATTTATATTATAAATATATTTACTAGTACATACGTATAATATCAAATCGCTTTGCGTCTTTATTTGCGGAGTCTTCACGTCTCGACGCTGGTAGCGCGACACTTCCAGCAGCACCAAGCGCCAACACTCATATGAGTGATATACACATTCGGTAAAAGGAAGTTCGCAGAATGCTACGCAGTCTAGATGTGAACAAGGCTAGCGGACCTGATGGCATTCCAGCAATTGTCCTGAGGAGCTGTGCGCCTAAACTGTCCCATCTTGACGCGTCTGTTTCGCCTCTCTCTTGAGACTGGTCAAGTGCCTAAGTCTTGAAAGCTTGCTAACGTTCAGCCCGTGCCTAAAAAAGGTAGTCGTGCTGACCCTGCCAACTACAGGCACATCTCGGTTACGTCCATTCTGTGCAAGACAATGGAACGTGTCCTTAATACTAGGCTCCTGACGTACCTGGAAGCTTATGACCTTCTCAGTGACCGACAGTACGGATTTCGCCGAAATCGGTCCACTGGTGATCTTCTGGCGTACGTCACTCACATCTGGAGTGAGGCCATCGAAAAACACGGGGAGGCACTTGCTGTTTCCTTGGATATCTCGAAGGCCTTTGACAGGGTTTGGCATGATGGCATTATCAGCAAGCTTCCGGTGTTTTCCAGGGGTCAGTGCTCTTGGCAACATTATTTCTGTTGCATATCAAGGATTTGTTGATGCCCGGTATCCATGGGTACGCAGATGACTGCACAGTTGTCGAGAGCTATAGGTTCAACGCACGAGCTAGTGAGGCCCAAATCCAAGCTCAGAGAGAGGCCATGGTTGAACGCCTGAGCGTGACCCTTAAGGCAGTGTCCAATTGGGGCGATGCCAATTTGGTTATGTTCAATGCAACCAAGACCGTGTCTGTTTTCCGTCAAAAAGAGGGAATTCCAAATTACTCCCTCTTTCCAAAATGTGTCCGTACCTGTAACTGACTACCTTGATCTTCTTGGCGTTACTCTCACGTCGACTCTAAATTTCGGCTCCTTTATTGAGGCCAAAGCCCAAATAGCCGCTCGAAAGCTTAGTATCCTCTCCAGGGTGAGACGTTACTTCACTCCAGAACAACTGCTCAGCTTATACAAAGCACAAGTGAGGTCAAGTATGGAGTACTGCTCTCACCTTTGGGATGGCTGTGCTAAGTACCACCTTCAGGCTTTGGAGTTGATTGAGAGGCACGTAAGGAGGCTGATAGGCGACGACACTTTGGTCGAGTCTAGGCTCTATAGTCTGGAACATCGACGTGTAGTTGCGTCACTTTCAGTTTTCTATCGGATACATTTCGGATAATGTGCTCAGGAATTACATGAATAAATTCCGCCCGCCCCCTTTTACTATCGAACGGTCAGGCAAACGCGACCAAAGCGCCATAGGTACACAGTGGAGATTCCCCGCCTACGTACGAAGCGCTTCGAATCCACCTTTATCATTCGCACTGCTAAAGTGTGGAATACTTTGCCTGAGTCTGTACTTCCCGATAGGTACAACGTTGGTGTCTTCAAATCAAGAGTTTACAGGTATCTTCTAGGCAAGCGTGTTACATCGTAGACCGTGTCTGTGCTTAACATCAGGCAAGACAACGGTCAAACGCTAGCCAAATATGGGTAAAAAAAAAAAATTAAGTCTCATTTTTTTTTTATTTACTCGAGCATAAGGTTGTACGTTCTTTTCATTTATTATTTTAATTACAATATATTTTTCGTCTTTACGTTTTTGATGTCGTAACATACCTAAACAATGCTATTATTAGGGCCGTAAGTGGTTTTAGTGGCGGCGCGATATGAGACGTTCAAATAACTTCTAACAATTTGAAGTAGTAACAATTATTATAATTATTATCTGTTAAAATTTCTAGTGTCTCTTATAGTCAAAGAACCTCACTTGCCGGAGCAAAACAATACTAAGCATGGTAGGGCTTAAAGCTCTACCACCAAGTTAACCTTTAATATAAAATTCGCTTAAAACTTTTTATTTCCGAATCGCCTATTTTAATATAAAGTTACTTTAATTTTTATATATTTAATTTAGTTATTTTACGAGAACATGATATACATTTAAAAGCGATCGTGGATCTTTAATAAATGGAGATGTTTCCAAATTGAAACCAAATCTTTTAATTAAGTTAAACCCTCAGATAAGGGGATGTTTAATTAAAAGCAAAACGTTGTTGTTTTCGTTGTAAATTAATTCTGATCTCGTGAATAACTTGGTCTTCTTAATTTATTTAGTATTACAATTTGTAATCGTTATTGTGATGCTGATGGATTTCTTTTTGGGGACTTCAATTAGTCTTACAGACTGAGTTATATTAGAATAGAATAATGGCGCCGTGGTGCAGGTGTTTCAGTCTGAGTTTAATCGATCTGTATTATTATAACGCTAGTCAGGGTTTCGTCATCGAAACTATACTTTACTTACTGGGTGGTAAAGCTTTGTGCAAGCTCGTCTGGGTAGGTACCACCCACTTATCAGATATTCTACCGCAAAACAGCAGTACTTGGTATTGTTGTGTTCCGGTTTGAAGGGTGAGTGAGCCAGTGTAATTACAGACACAAGGGACAAAACATCTTAGTTCCCAAGTTTGGTGGTGCATTGGCGATGTAAGCAATAGTTAACATTTCTTACACTGCCAATGTCTATGGGCGTTGGTGACCATTTAACACCAGGAGGTCAATACGCCCGTCCGCCTACCTATCCTATAAACAAAAAAAAAAAACTATATTTATATAATTAACTATGTCACAGCTTTGTCTAAAAAAATTTAGAACTCTTAACTATAGGGCCACTAGAGGGTCCGGATTTTGTGATATTTATTATACAATTTGCTCTATAAATATAGAAAAATATATATGTAATTTGGGAGCATTAAGGATCACAGAGGGCTTTGAACTGACGTCTCGACTAAACAAATATATCGTGTAAATACGACCTCAATCGCTCAAATCGATCAGAAGTTACACGATCAGTAGACCCACGATCCTCCCACATTCACGATCCTCGAGTAACGATTATATTATGATCGTCTTATATTATTTATACATAAATACATTTATTATATAAAGTATTATTTTTTCTCTGTGAAGTTGTCAATATCAATGCCAACCGACTAATGACCGTTTCTAAGCAATGCCCTGATTATTCGATCCTGTTTTTTATTTACTTCTTCAGCCATCAGTCTTTAAAAAGTTAATAATGCCAATATTTAAAAATCACTTCACAAATCGAATCAATTAAACGGACGATTCATTAATTCATTCACTCATTCATTCCGCCACATGTAATGTTAATATTAAATATTATGATTTCATATCCTTTTCTTAAATTATATAAAGGGCCTTAATTGCTTTCACATCTGAACTTTATTATTAGATGAATCTACTGTTGAAAATTTATTTCAATTCAATTCGCTAATCAGTAGCTGAAATTCACCGAATTGAGGTTATTTTGTTATAATTGTTATTGAAGGCTATTTTGATAGATTTGTATTGGAATAATAAATTGATACAACTGATACAGCTACTGCTCTTAGAAGGGTAAAACAACTATTCATTAATATCAATTAAAAATCAATTAATATATATATATATATTTTTATTAATGATCTAAAGAGTTTGCCGACCGATTTTCTTTCTTTTTGTTCGGTAGTTTAACTTACTTAACAAGGTAACTTTAGATTGATTGTTATCATTAAAAAAAAATTATAAGTGTAGAAACAGAATGTCCGAAACGTGCACTTTCGTATCATAATATAAAATATATTATAATTTTCAATTACCTCAAATTTTCTTTTATGATTATGATCGGATTTCAACGTCTGGGGGAACACTAGTTAATACATTTATATACAGAGGCCTGAGTACATTACATGTATAATTTATTGATATTATTAAGGTGAAAACAAAGTCAGTCAGTATATTATAGGATACATCCGCTCCCATTGGTATAAACATCTTTTGTAAGTTAATGGAATGGAAATTTGAGAATTTTCTTAAAGTATTGTAAGGTGATTAGGTATAAAAGGGTATAAGAAAATAAATAATCAAGATCATAACATTATAAAGGAGTTATTGAAAAAAATGTATTGTTTGTACATCTTATAATGCTCTCTTTGTCTCTGATTATAAATTACCTTTTAACAAAGGTGACATAACAGAAATAATAATATATTATATTTAAATATATTATTATTTCTGTTATGTTAAATACTTTATTATATTTAATTCGTGCTTCAGACATTAAAAACTTTATTTAAACTGTAAACTGTGTAAATGTGTTGACTTTGTACGGGTGATATTGGGATTTCCCATTTTTAAAGAATAAGCTAAAGCACAAATTCTATCATTTAAAGCGATCTTGTCGCTGAATGTGTTAATCCCTTATGCTCCACATAGTCTTCGAATCCATCTTTTTAAGCAAGCTTTCGAATATCTTGTAACATATCTCATACTAGGTACTGTTCAAAATTCCAATTTGTAATCTAATTCCTCGAATTATTTTTTAAAGAAACGCATTTATTTAGATAATCTGTGAACTAAATTAACCTTCTATCTATTATTTTTATATATTTAGAGAATTGAAAAGATAAAAGTAGCGATGAGGAGATTGACAGCAATAAAAAGAAGCTTACTACCGGAGGACTTCCCTTTATTTAATTAATATGTCTGACTGACACTAAGAATAGGACAAACCGAATTTATTTATTGATCGCATACACACGAAGCCCAATACGATGAAAAAAGATGAAGCTATTAATATTCACATATTATGTCAACTTCGTCCATATTTGTACCGAAATAATAAAGTTCTGAAAAAGCATCTGGTGCAACAATTGTCATCCCAACTATGTCAACATAGCTACATATATAAAAATATACACCAAATTAAGGCATCTGTTTTCTTCCAGAAATTATAACCTATAAAATGTTAGGTTATAATTTCCGGAAGGAATATTATTTTATGTGCGATTAACCATACATTTATAACAATTGACAGATTTACTTGGTGGTAGAGCTTTGTGCAAGCTCGTCTGGGTAGGTACCACCCACTCATCAGATATTCTACCGCAAAACAGCAGTACTTTGTATTGTTGTGTTCCGGTTTGAAGGGTGAGTGAGCCAGTGTAATTACAGGCACAAGGGACATAACATCTTAGTTCCCAAGGTTGGTGGCGCATTGGCAATGTAAGTGATGGTTAACATTTCTTACAATGCCATTGTCTATGGGTGTTGGTGACCACTTACCATCAGGTGGCCCATATGCTCGTCCGCCAACCTATACAATAAAAAAAAAAAAAATAATGTAAGAAAAAATTAATAACAGTTATAATATAAAACGAAGCAAAAAAGATCCTGGACTCTGTTTATTGTTTTTATACTTCCTCAACTTCAAACTGCTATATGCTGGCATCGGACTAACCTTGGAATGTATCGAGCGGTTAGGGCCGCAACATTGACCTATTTCGACCCAAAACTAGGGCTGTGAACTTTCGAAACGTATCGTAATTTTTAGCGGTTAATTATATACTCTAATATCGATTTCTTTCTATGTTTTTATTATTTATTTATTTTTATAGTAAAACATTTGCGTTACAGAACAAACAATAATAAATTAGAATTTAATTATTATAAATATTGATTGTAAACAAGTGTTAAACATAGTATAGTATCGTATTTCTTTTTTACTACCGGCGATAGAGTCGAATGTCAAATTGATTCGTCTCGATTATTAACCTATAAGAAACCCTAGAAGCTTGTAATGTATATTCACATAATGTGTCCATAAAGTACTAGGCTAATGTAGGCCTCTGTTAAGACACAGCTCATCCATTAAGACGAAGCTTAAGCTTCTTCTGTTATTTCTCAGAGACATGTAATGGCATTTTGTTTATATGCTCAGTAACTTTTACAACTTAGCATAAAAATATCAGAAAATAAAATCTGTTCTTCTGTTCAATTTTGCTAGTTACATATACAATAAATAACTATGTGCAAATTAATAGAATTGAAGTGTCTGTCTGTAATTTCATAATAACTACTTTTGTTAATATGACTATTTACAAGGTACCAAAACTAAAATAACCATTTTTGTCTATCTGTCTGTTTGTCCGGGGTAATCTTCCAAGCGGCTGACTGGTGAGGAGTATTCCAGGGTACCGGGTAGTCTTGATTACATGAAAATCTGTTGTGTCTATCAAAATTTATAACAACTTCAACGTTAATTTTTTGTCGTTAACTTTCGGCTTAACATTAATTGTCCATTCCACGCTAGCGGAACCGCGAATTCAGATAGTAATGAAGAAAATCTATGTACATACATATATATCTACTGCTACTTGTTAGTTTTACGAGCTTGCGTTTGTATTGTATGTATTTCTTATATTAATGTTATGGTATTAAACATACATAATATTCTATTGCGTATTGTGAACACAATTTTAATAGAGTATAAAATAAGTTATTATGTATTTCTATGCTGATACGTAGAACAGATTATTTTTGTACCTAACGTACTGAAAAACCGACGTACTTGATAAAAGCTCTCCATACTAGCTTTCATCGGATTCTTTGAAGTGCTCAATCTCGTTAAAGCTCCCTACCTCCCAGTGGTGCAGGCAATATGAGTTAACTTAGTGCTGTGTTTACCTTTTATGAATTATTCCGTAGTCTAAGTTAATTGCTGAACCCAGACGCAAGCCGTCATATTATATTGTGTTATATGAAAATTGCTAAAAGATTTGTACAAATCGAAAGTGACATTGTTGTTCTGATGTTTGTATAGTTCATTTTATATTGGATCCACAGTTATAGATATATATTAGTTAGTTATATAACTAGTTATTTCTTAACCGAGGCTCCGACCACAAGAGTATGTCAGCTTTTATGTGCGTGTTTTAATAAGGTAGGTGAGGGTAATAAGGCCTGTCGGGTAATAAGGCCTAAGTCACAAAAATGCTATTTAAAATGATCGTATTCGCTTGAGGTCACCATTGTGGGTAGTTAACTCCCATAGATGTCGCTTCAAGCTTGTCGCTATGAGTTCACTTGTTCGCTGCCACCAATGTTACGTTATTCATCGCGGAGAGTGGCTGCGCGGCTCGAATAATAAAAATTCGTCCGAATCGATCGTAAATATTTTTTTCAATATTACACTTATATTATATCAATTTACGCTTTGGTTTTCTTTTATTCTTGGTTTCTATGAACTTGATGTTTGAAAAATATATAATTATTCTAAAAATGATTTATTTAATATTTATTTACACATGGTATCAGCGGGTATTAAGGCCTACCAAATTTAATCGTAGGCCTTATTATCCCCTTTTTTGTTTGACTTTAAAGCGACTGGTTTGTATCCATTGAATTTACGAGCAATTCCAAAAACAGCTTTTACTGCTTCCTTATTGACAGAAGATTCAGATCTGAAGATGTTGATAAAGAAAATTCACTACCTCAAGCTTCCCCCGTCGCAATAATCTCAAAACCATCGACATCAACAACAGTAATTGAACATACTCGAAACGGACATTCTGGAAAGTTTTCCCGCATGGTTTACGGTAGTTCTAGTTCGGATGATGATGACGAAAACGTGTCTATCGCTCAAATAAAAAGGACAGCATTTGAACATTCTATGCCTACACCAGTTAAAAATATTAAAACAGTTCCAGTTAGAAGAAAAGCAATTAATTGCAGAGAAACTCCTGTTCCAAAAATCTGTTTGACAAAATAGAAAAGGAGAAAAAAAGGACCTTAACCCCCTAAGCTAGTTGGTTATGTCACGGTTGTGAAGAGGATAAGATGCATGATATAAGGTAATGTTCTAAATTCGGTATCATAAGAAGTGCGTTGGCTTGTCACTGGCTGATAGGTAGGTACAGGTGATTTTAAGTGCCCCGATGGCTGTTAACCAAGGATTATTTTAATTATTGTAACGGCTTTAAGCATAATGAATGCATCCTATTGTTATTGACGTCATTTACCAAATGTGCCCAGTATATTTTGACTATTTAAGCAAGTTGAAATCTTAGGCCTTATTATCCTACCGTAGTATATTAAGGCCTACTAATAAGGTTTTTAAAAAGGTTTAATTTTGTTTTTGTGTACAGCAGATACTGCCTTTTTTTTGTAATAGTTGATCTACACCTTTAATTATGATGATTATGATATGATGAAATTTGTGGATTTCGATAAACAGTTTTCAATTTATTTCAAATCACCCGTAGGTAGGCCTTAATACTCGCACCTACCTTATTGTTGTTATATATTATGTATTAATATAAGGCTCTTAATTATTTTGAAAAATATCGTGATGACCCTTGTCGGAGCTTTATTCAAACAAGTGAACGGGTTGGTTATCGTTAACTTTGAAACAGCCTCGACTTAAGGGTGAAGAGCATTCTAACCCATTACGGATCTTGAGATGTAATATTTTCAGTTTTAGAAATACATTTTGCAGTAAAATTGAACAAAACAATAAATCATTTTTATATAGACATATACGTTTAAATAGTTATTTATAATGTTTTGAAATTTCACTGTTTTATTTATGGTTATTAATAATTTTATATACTACTTCAAACTAAAACACCGAACAGCAATATTTAAGTTGTTCAGTTTAAAGGGTGAGTGAGTCATTCAATCTACAAGCACAAAGGATATAGATTCTTAGCCAGTCCTATCTAAAAAATAAAAAAGTCTTCTATAATAGAATCAATTCTGTTTATATGTTGTTAAGCATCAAAATAATACAAGTATGTTGTTAAATAGTGACCTTAGCATACAATAAACATTCGTAATTCTGAAATCATCTGTTACTTATCTTTCCGACTTGTGGCTAGCGAGCATTCCAGTTCACGATTTGCTCATGTTTCATATTTATTACAATTAAAGCACAGATCCATTCGAATCGATTTAGTCCAGTTAATTAAAGTCTTATGTCACTGCGGTTTTCTGTTTTTTTAAAGCATTTCAACTTGCAAGCACTGTAACAGATTTTATAAATGCTGTAATGCAGTATAATTATAGGGTTGAATATCTGCTTTTCTGTGTTCACATATTTGGCAACAGCTCACATTGTAAAACAAACTCCTCTGTCATTTTAATAGATACTTTATAAAACAAGTAACACAAATAAAGTATTCTCTTAGCATAAAGAATGTTTTTAGGTGTGTAAATTGTGTTATAATATATCTTTATTCGTAATGAAGATTACTCCATTACATACAAAATGTATTTCAACGATATAGTTAAGATGGAATGATACGTGTTTTTGTAGAAGAATAAATTTAATCACCTGTACTCATTCGAGGAACAATTTTTCACATAAACATTTTCGGCATAAATAAAAATATTTTTTATACATCAAAGACAACGGATGTTTACGAAAGTGAGGGGAAATAGTTCATCATAAACTTTAACAGTATTATTTTGCATGTGTGGATTTCAGGTCATGAATGTGAGTGTGCCCTGGTGTGTGTGAGTACCCGATGAAAAAGTTTTTAAGTGATACGACATAATTGTGAAGAAATATTTTGATAGATGCATAATTTATCAAAATATTTTAAACAGCATTACCTGGTATTGTTGTATTCCGGTCTGAAGGGTGAGTGAGCCAATGTAATTACAGGCACAAGGGACATAAGATCTTAGTTCCCAAGGTTGGTGGCGCATTGGCGATGTAAGCGATGGTTCACATTTCTTACACAGCCAATGTCTACGGGCGTTGGTGACCACTTACTATCAGGTGGCTCATATGCTCGTCCGCCTACCTATCCTATAAAAAAAATCTCACTTAAAATATTACTGATGTTCTCCTGACCAATTTCCACCACAGCAGCCGTTCAAGGAAGACTAAGTAACTGCCAGGGTATATTATAGTGTATGCTCGAACATAAATTAACTTTATATATATTTTAGAACCGACTGGGTAAAGTTCAGGTACAGGATCCAACGGCTTTATGTGCTTACCAAGGCTCGTGACAGACCAGTTCCTGATTTCAGCTCCAGGCTCCGGGTTGCCAACGAATTTGGCAATTAAAAATTGCCAGAGGATAACAAAATAATTGAATTATTTTTACTTGTTCAAAGTCTAAGTAAAAATTTCGTGGAACGGCTCGTATTTCGATTATGAAGTCTACAAACGCATAAAAAAATACTGAAAAACGTGTCAAAATTGTACCCGGCGATAGGGGTGAGGTAGACAATTTAATCCTTTCAGTACCCTTCGTAGCGTTATGGGCATACCATCAATCACCAACCCGGAATTCAATTACCTCAAAATATATAACGTAATTTGAAATCAGGTCATATATTTAAATTTATTTTATTAATGAATATTTAATGAACATTAGTGAAAATTAGTGAAAATTATTTTGTTATTTCATTAATTATTACTGGAAATTATCTGCTATCGCTATGTTTTTGCATAAAATTGATTTGGTAAATAATTCAATTATTAATATATCAATGTGCTTCTTGTTAATCATGTTTAGGGAAACATGGATCAGGGGATCCACTATTTCAATTCATATATGTACCTACCACCTATCATTACCGTCACGGCTCTTAATTGATATAGGGATTTGAGTTACATGACTCACATAAGAATTTAAGTGTTAATTTTTCTCATCTGTCCAAATTTGATAATTTGAACCCATAACGCTTGGAGGAATGTTTTTTCTAAGCTCGTAACTGGTATCCTTTTATCTGATATTGGAATTTCCGTCAGCTTTGGTCTCGTTTATGTTGTTTAGTTGGTTTTATCGTGTTTTATTTTGTGTTCAATTGAGTTGCTTCGTGAAGCGTTCTAGCGTGTTTAAATTGTTTTATTTTACAACGCTTCGTGTGGTGAAGCCACACATACAATCTCGTTGCGTTTATGTCAGCTTTTATGGTATAAATGTTTGTCATGAAAACGTTTAGTAATTTTTTTTTAAATTATGAATCCTTTGGGAAAGTGTAATAAATTAATATGTAAAACTTTCTGGTTCTGTGATAAATATAAAACAGATTTCCGACATTCGTATAATCAGTTCATCCTTACACTACAGTTCACAATCGAATGATCCGTAATATTATCGAGTATACCTTTTTATTGATAATCAATATACAAACAAATATTATTTGAATTCGGTAGGGTTATCTCGAATACAATATGACATAAGAAAATCATGAAGAAACATTGCTTATAATATTATAATTTCTGTAAAAGATTTTTTATAAAATGATTGTTTTATTCTTTAGACATTTCTGTAAAATGTAACCGATTGAGTTGAAGTTGGCCAGGCGTTCTTGATATTTTCGTTATTAGAATTACTGGTATACTCCTAATAAATATACAATAAGCAGTCAAAAACAAAATAAGCAAATAATGCGATGAATACATGGTGCATTATGTAGTTATATGCAATAAAGGTAAGCGATGCGTTATGTTTTCATTATTTTATTTATTTATATATACTGTCTTACGACATTAAGTTGTATAACAGCGTAGTGTAAGAGTGTTCGATCCGTTAACGTTAAGTACCTACTGCATTTTCAACCTCAAAATATATAAATTTGTTAAAAGGCGTGCAAAATGAAAGTAAATAAATATTAATAGTTAAATGAAAATAAAGTAAGTTAAAATATAACGGCTTCTTTATTTCCTTGGCTGGTTAAAGGGCTCCTTTCCAAAAGCGTTGCTTATTTTACAACGCTGTTCCATTACAGGTCGGTGGTAATATTCCAAAGCATCAAAATACCCGCAATGTTAATAGTACTAAAAGAAAATAACCAATTTAAAATACAAATATAATGATAATAAAATATGAAAAATAAATTATTAACTTAATTAACACGCAGCATTCAGATTCATATATAAGAAATGTATTGATGTTTAATTTTTACAAACTTTGCATCACTCCAAATATTCTTAGTTATACATAGCTGCGGTGGTAGATTCATGTTCTTTAATTAAAAGAAAGTTTACAAAACAAAATAGCTATTATTGTAACTATGCGAAATCTTAGTGTAGGAAGGTTTCGTATAATGTATATAATATAGTCCATTGAAAAGTTACAAAAATATGGCGTAACCTTGCATTTATCAAAGTCAGCAATTTTTTTTTTGACGCATATAGGATGGTATGGGAGGCTTAAAACCGAGTTTGTGGGGTTGCAACCCTTGGGGAAAATCCGCCATCTTGAAAAAGGGGTAAATCAGTTTATGCAAAATAACAAGAAAACTATCCACCGCGTTAAAAAATTGTTACGTTGTTTTTTGTAGGAAATTTAATTCTCTACAAAATTGCTCTCTTGACTTTTTGTCGTAAAATTGAAAATAACAAAGTTTTAACGCGGTGGATAGTTTTCTTGTTATTTTGCAAAAACTGATTTACCCCTTTTTCAAGATGGCGGATTTTCCCCAAGGGTTGCAACCCCACAAACTCAAACTTAAGCTTTTAACAACGCCCCCTATACATCAAAAAAAAAAATTGCTGACTTTGACAAATGCAAGGTCTATATAACTTTTCAATGGACTAATAACATAGTCCACGTTCCACGAAGAAGCATCAACTATATATTATATTACAAAATACTAAAAATACATCCTTTGACGCTCGAAACATTGTAATACTTCTTAGCGGGGCGCACTTACTTAGGGAGCGGGAATTCTATTTATCTTAAAAGGTATTTATCATCTTTGAAGCCGGACGAAACTAGTTTAATACAAAAGGTCGCGTGTGAGTACGCTGTAAAAAATTTCTTAATAGTAAACAACGTCAAAACAACGTTTTAAGTTTATAGTAAAATACTTTTATTAAAGAATAGATAGTTCAAAGGATTTTTCATCAAATTTCATTTTTAAAAGTAATTTTATAAAAAAAAATACTTAAAAAAATATTAATTGTGCTTAACGACGTGCTGTTGGTGGTAAAAACTGGTGGACTACTGAGGTCATGACCTCGTGTCTTAGCTACCCGATAGGTAAGAACTATCGAGCGCTATTGCCCGCAAATGTGTTGCCATGTAATTTTCGTAAATTAATAAAAAAAAAAAATCCGGGGTAGTTTTTTTGCTTAGCATTTTAAAAATTATTACATAAATAGAGCCGACACACGATACCTAATAACCACTTCACGGGTCGGACACGAATTTCGTTACACGCTGTATAACTTACATTACTACTCCTCATACAATAATAGTTATATTGATAATTATGATTATGATGAAAAAAAAATACAAAAAAAATTCGATGAATAATGAATACAAGATTTAAATAAACAAAATAGCATTTTTTATTTAAACAAGCTTTTAATTTTTTTTCGCTTATGTTGCCGATGTTTCTTCGTCTCTTGCCAATTCTGGGTGTAAAATCAGGTCATGTTTACCATAAAACTACATTATCATCTGAACTGAACGGATATGAAAAATTTCAACATCGCTTGATAAGAGGAAGGAAGTTCTAATTCAGCTTGCAAGATTTGTCCTAAACAAACTAACAAACATCACAAGTTAAATAAAGACTTATCTATAGTTGACAATGACATTGTTATGTTCAAATTAATTTAACAAAAAACATTTTGGAATAACCATTTTCGAGGTATGTGGAATTGCCATTGTATTTATCATTTTGTCAATAATACCTGATTTATGAATACCGAAGAGAAATTCAATTATGAATCGTGGCCGAATACTAATTCGTTATATTTCATGTTTGATCATAGAATAATAACGCTTAGAAGGATAGTGTTATATATAGTTTCACTCATGTTTCGCTCAAAATTGCAACAACTTTAGAATTAATGTGTGCGTAAGTATAATATAATTATATTTACCGACACGCACACTTACGACCGAATTATGTTGCAAGTGAATAGACGTTTCCCCCATAAAGCGAGGAAATTGATACTGTTTGCTTGTAAAAGTATTATAATTATATATTGCAATATTATTTATTTAATTTTAGCCTTTATTATTATAATGATCTCATTTTCTTAAATTTATTTAATAATATTATTTAGTGTTGCTTTTATTTAATGTAAAATCATAAAGAAAATAAAAAAATATTTATTGCCGAATAGTACTTACGTGTGGAATGTGATTTTCTTATACTTATTTTTTTTATGAGTAGCGTTGTGACACCCTTTTACTACACAGTAAGTCATTTTTTAATATATTGTGCAAGCTGTTTATCGTGACTGCTGACGTGACGTGAAACGTATTCCACCATTAAGGAGGAATTGAAATGGCTTCAATCCGCTTGGCGGAATCACCTATTCTATATCTAAGCGTTATTATTCTATGTGTATGATATATAAGTTTAATTGTATTCGATTAAACACTTATGTACATTTGCGGAAAGGATAAATAATTGAGTTTTTTTTTTTTGCGGTTTCTGTAAAACCGAATCTTTGGTAACTTTATATTTAACATAATCTTTCATAATTATGATTCAAAAGTGCTTGTAAGTGCTATTACGTCAATAAAGTAAATGATGAAATCGGTAGTAATAGGTAGTTTTAAAATCCAACCCATAAATATTATATTTTTAGGACAAAATTGAAATATTAATTCAACAGAAGTAATTAATACAAAATTACGAATTTAAGGAACATTTATTAAGACACGAAAGGAACAATACAAATTAGTTAATTATGCGATAAAAATAATTTATAGATTACATCGATAGCTCGCACTGACAGATAACAATTACGCGCCTAAAATGAAGCCCGTGACAGCAACGATGTTGTCAGTGCTATTGTGCACAGATTATCACTAACAATATATTAAAATTATATTTTGATATCGTTCTGGAAAATATTCGTATATTTTATACAAGATAGTTTATGTTTGTTAATTTGTTGATTAATAACCAAATTTCCAAAAAAAATGTTTAAAATTTAAGAACTGCATAAGGTTTTTTAAATAGCTATCTACCAATCAAAAGATTTACTTTCGGGTTATATATTTTTTCTTAATGATCCTTCTTTTCAATTAATAATAAATTGTGCTGCCGGAGTAATTGAAAACATATATCAGAACTCAACATGCCGTTTGTTCCAGGAGACAGAAACATTAACAAACACAGTTACACCCACAAAAAGAGATGATTATTATTTAAAGCTTTATTATATAACATGAGAAGAACAAATTCCGTTATTATGTCGCAACTATTGAATATTAGTAAAAATATAAAGGAAATATATGATATTTCTTTTCAGTTTAATACGTTCACGTAGGAAATTGTATTATATATATATGAAATAACAAAACAATTTATAAGGAAAAGCATTTTCCATAAAGCATAAAATGTATTTTATTACAAATAATAAAAACATTGTAGTTTTCAATAAAAACATTATTTTGTATTTAATCAGAACTATTAATTTTTTCTTCAATCCAATTTTTGAAAGCATAGACTCGAGAATATACGTCAGGGTAGCCTTTCGCACACGGTACCCCCCAGGAAACTATGCCCACTACTCTATCTCCTTCCACAAGAGGCCCCCCGGAGTCACCCTGAAAATAAGGTATAAATAATTATGTTTTTTTTTTGTTTTAATTATGATATTACTCACGGAACAGTTTCGTGTCATATCATAAATAAATAAAGTAAAATAAATATTCCATTCTAAAATATATTTAAAATTAAGTTAGTATTTCATACGATTTAATTTGTAGAATTATTATCAGAGTTCGCTGTATGTTTAAATAGATGCTACGGATTAAAGCGTTTTTATAAACATTACTTAATTTTTCACGAAGGATAAGCAAAAAATCCATAAAGTTTTATACGAAAAATCCATTACAAAAATTGGTTGTAATTACAAGTAAGATTTATGTTTAACCCTATTACAATATTAAAAAACACATGGTTGACTAAAATGTCATTAAGTCAGAAATTAAAGTAAGAATTCAGTAATCGATACTCGACAGTTAAAATGCCTAATAGCTTACATCAGACCCCTTTTATTATTATACCCAGACGCGGTACAGAGCCTTCATAATAAGATGTAATAAAATCCGCATCACTGAATTTCAAGTGCTTAATTTGTGATTTTAATTCATCTCGTGTGTGACGGTGAAGTAAAACATCGTGAGGAAGCTTGCATGTGTCAAATTTCACTGAAATTTTGACACATGAGTATTCCACCAACCCGCATTGAAGCAGCGTGGTGGAATAAGCTCAAAAACCCTTCTTCTCAAAAGATGAGAAGAGGCCTTAGACCAGCAGTGGAATATTCAAAGGTAGTTTAAAAAAAAATAATTATACTTCATTTTGGTAGATGGAGCATTATTTTCAAGTTAAATTTTCATTACCGTTCCTGTTTATGTACAGGAGACCAATTCTACTAACATAATTAACACATTATCGGAATCGAATCGAAATATAATTGTTGACGTTTAGCTTTTTCCCTATTCTACTAATACAACGATAATTCAGTTGCGATTGATGGAACGTCAAAAGTTAACAATTAAGTTTGACTTTGACATGACTTTTTGGCTTTTATATATTATGGTAGCATCATACCGATTCAGTTTAATGAGGAATAGTCGAAGCTGGATTGGAATCGAATCGAGAACGTTAATAAACTTTTTACAATAGTGGGATAATTGGCCTCCTGCTTATCGTACTGATTGAAAATATAATCTCGAAAATAATACATATTTTATTTGAAATGACTAACTGTTACTTATTTAAATTCCTTGATATTATTATTATAATGAGGTCCTCCAGACCGATTTCGGTCACGGTGGCCAGTCTCAAGAGAGATTAGTCAACTGCGCAGGAGATATTATAGTGCACAAGTGTGTGCGCAAATACAGGTGCACTCACTATTCCCTAGCTCTCATAATCCGATGGGACGGTAATCCGACACGACCGGAAAGAGTTCAGGCGCAGGACCAACGGCTTTACGTGCTTTCCGAGGCACGGGAGTGTACACACTTCCAATTTCCAGACTCCGGGCTGCTACTGAGAATTTTCTGACAGAAAAACCCAATAACAATTGATTGGCCCGACCTGGGAATTGAACCCAGGACCACCGGGTCTGCGGCCTTATATCTAGCCACTAGACCAAAGAGGCAGTCAATATCTATATCTTGATATAGATATTATTATTACTATGTATATAAATGTAATATAAATATGTTTGAAGGTAACAAAATAAAATATAACCACGAATCTCTATCAAGTACTTACTAATAAATTTTAATATTTCAATAATGTATCGCGTCGATTTTGCTGACATACAATATTTTAAAGGGATTAAAAAGCAAATTATTTAACGAAAAACTACCATAATTTAACCAAACGTATCTACATGAAAGCTTACATATTATTATAACTGTAACAGCCTGTAAATGTCCCACTGCTGGGCTAGGGCCTTTTCTCATCTTTGGAGGAGAAGGTATGGAGCTTATTCCACCACGCTGCTCCAATGCGGGTCGGTGGAATACACATGTGACAGAATTTCAGTGAAATTTGACACATGCAGGTTTCCTCACGATGTTTTCCTTCACCGTCAAGCTCGAGACGAATTATAATCATAAATTAAGCACATGAAATTGAAATTGAAAAAAATTTAAATTCAGTGGTGCTGAAGCACCACTGAATTTCAATTTTTTGAACTCACGGTCATCGGTTAAGATTCACGAGTTCTTACTACTGGGCCATCTCGGCTTGTATTATTATAAAATATTACAAAATTGTGTATTCAATTTGTTTATGTTTGATTAATAAATGAAAATAAATCAATTAGAAGTTGGCGAGACGAGGAGGACTCACGTTTTTCCTTTTATTAAAATTCTTTAGTTTTGATTCTTTTTTTTTTTACTCTCAATTCTGTTTCATTCTAAAGAGACGTGAACGTGACGTGAACTATGATATGCAAAAAATAGAGGATCTTTATTTGTTATTTATTTATAAGTTTTTTCGATGGATTCACAAAATTCACAACAAAAATGAGACGACAATAGTAGGCGATTATAGGCAACAATAATCTTTGGTTCAGATTCACATGTTCTGTGTCACTGGGCTACCTTGTCTCTTGATAAGTATTATTTGACGAGCCGGTTGGCGTGGTTGGTAAGGCACTTGCCTTTCACGCCGCAGGTCGTGGGTTCGATTCCCACCCAGGACAGACATTTGTGTGCATGAACATGTCTGTTTGTCCTGAGTCTGGATGCAATTATCTATATAAGTATATATTTACAAAAAGAAAAGTAGTATATGTAAGTATATCAGTTGTCTGGTCTCCATAGTACAAGCTCTGCTTAGTTTGAGATCAGATGGCCTCGTGTGAATGTCCTAGGATATTTATTTATTTATTTATCACGGTATTATTCGTAGTTACGTCAATTTCTTAAAATATATACGCTTGCTTACATAATATTCGATCACTTAGTTATATTTGTCTCTTTACAAATTTCGATTACTATAAATAGGCAATGGATTATTGTGCACATAAACACAATTGTAGAGAGACCGAGACCTGTCGTCGAGATATGGAATGCAGTGATCTGCTTTGTCATGTCAAACACAAAATGATGCATTGTATGGTCGTAACGAATCGCTTTAGACTGCTCCTGACGTGGATTGTGGAGGATTATTTTCGTAAGCGATTTAGTGAACAGTACTTGTGTATTGCATTATTTGAAATTCGTTTAGATATAAAAATATCCCAGAAAGCGTACAACCTGGGAGTTATGTGGCATTAAAAAATAACAGGGACGTTTGCGTATAAAAGTTATTATACTCTTACAATTAACTAGTTCATGAATGATAGCACATCTTGGGAATGAAATGATCGCCGTCTGACTAATCATTTTGTAAATTGAAAATTAAAAAAAGGATTTTATTAAAAAAACGTAGTTCATATTCGGCGTAATTTTTTACTTGAATCACTTTAGTCTGTATGCTGACAATTAGTTGTCAAAATAATACAGACAGATAGACAGACAGAAAAATAAATATTCGGCCTCTGTATAGAATCGATATAGAATATTAAAGTGAGATATTTCAAAAGAAATGAAATGTGTTGTGTATGTACTTACATGACAAGCGCCTTCTCCACGTTTAGTCAACGAACATATTTGTGTATCGTGAACAGCAGTAGATGTGACACCGCTGTATATCTGCTGGCAGTCGTCGACGCTCAGCGCTGTTAGCTTGATGATTTGCAGATTATCCGGTAAGCTGCCCGGGTACTGAAACAAACAGTCGATAGTTTGTTTCACTGCATAATTATAATGTGAATATATTTTATTTCGAACAAATTTTATAAATTAAACGCAATTAAACAACCACTAAATTGTTATGTTAACATGTGTTTATAATTCATCCCGGACTCGACAATGTCAAACATCCTATATTTAAACGTATAATAAAGCAGTAGAAGCAGTGTGTCTGTACATAATAAATTTATCAAAAAAAAAAAAAAAAAAGATCGCGGGCGGTGACTATCACGAAGAAGCATTTATTTTTAAATGTATTACAGTTAAGCTAATATTTATTGTGTAATGTGATAGTGCATACTGAGACTACCCGTAATTAGTGGAAAATTTACCAAGATAATTTTTAAAATGTAATATCATTTTCATGTGATATTATGTCTACTGTTGGTTGCCCTACTTAAATAAATAAAAATATATCGTAATAAAATCGACCTTCACGCGGACGAAGTAGCGAACAATTAAATAAATAAACGAATAGTGTGTAAAAATTTAGAATATTTTTTTTAGGATTATCACTACATATTATAAAACAAAGTCCCCCGCGGCGTCTGTCTGTCTGTATGAACGCGATAATCTAAAAAACTACTGAACGGATTTTCATACGCATTTCACCAATGGACAAAGTGATTCAAGAGGAATGTTTGTATAATTCATTAATGTTTTCTGTAAATTTGTTGAAATATGACGATAATTGTTGAAGAAGCTTTCATCGAAAACGCTGTAAGATCCCTTTGAAATATAACAAAATAATGTATGGTGAAATTGTTCCCCTTTTATAGATCTACAGAAATCTATCTTTTAAAAATAGATAATAATTGGAATAATTAGATATTTGTGATATTTGAAAAGCTATAAAAACGGATACGATATTAATCCTTATCAAATTAAATACTTTATTTACTTTAAGCATTTCATGTATATTATAATTGTCCTTTACTCCACCCAATTTAAATTAATATCGTATTATTGTCGTAGAATTAAAACTATCGCGCACTGAATAAATTCAAGCGGTCCCACACCGATCATACTAACGCCCGCCGTCGTCGCCCACTGTGGCTTAAAGTGGTTACAATACTACAACAGGAATACTGGAATAGTTATTCTGCTATCAGGGTGAAACCGGTGCGGGTCGCTAGTATTATATGTATTATATATTGATATATGCTCTATTTTCAGTTATTTTATATAGCATAACATAATACATACATAAATACATTACTTTAGAATATTATTTAGTAAGCCAATTAATTTAACCATAAAGCGAGCGATATTTTATGAACATAATTTTACGTTAACAATTTTTTCAATGTTTATTAATTTTTCACCCTCAGTAAAAAATCTCATTAGCGCGAAGAGAGCCTTTGACGCTAGTAGCAGGTCCATAAGTAATGGAAGGTATGAAAAATGTTCGAACTTAGTTGGAAGTGAAGTTTACTGTGCTAAGTCTTAAAAGTATTTTACTATGCTATGAGTCAATATAGTGTTGCTTATAAGTTTCATAACTTACGGTCGGTTAGGAGAATATCAATATTACGACATTTGATAGAGAACATTTAAAAGTACAATGTTGTGTTCGGTTAATACATAAATCCTGTTTGTGAAAATGTCACATTGATCAGAATAAACAATGTAACTTATTCTGTTTTAAAATGCAGTCATGAAGATAAATGCCAAGTTAGAACTCGGCCTTTATCTTGTAAATATTTCCACTTTCATCCGTAACGTTTGAATAAATATGAAATATTGCTTTGATATACAATGTTTAAAGTACATAATACGTCGAGTGATTTTATAGAGGTTTATCTTTTGTTGAAGTAAAACTTCTTTAGGTATAAATTGATTATTATTATTATATTTGTTACGTTAAGTTAGAGTTAAGATTTTGAAATATTTCTGTCACAAAAATGTATTAAATTTAACTCGTGTCAACATGCGTAATGTATAATCATTATTTCTTTTATATTACAAAGTTCATAATTGTAATAAATATATCTTACTAAAGGTAATTAAATATCTTCTTTTTTTTTTTATTCTATCTAAGTACCCGTTACAAACATTAAAATAGTCATTGAGGAAATGAATTAAAAAGTACTTTACAGAAAAGACGCTCCAACGTTCCAATTAATCTTGAATATTGAAATTTGATACTTTTAAATTAATAAAACTCGCATCTTTATCACTTATTAAGTTCTAGAGTACTTTTTACTTTCAATTAAAATATGTCTTTACTCAAATGTCTTTTAATTCTTTTTTTTCAAGACTCGGGTACTTGCTATCTCTGCCGCGTCTATAGTAAACTGAGAGCGAAATACCTTTGTCTCGGCATTGTTGAAATAATTGTAATAGGTTTCCTGTTCAAGATTTTGAATTTAAAAGAAACAGGATGACACGAGGTAATGTGGAAATTGTAACTATTTCTAAAGTCTATTTCTTTACTGTATGTTCATTATAATAAATATAATTAAAATTAATTATATAAATTACAATGCATTGAATGAATTGCGGGTAGAATTAAATAACTAGCATAGCTAGTATATCAACAAATCACGAAAATGAAAGTAGAAATCTATATTTTTTTACATTAATTGCGTTAACGCCTATTAAATTTAAGTCCATTATTTCGCGGCGACTACTAAAGTTTTTAAACGATTTTTGTTCCCTATTTCTGTTAACCTTCGCGTCTATTAGTTGCAGCGAATTTTCCGTAGCTGGGCACTGACACTGACAACCTACTAACCCCCTCATGTTACTGAGAATTTTTGACAAAATAAATTTTATATGGGTCTGACCCTAGATTGGAACTCGGGACAATTCACGGAAGCTTACAAACGTATAAGCGAGCAACAAGACCAATATACGTATATATCAATTCGATTCTCTCTAAAAACGCATTTGGTACAAAAAAAGTCTAAGGTAGGTATTTTATGTACGTATATAATATAATCGTATATAAATTAGCTTGCACTGGTTTTAGACATTTTTTTTTCATAAATACAAATTATGAGAGATACATATTCGTTATATAAAGCAATTTTAAGCGTTGCCTCAAAACTCGTTTTCCAGAGTTGTCGGTTAAAAGTAGCTTTGACTTTGGAATGGTAGGAGAAATCTCTCCAACGAATAAACATGTCTTATATACGTAATTCCTTTTTGCCACCATTGTATATTTTTACTGTTTCTTATGTATAATACAATCGAGTTAAATAAGGCTTAATGTAATTTCTAATAAGGTGATCATAAATAAAATTTGACTTGATTTTGCATTTCAATTGCGTAATTTAAATTAAATACTTTTTATTAATATTATAAATGAGACAGTTTGCATTTGGACGTGTGTTACTCCAGCACCTCGGAATAGCTGGATTCCAAAAAAGATTATCACGTAAGTCGATTTCATTGTGGAATAGCATAAAAAGTATTTATACTAAACAATATTCATAAACTTAATATTTATAATATTTTAGTCTACAAGCTGAAACGTTAATAATAGTTATGATTAAGCGATGAAAGATGATGAAAGTACATACATTGCTATATGTACTTTTACATACGCACTTATATACCTATGTACATCATGAGTACAAAGAAACACAGTTACTAAAACAACTTACTGATATTCTTCCCCATCCAGTCAGAACCAGATCAGCTCCACCCTGGGTATTTTCATCAGGTAGTTGAATTGGCTGCACCCTCTCACTGAATACTATCTGCTTTGCTACTTGGACTACGCTGACGTCATTCGTGGTCAGCAGGCTATTATACAGCTCGTGAACTAATATCTTGTCGACAGAATATTTCTCGCCCCCAAAAGACAGTCTGTTCGTTCCTACGATGACCTTCATTGTGTGCTTGGAGTGGCTGAAATATTAAATGATATTATAGATTTCTGTTGCACTTTTCCTTGTTACTTTTAATTTATTAATTAAATATTTCGTTGCCCATGTAACTATAAAAGGCTGCAAGACTATAGGATAAAAGCCTACAAATCCGACGGCTTATTAGAAAGTTCGGTAACTTTTAGTAAGTCTAGGTTTTGGAGCCGTTAGTGTTTAAGCTCTCGTGCTTCGGATACAACGTAAAGTTCATTCGAGCTCCAGTGCCTGAACTCTCCCATCGCGTGGGACTTACCATCGTATTGGATTGTGAGATTAAAATAATTGATGCAATAATAGCTTTATTTGTGTTTGCTTACTTGTATATTAGGTCATGACCTCATTATCTTATTTGAAAAGATAATTGCATTTGCATTGTATTATACTACTCATATTGTTTTCCACTTTACATATTATTTTGTAGAAGTGGTTTCAATGATAATTCAAAAGATCTGAATTGACACACAAAAACGACCTTGCAAAGATTGCTTTAACTATACCAAGGCCCGGACTGACATGTACACGTTCCTCACACATGTACGTGAGAATAATAAGCTTTTATTTGACGACAGTACATTTATTATATCATGAAAAAAAAAACCTTCATTTCGATTATTTTTTTCTCTTGCTTTGTTTATTACTACTGAAGAACATAAAAAAATTTAAGTCTTATTGAGAGCCAAATCTCAGTAAATTCTAAAAAAAATAATTATTTATAAAATTGGAAAACACATGAAAAATATCGTCAAGGAATTTTGATTGCTATTATTAAATGGGATCACCGCAGAGCTTCACTGAATTGAGCACAAAATAAGTCAATAATATTGGTTCATAAACTGCGAGACGAAGCGTGAATATAATAAATACATGAAAAATATCTTCTGTTTTTTTGTAATCAGTTAAAATGATAACACATTTTAAATAGGTTCCAAAAAAATCTAAACGTATGATTTACTCATATAGGAATAATATCCAAAAACATAAGAATACATCAATTATAATATTATGTGAATATAATGTGAATATTACTCACCTCACAGTACAATGAGCAGCCGTCAAAACCCATTTGTCACTGATGATAGAACCACCGCAGAAATGGGAGTTGAATATCGATCGCAACGACGCTTGGTACGGGACACTACCTTCTGGTGCATCTTCTCCTCCCACGATTCGATTTATTGGCTCATCATAGTATTTCGGTAATAGAAATCCTAAAAAAATGTTAAATAATCTCCTGAGTGGATTTATATTTTAGATTAATCAAAAGTTAAATATCCTGTTAATGTCCTACTGGGACATATATAATATATATATATATTATATATTGCGTTTATGATTAGAAGCCTATCTTGAATTCGCTTTATAAAGGCATTGTTAAACTAAATGATAATTAATCAAGCTAATATTCTAATCCAGGGTGCTTAATTAGGGTACTGTTTATTACAATAGTCGACTGCCTCGTTGGTCTAGTCACTAGGCCTAACATGTAGCCACTAGACTCAAGTGGCTACATGTAAGGCCGCAGACACGGTGGTCCTGGGTTCAAATCCCAGGTCGGGCCACTAAAATGGTATAATGGCTCAGTATTAGCCCGGAGTCTGGAAGTTGGAAGTGTGTACTCTCCCGTGCCTCGGAAAGCACGTAAAGCCGTTGGTCATGCGCCTGAACTCTTTTCGATCGTGTCGGATTGCCGTCCCATCGGGTTATGAGAGTTAGGGAATAGAGAGTGCACTATAATATCTCCTGCGCAGTTGGCTAATCTCTCTTGAGATTGGCCGCCGTGGCCGAAATCGGTCTGGAGGACCATTATTAGTGTACAACGCTTGACATTCATATATCATAGTCTTTTACGCATTGTATTAATATAAAGTAGTATGTATATAAAAAACTATTGATAGAAAAATCGTCTAAATTAACTTAATTTTTTTTATTAATACTAGTATCACAATTACTCTGTCTGTAATTAGCAAGTCAAAGTTAAGCTTTTGAATAACGCCTCGTAGCAAATCCACGTAAGTAAAACGTTTCTTTTTCGAATATAGTATCCAAGCATAAACCGATCAAAATTAAATTAGGCATCGAGGTAGCATGACTGATACGATCATAAAAAAAGTATCAGAGGATATATATTAAAAAAAAATTGACGTGGACGGAATCGCGATGGTCAACAGTCATGTGGAGAGGCCTGAGAGTTTAAATATTTTCAAATCTGTTATTGATTTAAAGCAAACACTTAAAGCGGTTATAGAATTCTTATTAATTACTTACCTTCCGTGAGACAGAAAAGACAAATTGGAATTAAAATAATCTTATACATAATTTAAAAAATATATATATTTTCAACAATAATATATTAACTACACGTAATTAAGAAAATTTAGCGTGTAGTCAATTGAAACTCTTAAGTGAAGCCGTTTTATAGAATCCTTATTCCTTAAGTACAAATAGATACAATGTGAGTGTGATAGGCCTCTTCATAATTTCAATAGCATATTCAATACATGTGTCGAGAGCTTTACAAATATATGAGGATAATAAATTGATATCGATTAAAACAATTTGTATCAAAAATATCAAAGATGTTATTTTATGGAGGAGATATTTTACAAGTGTTCGTGTAATCAATCAATAGCTATAGTATATGTAGTATATATGTATGTATTTGTATATTAACTAACAATATAGTTTGGTTGGAACAAAAGGCTGTCTAACATACTCGGCCATTCTCTACTAGTTTACCTTTAGGCCAAAACAGAAATTCATGAAGGCGGTTCTGTAGAGGCTACCAAATATCCAATAATAAAATAGAACTAAAATAAAATAAAGTATCGGGACTCGCAAAATTCAATTGTAAAAATAATTTGCATTTTTATTCGCTAGTGTAAGCTAGGGAATAAAAATAGCGAAGAAAGAAGATTTTGTAATTACCACCCTCTCCAACACGTCGGCCTGTAATACCAACATAAAAAGTCTGGACTGCGATAAAATCGAACTTAATATGTTTTCAAACGTTTTTTAAAATTCCAAATACCTATAAATACATGACAAATAATAATAAGAACCTGATGATTAGTGTAAAATAGAACTTTCATTTCAACGTCAATGACCTGATAATTACATTTTCAAGTACTGTGGTCAATGTGCTTATATTATAAAAAGTTAAAATATTTTTATATGTCAATAGTTTTTGTTACGTGATAATAGATGGCGTTAGTAGTAAGTTAAATCTTAAAATTTGGTTTGTTATATTTGAATAACATAGAAGAAATATTATTGCTTAGATATTGACATTAAGGTACAGTGCTTTGTGCAGGAGCGTTTCCCACCCCACTGATTACGATCCGAGTTGAGGTGCGATCCCATAGCAACACGGCAACCTCTTCTAACGCCTCGGTGACGCTGTAAAAGCCAGTAGAGCCAATAGCCTATGCTCATACAGAAAAAAATAATAGTTTTAGTTAAGCAAAATTAAAGTGTTTGCATTCCTGAAGCATTGGCTTTATTGTGACCAAGTGTTTGAAAGTGTTGTTTTGTACATACATTGACTCCCACTCTTTGTATTAGATTGCCACCACATTTTAAATGTCGTTGTTGCTGAACAATCCATAGTCATAATTTTAACCCAACATCAATTTTGCGATTAAATTAATTTTTACAACAAAATCCGATGAAATATAATATTAAGTTAAATATCGTAACACTAATATTCCCTGCATGAAGCTCCGTAACTCTGTTATAATAATCTAATATTATATTGCAAGTATAGCTTCGAGTTAGATAATTGCTAAACTTTCATCTCCTAAATGCAAAATTGAACATAATTTTACATTATCAAATTGAATTTCATTTGAGGCGTTTCCTGCCTCGCACAATCTCTCTGTGGAACCAGCTTTCGCCGGCGACTTTTCCGAACCGATATGACATAAAAACCTTCAAGAAGAGAGTGTCCTCTTTCCTAAAAAGCCGGAAACGCACCTGCAAGTCCTCAGATGTTGCAGATGTCCATGGGCGGTGGTAGTCACTTTCACATCAGGTGAGCCCACCGCTCGTTCGCCCTAAATTAAATTAAAAAAAAAAACAGTTCATATATTTATATTTTATATAATGATTTTATATAAAGCTATCCTCGAGACTACGCACGGGTTGAATAACGCCTACATAAACCTACCACCTAAGCCGGTAGGTTTCGAGTTCATCGCGTTCAGAGAGAAAGGCGACGAGAGGCGTTTGTTTTATATAAATACTATACTATATATCGGCATATGACTGCCTCGTTGGTCTAGTGGCTAGATATAAGGCTGCAGACCCGGTGGTCCTGGGTTCAATTCCCAGGTCGGGCCAATAAATAGTTATTGGGTTTTTCTGTGAGAAAATTCTCAGTAGCAGCCCGGAGTCTGGAAGTTGGAAATGTGTACACTCCCGTGCCTCGGAAAGCACGTTAAGCCGTTGGTCCTGCGCCTAAACTCTTTCCGGTCGTGTCGGATTGCCGTCCCATCGGATTATGAGAGCTAAGGAAAAGAGAGTGCACCTGTGTTTGCGTACACACTTGTGCACTATAATATGTCCTGCGCAGTTGGCTAATCTCTCTTGAGATTGGCCGCCGTGGCCGAAATCGGTCTGGAGGACCTTACTATATATCGAAGGAGTTAAGAAACTATATCTACGTAATTTGTCTGTTTGTATAAGTACATACAAGTACTAAGGTAAGCGGTAAGTCCTGCTTTGGGTATTTTTATTTCTTTGCTCAATACACAAGTAAATTAAAAATCTAAAGTATATTTATGTTATAAGTCGCTGTAGCTTGTTTAGTAAAATTATCTGTGAAATCGGTTCTTAAAACATGTGATGATTGAAGTATTAAGACAATAAATACACAAAAAACTCATAAACAAAGTTCATTTGTCTGACTACCCAGGAACGAACGCCTATAGCCTGGTATACGATATATCGTAGTACACTTCTTTGTAGGTAAACACTGGCATACTCTTTGTTCTCATGATCAGATGGACTTTAAGACAGGAGTCGCGAATTCAATATGAAATAAGATAATCAAAGTTCTAAATATTTGTAAAAAAACATAATGTATCATTTTTACTTACTTGGTGGTAGAGCTTTGTGTACGCTTGTCTGGGTAGGTACCACCCACTCATCAGATATTCTACCGCAAAACAGCAGTACTTTGTATTGTTGTGTTCCGGTTTGAAGGGTGAGTGAGCCAGTGTAATTACAGGCACAAGGGACATAACATCTTAGTTCCCAAGGTTAGTGGCGCATTGGCAATGTAAGCGATGGTTAACATTTCTTACAATGCCATTGTCTATGGGCTTTGGTGACCACTTACGATCAGGTGGCCCATATGCTCGTCCGCCAACCTATACAATAAAAAAAAAAAAAAATTTTTGATGTTTGTAAGTGCACCTATATAGTAATGTCATGATTGTCATTGAGAAACTGTCTAATTTTCTTTTTAAAACGTTACTATTTTCACTTGGTGGTAGACCTTTGTGCAAGCTCGTCTGGGTAGATACCACCCACTCATCAGATATTCTATCGCAAAACAGCAGTACTTTGTGTTGTAGAGTTCTGGTTTGAAGGGTGAGTGAGCCACTATAATTACAGGCAGACATAACATCTTAGTTCCCAAGGTTGGTGGCGCATTGGCGATTTAAG
The DNA here is from genome assembly GCA_905220585.2 of Nymphalis polychloros. Taxonomy (NCBI): domain Eukaryota; kingdom Metazoa; phylum Arthropoda; class Insecta; order Lepidoptera; family Nymphalidae; genus Nymphalis; species Nymphalis polychloros. The sequence continues at coordinate 3,092,322 of HG992246.1, read as the reverse complement.
CGATGGTTAACATTTCTTCAGTGCCAATGTGTAATAGCGATGGTGACCACTTACCATCAGGTGGCCTATATGTTCGTCCGCCTACCAATCCTATAAAAAACGATGATGTTATTTGGCGTTTTAATGTGGTTTCGACAACTGTCGTGCGTTTCATGTTGCGTTTGTAAATACCCTTAAATAATCACAAAAACAAACACTCGTTATGATAACACTTAAATAAATTCGCAACTTTCTCTTATATTTATGTAATTTATTGATATAGTTCACATTATGTAACTAGAATCTTTAATTTTAAATTAATATGAACATTAATATTTCTTCATTCACTTATCAATTTTTAATCATTTTCAACAGTGATGTTGAAGTTGATGGTGAAGTAAAACTGTATGATTAATAAATTGAAATAATTGACTTTTTTTTTCATTTCTAATCTAAAAATTATTGTTATTCGTTAACCTTTTCTGAGATATAAATTTATTTCTTCAGCCTAACTCCTTTAATACTTTCAAAGTCTTCGTATATATTTTATAGTTTTTATTAAGATCTCGATAAAAAATCAGTTACATAGATTACTGATTTTTCAAGTCAGTACAGAAAATAATGAGTTTGCTTATAAATTGAGAAAAGAGTAAGACATTATTATATTTAAAACATAACACAGCCATTTTGTTGTTTACAACTAAGAAGTAAGTTTCCTTCCTGAACTTAAGCTATAATTTAATCCAATATCTAGATTAGAACCAGACTTAAGGAACCGTCGAAACAAACTTTAAATCTTGGAAAACATCTAACTTGTGTGAATTAACTTACTATCTTTAACAAAGACTTTGTAACAAAGTTCAACCATTACGGTGTTGTTTTGCTAACGGTACTAGCTCATTTAAGTAAGAGCCAAAAACGATTTTAGAAAATAGGATAAGTGGGGCGATCACAAAGCTGAGCGTAATATATTCGCCTAGTCTATTCCAACTGTTTTTAACTAAAACCTAATTTGACCACAGGAGGAAATAGCTTTGACATTTAATTGACGCGATATTGGTCGAGAACTTAAACGACATGCATTCGTGAAAAAATAGCGTTTTGAATATCGGCGATGTTGTTATGGGATAGTGGGAACTTCGTTAGTCAAATTAAATTGGACATAAGTTATTAAGAGTGCTGTAATATTAATACTAATAATAAATTAATGTATATAAATCAATAACTGTTTGAAGTTCTTAATATAGCAGAGATATTAGCAGCTCGCATGGAATATGTAAGTCTAAGATTTGTTTATCTGTACTCATTCTGCGATTGTTGCAGATGCGCGGAGCACATTTAAAGCTTGAACACACTCATAGACCCAAACCTTTATGATTTAAATGCGATTGTAATTATGGGAATCTTAAACAATTACACAACCACGAGGCACGCCTTATTGGTGTATGGACTTATTGGTATAAATAAAGGAGATTGAACATCGGGTTAATCTTTATATGTATGAATAGCTATAAAAGTGCATTCCGAGTTCAATCGCTATTTGCTTCGATTAGAGCATTACCCAGTTTTTTTATTGGATATAAACAATAAATACAATACATTCATTATCAAGGGACGTAATCTAGTCGTCAGTAGGATTACGTAGGTACGATTTTCAAATATAATTTATTTATTATCTCTTGTTTGTTCTGTATAATAAAATATATTGTGATATACAAAAAATATTTAAACGTAAGTCCTATTAATAAATCGGACAGTGGAAATTCTGGCATTAACATTTGGCCAGCTCTTGCAATTGTAATGTGCAATTCCTATATATGTTGTAATTGGTATTAATCTCTTAGAAGTGGATAGTAAATATTACTGGTTGCTTTATTACGTTACTTACTTTTCCTTCCACCATATGTCCAAGGCAAATATTTGCGAATAACTAAGCCAATGTTGGCCTACGTCCACTTCTATATAATTTATCACCGCAACCTTTTTCGTTATGCATTGGAATTTCAACCTTAAAACACAATATTAAAGTTCATATTAAAATTGTTGAAGTAAATAGGTTCAGGCAACTTTTGACAATTCAACGGAAAATGGAAGTGCGTCAGAATTACAATTTTAATTCCATGACTTCAATCAATCACATTAAGGAGATCGTATTAAGGAGAGAAAATGAAATGAAAGGAGGAAAAATAAATAAATGAGGACTTAAAGTAAATGACTGTTGTAAATTAGGTTACATTGAATATTTTATTGGTTTCTACAATGGCGTTCATAGTTCAGTAATTATTATTTGGGAAACATATAAAACTAGTTATTTAAACTTATGGAACTGCCTCATTTCTTTTACCTAAACGCATCCCGGGAGAGCCCAAAAAGAGTAATGAAGCTCCTAAGAAACGAACTGTCTGAAGATTAGAAATTGATACTATTTATGTATTTTTAATGCTGTTGCGACTACCACGGTTCTGCAGTGTTCGGCTATGTTAGCGGCGGCGCGAACGGATAGATTTGATGGAGTGTGGCGTAAATAAATCGCGTCGCTATTAGCGAAGCTACGTAGAAGCAGCAACAGCATCTTAGCATGATAGCGTGCAAGGTAAGTCCTCAGTTGTTGAAACTCACGCAGAGGACTAAATCACTTTCAGTTATAAGGTTCTAACATATTCATAATTAGCGATAACTCAAGTATAGACTGCGGAATTTTTATTTAATTATTTATTTGTATTTAATGGAAACAAACAGTACATAATAAATGTTATAAATATCAAATATTGACAAATCATTACCAACAATAGTCTCCAATGATTGACTAACACATAACAGGCGTAGATGCATCTGATAACGGATAAAATTATATCAATAATAGTGATTTGGTACAAAAACGAGAGAGAGTGAGAGTAAGAAAAATGACAAATTCATTCAATGAAAATTAATTAAATCAGTACTACTACTACCATTAATTATAATATAACGATTAAAGTTAGCAAAACACATATTTTTATATATGCGTTTTTTTATTTATGCCTAGCCTTAACAATGATTAATTAAATTTATTAAGACTATTGTTATACATAATAGTGTTGATATTTATTTAAAAATTAATTAAATTCGAACACTTACGGAACATTTACAAAATATAACGTTGTCCATAATGCAAAGATACATTCAACTTTCAACCTTATTTATCACCAGTCTTTATCGATAAATAAAAACAGTAGGATTACAAGATTGTTTCTAGGTCAATATTGGTGTGAAACATATCAAGATCATGTTTGAAAAGTCTGACCTCGTCAATAGGATAGTATATATTATGTATGTTGATGTCATACCCTATTTCTCTCACAATATCGAGTGCAAAGGCGTGTTCACAAACAAACCTCTGCGGGATACGCTCTCGATACTTTATAAGCTACTGTATTTAGTGTGTTTTACCTTCCAGTTATTTAGATCACGAAGAGTATTGAACTTCAGTTCTGGTATTGTCAAATTTTGATTTAAGGCTCTTTTGATGAAAATATAAGTAAATATAGCTCATAATTCAATGCATGAGTATGTGGATATTCAAAAGAATCTAGGAAAAAAATTATAGTTAATGAAAGAAGAAAAATAAGGTTCTCATTTATCTATTGATTAATTGAAATTTACTATAAGTATTTTAAACGTTTTTTGTTTTGAAACTAGATTATTTTAAATATTTAAATTGTATGTGTGTACATATTACCTAACAAAACATTATCTTATAATCTATACTAATATATAAAGCTGAAGAGTTTGTTTGTTTGATCCGGCTAATCTCAGGAACTACTAGTTCGAATTTCAAAATTGTTTTTGTATTGTATAATCCTTTTATCGGGGAAGGTTTTAGGCTGATTTTTATTCATTATATTATCTAGTACTTAGATAAAGTACTATAGGAAATTCAGCCGCAGTTGTAATTGGCTCTTCCAACAATTGCTCTTTTCATACCTGCAAACCTTTATATGACTATAAAGATTTTAACTGTTGCGGAGAATACCCGGCAGTGCAGCGCTCGATAACTTTGTAGCTTTAATAAGCGTTTAATAGTCAGGATATTGCATTGACTTTAACTTAAGGGCCGGTCTTCCATGGGCGTTTGTACCGTGTTTCGCATTGTTCTATTCAGATCGTGTTATTCCTACAAACGAATTTGTGAAACGTTGAAATTTATCTAATGCAATTTGTGCATAGTATTTATTTTTTCTTGAAAAGTATTCTATATTATTAAAATCTTCGATAGTCTATTTATTTTTCGTATATATATATATATATATATATATATATATATATATATAAATAAAATTAATATAAATATTATATATTAAAATTAATATAAATATATTAATTTTATTTTTATATATTTCCGAGAGAGATAGTAGGTGAGCCCTTTCTTTTTTTATAGACGGACAACTACCAAAATGAAAACAAAAATGCCGATATTAATTGACATTGCTCGAAAGAGCCTCAGACGCAATTTGATTTCAACATATAACAAGAATTAAGCATTGTTATATTATAAATTCGAAAGCGAGTTTGTTTGTTTGTTACTCGACTTTTAAAACATTATTAGAGATATTTTGTGATCCTTCAATTTAAATAAAACATTTTATAAAACGTGTCGTTCATTCTTATTTTTATCGCATAAATAGTGTATTAATTATCAACGCAATGTGCCATTAGACGCTGGACTTAAAGATTGCTTTTAAACTTTAAGTAGACCGTGCAATATTATATGCGGTCTAAGTGAAATGCGTTCTTTCACACCAGTTAATATGGTTCACTACTGATGAGATGAGACAAATGTAATGGTTGCTTAAGGCAACATAGAGAATTTTGTGTCTTGTGTATGTCGAACACAAGACATAAAATTCTTTATGCGGCGACAAAACCGCAGCGGGTAATCAAAATCATTTTTAAAACAACTAACTCCTATTTCACAGAAAGACATATTGTAAAACAAGTCTTAAATTTTAAAATTCGATGTTGCGAAACTTGGACCTGGTTTGCTGTATCGTCGTATGTATATCGTGTCGGCATAAGTTATCGAGTTTCCTGTCAAGAAACAGTAATAGTTTGGTGTTTGAAAGTTGACAATGTGTTCCGCTGAGCACGTAACGTTACGTCACGTTCTGCTAATTTCTCCTCGCTTCTTTGTTTGTATCCATACTTGTGTACTATTATCTCCTGTGCAATTCACTACGGCGATTGAGAATGGTTATTTGGTTGAAATCGCTCAAGGTGATATAAATATATATAATTTTTTTATTTAAATCATATAAAAAAGCTTTATTAAGGTAGAAGTTCTCATCACTTGGACCTCTCTTTCAAAGACAAACTCATGAAACGCTTCTTTCACAGAGATCGTTAAGTTCTTAAATGTATTTGCAAGAAGTTTTGTGTCGCGGTCAACTTATAGTTTGTTTGGATGCACTCCAATGCTCCAGGATACTTTGGCTGGCCAATTTTAAAATAACTATATTAATAATTATTTAACTGAACACGGTATGGTTCACTGGGACACTTGGATCATAGCCCAAGTTTGTGGGTTCAAATTCTGGCTACGTGAACGAAAACATCTTGGAACATTTACAGTGGTTAACTGAAATAACGGAGATTATCCAGCTTAAAGAGTACGTCTAACATGACCATTTCACGTCGTAGCCTTGTAGCCTAAAGTTTAGTTTTTTACAATAATTCACTCAAGATTCGAGGGTTAATCTTTTTTTTCATTATATTGTCACTATTGTTTAAAAACTATTAACTTAACTAATAAAACCTATTACGCAGCCTAATGGCATACTTCGTAACATTATTTTATATGATATTAGTACAGCTAACCTGTGTTTTGACCAGGTTAAAATCAAGATTTTTTTTCTCACTCGTTTTTATGTACTTTGGGCGTTGAATCCAAATTTTAATACAATCACAATTACCTATATTTTTTTTCAAAAACTTCGTGCAGGTACACCATTAACGTTACTTGAGTTGAAATCAATAATGTATATATAAGTATTTTGTTATTGCGTTATTAAGTCATTATCGTTGTAAAATGGTGTCGACGGTCTTTTGTAACACTCCTTGGCCTTTCGAAACGAAATACTAAATATTTAATTTAAGTATATTTTGCTTAGCGAAATACCTTGAACATAATATAACGAAGAATGATGGCTGAGTAATTTCGTTAAAATTAGCAAGCGGAGACGTGGACAAAATTACATTAAAAATGCCCTCTGATCTTAAGAGGTCTTAAGATGTTTCATAATAAATTGTATTTTCAGACAGTGTATTAAATATATCACGTTATGATTAAACTTTTCTCTTATAACTAAACATATTATATTATATTGTATTCCTAACATAAATTCGTGCTGAAAATAAAAACATGGCGGCATGACATCGTCATATATTTTTTGATAACGACATGCTGTTTTAACTAATGAATAGTAAACAAACATACGAAAGTTTGTATATAAAAGCTCTTGTGTCTATGCTGTTGACTGTTGAGGAGTTCCTTTGTCTGGAGCAAACCTGGTAATGGTGGTAAAATCAGGTCTGCTTACCGTAAAAATACATTAACTTGTTTTGTTCTAAGCAAACTAACAAACATTTCAAGTTAAATGCTTGAAGCTAAATGATTCCGCAAAATAGCAGTACTTATGTTGTATACCAGTTATAAAAATCTGTGTTATATGAACTCGGTTTTTCATTAATATATGAGGCATTAAATTGGGAAAGTTAAAAGATCAGCAATTATTATTTTTAAATTCAATTTTTTTTTATTGTTAAAATATACGATCAAAATTCATTAAAAAATGCCTTGCCCACGAAATAAATTTAATCTGATAACAATAAATTTATACTATTTAAATGAAATTTTAAATTCTAGTGCTATGCTAAATAAAATAAAACCGGCTTATTGCCTAAACATCCATGAAAATCGGTAAAATATCACTCGAATATTGTGAGCTGGGCTTATCACGCGAACCGAATAAATTAATTAGAGAGCTCACGAACATTGATAGCGTCCGAAAACTAACGACATAAAAATATAAAAGCTTATTTTAAAATTTTATTTGTTCTAGTTTATAGTTACGTAATTTATGTTTTTCGGTAAATTTTACTAGAATTAGTAGATTAACTTTGATTATTTGGACATAAAATAGTGCGTAAGGATTACTTCCCCGTAGAATTCGATAATGAAATATCAAAAAGTGATATAATATATAAGGGATAAATATAATATAAGGGAGTAGGACTTCGGCTGCGACGTCGTCCGCGAAAATTTAAAAAATGTTATTTAAAGTAAATTAGACTTTCTTAATAGACTAAACGACACTTACAATTTGTTCAAACCTTGACATTTTTCTTACTTACCCTAACTCATAGCTTCCAAACCAAATGTCCGATCCATAATCAAAACAAACAAACAAACAAAAAATCATATTTTTCCTTTTTATAATATTAGTAAAGATATACACATCAAATAGTATATCACCGTAGATCAGTTTCAACATTTCATTTGTGTAAGATTTAGTCGCTAAAACGCTGCATTCTGCTTTATGTAAGATACACACTTCATTCATAGTAAAGCATTTACCTACTGAAGATTATATAAACGACGTCCAATGAATAGGATGCTACTTTCAATGGCTGTGAGCTCCTTGATGTGGATTATAACAGGATAATTTATTCTCAGTTCAAAATATAAATTTTCGAAACCCTTATTGAAAATGCGATTTTCATAATTGAAGTAATGCGAAGGGAATGTGAGCTTGTTCGTTTGTTTTCTTGTTTCGGTTTTACTTTCTAACTACTCAACCATTCCTAACCAGTCCGATCTTAACCAATCATAATGAAATTATGCATACACGTTGTTAGGGATACAGAAAAGGTACCTCCCCCTTTCCTCCCCAACACAGCTGTGGGTGGAAAATAGTAGTAGAGAGAGTAGAGTGACCGTTTGTATATTCCCGTTTTAATTTCTACTTCAACTTGACGAAATGGATGATATCTTCATTTGAACGGCTTATGCATTCCAGAGATAATTACTTATTATATTTTTTATAAATATATACAAAATAATAATGTAAATAAATTCATACAAATAAAATTTAATATACAATGATCGTTTATGTACTTAAGTCGTGAAACAAACAAACAAATAAAGTCACTTTTGCATTTATTATATTAGTATGGATACGTATGATTATTTAATTATATTAAATCTTTTTTTTATGGCCTAGGAAGGCGGTCATGCATATGGGCCACCTGATGGTAAGTGGTCACCAACGCCCATAGACATTAGCTTTGTAAGAGATGTTAACCATCGCGTACATCGCCAATGCGCCACCAACCTTGGGAACTAAGATGTTATGCCCCTTGTGCCTGTAATTATACTGGCTCACTCACCCTTCAAACCGAAACACAACAATAGCAAGTATTGCTGTTTTATGGTAGAATATCTGATGAGTGGGTGGTACCTACCGAGACGAGCTTGCACAAAGCCCTACCACCAAGTGAAAGCAATAACACCGACTTTGTACCATAATATTATATATTGTTCTTGACTTATATTTATATTTTTACCCGGTGTGGCTTTGTGCCATAATAAATTGTATTTTCAGACAATGTATTAAATATATCATGTCACGATTAAACTTAACATGTCTTACAATGCCAATGTCTAATGGCGTTGGTAACCACTTACCATCAGGTAGCCCATATGCTCGTCCACCTACCTATATATTAAAAAAATATATTTATTTTCCCAGACGTTCGTTTCTTAAGCAATTAAAAAAGAAACAATAATAAAAATCGCACAGGTAATTATTATTCGAATTGTTTCCATCTGTGAAACAGCAATTTTTAATATAAATACCTCGAAGAATATTCTTTGTAAATGAAAGATTTGTTAAATAAATATGATGACTGCCTCGTTGGTCTAGAGGCTAGATATAAGGCTGCAGACTCGGTGGTCCTGGGTTCAATTCCCAGGTCGAGCCAATATATAGTTATTGGGTTTTTCTGTCAGAAAATTCTCAGGAGCAGCCCGGAGTCTGGAAGTTGGAAGTGTGTACACTCCCGTGCCTCGGAAAGCACGTTAAGCCGTTGGTCCTGCGCCTGAACTCTTTCCGGTCGTGTCGGATTGCCGTCCCATCGGATTATGAGAGCTAAGGAAAGGTGTACTCTGCACCTGTGTTTGCGCACACACTTGTGCACTATAATATCTCCTGCGCAGTTGGCTAATAATCTCTTGAGATTGGCCGCCGTGGCCGAAATCGGTCTGGAGGACCATATAAATGATATAAAATCATATAAATGATTTCATTCATTTCACTTATCACATTTAATTTCTGTGTAAAGTCTTTTAAGGAGCGATATTTTATAAATAGCTGAGATACTAAGTGAATTGTACACGTGGATCTCAAACGAAGGTTGAGGTTAAGGGTAACTTAATAGGATAAGGTTGTAACCGTGTAAGCTGAACTGTTTTTGTACTTCATTTGTGTTTATGAAGCCGAGATGGCCCAGTGCTAAGAACGCTTGAATCTTAACCGATGATCGTGGGTTCAAACCCGGGCAAGCACCACTGAATTTCATGTGCTTAATTTGTGATTATAATTCATCTCGTGCTTGACGGTGAAGGAAAACATCGCGAGAAAACCTGCATGTGTCAAATTTCACTGAAATTCTGTCACATGTGTATTCCACCAATCCGCATTAGAGCAGCGTGGCGAAATAAGCTCCAAAACCTTCTTCTCAAAAGAGGAGAAGAGGCCTTAGCCCAGCAGTGGGACATTCACAGGCTGTTACTTTACTCTTACTTTTGTGTTTATAATTCATAGCGTCAAAGGTCAAGGAAAACTTCGTGAGGAATCCTCAGATAAGAATGATGCTATTACGCCTTTAGAATCAATTTGTTAAGATGCCCTGACCAACTTAACCAATTTACATGGAACATGTTATACTCGTGCTACATAACAAAAGTGCTTACGCAAACACAAGTGAATTATTTGTTCCTTCATTCTCATAATCCGACAGCAAAACTGACATGACCAGAACTTCGAGATTTTTTATCAAAATGATTATTGAAATTCATATTGATTATCATGATTCGACTCGAAGCTAAATTTTTTATCAAAGCCACAATCACTATTCATTATAATGGTTTAAGAAGTATTTCTCATTAAGAACAAAAGTTCACTTACACGAGAAACGAATTACATTGTTTTCTTATATCTATATTATAGTTATGATTGTCGGTGTCTTTATATAAAAACAAAAGTGAGTATATATATATATATATATATATATATATATATATATATATATATACAAATCTTTCTCAATTCAATTTTTGGCAGTGTTTTTTGGCAGTGTTTTTTCATTGCAATTAAATTTTATTTGCGAAAAATTTTCAATGTTAAAGAACTGACGAAACAGACTCAACGGATTATTATTTCCTCACAAATATAAAAGAAACGATTTTTTTAAATTTAAAACCCATGAAATCGCTCTTTTAAAACTGATTAATGAAACGAGCGATCGTTTGAATAAGGCAAATATAATATTAATAAATCTTAATCCTTATTGATCGTGTTCTATATATGAATGAAAATCGATAAAACATCCCTTCTACAACAAGTTGAACATAAATCCTAACAAAATTTGCATATTGAAATAGAGCTTTGAGCTTGATTGGTATTGTTAGCTTAGTTACGGGGAATTTGAGCTAAATTATAAAATCAATACCGTAGCTCCGATGAAACGGCGATGCAACAAATATGAATAGAATTCGCTATCAATATTAATCGGACGCCTCGCGGCTTTCGTATCAACACATTGGTTATTTTATAAGTTCTGTGATTATGTATGTGTGTATTTCTGCGAGTGTAAGCGTGTATGTATATTTTTTGAATATGGAATTTGAGCGGATTTATGAAATAAAATCAACACCGAAGCAAATGGAATAGCAATACAAATAAAAAAAAAAACGAAATAACCAGTATTTTAATTAAACTGTAAACGGCTTTGTCTAGTTTTGAACTAACACATTAAATGTTTTTAAGCAGATCTCTGGTCGTGTAATGCATTGTCGTCGTATGTGTGTTTGTAATGTAAATGTTATTGTGTGTTCGACAAAAACACTGACAAAATTAAAAACTCCAAGAATCGAAATTTGATAAAATTCTATCATGTTTTTTCTGTTAATAAAGCATATTCTGCAAATGAAAGAAAATGTATACGATACGATTTTGAAATTAAAGGTTAAATCTAATTCGGGAGATTCCTTATATAACATGTGGGTGAAATGTTCACGAAAAGAGCGTAATCATTCCTTAATGGCCGCCAACGCACCTGTAAGCCCTCCGGTGTTGCTGGTGTCCATGGGTCTCAATTTGGTCACGGCGTTTTAGTTGCGAGGTCTGATTACCACCTTCTAGCATAAAAAAAGTATCGCTTTTTATGATTTGCATGTGATTTTATTTATTTAGATACTCGACACATAATAATTAATATATGTTTTTCACTATACGACAGTGCAGATTATATAGTTATATGGTTACGTTCCGTCCACTGCTGGACGAAACGTAACCATAGAACGTTGGTGTCTTCAAATCAAGAGTTCTGTTAACTGTATCTTCTAGGCAAGCGTGCTACATCGTAGACCGTGTCGATGCTTAATATCAGGCAAGACAACGGTAAAACAAACTTAATAGGGGTAAAAAAAAAAACACGCCAACCATCCCGATCTTGGGCAGCCAGCATCCATCCCGTACCTGCAACCTTTTCCAAATGCACAAATACGCTTCATTAATTTCACTTTAGTGATAGTCTATTGACTTGAAAAAAATAATTTCCAGAGAATAGTAAGAAAATATATTTCCATTACAAAAACAAGCAAATTAATATGCGGAATGATATTAAAGGATACATTTTAATTTCGAGTATTTTTTCTCGCTTACGGGCAAATTACATTATATTTAGCTGGGACCAAACGCCGCGCAGATTACAGCTCCGAATTTAATATTCGTTAAATAAACTTTGAATGATAAAATATATGACAATATTTATATAAGAAAAGATGAGAGTGCGAGTAGATCTTAGCCGAAGGTCGCTAGTTAAAATCTAACACTAATTTATGTTTAAATTACTTTATACCAGCTTACTTATGAATTAAAACTGATATTGCATATTTTCATGTCAGGTCAAGGGTAGACCACTTGTCGGAGCGTCACGGTAGCTTGCGCAAGCGATCCCGTGGCGCTCCCGTTAAGACGGGAAGGGTACCGCTGGTTTTTTAGTGGGTATTCCGATGACAAGACGCACTCGGCGCCCTGGATATATAGCGAGCCCCACATACCCCCCCCACTGTTCCCGTGGGAGAAACGCGTAATGCGTTTTTCCAGCGTTAAAAAAAGATTAAATAAAAAGGGTAGACCACTGCCGAGGATAATGGATAGGAGGAAATGGATATGAAGTATTTATATGATGAAAATTCGATTCTTGATTAAATCTGGCTTGAAATATCCTGGCCACGGGCAACTAGTAATTCTCCAACTCCCTTTAATTCGTTACTTTATTTATGTTAAGAGATTTTTATGGTTTTATATTCAAATTGGCGAGATTATTTTAGCTTTGTGTACATTTGTGCTCATCTATATACATATATATTCTCTTGTATAATAAAATACACAAGAAAAAAAAAGAAAAATATATATAATGATTATCTAAATATTAAAGAACCGATAAGTAAAAAAAATGTGCAGTCTTGGGACCCCCGTCAGGAACGACGTTCTCTGCGATATTTTTTCGACTCAAAACGTGTTTTAAAATGTAGATTATAATTGATTATATTACTATATTTTTGTTACACCAAAAAGCGCCTTAACCTCCTTTATACAACTCTCTCTAATAGTAGAAATGACAGCAATCATCATTTTAAGGAATTTACTAATATTTTAATACTATTTTAATAATTTATTTATGTATTCAAGTAACAGAAGACTAAAAAAAAATATATATAATAAAAGTATTTAAATTTCGAATCTTATTTACCAACTATTCAACTATTTATCATTTGAAATTAGACAGTTGTTCAGGGGATAGCCGTGGTCGCATGAAATCTTGTCTTAAAGGTTTCTCACTTAGGATTAGAGATGGAAGGATTAGATTTTCCAAGGGAAAATCCCGTTCAAAAATAAAATAGTGTATGCATTCCATATTTAAGGTTTGTGTTTCATCAGTAATTTAAAAGAGTAAAATTATTTTGATAAAAAAAACAAAACTTGTCCTCTATCTCTATTTTTTTTAATTTATACCTACTGGACACTATGTAAGAACACATTTCGTATCTCACGTATGAATTTAAAAAACTTAATTCACTGTTCAATCCACATTTTTTATTATTTTTGAAGTAAGTTTTATTTTATTTTAATGCTTTTGATGACTACACAACGTACCTAACGTACGTTTACCCTTGTTTTTTAATAAACACTAGTTCAGAGAAATTGTGGATTGATAGTATATCGTTTCCCACATAGTAACAATAAACTCATAGGTGCAAAGTTATCACAGTAATCAGATAATACAAAGTTCCTTTTGACGATATACATTCTTACGACTTGTTACGTGACATTTGTTAAATGATATATGAAACCTTATACCCTTCAACATCAAAAGAAACATCTATTGGCACGTTTTGAGGGTAAGATTAACTCGTATGCTGTGACGGCAATAGGCTCTCATGCCTTCATGCGACTTTTCCGTGGCAGATCTCTACCATATAGTACGTTGCTATATATTATTAGAATATTGTAAAAAATACCTATATTTTTTTATTAGTTTTTTTTTAAATTATAAATTATATCGATAGCAATATTTTTTTAATTAATTTACATCTGCCAGGCTCCCCGTGATCGCCATATTTGTTTGTATTAACAGCAACTCAAAATTCAAGCTTCAGTCGTATACACATTGAAATATCTACTTAATGGCGCTTTTACATACAACATGCATTACATGTAAAACAAAATGATTTACAAAATATTTATCGGGCGCAAGATTAAAACTAGAAAATTGATTTCGTCGTTGTTTGCGATAAATGCAGGAAACAAAAGGGCTCCAAAATAGATCGCTATTCTGACGCGGAAATGTCAGATGAAAATGCAATATTCCCGCGTTGATGATGCGACGCCGCCATATTGAATTTTGTTGACATGTTAAATTGATAATGAAATGTTTTTTAGAATATTTCGGTTAAATGACTCTTCGAATAATAAATAGGATATTTATATTATATACATCTCCAGATAAAAAGCGTACATTAAATACAGATTATAAAGTAATATAATATCAAATAATAATAAAATTCTACTTTATTACATTTTGGTATTCAAATTTCGAATTTTAATTAATAATAAAATGAATTCATCCAGTTATTTAATTTCCTCTTTACAAAGCCGACACCTGCGTCAACATATTACGCGTGGATTTAGATAATATAATGAATGGGAAAGATAAAAACCTTCGCATAAATACGCTCGGTTACGTCGTTAAGTGCTTTTATCGGCCCATTCATTTTCATGTCATTGACGAAAATGAAAAATTGCGTAGCGAATGAATGATTGTATATATTATTGGTTAATTGTATTTTTACCGCCCTTTTGGTTTAGTAGGTACGTTATGAAGTTGAAAATCACTATATCCTGTCTTTAAATATGCATTTCAATGTTTGAAAGACATCTGTATTTACATTCCCGTGCCTCGGACAGCGCGTAAAACCGTTTTTTCATTTTTTTTTTATCAAATCGAACCGAAGTTTTAGCCCAAGACCTCAAAATCTACAGCCTTATAAATCACTGGACCATAAATAGTAAGAGATTTATTAAAAATCTGCAGTACGTACCTACGATTTAATCCACTTTTATGGACTGTTCAAATTAATAAGGTTTTAATGGCGCTCTTTAATAAAGAATTCGCTAATGTGGCAGCCAAGGGTTCAAGGTGAGAAGGGAGCGTCTTAATGTATTCGAGGTCTATTCATATTTATAATAGCGGCAACATTATCTAAATTATACAGCAATAAAACACTTTTAAATCTTTCTAAATTTCTTCATTAACTAAATATGTTTATTTTTAATGAAATATTCTATATCAAAGTAGGTTTAGTGGCGTTTATAAAATACATGTTTACTCACCGTGGCTTCGCCCGCGTGTAGGGGTAGGAGGGGGAGGTGCTTGAGTGACAGGTGTTAGGTATACTATGTCTGCTAAAGTCATGACCATCGGTTGAATAATATGATTATATATTATAATTTAACCTGTCTTCAAGGGTTTGGCCCCTATCCAGTTCTTTAGTGCATAATTATCTGTTGTGTAGTGAAATTATAAATTTCTTCATAGCTAAATAAAATCCATAAATAATTAATGTCAGCAATAATGTAGGCATAGAATTGAGTTACAGTTCTAATTTTAAATTCGAAATAATTTAGAATTACCGAAAATGTTTGTTATTACTAAAAAGGTTTTTTTATAATCTGGTAAGTAATAAAAAAACAAGGATTCTGCGTTCTGCAGTTATCGCCATAAACTGAACGTAGCAATAAAAACACAATGAGCCATTCCGTTTTAAAACCGAGCCATGTTGTTCTACGATTACATTTCACTGGAATATTATGTATTACATGACGCTGATAATACGAATTTAGATTCGAAATTTAAATGAAATGTCAAAGTGGTGTCTTGTGTGCGTCACCAAGCTGATCAATGACATAATGATATCGCGTCGCTATAAGCTGATGTTGCGCTTATTCGTGACCAACTAACTTATTTGGGCGTGAATCTACTGAAATACGGGGAGAAATTGT
The DNA here is from genome assembly GCA_905220585.2 of Nymphalis polychloros. NCBI lineage: Eukaryota > Metazoa > Arthropoda > Insecta > Lepidoptera > Nymphalidae > Nymphalis > Nymphalis polychloros. The sequence continues at coordinate 3,076,459 of HG992246.1, read as the reverse complement.
TCATGCTATAAAGTTTATTGGGCTGGTGGGTAAGCAACGGTTGGTGGAAGGGTAGAAAAGTCAGCTTCGATTTATCGATTAAAACGGAACTGCAAGCGAGGATACGAAAGATTTGGCCTCTTAAGTTTAACTTGACATTAGTTCCTCGAAAACAAAAGAATGGACAACACGTCTGTGTCACAAGTAAATAAAAATCTACCGTCGCTTAGCAACTTTTTTCAGTCACTAATACGCCAAACACTCATTCAATAATTTGTTTATATTATTTATACAGGAATTTATCAAGGGCTCTTATCAAAGTCCATATACGAAGTCTCAGATACTTTGAGTATTGAATATTTTTTTATATAAAAATAAATAAATTACTATCTATGTAATTTCACTGATATTTCAAATTTAAATATCTTGAAAGTACTATTCATCGATACACCTCAAAAGAGTCGTTGTGTGTTGACTTTATATCTCACAGACGAAAGCAGGTTACTTACATACTTCCGTAGATATTTTACTATCGGACAAAGGATAAGTGAAGAATGCGATGCGACTGAGAGTTTTTTTTTTATTGTATATATATGTAGGCGGACGAGCATATGGGCCACCTGATGATAAGTGGTCACCAACGCCCATAGACAATGGCATTGTAAGAGATGTTAACCATCGCTTACATCGCCAATGCGCCACCAACTTTGGGAACTAAGATGCTATGTCCCTTGTGCCTGTAATTACACTGGCTCACTCACCCTTCAAACCGGAACACAACAATAACAAGTACTGCTGTTTTGCGGTAGAATATCTGATGAGTGGGTGGTACCTACCCAGACGAGCTTGCACAAAGCCCTACCACCGAGTTTAGAATTTATCCAGTAACATGCACACACATATCGCCAACCGTAAATGTCGCATTGATATTCGACATTTCACGAGCTTATCCGCGGTGAGATTCGAGTTTATTCTTACAGAATAGTCCTACAGTACGTTGCCCTTTCGATAACTATATTATAAAACAACAAATAAAAAAAACTACTAACGATATTCCGTTTTTCAAATTTATTAACCTTGACAGGTATCTAATTAATAATATGCCTTAAGTGAGGCTTATATAAATAAAGTACGTAATAGAGTCGTAAATAGGTACTTACTATCTTTAATAAAAAAATGTATAAGTAACTTCACTGCCGGCTATCAAACACATCGAGTTTTTTCATTACTATTATCAATATCAAATCATATATATTATAATATTGACTGCCTCGTTGGTCCAGTGGCTACATGTAAACGGTGAAAGCGCACACCCTCCGAGTGCGCTCGAGGCGATGAAGCGGCGGGAACAAAGGAGGGCTTTTGCGACGTGGCGCGACCGTCTCTGTGAAGAACGGTACGCGCGAAAACGCGTCGTAGGAGCGATCCTGCCAGTCTTCGAAGCCTGGATGAGACGAAAGCGACGAGTCACCTTTCGACTTACACAGGTAATGACCGGTCACGGTTGTTTTGGAGAGTACCTGTGTAAGATCGGACGCGAATCGACGGCGATGTGCCACCACTGTGGCGCGGACCGGGACACTGTCCAGCACACTTTGGAGATGTGTCCCGCGTGGAGTGCGGAGAGGGAGATCCTGGTTCGCGAAGTCGGACAAGACCTGTCCCTGCGAGCAATCGTGTCGGCGATGCTCCGCAGGGAATCGGCGTGGAGGGCCGTAGCCTCCTTCTGTGAGACCGTCATGGTCCAGAAGGAGACGGCGGAGCGGGAACGGGAAAGGGCCGATCCTGCTCGGCAGAGACGACGTCGGCGTCGTCCCGGCCCTCCCACAGCCCCAACGTCCGGGGCTTTAAATATAGGGCGTAACCCTGGGGCCGTGGATGCGTGAGGTGGGGGCCTCACGTGTCCAATTTCAAACGGCCCTGAGGAGGACGGCAGCCCGAATGGCCTCGCGCTGCCGTACGCACTAGCGAGGAGTGCGGGGGGGCGGGATTACTTTTGCCCCCTGAGGAGAGCTCCGCCGAGCCACGAGCGGAGCACAGCACGGGAGGGGCCGCGGATGCGTTATATCAACACGATCCCGCAGCCTCTCCGATCCGTGCCGAGGATGGCCATCGCAGTGGTTTTAGTGGGTAAGAATCCCACATAACCCGGTCTCTCCCCCAAGAGAGTTGGGTACCTTCTTGAAGGTTTCCACTGCGTGAAAAAAAAAAAAAAAAAAAAAAAAAAAAAAAAAAAAAAAAAAAAAAGTGGCTACATGTAAGGCCGCGGACACGGTGGTCCTGGGTTAAAATCCCAGGTCGGGCAAATAAAATTTTATTGAGATTGTCTGTCGAAAATTCTCAGTAACAGCCCGGAGTCTGGAAGTTGGGAGTGTGTACACTCCCGTGCCTCGGAAAGCACGTTAAGACGTTGGTCCTGCGCCTGCACTCTTTCCGGTCGTGTCGGATGGCCGTCATATCGGGTTATAAGAGTTAAGGAATAGAGAGTGCAACTGTGTTTGCGCACACAATTGTGCACTATGTCATGCACAGTTGGCTAATCTCTCATGAGATTGGCCGCCGTGACCGAAATCGGTCTGGAGGACCATTATTATTATTATAAGCAAATACTTTATTTATTGTTAAATATTATTTGTATTAAGACTAGTGTATCCATCAATCCGCATTGGAGTAGCGTAATGGAATATACTCCAAACCTTTCAGCAGTTACATTTTTATTAAAGGCTTAGTTAACAAAGTTCCTAATAATAATGCAACTAATATTGCATGTAACGAGCAGACTACTTAGGAACGATTTAAGAGCTTGTAACTCAAAAACTATTGGTCACTTACGTGTATGAAAGAGTTGTTGAATATAGTATAATATGTATAATTGTAGTCATTTTCCTGGTGGTAGTGCTTTGTGCAGGCCCGTCTCATCAAATATTATGCCGCTAAGCCGCAATACTTAGTATTGTTGCGTTTCGTTTTGAAAGGTGAGTGAGCCAGTGTAACTGCAGGCACAACGGACATAACATGATATCAAGGTATGGTTAATATTTCTTATATCGCCAATGCTTATGGGCGGTGGTGATCACTTACCATCAGGTGGCCCAATTGTTCGCCCGCCTACATAAAGCAAAAAAAAAATTGTAACCAGGCTTAAGCCGCGTTTATTCTTATCAATATAATCAGTTTGATATGAAATTATGCATACACTACCTACCTACCCGTCCCGGTTAAGCACGTGTACAATAAGGCACAAAGTTTTTATCGTATAATATACATGCATACATTATATATACATATAACTCTATTTCGACTGCTTAACGACTTCATTCGGTATGATTTCATGTCATATCACAGTAAATCCTTAATGAATAAAAATACACTTAAACCTTTTTCATAAATTATTCCGTACATTGGTGAAGACTGTATGATGTCGATGACGACGTAGATGAAGATTGCGAGGACGACGTCGACGACGAGGTCGACGACGATGTCGATGACGACGTCGACGTCAATGTCGATGAAAATGTCGATGATGACGACGATAAGGATTTCGATGTCGATCATGATGACTATGTCGATGACTTTGACTATTACGATGATGATGACTATGTCGATGACTTTGATTACAACGACAATGATGACTATGTCGATGACGATGACGATGAAGATATCAATGACGATGACTATAACTTTGACTTTTACGATAACGATGACGATGTCGATGACAATGGCGATGACGATGTCGATGACGATGTCAATGTCGATGAAAATATCGATGACGACGACGATAAGGATTTCGATGTCGATCACGATGACTATTCGATGACTTTGACTACAACGACAATAATGTCAATGTCGATGACGATGACGATGAAGATGTCAATGACGATGACTATAACTTTGACTATTACGATTACGATGATGATGTCGATGACAATGGCGATGACAATGTCGATGACGATGTCGATGTCGATGACAATGTCGGTGACAACGGCGATGACGATGACAATGTCGATGACAACGGCAATGACGATGTCGATGTCGATTTCGATGTCGACGTCGACTACGCTGTCGATGACGATGTAGATGAAGATTGCGATGACGATGCCGACGTCAATGACGATGACTATAACTTTGACTATTACGACGTCGACTACGATGTCGATGACGACGTAGGTGAAGATTGCGAGCACGACGTCGACGTCGACGTCGTCATCGACATCGACGTCAAAGTCGAAGAATATGTCGATGACGACGACGATAAGGATTTCGATGTCGATCACGATGACGATGTCGATTTCAATGGCAATCACGATTACGATGACGATGTCCATTTAGATGACAATGTTGACGTCGAATACGATGACGATGTCGATCTAGATTACAATGTTGACGTCGATTATGATGACAATGTCGATGACAATGACTATGACTGTGACTGGTATGATGACGATGACTATGTCGACGATGATGAGAATGACTATGACGATATCGTGACTATGACTCTAACTATGATTATGACGATGTCGATGCAATAACGATTACGATGACGATGTCGATGACGACGTCGACGTCAATGTCGATGAAAATGTCGATAACGACGACGATAAAGATTTCGATGTCGATCACGATGACTATGTCGATGACTTTGACTATTACGATGTCGACGAAGATGTCGACGACGACGTCAACGTATACGTCGACTACGATATCGATGACGACGTAGATGAAGATTGTGAGCACGACGTCGACGTCGATGTCGATGAGGACGTCGACGTCAAAGTCGATGAAAATGTCGATGACGACGACTATGACTTTGACTACTACGATGACGATAACTATGTCGATGATAATGAGAATGGCTATGACTATGACGATATCGTAACTCTGACTCTAACTATGATTATGACGACGTCGATGCAATAACGATTACGATGACGATGACGATGTCGATGTCGATGTCGATGTCGATTAAGATAACGATGTCGATTTCGATGACTATGCCGATGTCAATTTCCATGTCAATGACGTTGTTAAAAATGTAAAAGCTGATGTACTTATCAATGGGGAATCAATGGATCCAGTGATTCTACTGCATTTCTTGGCCTTTTTGTTGATGCCAAGCTGCAGTTGCCCTCTCATATTTCATTGACGGATTGGCGAGTTGTGTACGCTCAGCGGCTTTCGCGATTAAGAAAATAATAATATTTACCGATGTCGATACGGCCTTATATACTTGCGGCAGCTATCGATACGATTTTTGTGCTGCAGAAGAGAGCTATTCGCACAATCTATAAGCTAGGAGCTAAAGAATCTCTCAAACAGAAATTTAAAGGAATTAAAATATTAACTGTTGCTTCTCAAAATATTATGTGATGTTATGTATGTACATGTATTTAATTCATATACATTAGTTGTGTATATCTCAATTACATTATGAATGTTCACTTTGTTTGTTCTACTTAGTCAAGCAGACGTTTAGAAGGAACTTCATTAAATTTAGTGTTAAAGTAAATTTTATGGAAAATGTATTTTTATTACATTTATTTAAAAATATATTGATTTACGTCTAAATTACTTCGATAATATCTATTTTATCAATACATAATATGCAATATGTTGGAAAATTATACATATTATATACTTATTCAAGTTGTTAAAATAATACAATGAGCACATTTCTTAGAGTTTATTTACAATTTATATACAAATTCGGTAAATAATGATAATGTAATAACATATTTTCAAACAGTAGCTTAAATTTTAAAGGTGCAACTACAACTTGAATTGAAAATGATGCCTTAAAATATTAATAACATATAAATTATTTTATTAAATTTTTATAGAACATACCTACTTGCTTCAAATTTAATATGAAGGAAAAATTAATCATTAACAGGTAAATGAAACAAATAATATTGTTTTAATTATCGTATGCTTTACATTTGATTTGCAATAAAATAATGAAATATAAAAAACGCAGATACATAAACAAATAAAATTTGGCTTTACTTTTAACATTTTAGTTATTTTTTTTATAATATAGGTCGGTGGACGGTCATATCCGCCTCCTGATAGTAGGCGGTCACTTCCGCTCATAAACATTGGAGCCGTGCGAAATGTTAATCATTCTTTACATCACCAATGCGCCACCAACCTACTAAGATGTAACGTCCCTGGTGCCTGTAGTTACACTAGCTCTATCACACTTCTAACCAGAACATAACAATATCAAGTATTGCTGTTTGGCGGTAGAATATGCGATGAGTGGGTAGTATCCCTTGGTGGTAGGGTTTTGTGCAAGTACACAGTCTTGCATAAAACCCTACCACCAAGTAAAAAGTAAAGTAATCACTGATTTCGCTCTTCCTGTCATTATTGACTTGACATTGGAATGAAGAAGACACAGCATTATTTAACTAATCACCCTTAACAATGATTATAAGTAAAATCTATTAAAAAGTGTATGCTTGTTTGAATTACATAAAGTTTTATCTAAAATGGTGCAGTTTATTCCAACTCTTAAAATTTGCTACAGGTTAAATCATTATATACATAAAATATGTGACAATTCGCCTTAACTATATTGTATATTACGTGAAACACTACATTAATTTAATAAGCGTATAAACTATTCAGGCTTTGCCTTATTACCAGCATATGTACATAATAACTATTTAATAACTGTACTTAAAACTAATATAGTATTAAAAGCTAATGACTAGCTTGATAATGTCATAATACAAGATGAGATTGAAATATATATTTAGATAGTTATAAGGAGATGAACCAAAAAGGATTGATGGATGCGGTGACTTACCGTGCGGTGGGCGGCAGATTAAAGAGGTGAAATTGCTTTTGTAGCACTCGAGATAGCGCGAGCATAAAGAATCTGTAAGACGGATCTTTAATGTCTTGTAGAAATAAGTGTCTGAGATGATGAAGTGTAAAAATTATTTTTTGTACAAAATCAACTATGTGCATTACAAAAATGGCTAAGGCTAATAAACTAGGGACTTAGGCAGAGACTAGAGTAAGCTAAGTGAGTGAGTGTTTGACATAGGTACCTAAAGATATGACTAGAAATAGAGATGGATGAAAGAACACCCCGGTGCTGTCCCATAATCAATAAATGGAATAAGGACAAGCGCATGAATAAGTTAGCAATTACAATGGTAGATAATATATTCTCCACATCGTTTTATAAATGTTTTAATAATACTTGGTACCTCTTTAAATATGTTTTTAGTTAGTCAGATCTCTTTAAAATTGACAAATCGAGATATTCTCAAACGATGATATTTTTTAACAATTCAATTCAGTTCGTATTCGTATTATATTTACATGTAAGAATACCGAAATATATTTGTTTAGATATCTGTGGTTAGCAAAAATATATAGTCACTAGAAAGAGTACATTTAGTTATGAAACTATTTTTGGAACATTGAATTTCTTTGGCTTAACAAGTAGTTACTATTAATTAAATGGATTGCATGTAAAGTGATATAAATTAAATCTTAACTTTATAAAATTACGACTGTCGTCTCACAGTGCAGCAAACGGCTCTTTTCAAATTCTCAGTGAAACCATATTTTTGATTTTGGACCTCCGGTTTATAAATTTTGGTATCGTTCACATCATTTGACTTTTCAGTCTTATCGTCTCCCTTTCCTTTTACAGCAACTTCCTCATCGGATCACGTATCGGAACCTGGGTACTTTACTATCAGATCTAATTCCGCTTGGTTCGGTTTCGCAGTTCGAACCTCAGTTTGTCCTTCAAATTTCTTTGGCCTTTCACATATTTTGTTCTCTATGTTAACCAGGACATCAGCAACACACCTGTGGTCTTCTGGAGACTTTACCTCGGCCTCTTCTCCGTATGCAGTCGCTTGACTTTCATTGACACCGTTGTTGTTTTGTTTATCCTTTTCAGTTTCAGCTTTACTATCTTCTTCTTCGCTGTTTTCTTTTCCTTCAAGAATCATTTTATGAGTTGCTTCCTCTGTTACGCTGTCTGTTGGTGCTTCGTTTATACAGGAATGTGTAAGTGTGAAAGGCAGTTTAACTGAAACTTCACCGCCCATAGCGCTGAGGGTTAGTTTCACTTTGACATAATATGATACGTAAATAGCGAAGACATTGCGATCTTCGGGCGAATTAGAATTGCACAAAACCGTTGAAGCCAAACTTGCACCTGACTTAGAGTATGAATCCTCCAATGCTATCCAATTTTTGGTTACACCTGTAGAAATTATGTAGCTATATTATTTGGGTTTTTTTTTACGTTATTACTAATACATAGTTTAAAGTAACTAGGCATGGAGTTATAAGATATAATCTTAATCAATGAGACAAATGAAACAGACATAAGTATATGACATATCGATGCTTCAAATATTACCTTTGTGTGGAATAAGGGTGTACGTGTCGGTGAATGTTTGCCCGGGTAATACCGGCGTTCCAGTCCCACGTACTAACGCAACTACATTCTTGAATTTCCCGTTGGAGAACATACACACGTCAACGTGCTGGACCACTAGAGCCTAGAACAAAGTTTTTATAAGAGTAATCGGTATAAATCATGAGTTATTTTTATATGTTGTCTGGTAGTCTCCACGGATGTGTGTTCCATGTGCCATCTCCAATATTAGGTATATACTTTTTTATGTGTAAGTCACAATTGTTATCGTGCAATAAAAAAAGCGTAGTTAATCCTAGTGTCTACAAAGTTAAGTCCTTAAACCTAGTCTTAAGCTTCCTTAAACACACGATCATCGCCAATAAGTTTAAGCTATTATTAGTGTAGTTCAGGAAATTAATTCCGTATTGAATGTCTTAATGTGTGTAGATATGTACAGTAATCAATCAATATTAATGATTAATTACAGTTAGTATTCTCGTGAAGTGATATGAATTAATATTGTAATTAATTTACATTTATGGTTAAATAATAACGGATAGCTGACGAATAAACTGAAATTGTAAGGTCCTGACACAACTATTACCTACTATGAACAGCATTAATAGCTCAAAGGTATAAAGGATCTCTTGAATATCTGAAAATCATTATTTAAGACTAAACTGTCTTGACCCCTTTATTGTGAAACAATTGTTTAACACAAGCTTTAAGCTTATTCTATTTTCCCATCCACTTAGGATGGGAAAATAATGTATAAATGTATTTATAATTTGATTATTTAAATTTCGTGTTAAATTATTAATAACAAGTAAAGCGATATATTAGATATGTATAATATCTAGTATACAGGGTTATTGGTAATTCGACGTATTCCCGTTAGGAGGTGATAAGGGTGACTATTTGCGATAATTTTAACTCCTATATGCATGATTAAACACTTGTTATTTATCAATCTTTAAACCACAATTATCGGCCTAAATTTAAAAATGCGAGACGAAAAACGATATTATTTCAATATTTTATTGAGATTTTTTTTCGACTAAAATGCCTTAAAAAGAAAAAAAAACGTTATGAAACTTGGCTTGCAGATTATTTTAAAAACATAACCGTTTTCTTAGCTCTCCAAAAATACGTAACAACTAGAAACTTATTTCAAAGAAAATGAAAAAAAAAAATGATCACAAAGGAACCAGACTGAAATTCGTATTCGAACTAAACTTAAAATCACTGTTTGAATATCCAAATAGAATTATACTTATTATAAATTATTAAGTTTTATTTTTCTAATGTACTTTTTGATTAATGTATTTTCAGGTATGGTTTAATTTAATTATTATTATTTATTTAAAATTCAATTAATTTATTTAACCACAATCTGGTAGTCTGTTTCTTTGTTCGAAGCGTCAATAGCGGCAATGGTCTACGGGTCGCCTGGCGAAGTAAAAGTCGTAGGTTCGATTCTAAACCGTTGGGCTATAATTGTTGACCACACTGCTAATATAAGCTGTACGCTTAATTTAAAAGGTAAATAGGAATGTAAGTAATTCCTTTAAAATCATTCATTTAAATAAATCCTACAACTTATGTTTTTTTTTGTTGAATGAATAATAGAAAGTAATAATTTGTAATCCGATAAAACGGCGAGTTCCATATGAAAATCCGTATAATTATTTCGCGGTGTTGTAAGCTTTCAAGGGATTAAATACCACCTGAATTCATTTTCGAGGGCTTTAATTATTTTCATTACTCGTTTTCTGAAACAATATTTTTAATCATTTTGTTAATGTTCTGGTTCATATAGAACCTTATGTAAGAGTTCTTCTGATTTTGTCACGTTGAGGTTTACGATCAGTAATTTTGACATATTTATTTAGACAGCCATTTATGGAAGGGAGAAATCTTGGCGCGAAAACATTGGCTGTATAAAAGAGTTCTTTGTTTTTTTATGTATATATTTTAATTTTATTGTATTTATATGCTGTTTACTACAGAAACAAATAAAATATTTATTTGTCTTGATGCATAAAGTTGTAGATTAAACTGAAACCTCTCTGAAATTAAGAAGTCGCATAATGCGTTTAAAATAATATGTTTCTCGCAAAGTAGAAAATAAAATTGCATTAAGCGACCTTAACACTAATAGTGTTCTTAATAAATAAAATATATATTAAAATACAGAATTATGTACACATAAATACACATATAATCTACGAACATGAGTAATGATCATAAGCATTTATGTAAACATACTTATTTATGTAACATTCACGATTTTTCACGATAGATAATCTTATATTTTTATACCCTTTATTATGTCAAGTAAGAAGTTTAAAGGTTTGCATTATAGATTATAAAACCAAAAACTAAAAAAGATAATACAGTGCGATTTTAAATTTCATTATTTATATAAAATATAATTTTAAAACTTACCTTTATTCTTCTAACGGTTTTCGAGGAATGATTAGATATGACCACGCTCACAGCTATGGACTCGCCGTGGGAGTACATCGCTTTGTCCAGCCAGGCTTCCAACTCCACTCTGTTAACAAAATGTTGAAACTTAACATCATGTTTATATTGTAAGACTCAATCAGATTGTAATACTGCCTCGTTGGTCTAGTGGCTAGATATTAGGCCGCAGACCTGGTGGTCCTGGGTTCAATTCCCAGGTCGGGCCAATAAATAGTTATTGGGTTTTTCTGTCAGAAAATTCTCAGTAGCAGCCCGGAGTCTGGAAGTTGGAAGTGTGTACACTCCCGTGCCTCGGAAAGCACGTAAAGCCTTTGGTCCTGTGCCTGAACTCTTTCCGGTCGTGTCGGATTGCCTTCCCATCGGATAGCTCTCATAATCCAGCTAAGCGTTTAGCTAATAGGATTAAACTCCAAACCTTCTCCTCAACAAAAAAAAGAAGAAGAGGCCTAAACTCATCAGTGGGACATTCACAGGCTGTTACTTTACTTTAAGCGTTTAGCTTACGTTACGTTAGGACTGTGAGAAAAATCAACGAATCAGAACTTTTAAATTACTTGACTTAAATAAAAAGAGCCGTTTACTGTCATAAGTCTAACTTTAAAAATGTGTAATAAGTGTTATTTTTAAAAATATAATCCTATTTTCCCATTACAAACAGTAAGGGATTAAAAACGTATTATGTATATACTGTTATTGTTATTAAGTGTTATGTTGATTTAATTTTTATCAAATGTCTTTGAAAGCTTAATCGAATTAATCCGATAAATTAATGTCGTCCCATTTTTTATATACTGAGACTAATTGTTAGTAATTGTAATTAGTTAGTATGTAATTTATACAATTAATAAAATTCTTTATTAAAAATTTGTTGTGTTCCTGTTGAATAAATATTTTGAATCTTTGAATAAACTTTAATGAACTTATTAATGCAGACTCAAGTCGAGAGTGGAAACGACGAAATATTTCTGGCATTCAAAGTCAAGTTAACAATAGCAGTTACAAGGAAGTCGTGTCATATATTTTTTTATTTAGTCCCATATTGCTTTATTTCTTGCAAAATAGCAATTTAAAATTAATAATAATAATTGATATTATACACAGTAATTATACTAGCTTATCGTCCCGGCTTCGAATGAGTAGATGAGAAGTGTATTTTGGTTAAGGTCTGCGTAAAATCCGTTCTTAGAGAGCGTCTACGTCGGGGTAGGAGTAACTATGACAAATTTCAGGTCAATCGTGCGGATAGTTTAGGAGATCTCGTGATGACTGGTATTTCGCTTATAAAGGTTCCTCCAGACCGATTTCGGCCACGGCGGCCAATCTCAAGAAAGATTAGCCAACTGCGCAGGAGATATTATAGTACACAAGTGTGTGCGCAAACACAGGTGCACTCTCTTTTCCTTAGCTCTCATAGTCCAGCTAAGCGTTTAGCTAATAGGATTAAGCTCCAAACCTTCTCCTCAACAAAAAAAAGGAGAAATGGAAAAATAAGCATTATTTTCTTTTCATAAGCTATACAACTCTATAAAATTGTATTATCTTTATTGTATCTTGTAAATATGTGACATTGGGTGGCATGTGTAACATTAAAAATTGACGTTCATTTTATTAGTATTTATTTTAATTTTAAGCGTTGGTTTAACGTTGGGATGAAACATAACATTTGAAAGATTCGAATGAAAGTAACGACGAAATTTTTTGAAAAAATAAAAATGTTCTTGATGTTATTTTTCATCTAATACATACATACATTTTAATTATTCTGTCTGAAAGTTGTTATCATAATTTATTTCATTCTTTTCATTTCAAAACTCATTATGTTATCAGTACAGTACAGTAACAGCCTGTGAATGTCCCACTGCTGGGCTAAGGCCTCTTCTCCTCTTTTGATAAGAAGGTTTTGGAGCTTATTCCACCACGCTGCTCCAATGCGGATTGGTGGAATACATATGTGACAGAATTTCAGTGAAATTTGACACATGCAGGTTTCCTTCACCGTCAAGCACGAGATGAATTATAATCACAAATTTATAATTTACAACTGGCTTAATATAAAAACCAAAATTAAAAATAGGTACTATACAAATTATAACCGGGAAGAATGCTAGAAGTAATTAAAACGCAATTTCTAAGAGAAAATTTAACCAGCCCTCCTGTCACCAGTGGAGGCAAAAAGTTTGGTTATTCTACGTTTCAAAAGCTAGCAAGCATTCTTGCTTGATTTACTTCTATAATGACGATTTAAAAGTTTTAATAAAAGCCTTCAGTGTTATTTATGGAGAGTTTTGAGAAGCGACCTTATTTCACTCGAGCGACAACGGAATAATTAATATATTCCGTTATCGGTTCCCTTGTCTTGCCCTGTCCTTAAATATACACATCAAAGTTATAATTCGTTTTAAATAAGGTACGCTTAACGACAAAACTAAATTAAGGGAGACGGCGCGCCTCCCTTACGCACCATGTTAAAAGCATTTTGTAAACAAATATACATTTTCATAAAAATCACGAATACAATAGACTGAAATGATCGAATGAAAGCTGACACGGCGTATTGTATCGATCATCATTCATTCCCCATGTTGGTTTAACAAAGGGGTAAATTAGCACGAATGTGAATCCTTCACGTTCGTGCTTACGGATAAATATAAACCATTAACTGTGCTTCGATTCCAACTGAATTCAACGTATTAATTAAGTAGAATTACTGTGATTTTTAATGAATCTTTTAAATCGAGTCATAAGCGTATTGCTTTCAGTAATTATATAATTGATTCTGAGCTTTTCAAAGTTTTTCACTTTACATTTTGCATGTAAAAGTTTTATTTTAAACACCTAATAACATTTAAAAAAATTAAAGCACTGTTCTGAAGCAATAATCTAAATTATACATATCAATAATATTATAATATTTCTGTGGTTGCACGAGTACCAGGGTCCTCTTGTTGAGTTGGGGGAAGGGGGGGGTTGGTTCTTAGTGAGATGCACGCGACCCAGCTTGAGACGTTATCAAAATCGTAGTTTACTAATTTTGTTTTTGTATCGTGTATTGCTCTTTGCGTTTGCGTTACTGGTCTTGACAACTTTATTTCTTACTAATTTTACTTGGTAATTTTAATAGAGTAGGTCTATACCCGAATTAAGACTTTGTAAAGAATCGTTTGTACCAGGTAATCTCTTCTAAAAATATTTGATTTGTAAACAGTTTTAATTCATTAATAAACTGAGGTTATTGGTTATGTTACTAGTATTTATAATGCGCATAAATGTACATTTGTATTGAGTAGTGTAGTACACCGCAGCGCAGAACAAGTGGAGTTATACCAGAAAAAAGGTTGCGCTAACTAGCGCTATCTTTGAGGCCCTGGTACTTATGCTCTTGAGGGTCAATATTATTGATTTTTATGCAAAATATCTATTGGTGCGTCTTTGGGGTAAGACCAGCTCGTATTCCGGGACAATAAGCGGCATTACGCTTTTATTCGTCATGTCCGGTTTTCGTCGCCGCGTTTCAATCCTTTGTGTTTGCGTGGTGCGACTTTTATAGACTTCGTTATATAATGATAAGAAAAATTTAACTATTTATATTCAACTGTATGCATGTATTTATTTTTCTTCAAATTTATTTATTGGTTTGCTGTACTTATAAATTCTTTTATTAACTATATATTTTGATGTTTCAAATTTTATAGGATTCCAGCGGCGGCTTGTGCCTGTAATTACACTGGCTCACTCATCCTTCAAACCGGAACCCAACAATAGCAAGTACTGCCGTTATGCGGTAATCCAGTTAATCCAGGATAATCCAGTTAAATGGGATAAAAAGGCTGAAATATGATAATTATGTCATATTTTAGCTGTGGTTAAGCATAAAGAAATAACTAATAATCACAACACACAACCTTTCGTATTAATCAGTCTCTTCATCAGTTTTATTAACGCGTTGTCATTGTCGTCGTTGTAGAAATATGTTTGTATTATATTGTATTATAATTATATTTTATCTTGATATAATATGGTTCTTATATATATATATATATATATATATATAAATAAACGTCCTTGGACCTTCGAGGTTTATTTTAAATAAAATTTATGTTGGCTTACATTAGCTACCTAGTTTTAAGTAACCTGCTTTTAACGTCATTATTTATTCTAAATAACCTAGGACCTAGGTGATGATCCATGTTGAAATTTTAATTTTAGATCTATGAATAATATTTTACTGTAATGTTTTAAATATGATAATGTGATTTTTTATTTATTTCTGTTTATATTTTATTCAACGCTTCAGTTGGTAGCTTAAGATGAATTATTTTAATGGACACTGTCAGAACCATGATATCATTTCATCCGGTTATTACATCCAACGATTCGTTTTGCTTACGTATAGTAAAATTTTCTTATTGATGCTTATATATATTTTTTTAAATACTAGTATCTCTCATCTTCATACATTTATCTACTATCCGTTATTCTTAGCAAAAGTAGCAAGCTAAATAGTTTCTGGATTACGCTTCGTAAACAATTCCATTATGAAGTAAAACAGGCATTGATTTTATGTTGGAATTTACAACGATACCAGATTTCAGATGGCCAAAGAGATCTATTTCAATCATACGAAAATATTTTATTAATTACTTCTCTATATATAGTGAGTTTAATTGTTTGTTTGTTTGTTACGCTTTCATTTAACTACTCAACCGATCATCGAGTTTTTTTTTATATAACTTGTCAGACTTACATAAAACGATTTAACGTAAGCGTACCTAACACTGACACGGACGAAGCCTTTGTCGTGTAACATTTTCATTTTCGAATGGCGAATCGAATAAAACCACAGATTATAATGAAACAAACAATATGGCGTCGTTTTAATTTCTAAGTAACGTAAGACGTTTTTAGGATTTATTGAATTAATATTCCAATTGAATTATATAACAGCGCGTCACAAAGCCTTCCCAGGAGTCGAGACACTTTATCCTTTCGGTAATATCGTTTGTTTAGCGAACTAATTGTTGAATGAGAGATAATACTTTACCTTGAGGCGCTTCAGGAACGTTTTCATTGTAATTTAAAACAACCAATTAAGTTATTTGTTTCTTAAAGTGTGATTTACGTTTCAATCGCTGGGATTAAGTACGTATTTTTATTAAGTGAAGCTTTAAAATATATACATATCTATACATATAATAAATCTGTAACTGGTCGATGTCTGTACATGGAAGATAAATGAGTAAAACTTTTATCGGGGGTCATTATAAACACAATAGAACCCAAAACAATGATTAATAGATTTTTTGTCTGTTTGTCTGTTTGTCTGTTTGTCTGTTTGTCTGTGCGTTTGTGCACGCTAATCTTAAAAACGGCTTAACGGATTTGAGTGCGGTTTTCACTAATGTATTGTGGCTAACTTCACTTAACATTTAGTGTTTGTTTTATTTCAATCGGTTCATAAATAATAAAGTTATGTCAATTTAAAGATACACGTAGAACATTATTTTATTAAAAAATGGTTATGGTCAAACTGAAAAGAGATTAAATATTACATGTAATATACACTTTTGCTTATGTTTTATCCTATATTTTGTTAAATTTTTAATCTCTTTATTTATTTTTTAAAAGTTTAGTATCACTACTAAACATCAATAAATTATTATCTGTAGGAAAAGTACGCGCGCTGTTATTTGTCAAAATCAAAAAGTTTTGTTAACAATTTCGTGTTTTCAGTAGCTTCGTGTGTTGTTTTTGCATAAAAACTAATATTGCATATATATTGTGTGTATCTTTATGATCTCATCTTATATCTTTCATAACAGTACGCTTTAAGTCTGCGTGTGAGCAAGTCAGTTAACTCAGTGACAATAATTAATACGTGAATAGTATATAGGTGTACAAACAAAGCCTAAAAACAACTATAACAATAATACATGGTTTTAGAAGTGCTTGCTTTAAACATCAACGTGGTATATCACTTCTTAAAACTTTAAATAAGTATAATTTTGTCCTAAATTCGTGTTTCCTGTCAAAAGTTTTAAAACGGCAGATAAAAATTCAAACTTACCTACCGAAGTTTTTTCTATACAACGAAATAAATAGCAATTTTACGTGGAAAAAATGGCAACCATATTTTGAACTATATTTATTAGCCACTGGATATATATAAGGAGTATTAGCCACTGGTTAAATATAAGAAGTGTAAATAGAGAAAAATAGCAATTTTGTTCAACATTAAAATAACAGAAATTACTTTAGAAGACCTCATTAATAAATGTAACAAGTATTTCGAACCGAGGCAAAATTTAACTATGGCCTGACATGTATTTTTTATGAGAAAACAAAGCAAACACGAAAATATAACCAACTTTATTACGAGTCTAGAAAATTACAGTTTAAAATGCGATTTCGTTGAATTAATAGTCATTGGTCAGTGATAAATTTACAGCGAATATGTGTTAGAGTAGCTCGCCAAACATCAAAGATTATTACAACAGTCTGATCTGTCACTAAAGAAAGTTATAGAGATAGCTAAAATAGTAGTGATCGAACAACAAAATACAGAGCACATAAATAAAAGCACTGAGACGTCGTCATAACCGTCATCATCTAATGAATATCAAGTGATGAAGGGGGAGTAAAAGGGTTAAACAACACACAGTACAGAATAGAGAAGATGTGCATATTCCTACGAAGTCAGACGGGCAACTAATTAAGAAGAGAACAAAATTGTGAAACGTGGTTAATTTGCCTCATCCCAATATAAACCGAATAAAAGTATTTTGTAATCTCTCAGCTTAATTCAATTGGTCTTTGGCTACATCAAGCTTGCGACAGCATAATCATGAATAGGAAGAAGTAGATCTGTGCGAGCATGTAATATATAATTAAGTGTACTCAGATATTGATATTATATATTTAAAAAAAAATCACTGCAAAAATAACATAAATAAGATAAAAATAGTAATGTATTAAATGTATTAATTTATATAAAATGAATGTACCAACCCATCTTAATATTCAATATTTTAGTTTGTTATAAATTTTGTACTGTAGTCATATTCTTGCTTGCCTTTTAATTGTATTTGGTTAAAAAATATATAAATAATATATATATCATTTATTTACTGCATTTTATTGGCCTCACTCAATGTAATAATGCTTAAGCTATGTGATTTCATTTATATTTTGTTTTTGTTAAATTTGTGTTTTCATTAAGTAATTAATTATATTTGATTATAAAAAAATATATATCTTACTACACCTTTACTGATTATGATGGTTTAGCTGTTTGATTTTATATATGTTTTGATTATTTTAATGATTGTGTAATTATTGTTGTATTTATATATGTATATATATATATGCTATAAGTGTCATCTCATTTCCAGAGCGGTCAAATAACTGCTTTTGAAACTTTAATTAAAATTGTTATATAGCTTTTGTTTGTATATTATATACTTTTTCTACATAAAATGGCCTCTTAAGCAGCTTATTCAGATGTGTGTCAAGTTCAATGGACAACATTTGTTTTAATTCCCTTTTTTTGTAAAATTAGTAGCCTTGGTTAAGTCTGATTTTATTTAGTCTCTGACAGAAGAAACTTTTCCTTTACTTTATACTTTATATTGTACACATAAAATAACATAAATCTATAACAAAAACGAATTAATTAATAAATTATCCATACATATAAATAAAATTGAAGTTTCTGTCTGTTATTTCAAAATAACTGCCTGTTTTAAAGGTTATATGACTATTTACGATTTACCAATGCCAAAGCAATCATTTTTTTAATTTTTTTACTGTCTGCATGTCTGTATCTTTCAATCGTCTAAAAATTGAAATAACCGAATTGTTATAAGAACTATTTCAAGATTCCGTTTAGCCTTTATTTCATCAAAATTAGTTGAGTCTATCAAAAGTTATAAAAATACGTATTTTTGTTGATATCTATTCACATAATATTATTACTCTTCCTAACTGATTCATTAACGCAGAGCCTAAACTGCGGGGGTTAGAAACTTGAAATTTTGGCAGTTGATACATTTTATAACACCCACTAAGGTAGGATTTTTGGAAATTCTACCTAAAGAGTTGAACGATTGTTTAGAAACCCGTCATTTTTAAAGTTAGAAGCATGTAATTTAATGAACAAGCTTAAAAATAAATAAAAATGTATTTCAGCGTTTTTGAAAATCTAAATCTGAGAGGGTAAAAAAGGGGTTGAAAGTTTGTATGGGGATTCCGTCACTTTTGGTGTAAGAGGAATGATATTTAGTATTAAAGCTATGCATACGTATTTCGTCGTTTTTAGAAATTTAACTCCAAACGGGAGAAACGGGGTAAAAGCATTAGTATAAAAATTAAAAAAAAATAGAAATTACTATTTGAGTTTTTTGATTGAATTAATAAACATGAATTTCAAAGTTTTTAGAAACTTTTATTTTTGTTTGGAAGAGTTGGGTGCAAATAATGAAATTCAAAATACGCAATATCTTATATCAATATCTTTTAGGGAGAAATATACGAACTTCACTATATTGGTGATGTTTGGATAAAAAAAACATATTCCATTATTGCCATATGTACCACTTAATTGGTATTCCCTAAGCTTATATTATTGTAAAGTTTCATTAAAATCCATTCAGTAGTTTATGCGTGAAAGAGTAACAAACGTCCATACATCCATACAAACTTTCGAGTTTATTATATTAGTAGGAAGTAGGATTATTATATGCCCTGTACTGAACACACATACACTATACTGGATGGGCGAATAAATCGATTGGTAAATGTTTATATCTTATTGATTAAAAAATGATAAAATCCTTATTTTACCCGTACGAAGTCGGGACGGGCAGCTAATTACTAGCTGATAACGCATCTTTCTGTAGGTAAAAAAGGTTTTTAAAAACAGTACAGCAGTTTTTTAGTTTATTCGCTACAAACAAACATACAAAAAATCTATTTTTACTTATTTATAATATTAGTATAGATAAAGACCACGCGCGAGCGAAGCTGCGGGCAACAGCTAGTATATATATATAATCGTAATGTCTGTTTTTGAAAAATTACTAGTATTCTTATTTTCTCCCCAATTAAGGCAAAAATGTGTCCTATAACTGGACACTTAAATAACCCAAGAGGGTAAGATTGAACTTATGACTTTTAGATAGGTGAACGGAACGCTAATCTTTGCGCTATGTAATATATAATAATTCTAAATATTTGAAAATATATGTTAGGTTAACAAAACAATTAATATGTAAGTTTTTGTGTGTCCACACTGATAAACGTAATTGTTTGTTGTTTAATGTGTCTTCTACGTCCTCATAATCATATCTTTAGACACGTTCAAAAATAAATTTTAAATCATAGAGACGAGATAACCAATATTTTTATAATTGCCCGACCGCGGTTTTTAATCATCTCGGGTCTGTGATTTTGTAACTAGCCATTTGAACAACAACGCAGTCGTTATAGATTGTTATAGATATATTATAAAATACTGCAAATTACAGTAGACATTATTTGCTTATGCATTATATTTAAGAGAGAATAAAATTAAAATGTCTCACCTTCCATCAGACAACAGAAAAGGTTTCTCGACAGTCGCTCGGGGCGGCGCAGGTTCAACGTTCTCTGTGAAAATACGAAAGTATTATTTTTCATATTCCATTTGCGAAATTAAAGCACATTTCCGATTTTTTTGTAAATCGTTAATATTGACTTCCCGTTGTGCGACTTCCTGGTAAATTATGTTATTAATGTATACGTGTATATGTATGTGATTCGAATTAACTTATTTATATAAAATGTGTTAGTTTATATGCATATAATTAATTATATTAATTTTCATATAATTAATTATATTAATTAATTATATATATCTTTTTTTAGCATAGGTAAGCGGTTCGTATGCATGTGTAGGGCCACCTGATGGTAAGTGGTCACCAACGGCCATAGACAATGGCATTATGAGAGGTGTTAATCATCGCTTACATCGCCAATGAGCCAACCAACCTTGGGAACAAAGATATTATGTCCCTTGTGAGTGTAATTACACTGGCTCACTCACCCTTCAACCTATCATCGTGGTAAGTGCCAAGTTTAATGGTTTTTGGACGGATACGTTGTCAAGACGTATATTTTATTCTGCGGATAAAAAAAACGACTTGTTAAGATTTTTGAACTTTTTTTATCTTAAAATTATTAATTAAGCCGAGATGGCCCAATGGTAGGAACGCGTGAATCTTAACCGATGATCGTGGGTTCAAGCCCGGGCAAGCACCACTGAATTTCATGTGCTTAATTTGTGATTATAATTGATCTCTTACTTGACGGTGAAGGAAAACATCGCGAGGAAACCTGCATGTGTCAAATTTCACTGAAATTCTGTCACATGTGTATTCCACCAACCCGCATTGGAGCAGCGTGGTGGAATAAGCTCCAAACCTTCTCCTCAAAAGAGGAGAAGAGGCCTTAGCCCAGCAGTGGGACATTCACAGGCTGTTACTATTAATTAATGAATTACAATTGCTATAAAATCAATCAATTCTTAGTACTTTTGGCTCCTATAAGAAGTTATATTACAATACTGATATATAATTCTTCATTTTGTATATGTTTACATTGAAACGGTCCATAATATAAACGAAAACCAAGGTATGAACAGCGAAAAATTCGAAATTCAATTAAACTCTCGATTATATGTCGAACGTTGATATTCTACAGGATGGTCAAAAAGTCGTGGATCAAACGCAAATAGGGGTTAGGTGGGGTCATCAGCTGCAAAAAGTTGTTCTACGGGAGGTCCTTAAGGTCAACCTCTGCAGAGTTATAATTTATTTTGTGTTTTTATGTGAAAAATGACCTTTTTTAACTAGTTCTTATGAAAATTCGAAAAAATCTACATCCTGTATCTTTTTTATAATTTTCACTAGATTGGTACTGATGAGTCCTTGCGTTAGACATGCTATTTATGGTTGTTTATTGGGTTAGTTGAAGATAATATTAAGTTTTACGATGAATTTTTTCTCAAATCATAACTTTTTATTTTACTTCGGACCCCACTGTGAAAAAAAAATACTCTACCGAAAAGTGACCCTGTATTACAAGTTTTGGCGCATTTAATAGGGATTCTGAAAAGGTATTACACATGGCCATGGGTGGCTCTAATATCTTTTTAAGACGAAAAAACCAAGCAGCTGATGACCCCACCTAACCCCCATTTGCGTTTGATCCACGACTTTTTGGCCACCCTGTATATTTAAAATAACAACGAAATCAAAAACATCAGTGAATAAAATTTTTAGTGAAATTCATAATTTGAAATGGAATTTTGTTTTTGTTTAAAACTATATACCTTACCTATCAATGTTTATATCAGATTATGCCTTTATTCATTCAGCACGACTTATATCAATATAATTGTTATTAAGAACATGTTTAAAAAAAAATAATTGTATTTGACCTGTAACGAATAAACTATGTACTATGTAGTAGTTTATATTGTACACTCACGATTCAAAAATCCACTCCCGGTTTCCGATTGTTACTTCTATTGCGTGGGAGCTGGCACATACTGATTTATTTCAGTTTAAGTTCCTGTACGTATTACGTACTACAAACGCAAAAACGTCAAGCTGATTTATCTATACTCGCTCATACCTGACAGGCTTTGAATCATGTCGTATGATTTATACATAAAATCAACTAACGTTGAATCAGTACAGATTTTTCATTCATTAATTTTTAATCGTTGATCAACTTTCGATCAATTAAATTCGAACCGTGTAACATCGATTAAGATAAACTACTGTGAAGGCGATTTTAGTAATCGCGCAAGACTTATACGAGGGAACATTAAAAAAAAGTTTTCCCATATTAATATATACACATATCGATAATTTTATACTTTTAGTCATATACACAACCACTATAAGATAATGTCCTTAAGATTACCATTGTCATATATTCTTGAAACAATTGAAGTGAAACGTGATAAGGGTAGGGAATTTGAAGTACGGGACGGGTGGCGTGTGACGTCATTGTACATTAAACATGGTAGATTCTATGAATATTATATACCTACTCATATAATGACATATTGATGAGTTTGTGTGAGAATGAAAAAGGTGGTAGATTTGATGTCTTGTGTCGTTTTTTTATTTGTAACGGAACACGATTCGATTTTAGGTGATCGACCAAATATTGAAATTAAGTAGGCTTGTTGGGAAATGGGCTACTTGGTGGTAAGTGATCACTATCGCCATATATATTGGAATATACAGCGCGACAAGTATTAAAAAGGCTTTACATTGCCAATGATCTTGGAAGTAAGATGTTCTTCGTACCAAGTAAATATTTGTTAAAAATGTTTTTGTTATCTTTTAATTATCCTGTAAGAGCAAACTGGAAATTCACGGACGTAAAATGACAGTAAGTGACATGCGACAGTGCCCATAATCAATTTAACATTCCAAAAATACACGAATCAAAATAGTATAATTATTACCATAAGTCGGTTGTCAATATTTAACGGGTGAGTAACGAAGTTAGTTCTTACAGAATAGCACTGCAGGAATCAAACTCAATCAAAATATTTGTACTCTTGTTTACAAGATTAATAAACTGTTCTCAAAATATCTAAAGCAATCAAATGTTAAATTAAAATAAAAGGAAATATTAAAAGAAAAAACACTTACCAATTTCCTCGTTTTTCGCTCGACATTTTTCATCCGAGTCCAATTTAGCTTTATTTTTCAGCCTGTAATGAAAAATAAATCCATACATTTCTGCAACTTTTCTATCACGAGAGCTTTAAAAAACCGACCGTTGGTAGACTTTTAATAATTTCAAAATGGAGAATTTTCTTTTTTTATGAATTTTGTTTTGTTTTTGCTACCCTTACTTCTTTAATAATATTATAAATGCGAAATGAGTTTGTTTATTCGTTTGTTATCCTTTCACGCCTCGTTCAATCGATTATCATAAAATTTTAGATATATGTTGTCAGGGGTATAGAATAGAAAACAGGGTACATTGTACAATACTATAGTTCAAAAATAAAAGTATTTCTCTTGATCAATTTCGGTCACAATGATCATTCTCCTCGGAGAAAAATCAACTGCGCAAAATATATAATAGTGCCTGAATATGTGCGAAAATGCACTCTCTATACTATCGCTTTTTTAATTTGACGGGGCTGCATTCTGATACGATTGGAGCGAGCTGAAACGCAGGACTATCGCATGCTTTATGAGGAGGAGAAATATCAAATTTTACTAGCTTAAATTCAGATTCTGCAGCTTGAACTAGTGACAGGATCGACACATGTATACTCGTAATACAAACTTAACACCCGTCACCGATGCAGCAGCGGGGCGGCACTGTTGAACATGAAGTCTAAAACAAAAAGTATTTGCCGTTTGATGTCAGTCAGTTCGGCTCAGTCGATACTAGAACCTTCAGAATATTTTCAAGATTATATAATGCAACACAGACGAAATTAATCATTTATATACCAAAATACTTAGTTTTTTTTTGTAAGATTACGAGTAAACAAGTAGGCTGATAACCAGGTTAAGTAATTACCAGCGCGCATGGACATTTGCAGAACCAAGGCAACTGTCAACGTACATTTGTGAACTTAAGTATTGCCCCATGTTGTCGCGGGGAACAGTAGAAAGGTTCCGCTTCCATAGTTAGTAAGTACATGGTAGAAAAAAATGGAATAACAGTTGGAAGAAGACCAGGTTAATAATAAAACTACAAAGTTTATACTCTAATACGTATATAAGTATACCTAATAATGATAAAGTTTTAGCACCAATAACCTAAGCCACAGACGCGATATTGAATTTCAATAAATAGTAAGCAATTTGAATTTTTATATTAATTTAACCGATATCGAACGTGGAAGTATCACTAGCATGCCACATGTTTAAAGTTCAAAAATACAATATATCAAACACTTATAGTATATTTGCAGTATTCAGTCTAAAAAGTAATGTAATTATCTATAAATATGTATTTACAAAATAAAATCAGTTGTCTGATTTCCATAGTACAAGCTCTACTTAGTTTGGGATCAGATGGCTTTGTGTGAATACTGTCCAGAATATTATTATTAATCACATATTATGAAAGGGTAGAAGATTATGAAAGCCACACTTGTCACGTCAATATTCTAAATTTAAAGCGAGTAAAACTGCGAAGCACAAGTTGTATATTCTAACGAGAATAGCCGGCAAAAAAATCAGTAGTTACACTCTTCCAATATTTCACATATAAGGTTATGTCAATAATATATAATTCATTTATATATCTGCCTGAAAGTCAATAAGGACTTTCACTACGCTTTTATGACGTCTATATAATCTTGTGTTACATAATATCTTTTTTAGTAATATTTTTTACTAAAGAATACCTTGCCCAAAGTAGGATTTATTAACGCTGTGGAGTCAGCTTGGCGTTCATGAAAATGAATAAGAACGAAGAAATGAGGTCAACATAATAAAGCCAAGAAGAAAAAACCGCATACGTTCTAATTTCAAACAATCGGAAATCTGTTATAATAAAATAAAATTGCCTTTATTGTCTAGTGGCCAGCGCATGAATTTAGCGCCGTAACAATCGTTTGAATCGAAAAGAACAAAGTCGTTGCTCCTGTCATCTCTGGCCATTACTTCTTAGCACCCGTGAAATGTAGACAACCGACTGATGATTATATTATTTTGATGCGTTTATTCTTGTAATTTTATATTAATTATGGTCAAAATCGCGTATCACTTTCTGATATTTCACGACCGTTTTCTGCGGTGAATTTTAAATTTGATCTTACAGAGTAGCCTTGAGGGGAATTGAGAGGGAATAGAATTTTGCGCATTTGTATTTGTGCAAACATTTGTACGCTATATAATTCCTCCGTGAAGAAAGAAGCGGTGAAGAAATTTGGTAAATAAAACATTACTTTTGACTTTATTAAGCTATTAACTTCGCTCCTAATTCAGTTGCTTAGTTAAGATAACAGGGTGAACACAGAGTGTGTTGGGAGATAAGAAAGTACAGAACACAATTACAATTAACTCTCGAAAAACACCCTAAACAAACAAATACCACCACAAGCGGAGTAAAAGCTGTTTCATTTGGATCTGTTTTGTTTTTTTATTTAAATATATTTTGCAATGTATCTTTTGAAATTATGTTTTCTTCTTACCTCGTATCATACAAACGGTTGAATTAATGTCTATATTTATGCCTGCCTCGAACTATCGACTGCCTCGTTGGTCTAGTGGCTAGATATAAGGCCGCAGACCCGGTGGTCCTGGGTTCAATTCCCAAGTCGGGCCAATAAATAGTTATTGGGTTTTTCTATCAGAAAAATTCTCAGTAGCAGCCCGGAGTCTGGAAGTTGGAAGTGTGTACACTCCCGTGCCTCGGAAAGCACGTTAAGCCGTTGGTCCTGCGCCTGAACTCTTTCCGGTCGTGTCGGATTGCCGTCCCATCGGATTATGAGAGCTAAGGAAAAGAGAGTGCACCTGTGTTTGCGCACACACTTGTGCACTATAATATGTCCTGCGCAGTTCGCTAATCTCTCTTGAGATTGGCCGCCGTGGCCGAAATCGGTCTGGAGGGCCTTATATTTATAGAATCATTTCGTTCCTCTTGGCACCTTTTAAGATACTCGTAAGTGAATTATTTTTCAAACGTCTATCGTATAGGCTAGTAAATTATTTTAAGGCGATTACAAAAGCATAAACAACTTTCATACGATTATTTGTTACGTTTACGCCGTGATTAGATGACGTAACACGTGAATGTTGCCGTCACTAAAATATATTTACGACTTCCACGTTGGGATCTTTAAATTTATTCATAATGTTACAGTTGTAAATACATCTCATTCAACGTTAAGCTAGCTAAAAATATAAATAGAAATTCTATCAACTTCCTTAGTTTTTTTTTGTATATGTCTTTTATACTAATACTAGTTCCCGCCTGCGTGTGAGTGGAGAGGTGACTGCTGTCAGGTACCTTATTATTTATGACTTTGCTGTACTTCTGACTACGTGTAGGCAGAATTTCATAAATATCAGTTCAGTAGTTAAGATTTAAAAAAAAACATTGAGTCGATCTTCAAATAAAATTACAATATGACAACTCACATGTGACCAAGAAATTTAGTATTCAAAAATTGACTATAGAAAAAATACCTAGTGGTAGACGAGCCTAGTAACAGCCAAGGCTTATGATTTATACCGTCCAAATAAAAATAAAACATACTTTATATATATATGTGTTTAATCGTATACATAATACAGTCGTATATTCAAAGGCTATTGTACTCGTAACTGGTCTCATTGTTTGAAGTGTTGCAATAAAAGGTTCGATGTATGGAGAATTTCTAATAGCCTCCATCATGTTTCCGAATAGACATGTAGAGGCCGAGTTAGATACCTACGGTTACAGAATTGACCCAAATATAGCCCTTAACGTGTATGGTACAAGTAAGAACCTTAGTAATCAATTTGTATAAAATATTAGTATAATAACGATTATTATATGTGATGTTTGTATTTATGATACGATTTTTAGAGAAAACAAGACCAATATAAAATCGAAGCACTCTCAAGGGGTAACATTAATAAAGGCAAATTTTGTATGTTTTCTGAGGCCTCGCTATGGTTTCTGTCCAGGACGGCTATCGTTGGAGTTTTTGTAAGAATAAAATAGCCTGGTGCCATCATCGGTTATCTTTCAATGATTTTATCTGTGTTAAAAATAAAACTAACATCATTATGGGACTCCCGGCAGGTGTGAAATATCCTAATTCATAGTTATTGATATATATATATTAGGTACTAGTTTTCGCTCACAGCGTGTACTACGTGGTCAGGTGCTAGGTATATAAGCCTTATATCCTTCCTTGGGGTTCGAACTTGCTTCATACTAAATTTGATCTTATTCCTTACAGTTTTTTTTATATTATAGATAGGCGGACGAGCATATGG
Organism: Nymphalis polychloros; assembly: GCA_905220585.2. Lineage (NCBI taxonomy): Eukaryota > Metazoa > Arthropoda > Insecta > Lepidoptera > Nymphalidae > Nymphalis > Nymphalis polychloros. The sequence continues at coordinate 3,048,580 of HG992246.1, read as the reverse complement.
GCCACTTGATGGTCAGTGATCACCAACGCCCATAGATAGTGGCATCGTACATTTCCTTAAAAAAAAACATCGCCAATGCACCACCAATCTTGGGAGCTAAGATTTTATGTCCCTTGTGCCTGTAATTACACTGGATCACTCACCCTTCAAACCGGAACACAACAATACCAAGTACTGCTGTTTACGGTAGAATATCTGATGAGTGGGTGGTACCTACCCAGACGAGCTTGCACAAAGCTCTACCCCGAGTAATACCACAGTAGTTTAGACGTGAAAACGAAACAGACAGACAGATTTACTTTCGCAATTATATTAGTATAGATAAGAGAGCATCAAGCTATTTGCCGTCATAAGAGTTGATCTAATCCGCTCCTAAAAGGCCCGATATCCGCGTCACTAGATGTTTAAATTTAAAAAACTGACCGTTTTTAAGTAATATATTATTTCTGTATGATTTTAATGCCACGGGTTCTTAGCCATTAAAGTTCATTAACATTTATGACGCCGTTAATTTGAAAACTATTTCATCTCATTTTGTGCAGAATTTTTTTAAGGATAAAAAGCGTTGAGCAATTCCACAGTGAAGTGGAATTGCTCAACGCTCTTTAACGGAGTAACAACCGACTTTTCAGCGGGTTTATCTCGTAGAAATTACATTCTGAATCGTTGAACTGTTATGATGGACTTACGTTTTGATTCAAATGCTCTTAGTTCTGAACAAAATATAAGAATTTATTAACTTCGAACATAATTTCATATGCATATATCAGTTCATGTCAATGAGTCTCACTCACTGTTACAATACAAAAAGACTTTTAGTATATATTTTAATTTTGAGTTTTAAATTTTAAATATAATAGCCAATCAAAGAAAAGCAAATTATCTTACTCTGATTGGTTACCTCGTCAGGTGTGATATTTTACTCGGTGATAGAGCTTTGTGCAAGCTCGTCTACGTGTACGTCTAAGGTACCACCCACTCACCAGATATTTGTTGTGTATTGTTGTGTTCCGGTTTGAAGAGTGAGTGAGCCAGTGTATTTACAGGCACAAGGGAAATAACATCTTAGTTCACAAGGTTGGTGGTGCATTGGCGATGTAAGCGATGGTTATCATTTCTTACAATGCCATTGTCTATGGGCGTTGGTGACCATCAGGTGGCCCATATGCTCGTCCGCCTACCTATACAATAAAATAAAAAAAATATATAAATACTTCTGATGCCTTAGACCGTTACCGAATACAGCTCACCGGAGTAGGATAATGTGAATTATGTATGGTTTTGTGGACGGCGGGACATTTACAGCGATATGTTTAAAGAAGGTCGTTCAAAAACGTTGATAGCTACTCTCCTTTGATATTCCGCTCTTAGAATTAATTGAGTATATTATAGTATAAATATAGATCGCGTTTGTAGCACTTAAAAAGAACTGTTTTATTATTATACTAGCTGTGCACGCGGCATCACCCGCGTATAATTAATAAAAATATAATAAATTATTTTATTACTGTAATAACACACACGCACATACACATACACACACACACACACACACACAAAGAAATACGTAATTAACGATTTGAAATTAATTTTCATAAGATACCGTAGGGTTTACCGATCTTATATATATATCATTTGCGCCATCACATGTTCTTTGTGTGTACCAATTTTCATCAAGATTGGTCAAGTCGTTCTTGAGTTACAGACAGACACACAGACAAAAATGAAAAAAATAGTATAAAGTGAATCACAGCATCATAAAACGATGATTTATCACAAAATTAGGTGAAAAAAATATATTTACAGACAGAGCCAATAGATCTATATAATAGTATAGATAAGTTTCATAAAATAGTTTGCAAACTAATAAACTGCCTCTTCAATGTAAATAAGGTGTAAAAAAATAGTTATTAATTTGACTTTTACGTAATTTATTCTATATTTTCCAACAAGATATTCTGCGTGGTGTAAAACACAGAGCTATAAAAACAGCAGTAAATCATATTTATATTTTATTTGCAGTTTTACACGATACCGTAACGCTTCATGCATAATTAATATTTATATTTTGACCTGGGAAGTTGTTAAGTTGGTTATGGTGCGTAAACTTTAAGTCATTTAGTTTATGAATTCTATAACCTGGACAGCTTTAAAATTATAAACAGCTGGCTGCTCCTCGCGGTTTCATTCTAGTTTGATATAATATTATACTAACTTTGACTGCCTCGTTGGTCTGGTGGTTAGATATAAGGGGATTTAATTCCCAGGTCGGGCAAATAAATAGTTATTGGGTTTTCTATCAGAAAATTCTCAGTAGCAGCCCGGAGTCTGGAAGTTGGAAGGGTGTACACTACCGTGCACCGGAAACCACGTTAAGCCATTGGTCCTGCGCCTGAACTCTTGTCGGTCATGTCAGATTGCCGTCCCTGACTAATAATCATGAAATTTTACATACACATTTTCAGTACTATTTACACACGGGCGGAAAATAGTATAGTCGATAACCTTGCTCAATATATGTGATTCGCATTTTTTAATGAATATGATTGAATTGAAAATATAACTCAAGTAGTTTTCAATCGCAATTTTATACGATTATATTAAATATAAAGCCAGTAAAGTATCATAATTCCTTTCAAAATTTGGAGGCTTTTAGAAGTGGTTAAGTATAGAATTAAAGGTCTTCTTACTATCTCGTTTCCATGAGTGCACTTACGTCCCTTCGAATCCGTATCAAGTCCTTACAGAACTTTTAACCGGTAGAAAGCCCTCATGACCCATTTTCCGAGCCTTTCTCCTCGAAGGGTACACATACTCCAGTATATGTGTTTCTATTATAATATGTATTTCCCTAATCCAAAATATAAGTACTAAAAGTTGTAGCATAGTTTGATATGAAATTAAATTTTATGATTATCTAAATAAGTATGTATTTACAAAACAAAAGTAGTATATGTAGTATATCAGTTATCTGGTTTCCATAGTAGGAGCTCTGCTTAGTTTGGGATCAGACGGCCTTGTGTAAATAATGTCCCGGGATATTATCATATTAATTTTTCAGCATTAAATCTGTTTGTCAGATCAGTAAGGACGATTATAAAATTACAATTCATTATTTATTGGAGTGCTTGGAGGTAAGACCGACTTGTATGCAGTGACTTCAAACGCATGATGCTCTATTATACCGTTATGTCCCTTTTTCACCACTTTCTGCTCCCTTGTGAGAAACATATTTATTTTATCTGCCGGGCGCCCCGTGACGGCCATAATTTTTAATAATGCAATAATGAAAGGCTGTGTATTTTATTATTTCGCTTTAACCAATAGTTAGAAACATTGTACTTTGTGTCACCATTTACATTTGGAAGCATATTAGGACGTCTCGGGCGAAACATTAAGGGTAAAATACAATGCCCTTATCTGTTCCTATTATTTTTAATTTAATCTGTTCTTTCTTTGTCAATCTATAGTTTCATAATGTACTTGTATACAATATTTGTTATCTATTTTCAATATAGTTTGAAAGAATGTAAATCCGGGCGCTTTCCGAACGACGACACACATGTAGAAAAACTTTTCAATATAAGAGACGTGTGTGACGATGTCATCACTTAAAAATTTATAGAAAAGTCTGCACCGTGTCGATCTTTTATAGATAAATCATAAAAGCAACATTTACGTTTAAGAAGTATTGTGCCATTTAAAATAAAAATTATAATTGACACTTTGCATAAGAGAGATCTTCATTCGACTTTATACTAAACTAACTCCCTTATGGTTCAAGGTATTTGTTTGTGGAACTTTCTCTAGAAGCAAGATTTCTTCACGTACTTCTTGTAAGAAATTAATAAAACATGATTATCTTATTTTTTCATGTCCGTAAATGGACTCTAAAACGGACTACCTGATGGTAAGTGGTCACCGTCTATTGGCACTGGCACCGTAAAAAATATTGACCATTCCTTATATCATCGCTGCACCACCAACCTTAGGAACTAAGTTGTTGTGTTCCTTGTGCCTGTGGTTACAAACACATACACACCATTCATTTAAAAAAAATTAAAATAAAAAAAAGCCATTCCAACTTGAACCTTATGTATTCAACTTGAACCTTAAGTATTGCAGTTTGGCGGTAGAATATTTGATGAGTGTGTGGTACCTACTCAGACGGGCTGGACCAAAGTCACTTAGTAATCTTGTCTATTTGTGTATGTTTCATTACTATACATTATTTACGTCATGTACCTTGTAAACCCATAATAGGGGTACCCATATATTTATATCACCTGGAAGAGATCGCTATCTTAGTGTTAATAACGCCTCTTTTGCGTCTTTCTTTTCTTTATTATATCTTTAACTTTCATAGATGTACACCATAGATTATTTTCAATTGGTATTTTGATCAATATTTTTGAGATTATGTCAAGTTTAAAAGAGTTTAACCCAAAACATTATATGCATATATCAGCACATTGACAGATACTATACGATACGAAAGACAGCTTAAAATGTGTATACCAATATAAAAAAGATATAAAAGTAATCGTGCGAAGTCGGAGTGGATAGCTAGTAGGTATATTGCATGCTACAATGATAGTGAAGAGACTGAGAGTGAGGTTTCAAGTATGCTAAGTAATCTAAGACATAGCGTGTCTGTATTGCAAAATGCCTTGAATATCGAGATTAGTTATGTAAGATACCTGTGTGAATCTGTATTGATACGTTTCTATGCAATCCTCGTACCGTACATAATTGCGTAATAACTCCATTTAAACTTTCGCGATGTATTTATTTATATTATCTGTATCATATAGTTATAGAGTGTAGTTTAAGATTCAACCTCGTTTATATATTACCCGGTAGGGCAAATGACTCTACTCCACCTGATGGTAAGTGGTAGAAGAGTCCAAACGCGACGACGGCTAGTACAGTCAGGAAGAATAATTTGCACTAGCCGACCCCGATTTGCAGGCCAGCAAGATGTCTCTTCACGCCTCGTTTGAAGGAACCCAGGTCAGAGGAGGGGAATACGTGTGCTAGTAAAATTTTTTTACTTAATTACACGTGCGCTGGTAATTTTTTTTTTTAAGGTGCGACAAAGAATATCTTTAGGCGGTGACATCGAGAGCCAGTACGACTTAGACAAGAACGACGTGAAGGAAAGGGGAAGTAGAAATGAGGGAGAATAATTCCTCAGAGCACTCGCCGTGATACAGTCGATATAATTAGCTCAGCGCCGGTATCCCCCCTGTTACATATTTTTTATTTAATTTTGACCTTTCGTTTTCATTAAATAATTAAGGTTTATATGCATTACCCTCTTTATACTTCAGCTCATTCAAAACTTCTATTACTTAGTTAATTAACTATCATACTATATATAGTATTTCTTTAATATAATTTATGACATGTTTTATGCTTTACTTTAACGCTCCTTAATGTAACGCTTTTTAATGTTTCTTAATACACGTTGTTTTTTATTGTTATGATTAAAAAATAAGTACTAGATTTGTATAATTTCATAATAATTTAGCCTATAATTGCGATGTACGTAGTTATATGTATATACATTGTAAATTCATGGCTTCTCTTAATTTAATAAAATAAAAAGATATTGTTTATTCCTGTTTTAAATGTGAGTGAGCAAAAGAGGCACGACATTTTCGCTACCTAACATTACATACACAAGAGGTAACGGCTAAAATTCCTTAAATTGCCTACTGTCTAATTGCTCTCTCGCGTGTCTTATTTCAGCCGGTCCTAATGGAGGACAGTAGCCAGGATGGCCTCGCACTGCCCTACGTATTAGCAAGCAATTCGGAGGGGGCGGAGATTAACTTTCGCCTCATGGACGACAAATGGAGCACATTGGAGGACAGCAGGGAGGACCGTGGATTTGTTATTTCGACACGATATTTGCAGCCGATCTGTGTCGGCAATTGCAGTACTTTTAGCGGGTAAGAATCCCACATAATCCGGTCCACCGAGGCCGAGGGTCTGGCTACATTTCTGAAGATACAATTGCGTGATTGCGGGCTTGTTTACTAGACTGTCGTCGCTCTTGATCGCAAAATAAACCGTTTATATGTACTCACTAGCTAACCGTCCCAGCTTGGCACGGGTAGTTAAGAAGTAAAGTATATATTTTAGATAGGATTTGCGTTAAATCCGTTCTTAGTGAGCATCTACGTCGGGGAAGGAGTAATTGTGACAAACTTTAAGTCAATCGGTCGGATAGTTTAAATATCGTGATGAGTGTAATGTCGCTTATATATATAGAATGTGACTTATAAGAATAAAAGGTTCTTACCTAAGTACGTTATGATGTGCCAGTGTACTGAGCGAGCGGTGCGGTGATGGAGGTAGCACTGGCGGCATTGCAGCCGATTTGCCAGGACCTTGTAGTACTCTTATACCCATACGGACTGTGTTGCGTCTTGATACTTTCTCGTCAGCTCGTTCCGCTATTGAAATAAAAGTTTTTCGTGTAATATTAAGTATGAAATAATAACCCATTATAAGTCTCGTGAACGAGTTTCAGTTAGCAAAAATTATAAAATAAAACTCAAGTATAAAGTTCCGAATGTTGTAACGTTTGGAGAAAAATATATTAAATGTGTCATTGCATAAATTTTCATATCAGAGTAACTACTCGATTATATAAAAAAGGTTTATATAGAAAACATATATACTACTAATGACAGGCCTCATATCCGTACGTAGGTAATTCGAAAGAAACCTAATTTTAAGTTTCTATCGCCAACATAGTCTCAATAATTAACAAACTAAACTGACAACGGGTCATTGGGTGGTCCGCAAATATAAGAGATCGTCCTAAAGTGACGACATACGCAAAATTAGAGCCGAAGATCGGACTCAGTTGCGTGCCCTAGGCCAACGACCAGTACTGGCCGAATTCGAGGTAATCACGATGGAACTCAATGATCATAAACTACTTTTTTTTATAGTTATTTGCGTTTACTCGTTTTATATTTATTTTACGAACTAATATTGCGATAATCTCTAAATATTATAGAACAAAGTTCTGCACCCCGTCGATGTGTCTTTCTATCTAAACGATTTAACTCAAAAACTAACAACCGGATTTTCGTAGGGTATTCACCAATAGACAGATTGATTCACGATAAATGTTTATTACGATTTTCTGTAAATTGAAATGTGACGACGATAACAATCTTCTGTTTTTCTTTAACAAAAGATATTGAAAAAAAATGTTGACTAAGCGTCGATGGCGTACGCCGCGAAAATCAATAGGAGAATATATACGATATAAATCGGGACTTATAAAGTTTTAATAGTTTTTTCAATGTGATACTTATTTAATTAACATAATCTATATCTGTATAGTGTTTGAAATATGGTCGGGTAACGTGTTTTATACGGAAGTGTTATTTCGTGTTATATTTACGTTGAAACAAAACATATAACTCCAATATTATTTATAAAATGCACGCACGTGCCAAGAGAAAGATGGATGACTCATGTTTCTTACATTTGACGCTTTTTACGACTTAAGACTTAAGTGCGTTTGAGGGAAGGCTTAGCTATGGGAAATAATCTTCAGTATACAATGTCGAGTGTGTCGACTTTAGTATGAGTTATGATACTAAAATTTAATCACTTATATAATTTTACGATATGAATTATTCTTAACTTTGTCTACGGCAGTTTGTGGTGCATATTCTTCAAAATTCATTTTAACGTACATAAGGCCTATTTGAATTAAATATATTATAAAATATTTAAATTAATTATTAGGTACAAGCGGTTTAGTTTTGGCAATCACAGACGCCTGCGTGTGATTTGAATTGCGAAATGTACCTTTATTTTTTAATGTAAGCCATATTACTATGTTATAGTTATATGAGAAAATACCCGAAATAATGTTATAAAACAATTTGGTTGATTTATCTGCGCATATTTTAAAAGTGCGGTAAAAATGACATCTAAATGTCACAGGCTATTAAAAATATTGTGAGAGTGTAATTAATAATTCAATGCATGGTATGTTTAATTTGCTACAGATAAAAAATGAAAATTGTATGTGTGTAAAATTTGAAAACAAAATATTTTAAAAGGTGTGGTAAAGTAATTAATATATTGTTTTTATTTGTGGGGGAAAATAAGAATACAAAATAATGCTTGCAAATTATCTATGTATTACTAGTTATCCTTAGGAAAAACATTATGAATAGATAGATAAAGTATTTCCTTAAGGACAGAGTTCATTAAACTGTCAAGGAACTTTGTTACAAAGGGTCTATTATTAGAGATGATCAAAGTAAAATGTTTTAAGTAAGTATACACGGAATACGGGTAGAGAAGCAAGACGGTTTCCAAAGTAATTTAGTTAATTGTAAGTAAATATATAACTATATAAGAAAAAAAAATAATGCCGTTTGATATATTCTTTCTACGAAGTGCTTGCTATACACTGCTTATAAAAATTAGTTAATTGTAACTACAGTACAGTACAGTAACAGCCTGTGAATGTCCCACTGCTGGGCTAAGGCCTCTTCTCCTCTTTTGAGGAGAAGGTTTGGAGCTCATTCCACCACGCTGCTCCAAAACGGGTTGGTGAATATATAATATATATATATATCGGGTAATACACATGTGACAGAATTTCAGTGAAATTTAACACATGCAGGTTTCCTCGCGATGTTTTCCTTCACCGTCAAGCACGAGATGAATTATAATCACAAATTAAGCACATGAAATTCAGTGGTGCTCGTCTGGTTTTTGAACCCACGATCATCGGTTAAGATCCACGCATTCTTACCACTGGGCCATCTCGGCTTTTTTCTAACTACACTAAAAATTACAAAATCTTTTCTTACAAATGAATAATAATGAGTTTTTTATTAAAATGTTATATATCTTATTCCAAGAATATATTATGAAGTATATGTTATAATGTTATTCGTAAGTAATTAATAATAATTTGATACAGTTATTAATAAATGAGGTTGTCCATATCACACAGGAATGAAAAAATACATTAGACAAATAACTAAAAGATAGAGATGTAAATGCATTCCAAATTGCCATTATTGAAAATGATTTAATTGGGGTAAAAGTAGATTTGTTCCTTTCGTTCAGTCCGGAGTAATTTAAGTTAATAACTTACCGATATACGCTCGTACGTCGTAAGACGTCCCAATAGGCGCTCCGTGATATTGTTTCGCCGGGACGAGCTGAACACTCGGCGGCGCCAGCGGAGTCAACTCTAAATGGAACGGAAACGCATTTGCCCCCAGCCTTTTGATAAGTGCATCCTAGAACAAAAATTAAATTTAAGTTTGTTTTATGTGGCATTATGCATATATGTAGTCAAAATTATAAGTGCATTCATGACATTATTATAATATTATTATTTACTAATTCTTTTGGTTTGATTCTAGTTATTATTCAATGCTATTTACTCTATTTATTATATTTTGTTAATTCCTTAATTACAATTTAATTTATGACGTACTGTAATTTTGCCATTGAGTTGAGAAATAAAAAATTGACATAATTATTGTTATAATGTAATATAATCTGTAAAATATTTATTATTATTGAAGTACATGGATCGCTATAGTTAGTGTAGAGATCGACTTAGTATAGCGAGCGCCTTAAGAAGCCATTAAACATCTCTGATTGCTATAGTTCTTTATTCCATATGAAATATGTGCTGTTTATTTAATTATATGCTTAAATTAGACATATAGTAACTTAGCGGAACCCGGGTTTGAACCAGCGATATATGGCCAAATTCAGGCGCCTAGCTTCTGGGAAATCCCGGATCGGCTTTGAGTATATTCTTGGTAAACATTAATAATAATACTATAATAATATCCTGGGACATTATTCACACAAGGCCCTGTGATCCCAAGCTAAACAGAGCTTGTACTATGGAAATCAGACAACTGATATACTTAGATATACTACTTTTTTTTTGTACATACATACTTTATATAAGTATGTACGATAATTATACCCAGACTCAGGACAAACAGACATGTTCATGCACACAAAGGTCTGTCCTGGGTGGGAATCGAAGCCACGACCTGCGGCGTGAAAGGCCGCCAACCGGTTGGTCATTAAATAGGTGTACGAAAATGTAAAGTTTACACTGAAAACAGTAATGAAAAATCCATCGCAGTCGTAAATTCACTAACGAAATAGTGAAAAAAATACGTTGAGCTGTGTTGTTGTACGATGTTTTTACGCAGAACGTAGTATTTTTAGAAAAAAAAAAAAATCCTCATAGCGTTTTGTCGGCGTATTTTTTTTATCTGTTGCGTTCTTTCATGTTGTGAAGCTGCTGTTTTATTTCATACATGGCTGCGTTTTGCCTATTTTTGGTTTTATAGGAAAATAAGACAGACAAAGGGACTCTAGGTATTTAGAAAATAAGTTGTAAATACAGTCCTACCAGATTTATTGGTTTGCTTGCATTATTGGTTGCGCTTTTGCGGTGGTAGGTAATATTTCTTACAGTGCTGTTGTCTGTGAGCAGTGGTGCTTTTTTATAAAATAGATAGATATATGATCGAATGAACCTGATGGTAAATGGTCACCAATGCCCATAGACATTGGCCCTGAAAGAAATATTACTACTCCTTTCGTCACCAATACGTCTCCAACCTTGGGAACCAAGATATGTTCTTTGTAGCTCACTCACCCTTCAAACCAGAACGCAACAATAAAGAGTATTTCTGTTTGGCAGTAGAATATCTGATGATGAAAAGAAAAAATATTTATGGGGTTTGTGTTATAATTTCTGGACAAATCGATTTAGCTAAATCCATAATGCTGAATCAAATTGTTCTTCTAAAAAACTGGTTGCTAGTAAAAAATATTTGCGTTACCTGTAGCGCTGTGTTCGGTTCCTTTTCAAGGTTGCAATGCAGCGGCCATATCTGCGCGAGACTCATGATTGCCTCGTTACAGAACTTGAGGCCCATCACTTCTTCATCTTCGCGACCATATCTGGTTAACAGAACAATTTGATTAAAATAATGTGAGATGTAAATACATTACTGTAAATATAATAAAAAATATATTCAACTATAATTTGGAATGCAAATACGATTGGTATTCCATTGGAATGATAACAATCGTAGCATTAACAAAAACATGGTATCCAAAATATGTATTCCAACTTCGAGCGATTTTCAGTTTATATATCCTCAAAAGGCAATACTAGGAATAGCACAATCAATGACTAAAGAATCAAAATGTGAAAAATTCAAACTTTTTTTAAATTCACATTTGTAAGTGTTGCACGTATTCCGAGAGCGAATGTAGGTATCTTTAAAATAATATATAAAAATGTAGGTATCTTTAAAATAAATGCGGTAACAATTTGAATGGACTTTAGTCCTATACAATTCTGAGTATTATATATTGTATATATTTAATTTTTTAATCATTACTCTTTTCATGTTCTCAGAATTTAATAATATATGTTTCTTTTATTATTAAATTCTGATAAATTGGAAAAGAATCATTTTTCGATAAAACGACGAACAATTTTTCGAGGAATTTCCTAAATTCGACCCTAATTCATTGCAAATAAAAATCAGAATTCAAAAAAGTACAATGTAACTTTTTATTATTTTTCTTTTATACATTAATTTTTGAAAACTATTAAAGAGTTACTTGAAAAATATTAAAGAGGAAAATTTATATTTAGCTTTGTTGAACCTGGTCGATAGGACATTAAAACAATGTAAGGTAATGTTATAAAACGAGTTAATTTAAATTTGCCCACAGACTATTATTTGTTTGTATTGTATTGTTTGTAATTGGTTGTATGACCGTTTTTCTTTAATTTAGATAGGCGGACGGTCAGATGGACCATCTTATGGTAAGTGGTCACCACTGCCCCTAGACATAGGTGCCGTAAGAAAAATTCGGTCGGTAGAATATATGAGTGGTTACCAGTGGTACCCAGACAGGCTTACACGAAGCCCTACCGCCAAGTAGCTTACAATAGATTTTTACACGAGGTAGTTATTTTTTAGAATTATAATTACAAGCCTTTTATTTGACTCAGTAAACACATCTACACAATATAAAATAGGTTCGAAATTAAAATAATTTTCGTAGAAAAAATAATGATATACAACATTCATGAAACTTGGCCGCTTTCCTTTATGTCAAGGGCGTTTCAAATCTTAGTTCTGGCAATCGTTCAATTTACTTAAAGAGCCTTAGGGCGCCTCTTAACTGGATATGCAAGACGATATTGCATTTTTATTCTGAAATTTATTCTGATTTCCAACAGACAATCACATTCCTAAAATATCTTACTAAGATATGGTCTCATATGTAGTGTAATGAATAGTTCACAGTTTAATTAAATACTATATTGTAGGATTTAAGATGTTAATACTCTTAGTAGTTTTAGTTACACTGATATACTGCCCTTTCATTTATAAATGTTTTGTCCAATACGCATTTTTGGTGCTTAAATTCGTGGCCTAAGTTACGAACGTTTGAAATGGTGGCGAGAAGGCTAGCAGCATTTTCCTTTGTATCAGTTTGTATTGACATTAATCGCGGTTTGCATGGAATTAAAACAGAGCCATGTAGTGAAAATAATCGCGTAATAAAAAAGTCGTACTAGCCACACCGGTCTCATCGTCACGGTTAATACTAGTAAAATAATAAACTTGCAAATTCATTCGCATACACACAAGGATTTTTTACATCGAAAGCTTTGAATAAGGGCCCACATATTTTATATAAAAATAATACACAAGAAAGATAGTGATATCGAAGCTTTAGCAAAACTACAAATTTATTTGAGACTATTTCCAACAGAGCTTCCGTTTGATGATTATTCTTTCAATGAAACGTATGTAAGACGTCTTTTTGTCTACATACATTTTCTTACAAAGGAAAAGATAATTAGTGTAGGAATTATTTATACGATAGAAATGTTTGAATTATTATAGTCTTTTCAGTGACATAGCATAGGTCACTAGCAGCCGGTGCAAATGACAAATTTTTCTTTTATTTTTTTTCAACTTATCGCCGTCCTTTACTAGACGAAAGCTTAAAATTTATATATATTTTTTATTTTATTATTTGCCATCCCAAATTTGCCGCCCTTTTATTTCTGCAATTGATTAACTCTAACCTGAAAAGTTAAAATTACATTTGTTGACATATGAAAAATATATATTACTAGCTAGTATGCCCCGCGGCTTCACCCGCGTATAATTAATAAAAATATCATAAATTATTTTATTACTATAATAACACACACGCACACACACATATATATGGCTACTGGTAAAGAAATAAGTAATTAATTATTTGCGCCATCACATGTTCTTTGTGTGTACCAATTTTCATCAAGATTGGTCAAGCCGTTCTTGAGTTATAAGAAGACATACAGACAGACAAAAATGTATAATATGAATCACTGCATCATAAAACGATTATTTATCACAAAATTATGTGAAAAAAAATATTACAGACAGAGCCAATAGATTTATTTATAGTAGTATAGATTACGTCCGTACCGAGCCATGGGATTTTAAGCACTACAGCCTTATCACTCCAAGCAGCTATTGATAATCTCTCGAAAAACCCACAACAGTTTCATTAATTTATTTAATCTTTATTGCAAACAATTTACAAACAAAATATAAAAGAGCAGGTAGACCATAATGTATGCGAAGGCGGCCTTATCGCTTAAAGTGACCTCTCCAATCAAGTTATTATATATTAAATACTTTAATTGACCCAACCGGGATTTAAACCAAGAACCTCGGAATTGCGAACTTATAGGCTAACTAGAAGGCCAACGAGGCAAGCAGGGACGTATAAATATTGATACAAATCAACTAACACTAATAAGCATTGCATTTCCAACGATTATCATGACTGTAATATTCAAATACCGAGTATTTTAATTCGCGTCATTGATTTCATTGCATGTATACAGTATTATATAATGTAATACAATGTCAACAATATGGTTGATATGTACATTCGATATTTAAGCTGCAAATATTCAAATAAATTATCATATTCAGTGCTTAATAATGCTAATATTCTATCATATCAAAATTTATTGATTGTAGCCCGTGTTAATGCTAGGTCGCCGTTTTGGTAATAATAATTTACTAATTTAGGAAAACATAAAATATATTATAATTTACTTGGTGGCTTTGTGCAAGCTCGTCTGGGTAGGTATCGCCCACTCATCAGATATTCTACCGCAAAACAGCAGTACTTGCTATTGTTGTGTTCCGGTTTGAACGGTGAGTGAGACAGTGTAATTACAGGCATAAGGGTCATAGCATCTTAGTTCCCAAGGTTGGTGGCGCATTGGCGATGTAGGCGATGGTAACATCTCTTACAATGCCAATGTCTATGTGTGTTAGTGACCACTTACCATCAGGTGGCCCATATGATCGTCCGCCTTCCAATGCATTAAAAAAAAAAATATATGTATTATTACTCATATTATTGTGATTTAGTAAAAATGTCTTTGAGAACAAGTAACAATATTAACATTTTTATAGTTACTAGAGGCGATGAATTTGAAACTTAAGAATACTATCGAGTGCTATCAGGGCAGAGTCAAATAAAACGTAAGATTATTATCCAAAATAATAAAAAATTATAAAATCTAAACAAATTTTAACCATGTACAATGAATATGACACGTTTTTATATATTAATTGAGTTTTCGTCTCGATTATATATCAAAACAGATATAGTATATATGTACGTTGACTGCCTCGTTGGTCTAGTGGCTAAATACAAGGCCGCAGACCCGGTGGTCCTGGGTTCAATTCCCAGGTCGGGCCAATAAATAGTTATTGGGTTTTTCTGTCAGAAAATACTCAGTAGCAGCCCGGAGTCTGGAAGTTGGAAGTGTGTACACTCCCGTGCCTCGGAAAGCACGTTAAGCCGTTGGTCCTGCGCCTGAACTCTTTCCGGTCGTGTCGGATTGCCGTCCCATCGGATTATGAGAGCTAAGGAAAAGAGAGTGCACCTGTGTTTGTGCACTATAATATGTCCTGCGCAGTTGGCTAATCTCTCTTGAGATTGGCCGCCGTGGCCGAAATCGGTCTGGAGGACCTTATGTGTACGTTGGGTACGTAGGCTTATTTAGAGCAACTAGATAAATCAAAATAATAATGAATTTTCAACATGACAAATTTATCTTCTAAGTTTAGCTCAATTAATTACTTGTGATTTGTCAGTGTAAGCCGCAGCTCGCTGCCGGAGTCAATTTGTTAGATGCAATAATGTGACGCCTACCTTGTTATTGAAATATCTGAATAATCCGTTAATAAACTAAGTTTATCAGATTTCAATATAAATTATAATTAAATGATTAATTTTATGAAATGTTAATGTTATGTTTTAGATACATTTTCATCTTATTTCATTTAGTTAACGGGGTAATCTTTTAAAACTTTCTATAGCTCGTGTAAGAGCCAAAATCTTCATTCTTTTGTTACATCCGCTAGGCGAAAATGTGATTTGTATTTTATTATTTACTAAGTTTTTTTTATTTTATTTACGTACAGATAATAAATAAAGTTTTAAACAACTTTAGATTCAGACGATTTATTTTGGCTCACCAGTGAACTGAATAGATAGGATTTGCTTAACGTTTACGACAAGCTTGCGTGACGCCAATATTCCGTAACAAAGCTTTTTCTAGTAGGTTGATTCTTCGATATACTTTTTATAATTATTTCGGTTTTGATAACTCGCAATTAGCTATATTAACATAAAAGAGGCAGTTATTTTGAAATTACAGACAGACTGCCCGTCCCGACTTCGTACAAGTATTGCTATTTTCCAAACACAAGTTATTTTGGAATAAGATTTTTCAGATTTACTATATATGTACCTATACTCTGTCCATTTTATTAATAGTTTTTTTACAGCTCACGCCCATGAAGTTTCGTATTGATTAACTTAAAATTTCATACAAATAATATTGTACTTCATGGACGGGTACCGCCCCCTTAGTGATGAGCCACACATAACGATTACTACGATTGTACCACAGATTACAAATAATCGGTATAAATAATTGTAAATAAGGTGTAATATTTTATTTAATAGGACATCACTATAACTTTTCAGTCGTCGAGCTGTCAAAAAACTATTAATAAAATGGACAAAGTATAAGTCCTTCAAAGCAGAGGTGTTAGTTTTTATTTAAATCAAAGCATTAATGTGAGCGTTGCATCTAAGGAAATATTGAACATTGAGAAATATTTGTTAATTGTCTGAAGCGACGTGCGCTTACAAACCCGTTTTATTATGTTACCCGATATTTTATTTGCTAATGGGAATAAACTAAGAGATATTCTTTTTTAATTGAAACAACGAAATGATTTTCACTAACGACTATCGTTTATTATATAAACAGTGTAGATTTCATGCGAAAATAAAGTCGATCTTCATTTTAATTCTGTGTATGTTTTACGAAGGCTGACGAGTAAATGGCCTAATAGCCTTCCAAATACCTAAGGATATTCCTTATACCGTCAATACTTACCAGGTCAGTCTGCGTATTTTAAATAAATACAAATCTATGATATGTGATTTGATATTATAAGTGAATAACCATACCTAAAAGTTAATGTGACTTGTCCAAATAACTTCTTGTTTTCCAAGCAATCTGAATCCACGTGCAGCACCCCCTGGATCTTGTCGATGCTGCCATTTTCTACGATCAAGTCTCTCGAGTCCAGGTACAAGGTCAACTTGTTGTTCGGCGATGATTTCTTGAAAACGCTGCAGAAAAAATACATATTTAGTAAAACTAAATCAACATAAATAATTATATAAAATACGTGATCTAAGATACTTTATGTATAATTTAAATTTGCCCATTAAGGCATTTAAATCTTAAGTTTATTACAAAATATTTCATATATGTATCTAGATGATTAAACATACCATGGAGTTAGTATTTTGTTAAGTTTTCTCTAGAAAATACAAATTTAAGAGTTAATTAAGGCACATATCTTATTTATATATCTTATTTAGTTGGATAAGAGCAATTGTGTTCACATTGCGAATCGGTGACAGATTTGTATTAATATTACCTTAATTAGGCCTTGGTTAATTTTTCAATGATTATTCGTTTACAAATAATATGTGAAAAGTATTAAAATTACCGTTTAATTCCTAGTTACTAGGTTTATAACAACGTTTACACACACAAATATGTTCCAAATATATTGCTCACACCAAAAAATATTCCCATAAAAAAGTTATTTTATCTACTCAAGGGATAACAAGTTTATGACGCCTGTATCAACATTACGTATCACACTATTTCTGGAATATTACACGAACGTATCAGCGAAAATTTTGATACTTTTATTTTGGAAAATCGTTGACTACGAACCAATTTCAAATAGTCAGATTAACAGCTTAAGATGACGTGTCTACATCGTACGTATATATGTATTTAATATTGTATTGTTTAAAATATATACTTATAGCTGTATTGGTATGCAACATTACTAGAAACTAATTTCACCTTGATTACTATTTTGGCTTTAAGAGTAAAACAAAATTTAATTAAATAATTTAATATACAATCTGATAGGTCACCTAATAAATAAATAAATCATGGCATATTTATTGCTCTTACACTTTTACAACAGAAACGCCATATATAAAACAGATAATACTGTCAATATCTAACAATGTTTTATTGGAATGATAAAAAAAATGGTGGCTGTCCTTGTGGCGAGCCTTGAATACCAAGGTAGGTAATGTTTGCTATTTATTTGAACAACATTGCAGAAAATAAACGAAAGATGTATCATTAAATATTGACGTCATTTTTTTACAAGCTCCTTACGAAAGTAGTGAAAATATATAATCTAGAAGTAGTAAACATAAGTCCATTAAACAAAGAAGTTCAGTTCACTTCAACTTCTTTGTTCACAAATTACTTTAAGCTCACTACAAAGTAACCTGCGCATGTAGAATATCAGGCATATAAAGAACATATTGTCCTTTTTTCGTCTCGTTATTTTAAACTGTCCGTCTAAAATTCATGACAGTGAGTTAGGACACGAAAGTGCAATGCAAACAAACTTATTTACAGTTTTTAATATTAGTAATCGTTCTGCCTCGTTGGTCTCGGTGGTCCTGGGTTCAGTTCCCAGGTCGGGCCAATAAATAGTTATTGGGTTTTCTGTAAGAAAATTCTCAGTAGCAGCCCGGAGTCTGGAAGTTGGAAGTGTGTACACACTCCCGTATCTCGGAAAGCACGTAAGGCCGTTGGTCCTGCGCCTGAACTCTTTCCGGTCGTGTCGGATTGCTGTCCCATCGGATTATGAGAGCTAGAGAATTGTGAGTGCACTGCACTGTGTTTGCACACACAGAGCCAACTGCGCAGTACATATTATAGTGTACAAGACAATATAATATGTACTGCGCAGTTGGCTAATCTTTCTTGAGATTGGCCGCCGTGGCCGAAATCGGTCTGGAGGACCTTATATTTAATGAAAAGAATTATATGTGTGAGATTATTAATTAAAGTTTTGCCAGTATAAGATTTATCTGTTACAGCGTTATCATAATTCCGTTGCTTTCTCGTTCATATTGCATCACATACTTTCACACTATAATAATTATTTCAGTGTAATTACAGGCACAAGGGACATAACATCTTAATTCCCAAGGTTGGTGGCGCATTGGCAATGTAAGCGATAGTTAACATTTCTGACAAAGCCATTGTCTATGGGCGTTGGTGACCACTTATCATCAGGTGGCCCATATGTTCGTCCGCCTTCCTATACAATAAATAATAATAATAATAATAATAATCGGACATCAGCAAGCTACAACAAATTTCATCAACATAGCTGAATCAGCTACAATAAGTGAGGTAACGAATTCCAACATAAATATGGCAATACGTGACAGATTCCCCGAATAACGTTGCATCCACATGCAATTATAGTTAGAGTAGATTAATTGCTACTTTCTTTGTTTATTAGTGAGCAATAAAAAATTAAATTAGCAATTAAGTAAAAGAGGTGGCGGGCGCTTCTAAACGAAAGGCTACATCCTACTATAAGTTTATAAATAAATATTTTGTTCTTACCGCTGAGAGTTCAGCGCGTTGTCCGAAGTCATTTCGGAACTCCTGTGACGCTCTGGAACAATTAAAACAAAATATATAATCGAAGTAAAAAATCTCATAAATAATAGTATGAATGAATCAAGTACTCAACGAACGCCTTTATATTTTTCTAATATTATATCAGTTATACTAAAGTAAATTAATTATTAATATTATGTTGTAAATATCCTACTTTTGGACAAAGCTTTTCCTATTCTTTTACGCTGATAAAATGTCAGTTGGTGGGTACACACTACACATGTAGCAAAATTTCATCTAACACATGCATATTTCATTAAAATGTTTATCTAAATAGCCGAGCACGATATTAATTATAAACACAAATTATTTAATAACGTCCTCCAGACCGATTTCGGCCACGGCGGCCAATCACAAGAGAGATTAGCCAACTGCGCAGGAGATATTATAGTGCGCAAGTGTATGCGCAAACACAGGTGCACTCACTATTCCCTAGCTCTCATAATCCGATGGGACGGCAATCCGACACGACCGGAAAGAGTTCAGGCCCAGGACCAACGGCTTTACGTGCTTTCCGAGGCACGGGAGTGTACACACTTCCAACTTCCAGACTCCGGGCTGCTATTGAGAATTTTCTGACAGAAAAACCCAATAACTACTTATTGGCCCGACCTGGGAATTGAACCCAGGACCACCGGGTCTGCGGCCTTATATCTAGCCACTAGACCAACGAGGCAGTCACAAATTATTTATAATAGTATGAAATATCAGTGAAGTGCTTGCTCAGATTTCGACCCTCGATCTTCAGTTAAGATTCACTTACTCTAACAACAGGTCACAATAAAAGTTTATTTTAAATAACAATGGTTAGTATTTATGTATAGCACTGTAAGTGTACATGACAAAGACATACATTTATATTTAAACAGGTAAGCAGCAAATGGGTCACCTGATGACCAGCGGTTACCATCGCCTATAGACATCAACAACAAAGTTCTAGCGCCAAATAAGATAGTTATTATTTATTATGATAACAAATGTATTAAAATTTAATAAGTTAACATCATAGGTACACATCATTCATATTTCCAATAAAACCAATTCACAGCTTTACGTGGAATCATAACGCACGGGTGCTTCACTGCACACAATTTATTTAGCAGTATACATAAGACCTGTCTCGTTTATCGTTGAATGATCACAATGTCGTGTATTACTGTTAGTGATTGTTCCCACTATTGTCGCTCTCTTAATTCAACAACTGAGCCTTATATCTAGTTCATCTATTCGTCAGCGCTAGGATTTCAAGAACTTTTGAAAGTGCGTTATGGGTAACTTTCTATATACCTTTCTATGTATGTATGAACATCCTGTAGTTATATATATCACATTATGTTCGTAGTACATATGTAGTTACAGTAGAAGAATATCCCGCAGCTTCAAATTTTATTACATTATTTTTTTTATTACATCGACAAGTCAATTCGAGCTTTATATAAAGTCATGTCAAAGGTACGTGTATATATTACGAAATACCCGTTCCAGGGTTCTCATAGAAATTGACTTATTAATTCATAAGTGGCTTTCATTATTTATGAACATTTTAAATAGTTCCAATAAATAATTTCCACACATCTAACAAAATTAATTGAATAACAAATAAATAACGGAATAAACATTATATTTTTTATATACTGATGATCAGTATTCATCCGCGAAACAGAGACTTTTTTGGCCAAAATCGTGCAACGTGGCAGTCGGCAAAGGTTCAAACAAGAAACACTTCATCAGCACACGTCAAAACACATATAGCTGCACAAACACGCAAAACAAATAAAAAAATTTAATTCACAAACATTTAATTAATAAAGGTTTTTATACAGAAAGCGTTTTTCATACATTTAAATATATTTGTTTCTCAATGTTCGCTAAGAGTCTATGATTGAGTTAGAAAAGTTTATTCGTTAATGAACTATTTATGGACACTGAAATAGAATGAACTACATTTTTAATTTGACATTAAATCAATAGCACGGTTTTTATTCCGGTTGTAGCGTATATTTACTACCCGTTTCGTCTGAGGCTACGCTCGCATGTTAGGGGAACGGTTAACAAGAAACTTATGTCTTTGGGGTTCTTTTTTTTATAGAATATGTAGGCGGACGAGCATAATATGGGCCACTTGACGGTTAGTGGTCACCGCTGTTATACGATGTATTGTTTAAATGAAAGCAATAAGACATCGTAATGTGTAAAAATGTCTTTGGGTGCAAGTAAGATTTTTGACGCGAAGTTAGTGAATCGTATAATTAATTTACTTGGATCGCGTGATAGTTCGCTAACAATATCCGTCACAGTATAATTGATTTTTATCACGCTGTAACCAAATACATTTGTGATTTAGATATAACACAATGAGACTCCTTCAAAATCGACATTTCATAAGTAGCAATTGATTATCATGAAATTAAGTCCACTCACATTTCCTATCGATCGTCTCTTTCTTTTTAAACTTTACATGAAATCAAAATATTAAGATGTACTTATTGCATTCAAGGAATCCATATAAGTACTTATTTATCAAGAGCTACAAGACTAAATTAAATGTAAATACCACTTTCGGAATAAATTATAATTATCGTAATGTTAAGATGACGCAGGAATAGAAATTATAATAATTTTAGGGATTTATAAAGCTATTTATAGAGCGTCTAGACTGAGCTTTTGTCGGCTTTGTTTTTAGCACCTTTTTACGGCGAAACATAAGAATATTATCTGATTTATTTTAACTCTGCCAAACAAACACCTTTCATAAATAAATATAATAATTAATGTTTAATTTACATGTAAGATGTCTTAAATAAAAATAAAAATGTCTTATAAATATGAAGCAGGCAGGAAAAACGTT
Organism: Nymphalis polychloros; assembly: GCA_905220585.2. Classification (NCBI taxonomy): domain Eukaryota; kingdom Metazoa; phylum Arthropoda; class Insecta; order Lepidoptera; family Nymphalidae; genus Nymphalis; species Nymphalis polychloros. The sequence continues at coordinate 3,026,543 of HG992246.1, read as the reverse complement.
GAACAGGTTTACGTGAAATTAAAATTTGTAAAATGCCAGTAAAATTTTAGGAGGATTTAAAAGTCCCCGAATATGAATTTGACGCTTATGCTTTATAGAGTACTTATTTCATTATCAACAGTTCACATTAGTCCGTGTGTATTTGCAAGGTTCGCTAAATGAGAATCGATTGAATAATCCGATTAAAACCTTTTTTGTATTAATTATGTTTTTTTTTCGATTTTAAATCAAATTACTTTCAGTGACGAAGTCAAAGATATTTATTGTGAACATAAGGATACAATTCATTCCTTTTATACATAACATTGGCAGATAAAATATTCTGCCAATGTTATGTATAAAATAACGCCTTAATAGCGTAGATACACGCTAAAAAAAGAAAGAAAAAAATAATAATACAATATGGTAACAATTAATATATTTTTCAAACCACTGATGTCATGCCTTAGGGGGTGGACCGTTGTCTACGTTGTGGCTTATAATTATATTATATGAGAACGAGACGTGCTAGCGAAATAAAAAAGTCGACATATTTATTGTCAGCCATTTTTATTAACACGTGCGAACTAAGTAACAGCAAAACATTGCGGTGCACCGTACACGACACCGTGCTGCGGCACGACGCCTCACCGTCTCCGGCACCAGCGCCGTGCCGTTACACGGTGGACGATGGCGCAACATAAACATGGGTCCGCGCCCTTCCAAAGGCGTACAATATTAAATATAAATTATAAATATACAACGAAGATCTGATAACAAAAATGATTAACTAGTAATACGTTATTGCATGAATAAGTCAGAACACTATCAAACAAATCGTCAGCTAGAAAAACGACATTCAAGTTCATGCTCAGGGTTTCGTCCACGAATTCCTTGACGAAATTATAACATTAATCAACCAGTAAGTCTTGAACTTTTCGTTTAAAAGTATCCATTTCCGATGTAGTTCGAATGTGCCTGACAGTTTATTACAAACTAGCGCTTTACCCACGACTACGCACGCCTCATAATTCAGATTGATTCATTAAATACTAATTATCATAGATCTTTAAATTGTTTTAATTTAGTTGTTAAGTAAAAGTGTTGAATTTCCATACAGCAATGAATAAGGGATGTAGTGATGAAATGAGAAACCAATGTTTGCAATCACAATATGTTTAATTGCTTAGAAATTACACGATCACTAACAGATGTACAGAATATTATAATAAATATTATATAAGCTCGAACCTACTTTGTCCGGGTTGGTTAAAGGAAGATTGTTGATTCATGATTGTAATTTTCGTGGGGGTCTCTAACTTTTTTGAAAATGCAACAAAGTCTATTTTACTCGATGATGATTAAATTTTCTATGGGTGAAAGAATTTTTTAAATCGGGTCACTAGTTTCTGAATTTATCCATTACAAACAAACATACAAAAAAACAATTCTTATCTCTTTATAATATTAGTATAAACTAGCGCGGTAAATTCGCTTGTAAATTTTTATGTATTGGATACATCGATTGTTTTCATTCGTGTTGTTATATGCTCTAAACTAATCATCCTTAATTATTATAAAAGAGAAAGTGAGTGTGTTGGCTTGTTACCCTTACACGTCTTAACTATTGAACCGATCATCATGAAATTTTGCTCACACGTTGTCAAGATTACAGAAGTACCTAATACGCAGCTCCCCTCAGTCACGCGGGCGACGTCGCGTGCCAATGCCCGTAGTTATATATCACGGGTTTCAGTACTAGTGACAAGATTTTCAAACAATAAAAAAGATTGGATCGGTCTTATAGTTTTTGCTTGATGCTCAAACAAACAAATAATAACTAACAATTGTACAGTATTATAGTGTGTCTGGTATTAGGAAAAAGTTGCATCAAATTCAGACCAGTAATTTTTGGGTGATGATTAAGCAGTCAGACAATTAGCAGTTGTATCAGTATTAATAAAGACACACAAGACAAATTTAAAAAAAATTAAAACGGCAGTACATAATTTAGTTTGTACAAGTGACACTTTGTACTTTAACTTAATTATTCTCATTTAGTTTTTCATCTCAAATCACTTAAACACCTAAAACCATCTCAAAATTCTTGGTAAGGTAATAAAATTTTTCTTTAACCTTTAAACTGAAGCTTTATTTATAAACATTCTTAGCCAAGCAAGTTATAAAAATAATTAACACATTACTAACTTGCCACTTATATGAGAGCAATAAACTTACTATGAATCTGCAATTCCGTCAATAATACATTACGTACATATATTTAAGTATGTACATAGATTTTATAGAAATATATGTACATAATTTATTAACAATTTCCAAATTTAAGCGATATTTAAACAGACATGATAGTTTTATGAATTGAATGGAGTGCTCATCCCTTCTAACCCAAGGAGAGCCCTCATAGGAGACATCTTCAATACTTGAATTCTGAGTGGACTTCTATCAAATTCAAAAATAATCCTATTATGTTAAAAACCGTAGCGCTAGAAATGAAGTGCGACACTATGAATAGAAAAAATCTAGCTATAAATGTGACTCGTCAATCAACATTTCGATTGCTAGGTCACTCATTATGTCCCGCGCATGTCATTATGCCGTTTGTCTTCGTAATTGCTGGCTCAGACTCGTTACACGCCACAATAAAATAATTATTAACGCTCCCCATATCGAGTCGATTATAATAATACAGAAGTTCATGCTTCGTGTTTTCAAGAATACGCAATTAGCAAGCACAGAGTTTAGGGGATAATATATGTTTATCTTCCAATGTATATATTTTTTTAATAAACAACATGACATAATTTCGTCTCTGATGAATTTATGTGAATTTAAACTTTAAAGATATGGTATAAGCCATGCATACTTTATACTTCTTGGTATTACTAAGAATTTATTGATCACAAAAATAATTAAATAGCTCGACCCGGATGAACCTGTATATCACGGTCTGCGACCGTATTGTTCACCACTAGACCAATGAGGCAATGAAACCTATTATTATACATATTATAATGTAATAGTTTGCTTATACAAGTTATATAAAAACAAAACTTCTTACACATGATTTTATAGTGTTTTTAAATGTTAATCCCTTTTTTATATCTCGGACATCGACCTCAACTACGAGTAAGATAAAACAATAAAATGGCGCCAGCTTAGTACATACATACGCTTTTACTTCAACAAATACCGTTTATGAGACTACTTCAATATTCCACTATATCTTTATTTGCAGGCGTCGAATATAAAATATCTTTAAATATATTTTTACTTTACGACAGCGTTAATTTAATGGGTAGTATATTTTGTAGGACGGTTACAGAATTCTTATAATCCACAGCGTATACAGATAAAAAGAAAATTAAAGTAATGTTATCATGTTTCTCATTCTAAGTTTACTAAATATTCAATAGTTATAATAATTTCTTGAGTGGCTGGATGCAATAGATGTTATCATTTTTTTTATAATTGTATCTTCACAGACATGCTGTCCGTGCCTTTGTTATATCATGTATCTAAATTGATTTATATTATTTTATTGTGTCTGCCTTTTCAATCTGCGTTGTAGGATTGCTTATTGTTGAAAACTTTATGTAATAGCTATTACTTCAATAAACATCTCATAGATGACCTAGTTTATACAAAAACAAGGAAAATAACAAACATAATGCTTCATTTCCGAGCCGTCTGCTTAATTTCAACCCCTTTAATTGTATAGCCTTAGAACTTCGAGAAAACGTAAATATGTTCAGATAAAACCGTTTGTCGTTAAAGTTTTTATTTAGTTATATAATATAATATATATATATATATATAATTTAATCTGTATGTAAAATATATATAAAGTGTGCCATATTAACGACTACAAAAGACGTTTCAAATATTTAAATGCGTTCATTCCTGTTGATAAAATCTCAAAAATTTAGTGAAAATTAATTGATTATTTAATACTGTAATTTTTTATAGTGTAAAACGAAATTAATTTTTATTTAAAAAATTTTGATTAATGGACGTGTGTATGATTGCGATAACCCACCTGCTTTGAGAAATCATCGCAGATGTATAAGTGAGCTTAATTCACAAAGACGCGCCCCACTATTACAGCAAATTCCAGGTTTCACACGCGCGTCCCTTGCAATTCCATCTCGTTTTTCCGCGTTGCACATATTTTACCAAACTATTATAAATAATAAGGTATAGTAATTTTAATTATAATAATAAAAAAACATTGTATTAATTATTATCATTAATTTAGTTTTCCGTAAGAATAAACAATAAATGGGGTCATCCACCTCATGGGAAGCCAGTTGTTGTCAAGCTGGTCTAATTTGACAAATCATTCAGATGAAACTTATTCTAAGTTTATCTCAAACTGAGCAAGCAATGAAGTTCAATATAATCCTATACAGATTTTCATTCAAATTGTACATAAATAACTTCGTATGAATTTTATATAGTAAACTGACTACTGATTTTAGTCTTACTTTACGGCTAAATCCACTTTCGTTACTGTTGTTCACTTGAATACTTGTAAAATGATCCTTCAAGAGCTAGCTACGAAGCTTCATTCACTAAATAATATTACTAAATAAATTAAAATAAAAGAGATCATTATAATAATAAAAGCTAAAATTAAATAAATAATATTGCAATATATAATTATAATACTTATTCATTAATTGTAATCGTTTTTAGCTTTCCTTCGAATCTGATTGCTTCTTCTTACATATCCCGTACTTATTCCATACAAATCTACTATTTATCACAATTTACTGTCAGAAAACCTTTCAGCGTTGTTTAATTAATTTTAATGAAAAAATAATATTGTCCAATATTATTGTCTGACAAATTGTCACATCTGAATACAACATACGTAATAATTCAAATTAATTATGTGCAAAAAAATATATTTCATAATTCAAGTTCAAACAATATAATTTTCTTACTTTATGGGGAAAATGTGTATTCACTTGCAGCATAATTCGGTCATATGTGGGCGTGTCGGTGTATGTAACGTACGTGACACTTACACAGACATTAATTCTAGTTACTTCAATTTTGAGCGAAACTTTGTATGACACTATCCTTCTAAGCGTTATTATTCTATGATAGAACTGATATGTTAAAGTTAAGTTAAACTAAGTTAAAACGGAGACTATCTGACATTGCGTTCAGAAACACACTTGCAAAAATTACTGAACCGATAGCGCTATGGGAAAGATAAACTATCGATGGAACACCCTTCTCAGTATCCCAATAACTCACCCTTTTTACGGGAATACAGCAATATCAAATATATCTGTTTGGTATTAGTTTGGTAATAAACTGACAAGCGGGCAATCTGAAGCTAGTCAGAACAATGTCAGCCTTGTGTGAAAAAAAATGTAGCTGTCACGCCCGTCAAATGTGAAATATCGACATTGATAGGTATTGGAAAAAATAAGTATGTACTAAAAAAATTAGTTTTGTTTAGAAAATTATAATTTTCTTAAAAATCATATAGAATATTTATAAGTATATATAGTACGTTGGAGAGGGCATGACAGCATAAAAAAGCATCAAGCCATTTCTGTCACGGTATACGAGCCGGTGTTACTCTTAAAGCGCGCCAATACATGTTTCAAATCAAAAGAAGCCGATAACGGTCACAAAAATGATCATATTATCGTGACAAACACCGCACCGTAGCACAGTATGCCATTTAAATATAATCCCAGTGCTAAGTAGTTGCGAAATATTTTTCATTGAATCCTTATTAAAATATAATTTTAGTAATGAGTAGAACTGTATTTATTATTATGAAATCTTCTAGTTCAGCTTCCATAATTACCGAACGCGTCGAAATCATGTCGCTGATTGAGTTTATAATCGACAAACAATCTCAGGAAAACCGAATCATTTAATAATAAATAATCGATATACCAATATATAATTAGATCAAAACTGACCCAGATTTAAGATTACCAATTTCCGTAGGAATATACTTTATAGCAATCATAAAGCACCGTGTACATATGATAGCAATTTTAATATTTTGAAGTAATAATAATAATTTATTGATAAAAAGCATAGCCTTAAAAATAAAAATACAGTTTTTATAATACTAAATAAAAGAAAAACAAAAGAAATATTAATCATAAAATTGAAATAACACAAATAATTAAGTAAATAAAAACATAATTATGATATAAAAATGATTAAAAGTAAGGATTCAACAAATATTTAGTAATATTATGTATTAATTCTATAGAATTATAGAGTAACTAGCTGTGCCCCGCGGCTTCACCCGGGTATAATTAATAAAAATAGAAACCGTAGGGTTTACCGATCTTATATATGGCATATCATTTGCGCCATCACATGTTCTTTGTGTGTACCAATTTTCATCAAGATTGGTCAAGCCGTTTTCGAGTTACAAGAAGACATACAGACAGACAGACAGACAAAAATGAAAAAAAATTGTATAATGTGAATCACTGCATCATAAAACGATAATTTATCACAAAATTAGGTGAAAAAAAAATCTACAGACAGAGCCAATAGATTTATATTATAGTAGTATAGATTAATTTTAAATTAATTACTGTTTTTCCGCTTAGATAAAAAATAACAGATTATGAAATAGGTAGGCGGACTGGCAGATTGGCTACATGATTGGCATTGTAACTATTCCTTACATCGCTAGTGGGCAACCAACTTTGTGACTGGCTGGCTGCACAGTGGCTCACTCACTCTTCGAAGCGGAACACAACAGTATTGCTGTTTGACGGTAGAATATTTAATGAGTACGACCTACCCAGACGGGATTACACAAAGCTCTTTGCACCAAGTTAAAAAATCTCTAGTTTTATTTACATTATTAGTTTTATTTTTGCTGTGGTGTATGCTTTTTGTAAAGGAGACAAGCATACACCACAGCAAATATACTGCTTGAATACATAAGTACACTCTCTATTCTCTCTCTCCCTCTCTTTCACTTACTCACTCACACTCTTATCAGGGACGAGAAACAAATGAGAAAAGTTCTGGTACAAGGTAAACAGGCTTTACGTCCTTTTCGAGCCACAGGATGAAAGTGAAAGTTTGCAGTGTTTACAATACTGCAAACTTTCAGACTCCAGAACTCTGTATTGACCCGACTCGTTGTTTAAACATCATCGTCATTTATTATTTATGTACACGAAATTAAAAAAAAAAAACTGTAATATAAGTTATCCTAATAAGTTTTTATAAAGGAAATTTATAATTGAAAATATTTTGTTCATAGAAATAAAGAAATGATGTATTGTAAACAGGATTTCCAGAACACGGTCTTGTGCGAAATGAACGCGTCCGATTTATCTTTGAAATTTATTTTAGCTAAGATGTTATCTGCTGGACGTCTGTATTATTTATTAGCTATTTCATTTATTTAAACTTTTATTGCACAATATACAAAACATGACATCAGAGTAATAAACAATGTACTATCGCTTATTACTGATCTCTCAAAGACAACCTTTGATCAAATAAGTTTGTAAAAAGAACTGGTTAGTACAGAAAAGGTTAAAGAAAAATACCGACGTCTTGGTATAAGATTGTCCCCGTGACAGCTGTATATAGACTATATTAAAAACTGATATACTTGTATAATAATTTTTTTTTTTTTTGTACAGGTAGGCGGACGAGCGTATGGGCCATCTGATACGAGACGAGAGACGAGCTTAAAGCTATAATATAAACCAGTAAAACAATTGGACGTTTCAGTTAAAGATAATACTGTTTATAATAATAAATCTATGCGTGTGACCGTAGTCTATAATTCTCCTGTCGTTGTTTATTAAAGAAGTCATCTATATGCGAATGACCAATCTCAAATAGAGGTCAAAATACACATTAGATATATACATATTCAATTGCAATACAATTAATTATTATTCATTACCTACTATCAACCTTATTTATTATTTAAAATTGAAAGGTATGTGCATGATGGTAAATGATCAAGATCTCTTATAGACATTTGTATTGTAAAAGATATTAATCACGCAAAAATTTTAGAAATGCCAACGTTAGGTAGGTGTTTTTTGTGCTTATAATTGCAGTAACTAAACTAACTACCTTTTATGCTGGAACACAGACATAAATGTTGCTGTTCGACGGTAGAAGACGTGATCGTAGGTGGTAGCTATCGAGAAGGATTTACATCCTATCATCAGTAAAAGTATACGCCATGTTGTATTTATAAGGTGATTAAAACACAGAAAGATTTAACGAAATCAAACTGAATTTTAACAACAAGATCATTTTTATCTCACTCGTTTCTTTGGTAAATCAAACACTTCAAAAATATCTATCTATACAAAGTTATAATTTAAGTCAACTGTAAACATTTTCGACCACCTTGGAGTTATTTTACAAAATTAATTAAATGTAATTGCCAGATCACAATATCAATTCAAGTTTCTACTTAAAATTGTAATTTTTACTGTTTTTATAGTGTAAACTATAAAATATTATGTTATGTGATATATAAGCAAGATTCAAGTTTAAATTTGTGTGTGTTTATATCTTAATAATATTATAAACGTGAAAGTTTATATGTTTGTTACACAAATATACTTAATTACGATCAAAGAAATGTAATTAATTTTATATTCATTATATATACATAGAACTAAGGATTTTTTAAATTAGCTTGAACCCACAATTTCTATTAAGATTCTCGTCTGCTAACCACTGTGCCATATCAGCTCAATAAATTTCAATGTTAGGGAAACATAATTACAGGGGATGTCAAAAACAGATATGTCTTGAATTATGCGGTTTGTAAGCATGCCCTAAATAAGCTTCATGACTGACAGACCACAGTCCTCACGGTTAATCATTTCTGTCAAACTATAATAACGTTAATGAACACCTTTCCAATATAACGTATTTATAAAATTAACTAGCTAACAGTCGCGTCCGTCAAATAAAGATTGTAACTCATCAACCAACTTATTCAATACTATATTCCGGACTGTTATAATGCATCGTACAACGCTTTTTCCTCCTATCCTACACGTTTATTTTAATATTTATCCTAATTATTTTATGGTCACCGCCGCCCATAGATCCCTTGTGGTTGAAGTTACACCGGCTCACTCACTCTTCCAACCACACAACAGTACTTATTGCTGTGTGGTTGTAGAGTAATGACAAGTGTGTGGTACTGACACAGACGGTCATACATAAAGACCTACCACCAAGTGACTTAAGAACTTGAATTAAAGACGTATTACAACTCATGGCATTAGACAGTTTCTAAAAAAAACCATTGAACTTACATAAGTTTAATGGTTTTTAATTAAAGCCGAGATGGCCCAGTGGTAAGAACGCGTGAATCTTAACCGATGATCGTGGGTTCAAACCCACTGAATTTCATGTGCTTAATTTGTAACTATAATTCATCTCGTGCTTGACGGTGAAGGAAACCTGCATGTGTCAAATTTCACTGAAGTTCTGTCACATGTGTATCCCACCAACCCACGGCAGCGTGGTGGAATAAGTTAAACTTTCTCCTCAAACAATAAGGGGGGAAGAGGCCTTAGCCCAGCAGTGGGACATTCACAGGCTGTTATTGAATGGTTTTTTTATAACTATCAAGATGAGAAATCAAGCGGCAACAAAAAACAATCATCTATACGATATAAAAATGATAAATATCTTTGTCAATTTAATCAAATAATTGGTATCTGATTATGATCGTGTCAAAGTGCCGCATGAGTGGCATTTGATTGGTGGATATTGTGGTTTGAATTTAATTAAAACAAATGGCGACGTTCTCCGGTCACGATAATTAAACGAAAGTGCTTTGATAAATTGTACAGTGACTTAGTATGTTATGGAATCTACGATATCAGTATCTGCTATAATTTTAATTCATACTAAAATATTCAACAATCACTTAAAGGGCATTTTGACCTCTTAAAATAGATGATAAAATATTTTTGTTTAAATTTGTGACACTGAAATTTGATTGAACTTTATTCCTCGAAAATAATAAGAAAAAAAATAAAATAAACACATCGTTGAATTAAAATTAAATAATAATGTTTCTTGTGCCGGCACAAGTCGATTGCAGGACACAAGTGTAAGAAGACACACAGAAGTATTCTCATAATCCGAGATGGATTCTAACACAATCGGCGAAAGATCAGATACATGAACTATCGTTTTATAGGTTTTTTTAGGCAAGGGCCTGTTTTACGTTAATATATACATACTTGATAATGGATGAACAGTGATTGTGGGTTCTTAAAACTATATTTTTCGTTAACTATAAATATTTACATAACTTATTAAATATAAATTAAAAGGAAACAATTGTTTTTGGAGAATTATTGGTAATATGTTTTATTATTTACTAGTGTCAAGCCAGGGCTTCGGCCTCCGTGTTAAGGAGGGGAGGGGCGAGAATTTGGTAATTTATGTCTTTTTCTGTATCCGTGATGACGTCTAAACAAAATTACATAATGATCGGTTACTTTTTACAAATTACGGTACGTGAAAGCGCAACAAACAAACAAACGAACAAATCCACTTTCGTATTCATAATATAAGTAAGGATGTATAAATCAAGTTTCTATAATTACTATAAACAAAATTATCTCTATAAGAGACAACCGCCCTGAGTATGGTTGTATGTTCTGGGTGATAAAACTTTTTGCAAGCCCCTTTGGCTAGTAGAACTCATCAGATATTCTATCGTTAAGCAACAATACTTAGTATTGTTGCCGTTTGAAGAGTGAGTAAGCCAGTGTAATTACAGGCACGCATAACATCTTAGTTCTCAAGGTTGGTGGTGCATTGGCGATGCAAAGAATGGTTTATATTTTTTAAATTACCAATGTGCGATGGTGGCCACTTTATCTCAGGTCATTTACTCGTTCGTCTACCTTTAAAATAATTATATTTTTTTCATTAAAATCGGCTTGAGAAGTAAGTAATTTTGTCGTTTAGAATGTCCACAGTTCAATTTCAACTAATTTTTATAAGAGAGGAATGTCAGAATTATTTTACCTCAACATCAATAAAACTTCATTAAATTTCGTATTTATCTTGACTTTGAACAAGTTATATTGTTATCAAATCAATTCAAAGAATTTGTATTCATATATAAAAGCATTTTGAGTCTTAAATTTATTAAGAAGAAATTCTCAGTAGCAGCCTGGAGTCTGGAAGTTGGAAGTGTGTACACTCCCGTGCCTCGGAAAGCACCTTAAGCCGTTGGTCCTGCGCCTGAACTCTTTCCCATCCCCATGTCCCATCGGATTATGATAGCTAGAGAAAAGAGAGTGCACCTGTGTTTGCGCACACACTTGTGCTCTATAATATCTCCAGTTTGCTAATCTTTCTTGAGATTGCCCGCCGTGGCCGAAATCGGTCTGGAGGACCTTATTATTATTATTAATGTCAAAGTAAAATATGCTTTAGTTGCTATCCGCCCCGGCTTCGCGTGGGCAGAATAGTGGTCAACATAAAACTACACTTAATATATATTGTAATACATATAACTACAGGAGGATTTTAGGTTTATAATTAATAAACGCCTTGTGATTTTTTTTATAGTATAGCTAGCTGGACGAGCATATGGGCCACCTGATGGTAAGTGGTCACCAACGCCCATAGACATTGCCATTGTAAGAGATGTTAACCATCGCTTACATCGCCAATGCGCCACCAACCTTGGGAACTAAAATGTTATTTATCTTGTGTAATTGCACTGGCTCACTCACACACACAAGTACTGCTGTTTTGCGGTAGAATATCTGATGAGTGGATTGTACCTACCCAAACGAGCTTACACAAAACTCTACCACCAAGTGCAAATGGCAATAAATGTTGAAGATGTCGGAAAAAATCATGGTGACTAGTTCATGATTATGTATAATCATAAACTCAATATTTATAGTCATATTTCAGCCATTTTTCACAAAGTCTTAATTAATTATACACCTAAATTCCTCCTCATGATTTACACAGTCCGCTGTTGAAAACCATATGAAATTTCCAGTCAGTAGTTTTTGAGTTTATATAAGACAGACAGACAAACGTGGCAGGAGACTTTGTTCTATAAAGTAAAGTAACAGCCTGTGATTGTCCCACTGCTGGGCTAAGGCCTCTTCTCCTCTTGTGAGAAGAAGGTTTTGGAGCTTATTCCACCACGCTGCTGCAATGCCGATTGGTGAAATACACATGTAACATAATTTCAGTGAAATTTGACACATGCAGGTTTCCTCACGATGTTTTCCTTCACCGTCAAGCACGAGATGAATTATAATCACAAATTAAGCACATGAAATTCAGTGGTGCTTGCCCGGGTTTGAACCCACGATCATCGGTTAAGATTCACGCGTTCTTACCACTGGGGCATCTCGGGTTTTTTTATTTCTCATTTTCGGCTTTGCTCTATAATATGTTAATTTAAGTAGGGTTAAGCACAAGTCAAGTCATTCGTTATTAATTAAATTCAAAGCAACTACTCGTATGTATGAGTAATCGATAAGAAACTTGGCAGTATTTAAATGATATACAAATTTAAATGTTATAAGACATCGAGTCATCTTTAAATTGGTCGAATAATCTGAGGTTGGACCTAAATTGACCCTTTTCATAAGTGCGATATCACATGCTATTGAGTTTATGACTAACGTATAGTTCGTATAAAGCGGCCACTTCGTTCGCGTGGACACTGAATACAAACCGATATTTGCTCGAAGGATATCATTAGATAAAAACACTAGATGTATGACATTGCTGAATTACTTTACAGTCTTTTATTTATGTAAAATAAAGCTTGAATCGTAAAAAGTACACATAAGTTCATCTATGTTGTACGGTTTTTAACAAAGATTATGATACTTCCCATTTTTCCCTACGTTTCGACCTGATTGGACGTCGCAGAGCACGTAGATACGTCCTCTAAAAAGTCAGTCAATTTATTTACATTGAATATAATCTTGATATATATTATATAAAATATAACTCATTATAAACATTTCGTTCAATAAAAGTGTGCGAACTAACTTACAAAATAATCAGAATAATTATGATTACAAAGAAAAAACTTTCTCTATGATCCTGTTTACATTCATCTGTTATAATATCAAAGAAAACTCCCTGACGAAACGTGCGCAGAATAAGTCTAGGGTGATCTGTCTCTATTATATAGGATAAAATGACAATAAAATAAAAACGCTACAAAAACATACTTTAAGACGCAACTCAAACAGCTAAGCCTATTATTTTTTGGGGAATCAAATGTGCCGCTATGGTCTATCGGATATAATACGTGGATTTTATGTTGAGATTAATTTAATTCCGTACAATTTTAGTAGAAGTATAGTAGTAGTAGTATATTTAAATTAAAATAATAATCATGGGCAGCGATCATTATTATGTTAAGCAAACACATAACTCATTATTATGTTAAGCAAACTTTATCTTTAATTTTAAAAAGTCTCAAGCGTTAAATTAAATGATGTAACTTAAACTTTATGACAAACAGTGCATTAGGTTTTTTAATTCGAAACGCTCCACGCCTTCATGAAAGTGTAATCTGAAAATATGTGAAGCTTAAATTAGGATTCTCTGCCACTAAATATATAGCTTAATATAGTTATCGCAATCACTTGTCTGCTTCGTTGATGGGTAAAACCCTAGTTCGGAATAAATTCCTTTGAATTTTTCTATCAAGAAATACTGATGATCAAAAAATCTCAATATTCTAGTAGCTAGCGGATAAGGCTGTAGATTCTGAAGTTTTGTGTTCAAACCCCAGGTCAGGCTTTACTGTTGAGAAATTCTGATCTGACGAAGTCTGGAAGTCGGTGGTGCTTACTCCCCTCGGAATATCATCTAATCGGATCAGGAAAATAAGAAAATAGAAACTTTACTACACCTGTACCTTTAAATCACTTTGTAAGTTGATACTTAAATAGTCACTCGATAAGCAAGTATGTTAATACCTATACAGGAAATTACAATACATATTTTGATACATTAAACTTGTTCATTTATATATCATTTCCATCTCATCATTAAGATTCTCTTTCACCATAAAAGGTATATATACAACGCGAAACATAAAAAGAAATTGTAGTTTTGTATAACTAGTAATAACTGGTTACTTAAATAGAAAATAACAACAACTATAGTTAAAGTACGATAGTTACAACTCAATTCAAAACACGTTTCTTTATAAGCGGAATATGTATGTTGTGTGTGAAACGTCAGTAGTAATAATAATTCGTTGCGTAGCGTAGGGTAGCGTTGCTTATCCGAGTGGAATATGGTTTTATGACATGACGGTCCAATTTCCACTTTTCCGTAAAGGGATCCGTCACCCCAAGGCTATGTAGATTACAAAATTCACCGTCATTAAATGTATTATTTTAATCTTTATTATTTCAGCCACAATGCCACAAGGGTGACAATCGTGCGTAATAAAGTGGTTAACATTAGGAAGATAAATTGAATATATACATAAACCTTTTATATAAAGAGCGAAGAGCCTAGATGGCCCAGTGGATAGTAGACTTCAATCTTAACCAAAGTACAAATCCGAGCAAGTACCAAAAAATGTTCAATTGCTTAATATAATTCTGCCACATATATAGACACCAACCCTCATTGTATCAAAGTGGTTGATAAATAATTACCAAAAAGATATGAGAGTAAATTTTGTCCTACTAATTGAAGACAAAATGGACAGTTTTATTTTAATAATAATATCTTTATTATTCAGGCATCGAGGCCCATAATTTTGTTTACAAGATTACATATTCATAATTACCATTTATAATATTACAAAACAATCATTAATAATTAAAAATTTAAATCACAAAAAGCAATTAAAATATATAACAATTAATAAATTAATTAACGACATAAAAAAAAATTAGCAAGGTAGTGTCCAGTTATAAAATGAGACTGTTAAAAATATTAGTTTCGTGCAATATTCCAGCGTGAATTATTATCATTTTTACTGGTCACAAATGATTGAAAATAAAAAGATAAAGGAGATAATGTGGATAAACACTTCAACCATATTACTATCATCGATATTCAAATGTGAAGCCCTAACCGAAATTTCCGCATTTGCGTCCCATAGGATTATGAGAGTGCATATGATTGCGGACATACTTGTGCACTTTAGAAAAGTTCGCTCGTCTCCCTTGAGAATGGTCGCCGTGACCGAAATTGGTCAAGAGGACACGACGATCATATTATAAAATTTTTAAACAAGCACGATAATCGTATGTATATCGTCGAAATGTTTTAAATATTATTCCTGGTGGCAAGTCACTATCGTCCATAGACATTGGTGCTGTGAGAAAAATTAACCGTTCCATCGCCAATGCGCTACCAACCTAGGCAACTAAGATGTTATGTCATATGTTATGTCCTATGGCTGTCGTTACACTGACTCACTCACCCATCAAACCGGAACACAAGAATACTAAGTATTGCTATTCAGCGGTAGAATATCTGATGAGTGGGCGGTACCTACCCAGACGAGCTTGCACAAGAACCTACCACTAAGTATAATTGATGCAAATCATTTAACAATTGGCGCAAGGAAACCATAAGCTTTCTTATACTGGGCTTGGTGTCTTGTCCAAGGTAGACCCAAGATATATGAAGCACGTATATAATCTACTGAAATACAAACCATTTCAAGACACTTCGTTTAGCTGCGCAATGTTTTTATAGGGAAAGTTAATAAGCTCTTTAAGTATCAGGGCAGATTATACCGCCTTCATATCTAACTTTAATTTTGAATTTTACTATTGAAAATCTTTCAATATAATTCTGTACTATATTAAGAACGTGCGACATCTATCACTTTTATGCGAGCGATTCTAAATGAAATGATGAAAATATGTGCATAGCTTCGTCTACTAGGGTTCGAACAATAATAACTTCTAGAGACTTCTAGATACCTACTCATATTCAAGATTTCTTTCCACGACAGTGAGTGTTCAATGCTTAATAATTGCACCTTGAGTTATCTAACTTTTATTACATGTCAAATACTTAACAAATTTAAAAAAAAACTGATATTCATATATTTATTAAGGGGTTAACTGTAATATCTCCTGCGCAGCTAGCTAATCTCAAGAGATTAGCTGAGAGAGCAGGAGCTGGCCGCCGTGGCCGAAATCGGTCTGGAATACCTTAAGAGGTTAATTCCTTATGTTGAGAAAAAAAAATTCTACCGCACAAAAGCTTAAGTAGTACATGCTAGCATTTAAAGCCATCAAAATGCTATTCTTATTTACATTATTATATAATGTAATCACGATAATATAAAAAAAAATATTTTTTTTAATTATCCGAAAAAGTTTCAATCAGAATCAATTAAATATGTAAGGATTTCAATATTTCATTTTATTTCAAAAGCAAGTTTTAGTTGAAACTATAACCAATAAGCACCACTTAACATCTCCTTAATTTGTATTTGCGCTTATAATTCATTTCGTAACAAAAAGGCTTTAATGAGAAACATCTCTATTTAGTAACCGATATTTTATAGGGCACTGCTATTGAATATCCCGTGGACTCTCTGCAACCATACCCAAGGTTGATGTTGGGTAAGCGACATATATAAAACGGTGGTAATCCAACGCGTGACGTAAACAGACCCCTTCGAGTGGATACTCGCCTTTATCCCTTACAAGTTCAACGTACTCAATTAAACATGTCCTTATTAACGTGACACCGTATAATTAAGCCTCCGATTCTCGTTCCCTACTTGAGTAGAAGTGACTGTTAGAAGTGTCTGAAATTAAGTGGAAATTTTCGGAATATGAGCCAAAGAATTTGTATTAAGACGAGTTGTTTTAATTGGAATTCTTCATCTGGTAATACTTTTGACTGAAATTTTTCATGACATATTGTTTCCTTTTTATTTATTCTAACAAATGTATTTTATTTTTATTCTTGACACCGATACACCTTGTCAGCTTATTTGGGTACTAAATTTAAATAATAATAATATTCTCTTAACAACTTTAGAAATACATAATCAATGACACAACAACGCGACAAGTAACTTTGTTTCTTCTTTATAACATTAGACTCTTAATACATGAATGACTTGGGTTTGTCTCGATGAATTCTATTAAAATCATACGATTTAACCTATAAATATTGTTAAGTAATGTATTATCTTCTTCATTCGAATGTCAAATCAATGACGGCAGAACGAGAGGAACCAGTAACTAAACACCAACCAAACATCGTTTATTATTAAGGTTGATAACAGTAGCAATAACTGCCAATACACATACACGCGAAAAGATGTTACCCTAGCTATAAGAGTCAATAATATTGTAATATAAAATATTAAACATAATACGAATTATTATTAAATATTGCTGAAGACTATCTGTCATTTTTCACATTAAAAAATAATATTTTACATTTTTAATCTGTAAGCAAGAACACTGACAGATACTCTTCATGGCGGGAAACGGATTCACTTATAAATTATCATACGAGCATTGCGCGCTATATTATATATAAGGATTTTATGATTGCAAATAATACATTAATTTCATTGAAGTCTCGTTTTATTGAGTATAATTTAGTTCTTTTATACATAATGAAGTAAGCTTCTCACTTTTATCTTCGCTGGCGAATACGAGATGAATTACAAACACTGAAAATAGAGTTCACTGTCGGTTTGGCCACTAGGGCCTAATAAATATGAATGTATTTCAGCAATGTCATACATTTGGAATTTTTATCTTATGATATCCTCTGAGCAAATTTCGGTATCTTTATATTCAGTTGCTGGTATGGCTTTGTGCAAGCTCGTCTGGGTAGGTACCACCCTCACATTGTCGATATACGCGACGGTTAACATTTCTTAAAATGCCGATGGCTATGGGCACTTACCATTAGGTGGGCCATATGATCGTTCGCCTACCTATACAATAAAAAAAATAAAAATAGTTTCGCGAACAAAGTGGTCGTTTCATACGTACTATATGTTAATCATACACTTATTAAAATGCGATATTGGACTTATATAAAGGGTCGAACCAGTAACTACTTTGTATTTAATAATACTACTATAATAATTAATTATTTACTACTGAATGATTTATTTTTAGCCTGCTATTTCTACAAAATAATTTGATGTCGCATCTTAGTGGGCGTTGCGACGTTGTCAGACGGGAGAACAGAATTTAAGATCGATATATGCAACTTGGATTGTAACTTATGACACCTATGACTTATTTCTAGAAAACCTCTAAAATTCAATACATGAATATAATAGTATATTAACGATAATAATATCCTGGGACATTATTCACACACGGCCATCTGATCCCAAACTAAGCAGAGCTTGTACTATGGAAACCAGACAACTGATATACTACATATACTACTTTTCTTTTGTAAATACATACTTATATAGATAATTACACCCAGACTCAAGACAAACAGATATGTTCATGCACACAAATGTCTGTCCAGGGTGGGAATCGAACCCACGACCTGCGGCGCGAAAGGCAGGTATCTACCAACCACGCCAACCGGCTCGTCCATTTCATTTTATTTTTACATTTCTCTATTTATACTTGTAGGTTTTTTTTTTACTTCGTGGTAAGGCTTTGTGAAACACCTCAGTAGGTACCGCTCAGTCATCACGTGTTTTATATATATAACGACAAAAAACCAAGTTAATTTTGAGAATTATAATTAATTTTGTTGTTTTTTATCGTTGGTAAATTATTCTGTTTAGTTTATTAGAGCGGATAACACCGAATGGAGTTGTGTCTGTCACGGCGAACGTCATGTCAATGATGGACTTGTTGACAGCGGTTGTACGCGGTGATCATTCGCAAGCCCATTGGCCCAAAATCGCTAATTATTATTGTTATCCCTGATTGTACAAGTAATAAGTGTTTGTATAATTAAAATTGTAACAAAAGTCAACATTGCTGTCCACTTATTTTAACGTTTCCTGAAGTATAACGCCCACCATGGATTCCCGTACTAACGAATTCACGAATCAGCTACTGGATTCGAGCCTGGCCTTCCCGACGTCCCGTTATGTATATTGATATGTTTTGTGTACATGTACAAGCACAAGCGATATAATATATTTTGTTGATAGCGCATTGGCTATGTAATGGATAGTAAATATAACTTATAGTGTCAATTTTTATAGGCAGTGGTGACCGCTTACCCTCAGGTGACCATTTGGTTTTTTTTAATGTAAGAATGGGCAAACGAGCAGGAGGCTCACCTGACGGAAAGTGCCTACCACCGCCCATGGACATCTGCAACATCTGAGGACTTGCAGGTGCGTTGCCGGCCTTTGAGGAAAGAGTACGCTCTCTTCTTGAAGGTTATGCCATATGGGTTCGGAAAAGTCGCCGGCGAAAGATGGTTCCACAGAGTGATTGTGCGAGGCAGGAAAATTGGTATTCTGTCAATCTATTTGTGTCAAAACAATGTGGTGTCTTCTTTCGAAAGTTAAATCAATAATGTCAATTAATTTTCAATTAAACAGTCGCTAAGCAATGTTTATAGCTTGCTGGGGTCGTTAATATTTATCGAACGATATTCAAAAGCGCATTTCAAAATATTGAATCGATAAAATAAACATAATATTAATATTCTCCAGGATAAAATGAAGTAAATTCGATATTGAATGAAATTGTACGTAGCGAAGGAATCGTGTCTCGAGTCTTATTTTCTGATACTTTATACCTAAAATGGAATATTTTAAAACGAATTTCCACTAAAAATAAAATTTTATTGGGATTTTATTTATATATATACATTAGGAATGAAATATGGTATAGTTAGAAGATTCCTTGACAACAACGTTATTAGCGCCATTTTGTTGACATATAGTGGATAGAAAGGCGAAGTAATTAATTAATTATTGGCACGAATGTTCAAATGTGTTATTTGGATTTTTAAGAGTAATTGAGTGAGTTATTTACATCAATTTGTATGATTTGGTGTTCTATTTTTAAAGACACCAATTCGAGTTTTTTATAAAATCAGTTTCACTACTGGATACTACATGTATAAATAAGGTCCTCCAGACCGATTTCGGCCACGGCGGCCAATCTCAAGAGAGATTAGCCAACTGCGCAGGAGATATTATAGTGCACAAGTGTGTGCGCAAGCACAGGTGCACTCTCTTTTCTATAGCTCTCATAATCCGATGGGACGGCAATCCGACACAACCGGCTTTCCGAGGCACGGGAGAGTATACAATTCCAACTTTTAGACTCCGGGCTGCTACTGAGAATTTTCTGACAGAAAAACCCAATGACTATTTATTGCCCCGACCTGGAAATTGAACCCAGGACCACCGGGTATGCGGCCTTATATTTAGCCACTAGACCAACGAGGCAGTCACATGTATAAATATTGTTTAGGTAAAGCCTTTTATTTTCTATTATAATAAATAATATCAACTCCTGTCAATCATATTCCTGAGATCTTGCTTATGTGGTTACTGGTAATAAAAGTTACTGGTTCTAAATGTTATTTAGGTAATTCACAACTCATCCGTCGTTTTGGTGCCGACCCATGGGGATATGAGAGGGAGAGAAAAGAGCACCTGTGTTTGCACTCACTTTACTGTAATATCTCCTACGCAAATAGCTTTTATTCTTTGAGATGACTCAATTCGTCAAACCAAATCATTCAATGTCATCAAAATTACAAATCTACCATATGCTAAGGGACATTATATGAATATTATATTGTGTTGTATTTCGTACAATTTCTTTATACTTATTTAACTATACAGGTCTAATAATATTGCTAACTCATTTTTATATGTGGCACAGACAAGGATAGAAAGTCTTTTAGATCTAACAAATAGTAAATTTCATATATAATATTAAACAAAATGGAACCCTGGATATAGTTCATGTTGAATGACGTCATTATTTATGCAATGAAATATTGAATATTTATACTTAATAGGGGTTTGCCTACGTCGGTATTAATTAAGGCTGTTGTGTTTTAGAGTGAGCTAGTGTAACTACAGGCACAAAGGACGTAACACCTTATTTACGAATATTAGTGGGGGTTGGTGTTGCAAGGATGGTTATTATTTCTGACAATGACAATGTCTATGGACTGTGCTGACAAAAAATATGTAGATGAAATATAGCTAATATCTCGATTCCATTAAATCCAGATATTTTTTAATGAATATATATGTATATATAAACTTTATCATTATCCGTAGTAACTATTATTATAACGAGTAATGGAAGGCATTCAATTTACAAAAATAACATTGAACGAATTCAGAAAATACGAGCGAAATATTCAAAAAGCTTTATATTATCCAAACCGATATTTTTTTATCTTATTGGATATGAAATTATGTAATTAATTTATTACATGAACAATACCTTTCAAAGATATGTTTATTTTTAAATTTAATAGTAACTTCTGGTTTTTTGTGGATATTCCGGCACCTTCAGCACCGGCGAGCCCCACCTACCTCATGTGGGGGAAACGCGTAAATGCAGTTTTCCAGCGAAATCAAAAAAAAATGAGGCAATCGGAATGACCACGGCCATGACTCTCTCTTTTGCTATCATGCCAACTCTCCATTGCCGCACTCCACTCCTTTATGTATGCGTGGCGCGGTATATACTTCGTTGCTATCTTAAATCGTATTATATATGAGAATGTGAGTTTGTTTTATTATTACACTTTCACGTCTTAACTACTCAACTGGTCATAATGAAAATTTTCATACACGTTGTCAGAGGTAAAGACCACATAGCTACCTAACACCTGACATCCCCCTTCCGGTCGAAACCACGGGCGGAAACTAGTGATATATAAAATATTTACTTAAAAAAGATTTATTGTTTTTTTATATATGTAATTATAATTTCTTTCGATAACCACCATATTCGATTTTCATCATCAAGACAAAAGACCTTATTTTCAATTTATAAGTACTTTTGTTTCAATTATATATATTTTTTTTGTCAGTAGTGTGTATCCAAATAAACAATGCGGTCATGCATTTCTCAACTGTTCTATCTTATTTTCAACCCATTTATTTTGATTAAAACTTCAATGTTCATACAAGACTAGTCAGCGGTCATTGACATCGCGCTACTAAGAACTTAAAGTATTTTAATTTAAATATTTTCTGAGGACTTTTTCAATAAAAATCCAATGAGGTTATACGAAATTATGCATAAACAACAAATATACAAAGAAAGATTACATATAAGGAGACATTAATTATATTTATCAACATTTAAAATTGACATGGCTAATTTGTTTTAAATATATACATTTTTAATGAGTCAGATATACTATACTAAATAATGAGGCGAAGTTTCTAGAATGACCAACTGAAAAAAAAAACCACATTAAACCAATATACATAAAACTTATACCAGAAGATGAGTCGCGTTTTAGAGAAAGTTTTCGTATCTAATTTATATAAGTACCTACGTGCGCTTTACATTTTGAATTGATGTTCTTTCTATATATAAGGTCCTCCAGACCGATTTCGGCCACGGCGGCCAATCTCAAGAGAGATTAGCCAATTGCGCAGGAGATATTATAGTGCACAAGTGTGTACGCAAACACAGGTGCACTCTCTTTTCCTTAGCTCTCATAATCCGATGGGACGGCAATCCGACACGACCGGAAAGAGTTCAGGCGCAGGACTAACGGTTTAACGTGCTTTCCGAGGCACGGGAGTGTACATACTTCCACCTTCCAGACTCCGGGTTGCTACTGAGAATTTTCTGACAGAAAAACCCAATAACTATTTATTGGCCCGACCTGGGAATTGAACCCAGAACCACCGGGTCTGCAGCCTAATATCTAGCCACTAGACCAACGAGGCAGTTTCTATATATACACAAGAAGTAATAATTCTTTAGCAACGGATTTATTTACTAAAAAATATTATCTGTATATTAAACTTGTTTATTTTAAGTATTGATGACGTTCCACAAAATAATAAATAAAACAAATTTTTAAATACATACACACCGGTGTTACTTCATACGGTAAGCAGCTTTAACGAAACGTAAAAAAAACTGAAACGCACACATCTTTCGTTTCTATTTTAGGTCTAACATCTCAACGAATATGAGAACAGTGGTAACCACCGCCTTTATTTATAGTATCTTAAACAGTAAGAAAAAATACATTATTAAATGCGATAGCAACGTTTTTTCAATATGATTGCAGAAACATTTTCGAAGCAATACGACCAGTTTTAAGAATATTCTAGTGTCACTATTTACCGTCACGACGGTCAACACTCAACAGACCAGCCAACTGTCCAGGACATATTACAGAGCACAAGATTGTGCGCAATCACAGATATACACTCTCTATTACCTTTGTCTCATAATCCGATGGGGAGGCAAAGGCTTATCGTGGATTACGAGCAATGGAAGTGTTAAAATTGATAGAAAAATCCTATAACGATTCATTAGTTTGAGTAAATCTAACATGGCTCTGATTTGCAACTGTTAAGCCAGGTACTAGTTTAAAGAAACAATTGCATATGCATATATAAATACAAAAATAAATTGAAAATATCAATAAATTAAAATCCAATATATTAGCAATCTACGTATATATTTTATTAGCATTTTGCCCACGGTTACACCCGCGTAGTTTCCGTTCCCGTGGGAATACAAGGACAAAATGTAGCCTATGTTACTCGCTGATAATGTAGCTTTCCATTGGTGAAAGAATTTTTGAAATCGGTTAAGTGGTTTAGGTGTGAAAGCGTCACAAACAAACAAACTCACATTCGCATTTATAATATTAGGATTATTTATTACTAAGCCGATAAGCCGACACGTATTCAAAGCTCCGAAACCACAAATAGAGGAAACGTTATGCGTTCAACATTGTTCGGTCACTATTCATCGTATGTAATTTCCTTACAACAATGTCGGGTATTGTGTTTAGATAAAGTATTTATTCATGAAAGTAAAGTAATAACCATGAATCGATTTGGAGTTTATTCCACCACGCTACTAATGTGGATTAGTGGATACATATTACACATGTAGCAAATTTAGTCACAATGTTTTCTTTCGTCACTGCGCACGAGGTTCACTACTAAACTTCGAGGTGCTTGATTGTTTGAACCCACAGTCTCCTACACAAATTAACATGTCAGATATTTATTTACAAATAATACTAATATAATATATAACATGAAATAACAAATCAGATTCTCTTCATACTTTTGCATTTGGAGGATTTGTTTTAGAACCACAACAATGCTCTACTGTGCACGTAGAGTAATGGACTATTAACGGATCTCGCAAAGGCTTACTCACAGCTACATCATACCGCTTGCACGTTTATAACACACAAGTAACAGCCTGCGGCTTCGCATGTGAGGGTGTGGGTTAACTACCCTATTGGTTAAGATGCGACAGCGTAACAAACAAACTCACTCTCGCATTTATAATATTAGCAAGGATTAATTATATGTTTAAATTTAAACGTAGTTACAATTTTACAACTTCGAAATTATTGTATACAACACATCATAATATCACTATTATAATTTTACAAAGTTGCAAATAAGCGATACGCGTACGTCCTATTATAACCCGTAATCACTTTATACTCTATGAAATTGTAACTATATTTCT
The DNA here is from genome assembly GCA_905220585.2 of Nymphalis polychloros. Taxonomy (NCBI): domain Eukaryota; kingdom Metazoa; phylum Arthropoda; class Insecta; order Lepidoptera; family Nymphalidae; genus Nymphalis; species Nymphalis polychloros. The sequence goes on along the minus strand of HG992246.1, from coordinate 3,001,860 downwards.
GTGGAAATAATTCGGATTTATTTATTCTTAAGTCATGCAAATACCAAAGGGCCGTTTCAAAATGCAAATAAATAGAGTATTATGTGAGGCGAAATATTTTGTGAAGCTAATTTAAAAGAGCACTTCTTAGTTAAATTGTTACTGCTTTTAACTGTTTTAGACATGAATACTACGGAAATAGTTCAGTAGATGAAAGTAATAAGTGCAGTTAAATCATGTCAGACATTCTTGGAACAAACGCCAGTATTGGACAGGATTAAAGTTCTAACTTGTTATCTTCAAGTCAACTTACGAAGATGGCTATTATCTATATACACATATAAAATAGACGTTGGACGTTGGTATTTCTGTTTGGAATAATAGACTGAGACCATTCGACTGATTACCATGATAGTATTTTTTTTTTGGTATATTGGCCAAGTCGTATATCGCCAATGTGCCAACCAAGGGAACTAAGATGTTGAGTTCATGTTGCACTGGTTCATGCATTTTTCATGAAGATTTTGTTTATATCCACTTAGTTGTAACTCGCCAGTATATGAAGCTGCAGCTCATCTTTTATACATGTCAACCAATCGCCTTGATAATTGGTATAACCTCCAGCAAAGGTGACCCTATAAATTTGTTAGCTCAATTCTACTAATTGATAACGGTTACGATACGTTCGCGATTCTATACCGATCCAACTTCACTCGAATCGCAACAGGGGGTGAATTCTACAAACAAATTGTCACTTTATCGCAATCGAATCGAAGCGTGATCGTTTCCGTTTATCCGTTTTCCTATTAATTCATTTAATTATCGACTATTGACATAAAAGTTAATAATTAAGTTTGGTTTTGACACAACAGTATATGTTAACATCGAAACGTATCGTGATCGTTATAGATTAGTAGAATTCTACAATAGGAAAACGGTAAAATACCAACGATTACGTTTCGATTCGAAGTGACAATTTATTAGTAGAATTGGTCCCCTACTCGTTGCTACTGTGATTCGCCGACTTGCATTGCTTTTATGTTTACAATAAAACAATGAAACGATGGTTTTATTTTCTGATCTTAACGCTACGTTTAGAATTTGCACTATCCTGTTTATATCTTTAATCTTTGTTATTGATATCTTAATTTAAAAACTATGTTTCACAATTTAAGTAAAGCAACGGTTTGTAAGCTAATTTTAACTATTAAGCATAACGGTTGATGTACATTCTTATATCTATTCATTTATTCGTACATCCTTAGACCTTACATCAGCGATTACAACAACTTTCAAATCATTACCGAAATATATTTTTTTGCGGCCCGCGACACCATGACTAACACGTGTTTGTGGCCCCTTTAAAGGTTGAGTATCGCTGCCTTACATGATCAAATAGTATTGATCCTGTATTTTAATTTATGTTCTATCAATGGAGTTCAAATTATGGAGTTATTAACATGTTCTATATAAAACTTTATAACTTTCCTCCGCTCTAATTAAGCCAAGTTATGTGCCCTTCAGAACCAATATGAAACCCATCACTAACTTTCGATTCGGAACACGTTTCGTCGAAAATCTGAATACCCTTAAGAATAATGTTACATTCATCGCATTATTCAGAATTCCTCAATTTATTGGCATTATCGGAAGTAACAGTATATAAATACGCTTTTATGTTATATATAAATCAGTTTTAAGTCTTTAAGTTTTAAATAGCCTTAATTTAGGAGGATGTGATAAATGTATATTTATGTTTTGTGGACTTAATGCCTAATAATAAGGCTTTATTAACTAATCAGTAATTATTTAAGCAAAGAAGTCATTATCTATACATATAATAAATCTGTAACTGGTCGATGTCTGTACATGGAAGATAAATGAGTAAAACTTTTATCGGGGGTCTTTATAAACACAATAGAACCCAAAACAATGATTAATAATTTTTTTGTCTGTTTGTCTGTTTGTCTGTTTGTCTGTTTGTCTGTTTGTCTGTGCGTTTGTGCACGCTAATCTTAAAAACGGCTTAACGGATTTGAGTGCGGTTTTCACTAATGTATTGTGGCTAACTTCACTTAACATTTAGTGTTTGTTTTATTTCAATCGGTTCATAAATAATAAAGTTATGTCAATTTAAAGATACACGTAGAACATTTATTAAAAAATGGTTATGGTCAAACTGAAAAGAGATTAAATATTACATGTAATATACTTTTTTGCTTATGATTTATCCTATATTTTGTCCTATAATTTTTAATCTCTTTATTTATTTACTAAAAGTTTAGTATCACTACTAAAAATCAATAAATTATTATCTGTAGGAAAAGTACGCGCACCTGTTAGTTGTCAAAATCAAAAAGTTTTGTTAACAATTTCATCTTTTCAGTAGCTTCGTGTGTTGTTTTTGCATAAAAACTAATATTGCATATATATTGTGTGTATCTTTATGATGTCATCTTATATCTTTCATAACAGTACGCTTTAAGTCTGCGTGTGAGCAAGTCAGTTAACTCAGTGACAATAATTAATACGTAAATAGTATATAGGTGTATAAACTAAGCCTAAAAAACAACTATAACAATAATACATGGTTTTAGAAGTGCTTGCTTTAAACATCAACGTGGTATATCACTTCTTAAAACTTTAAATAGGTATAATTTTTTCGTAAATTCGTGTTTCCTGTCAAAAGTTTTAAAACGGCAGATAAAAATTCAAACGTTTTACCTACCGAAGTTTTTTCTAAACAACGAAATAAATAACAATTTAACGCGGAAAAAATGGCAACCATATTTTGAACTATATTTATTAGCCTCTGGATATATATAAGGAGTATTAGCCACTGGTTATGTATAAGAAGTGTAAATAGAGAAAAATAGCAATTTTGTTCAACATTAAAATAACAGAAATTACTTTAGAAGACCTCATTAATAAATGTAACAAGTATTTCGAACCGAGGAAACATTTAACTATGGCCTGACATGTATTTTTTATGAGAAAACAAAGCAAACACGAAAATATAACCAACTTTATTACGAGTCTAGAAAATTACAGTTTAAAATGCGATTTCGTTGAATTAATAGTCATTGGTCAGTGATAAATTTACAGCGAATATGTGTTAGAGTAGCTCGCCAAACATCAAAGATTATTACAACGGTCTGATCTGTCACTAAAGAAAGCTATAGAGATAGCTAAAATAGTAGTGATCGAACAACAAAATATGGAGCACATAAATAAAAGCACTGAGACGTCGTCATCACCGTCATCATCTAATGAATATCAAGTGATGAAGGGGGAGTAAAAGGGTTAAACAACACACAGTACAGAATAGAGAAGATGTGCATATTCCTATGAAGTCAGACGGGCAACTAATCAAGAAGAGAACAAAATTGTGAAACATGGTTATATTTGCCTCATCCCAATATAAACCGAATAAAAGTATTTTGTAATCTCTCAGCTTAATTCAATTGGTCTTTGGCTACATCAAGCTTGCGACAGCATAATCATGAATAGGAAGAAGTAGATCTGTGCGAGCATATAATATATAATTAATTGTACTCAGATATTGATATTATATATTTAAAAAAATATCACTGCAAAAATAACATAAATAAGTTAAAAATAATAATGTATTAAATGTATTAATTTATATAAAATGAATGTACCAACCCATCTTAATATTCAATATTTAAGTTTGTTATAAATTTTGTACTGTAGTCATATTCTTGCTTGCCTTTTAATTGTATTTGGTTAAAAAATATATAAATAATATATATATCATTTATTTATTGCATTTTATTGGCCTTACTCAATGTAATAATGCTTAAGCTATGTGATTTCATTTATATTTTGTTTTTGTTAAATTTGTGTTTTCATTAAGTAATTAATTATATTTGATTATAAAAAAATATATATCTTACTACACCTTTACTGATTATGATGGTTTAGCTGTTTGATTTTATATATGTTTTGATTATTTTAATGATTGTGTAATTATTGTTGGTGGAAACTTAGCTAATGTATGTATATATTTATATATATATATGCTATAAGTGTCATCTCATTTTTAACACTTAACCTACCAGAGCGGTCAAATAACTGCTTTTGAAACTTTAATTAAAATTGTTATATAGCTGCTTTTGTTTGTATATTATATATTTTTTCTACATAAAATGGCCGCTTAAGCAGCTTATTCAGATGTGTGTCAAGTTCAATGGAAAACATTTGTTTTAATTCCCTTTTTTTGTTTAATTAAATTAGTAGCCTTGGTTAAGTCTGATTTTATTTAGTCTCTGACAGAAGAAACTTTTCCTTTATACTTTATATTGTACACATAAAATAACATAAATCTATAACAAAAACGAATTAATTAATAAATTATCCATACATATAAATAAAATTGAAGTTTCTGTCTGTTATTTCAAAATAACTGCCTGTTTTAAAGGTTATATGGCTATTTACGATTTACCAAAACCAAAGCAATCATTTTTTTAATTTTTTTACTGTCTGCATGTCTGTATCTTTTAATCGTCTAAAAATTGAAAAAACCGAATTATTATAAGAACTATTTCAAGATTCCGTTTAGCCTTTATTTCATCAAAATTAGTTGAGTCTATCAAAAGTTATAAAAATACGTATTTTTGTTGATATCTATTCACATAATATTATTACTCTTCCGAACTGATTCATTAACGCAGAGCCTAAGCTGCGGGGGTTAGAAACTTGAAATTTTGGCAGTTGATACATTTTATAATACCCACTAAGGTAGGATTTTTGGAAATTCTACCCCTAAAGAGTTGAACGATTGTTTAGAAACCAGTCATTTTTAAAGTTAGAAAAATAAATAAAAATGTATTTCAGCGTTTTTGAAAATCTAAATCTGAGAGGGTAAAAAAGGGGTTGAAAGTTTGTATGGGGATTCCGTCACTTTTGGTGTAAGAAGAATGATATTTAGTATTAAAGCTATGCATACGTATTTCGTCGTTTTTAGAAATTTAACTCCAAACGGGAGAAACGGGGTAAAAGCATTAGTATAAAAATTTAAAAAAATAGAAATATACTATTTGAGTTTTTTGATTTAATTAATAAATATGAATTTCAGAGTTTTTAGAAACTTTTATTTTTGTTTGGAAGAGTTGGGTGCAAATAATGAAATTCAAAATACGCAATATCTTATATCAATATCTCTTAGGGAGAAATATACGAACTTCACTATGTTGGTGATGTTTGGATAAAAAAAACATATTCCATTATTGCCATATGTACCACTTAATTGGTTTTCCCTAAGCTTATATTATTATAAAGTTTCATTAAAATCAATTCAGTAGTTTATGCGTGAAAGAGTAACAAATGTCCATACATCCATACAAACTTTCCAGTTTATTATATTAGTAAAAAGTAGGATTATTATATGCCCTATACTGAACACACATACACTATACTGGATGGGCGAATAAATCGATTGGTAAATGTTTATATCTTATTGATTAAAAAATGATAAAATCCTTATTTTACCCGTACGAAGTCGGGACGGGCAGCTAATTACTCGCTGATAACGTATCTTTCTGTAGGTAAAAAAGGTTTTTAAAAACAGTACAGCAGTTTTTTAGTTTATTCGCTACAAACAAACATACAAAAAATCTATTTTTACTTATTTATAATATTAGTATAGATAAAGACCACGCGCGAGCGAAGCTGCGGGCAACAGCTAGTGTAAAATATATATATTAAAACATTACAATGTTAACAGTAAATTACAAACTTACTCACTCAATAAATAGAACACAAATATTTTTACATCTTTAATCATGGGTTCAAATTTTGGTAAGTATCTGTGCGTTTTAATATAAGAAAAACCTAAAGAAAAAATATTACGTGTAAATCCTTTTTGCTTAAATTCTAGTATATTGATTTCCAACTAGACTAAAGTAGAGTAGCGTGATGGAATCCTTCAACTTAAGAGAGCAAATAAAGCAAAATTGCTAATATCTTATTTGATTAATAATATTCTCTCTCTCTCTCTCTCTCTCTCTCTCTCTCTCTCTCTCTCTCTTTATTCTGATTTACACTCGTAATGGTCATTGAGACAAAAACTAGATACTTAACTATATTTACAAATAATCTAGGGCTCCTAGTAGGGTTTTTTTGTACAACCCATACTTTTTATTTTTATAACGAAGCTTTTGGCGGTTACTTCAACTTTTTTTTTTCAGTCGCTGCGGCGGCGTTGAGTCGAGCGGACTACGGAAATATATTTAACGCGCGAGAGGAGACCTTTGGCTGTGACATTTTCCGGCTGTTACTCTTTGTTACAAATATTAAATACAATACAATATTTATCAAACGCAACAATAATAATAAACCTTTATTTCTGGAACATTAAATACGTGAATCTGAAGATGTTGGCACTTTTTATATTACAACTAACCAGAAATATTATAAAATACGCCAATCATTTAATTAAACAATCGAAGGCAGATATTTAACGGCCCTCTGCCTGGACTGATCTACTAGCTAGCTAAGGCACAGTTCCGATAGTAAAATTTACAGATTTTTTATTACGAGAACACCTCACCAGAACTCCGAAAAGAAAGTCGGCAGAGATTGCACGCCTGTGCATCAGAAATCACGTGTAATTCACAAACCTACTTATACAATAATAATATCATTTTTGGACAACTCAACTAATTAAACCCAATAGGGTTAGTAATAACTAAGTTAACGTTGTTTCGCGTCATGTCACTGCTTTATTTCATGACTATCATAATATCCATTTGCACAGAATACTTGTTTTTTAAATGTATATTTATTGGCTTTGCGGCTCTATAGACGCGTTGTCCGTACCTTTGAAGTACTTTATCATTTATTTGAGTTAATTTCAACATGCGTACATGTTTATTACTAGGTAACATCACAATTTAAGGATAAATATAGAGTATATTCTTTCATTTAAAAGGTAAGGCAAAATTACACTTCGGTGTAATTACGTTAAGTAACCGCGCTCAGTAATTGTTTCATTGTCAAACATTTATAAGGACATCGCTGGTTAGTGATAACTGATAAGGATGTCGGATCGATACGGCAACTCAATGTCCGTTTGACCATTTCGCAAGAACATTAATCTGTTTGTACACATTAAATATGTATTGTGTAATGTGCATTAAGAATAGCGGAGTGAGTTGGACTTAAATTTAAATTTAAAAACGGTTTTGTATGTACGTTTTGTTTTTTTTATGACCGATCTATAGCGACCGTAATTACACACGTATATGTGGAAATAAGTACTAGATGATAGCCCTATTATCTAGTAATTATTTCCACATATACGTCGTTCGTGCAAGCCCGTCTGAGGAGGCGCTACTGATGAACTAAGGTCTAATTTCAGTTTGAGGAGAATGTTTGGAGCTTATTCCACTACGCTGCTTCAATGCGTATGGGTGGAATATATATGTGACAGATTTACAAAAAACATGAAGGTTTCCTCGCGATGTTTTCCTTCACCACTGAACACGAGATCAATTTTATTATAAATATAAATTAGACACATGAAAACTCATACTTTCGCGGGTTTGAAACCACGACCGCCGGTTAAGATGCAGTTGTTCTAACCACTGGTTTATCTTACTTCACTGGTTAGAACAGTGTATTGTTTGTGGTTAGGTGACCTATTTACACATACGCCTTCGTAACCAACCAATATTTATTACACTCAAAAAAGTTATATAAAAATTAACTAATTATATTTCATAAAAATTTAGGTCTTAATTCTTTAAGCAATCTCTTATAGATAACCATTATCGCGTGATACCTAAAAATAAGTAAGAAAATGAGAAAGTGCATAGTGTAATTACACCATGTATTACGAATCAAGTCATCCAAGACAATAATATTCAATATACAAGTACATATGTATATCTACATATACTGGCTAGCTAACGTATTGCTTCACTTTTATTTAACAAACGAAGTATTATACATTGTAATAGTGTTTTACCCGCTGCTTTTCTCGCGGGTTGTATAAGAAACGAATTTCCATAGCTCTCTCTTTAAAAAATAAATCACTATCTTAGGCTGAATAAAAAAAAATCTTCCTTAGTGGTAACCTACGGTGTAAAACTCATTCAAATGTTGAAGATGTCCAGTAGTTTGGGCTCCCCGTCAGTCAGTTATTCTTTAATATAAATACAGATATTCTGAATTTTTATCCATCCAAATATTTTAACTTATGATCACTTTAAGATAATATAATAATTTATGTGTGTTTTGATAGAAAATATAAGATGTGATTATGTGACGAATTTTAAACATGTTTCTAACAAAACTTTCAAACTTCAAACACATCTTGAACTTTTGAAATTACATTTCACCGATGCATTCCATCGACTTAAGTTTTCAAGTTATCTTAAGGACTTCTATTTTATAACTTCGCGACCGAGTCGATTCTTTTCTTAACGAAGTTTCTTTTGCAGTTTTTTAACTTTTTTATTAGAATTCGCTATTTCATTTTTTCACTTTTCATTTAAATTACTTAATCGAGCTGTGATGTCACGGTGAATGGAATACTTAGGTACTTATATACTTTAACTAACTGCCCGTCCCGACTTCGTACGGGTAAAATAAGGATTTTATCCACTACGCTGCTTCAATGCGTATGGGTGGAATATATATGTGACAGATTTACAAAAAACATGAAGGTTTCCTCGCGATGTTTTCCTTCACCACTGAACACGAGATCAATTTTATTATAAATATAAATTAGACACATGAAAACTCATACTTTCGCGGGTTTGAAACCACGACCGCCGGTTAAGATGCAGTTGTTCTAACCACTGGTTTATCTTACTTCACTGGTTAGAACAGTGTATTGTTTGTGGTTAGGTGACCTATTTACACATACGCCTTCGTAACCAACCAATATTTATTACACTCAAAAAAGTTATATAAAAATTAACTAATTATATTTCATAAAAATTTAGGTCTTAATTCTTTAAGCAATCTCTTATAGATAACCATTATCGCGTGATACCTAAAAATAAGTAAGAAAATGAGAAAGTGCATAGTGTAATTACACCATGTATTACGAATCAAGTCATCCAAGACAATAATATTCAATATACAAGTACATATGTATATCTACATATACTGGCTAGCTAACGTATTGCTTCACTTTTATTTAACAAACGAAGTATTATACATTGTAATAGTGTTTTACCCGCTGCTTTTCTCGCGGGTTGTATAAGAAACGAATTTCCATAGCTCTCTCTTTAAAAAATAAATCACTATCTTAGGCTGAATAAAAAAAAATCTTCCTTAGTGGTAACCTACGGTGTAAAACTCATTCAAATGTTGAAGATGTCCAGTAGTTTGGGCTCCCCGTCAGTCAGTTATTCTTTAATATATATACAGATATTCTGAATTTTTATCCATCCAAATATTTTAACTTATGATCACTTTAAGATAATATAATAATTTATGTGTGTTTTGATAGAAAATATAAGATGTGATTATGTGACGAATTTTAAACATGTTTCTAACAAAACTTTCAAACTTCAAACACATCTTGAACTTTTGAAATTACATTTCACCGATGCATTCCATCGACTTAAGTTTTCAAGTTATCTTAAGGACTTCTATTTTATAACTTCGCGACCGAGTCGATTCTTTTCTTAACGAAGTTTCTTTTGCAGTTTTTTAACTTTTTTATTAGAATTCGCTATTTCATTTTTTCACTTTTCATTTAAATTACTTAATCGAGCTGTGATGTCACGGTGAATGGAATACTTAGGTACTTATATACTTTAACTAACTGCCCGTCCCGACTTCGTACGGGTAAAATAAGGATTTTATCCCATAAAGTACAACATGCTCTACATATTTTTTCATTTATTAGAACAAAGTTCTTTTACTACTGCAAAGTAGAGTGACCTGGCAGAAATTGTCATGTAACAAAAAAGCATTATCCTCCAAGCGACCTTTCCCCTCTTTCTTTCTTACTGATTCTTTCTATTCTAGCGGTTGTATGTGTATGTATGTGTAAGTGTGCAAATTTACAGACTTGACAATAAGGATTGTGTGCGGCCAATGAGATACAAATGTAAATATAATTTGAACTCTTTTTTTGAATAGATTACTATTTTCCTAAAGTATTAAATGAATTTATCAATTTTAATTCTTACTTTACATTTTTGCATTGAAAGCATAATAAAAATAACATCAAATATAAACACGTGAAAAGGAGAGTTGATTAAGAAGGGCAGCGCTGTTTGGTGTGATAAAAATTAAGAATAATTCCCTCCTTTTTTTCGCTGGTAAATGCATTTACGCGTTTCCCCCACATGAAGTGGGGTTCAAGGTGCCGGAATACCCACTAAAAAAACCAGCGGTATTCTCTCCGTCTGGTTGGGGGGCGCTACGCGATCGCTTGCGCATACTACCGTGACGTACCGGGGTTCCCGGATACAGGGAACCCCCTTAGCCCCGGTTGCTGTTAATGTGCGCATAGCGCCTACGCCTTCTCCCCGGTCTTCTTCGACGGATGGAATCAGCGGAGGCATTTTCCTCGCGCTGCCGCTCCACGGCCTCGCAGAAGAAGATTATTTCCAACCAGCACCAGCGTGCTGCATGCATGGTGCGGGTTGGAGCATAGCGTTAATCATGAGATATTCACCGACTATCGCCGCCAGGGTATGTCTCTGAGGCCCCACGCAGCACACCGAAGAATAATTTCGTTCTGACCGATTTCGACCGCGGTGGCCAATCTCAAGAAACATTTGCCATCTACGCAGGACATACTATAGTGCAAAACTATCTGCGTAAACACAGGTGTACTCTCATAATCCGATAGGACGGTAAACCGAAGCGAACGTTAAAAGTTCAGGTAAGAGGCAGGACCAACGGCTTTACGTGCTTTTCGTGGCACAGAAGTGTGACAATATACAGAAATATAATCATTAAAAATCTACATTTTAAAACACGTTTTAAGTTAAGAAAAATATCGCAAAGAACTTCGTTCCTCCCGGGGGTCCCCTGATTGCACATTTTTTATTGTATTTTAGGTTCTGTCTACGGTTTCTATATGCTCATGCTCATCGTAAAATGGTCCCACACTATGATATAGACCTTTTTGAAAAAGTTGGCCCGTTATTTGTTTTTTTTTTATAATAATAGGTATAATAAATTTAGTTGAGAATTACACGGAAATGATAAAATGATAATTGTAAACGTCACTACTGTGATCGATGTACAAACAATAATAATGGCCGATTTTTTCCGAAAACTGTGTAAGAAATGAGATACAGCTTATTGCAAGAGAGAGAGGAGAACGCTCCCATCCCTACTCCGTGCTACTTACATGGTGAGAAGTGATCAAGTGTTGATTTGAATTGATCCAGTTATCGACCAAGGTTGAAAATGATTGAATTACTAATATTACTATTAAAAAAATAGGGGTTGATGATAGAAGGGTGAAAAATTACGGTTGTATGTATTTTTAATGCTACATAATAAAAAAATCAAATAAAAAAAAAATTGTCCGAAAAATGTTTTGGTGTGAGCCACCCTTAATACTTAGGGCTATAAAATTTCATCAAAATCGGTCAAGCCGTTTCGGAGGAATATAAACACTAAAACTGTGACACGAGATTTTTATATAGATATTATATATATATATATATATATATATATATATATATATTTTATATAGATTAAGGTGGATCTTAAGGTTGGTAGCGAATTGGCGCAAGTTTAATTATTAGGTTATTAATTATAATTTATTAAGATATAGATTTAAAAAAACAATAACATGTAAATCAATAAGCTAAAATCGATCGCGTATCCAAAAACATTGAGAGCATACTAATAATTACGGTTAAAATTACCAGTCGTAAAACCTTCCTTTATGTAACGTCGGTAAAACATTCGTGCAATAACTTAAATAACTGCAGTGCATCTGTATGTTACCAGCTGTAACACAGCGCACAGCATGCACAGCACACTGTACTCAGCGTGTTACAGTTTTTTAATTAAACTAACTCTAGTACAAACATATATGAAGAAATTTTATTTAAAACGAATTGAAGAGTTCGTAAGTTCACCTCGTATTTTAAACTGTCACCTCGTAAAAAACCATAATTAATTAATATGATACATGTATATATATAAAACTTTAAGTTATCATTCATAAAAATAATTTGACGTAATGAATCTAAAAAGTGTTTTGAATATTTCTATTTATATAATTCCATGTAAGGATGATGCCAGGATTTGTATGAACTATCGTCCCATCCCCAATAGCGGCGTGAACTCTGAACGGACTAAGATTTAAAACTTGGAGCCGTATCACATGTAACTATTGAAGGGTGGGACCAAAATTTGCATCCTCCTTTTTGAACAGTTTTCTTTATGTAATCTAAACTTCTTGTGTATAATATCTTAATATTTCCACCGTAAAAATACAAAAATATAACTTCCGAATAATCGATTAATTTTTTTTTTAGTGTGAACTTTTAATGCGAAAGGGCAGCCGAATGTTGGCAAGATGACGCGTCGCCACGTCATGCGTCGCCATGCTATCTGATAGTACGAAACATCTTATACAGTGGGACGATGTTCTTTTTTTTTGTATTAAATGAATCTAAATGTATATTAAATAAACAATCATTGTTTTGTTTAAAGGAAAACTGAATATTTTATTTATGATTATGCAATATTTATTTCCTTTCATATACTATCCTTTTATATATATTATCTGTACAAATAATTTCAATGTTTTTCATCTGCTAGGCGTCCCGAGTCGACTTACTTTTTAAAACGAGTATTAGCAATGCTATGAAAAGTTCCGATTACTAACACTCGACTTCGATTAAAACTAGTAAAGGTGGGAACGATAATTAATTAAAGCTTAACTATTGAGACCGAATCTGCGACTCACATCGCTTAGTCCCGCTATTTAAACAAATTACTTCTCTATTTAAAAATTCTATTACAAAAATATCAGTGAAATTGATTTATGGTATAAACATGTAAACATTACGACTCTATGATAATAGCTAGAGTTAATAAACAAAGGGTAATAACGAAGCAACAGGGAGTCATCAATCATAGTTGGACGCTTAATCTTGCTGTTCCACGGCGTGGTTTATAAAACCGTCTAATATTTCATTTTCATATGTTTTTATACAATATATTACTTTTATTTCATGATTATAAATTACACAATAAGTCTAATATAATTACTTTATATGACTTATTCACTAGCTTACCTCGTTGATCTTGCAACACTCTAAGTGAAAAGTATGTATTCAAAGTTTATTTAATTGATATCTACTAAAATTCGATATATAATTAAAAACAATGTTTATTAGGTAATAAACATTTCAATAAGTATGTCAATATGATGTTAAATAACAATTTGACCACAAACATAAGACAGATATTAATATGCAAAATTTCAGCTTCTTCTTTAAATTTATAACAAAAATAATAAATATTAAACACTAGCTAAATTGAGTTTACTCTTAAATTCTAGCAATCCCTAAAAGAGTTACGCAACGAACTTCTCCAAGAACGCGTTGATAGTGAAATAGCAGCGCCGAATATCATAAATAGGAATACTGGATTAAAGAATTTGTGAAGCTGTTTAAATTACAAGAAAAATGCTAGAATATTGTAGTTCAGCGCGAGTACTTTTTAAAACCGTAGATGCATTTAATGTGTGAAGTAATGAACGTAAAAAGCTTTGAGTCACATTAGAGAGCTGTAAATTAATCTTTATGAAGGTGGAAACTCAGTAATTAAAGTCGAAAAAATTAAAGCAACCCAGCGACTCAAACATCGTACGATGAGTTGGTTGAAAATTCAACTTGTTTGAACATTGAATGAGTCAGTTTCATTTGAGCTCGCCAAGGATTTGTTAACAAAAAATTATATTAACTTCTTATTTTAGTTTAAATAATAAGTATATTTATTTAATTTATTATGTTGACCTTTTTTTTCACGCAGTGGAAACTTTCATAAAGGTACCCGGCTCCCTTAGGGAGAGGAACCGGGTTATGTGAGATTCTTACCCACTAAAACCACTGCGATTGCCGTTCTCGGCACGGATCGGAGAGGCTGCGGGTTCGTGTTGATATAACGCATCCATGGCCCCTCCCGTGCTCTGCTCCGCTCGTGGCTCGGCGGAACTCTCCTCAGGGGGCGAAGGTAATTTCACCTCCCCCGCACTCCTCGCCAGTACGTACGGCAGCGCGAGGACATCCCAGCTGCCATTTTCCTCAGGGCCGTCTGAAATAGGACACGTGAGGCCTCCACCTCACGCATCCACGGCCCCAGGGTTACGCCCTATCTTTTAAGCCCCGGGCGTCGGGGCTGTGGGAGGGCCGAGACGACGCCGACGTCGTTTCCGCCGAGCAGGATCGGCCCTATGGCGTTCCCACTCCGCTGTCTCCTTTTGGACCATGACGATCTCACAGAAAGAGGCTACAGCCGTCCACGCCGATGCTCCGCAGGGACACGTTTTGTCCGACTTCGCAGACCAGGATCTCCCTCTCTGCACATCATGCTGGGTACGTTTCCAACGTATGCTAGGCAGTGTCTCGGGCCGCTCCACAGAATGGCACATCGCCGTCGATTCGCGTCCGATCTTACACAGATATTCTCTAAAAAAACCGTGAGTCATTACCTGCGTAAGTCGGAAGGTGACTCGTCGCTTTCGTCTCATCCAGGTTTCAAAGGCTGGCTTTGCGCGCGTACCGTTCTTCACAGAGACGTCGCAAGAACGCACCTGTTGTTGCGTTGAAGCGGGAACCGCCGCTTCAACGCCTCGAGCGCACTCGGAGGGTCGCGCTTTCACCGTTCTGACGGAGGATGCGGGTCTGTTGATAGACCCTCGCGTCCATATCCGCCAGAATGTCCAAGGGCTGAAAGCGCGCTTTGACGGTCGCCGCCTCGTAGGATTATCGTAAGATAACCCCGCAAAACAAGTGAATCTTAACCGGGTGAAATTTAATAAGTAAAAATCATTAAATTTATATGTTTATATATTCCTGGCTTATATAAAATGCTTATGTCGTAATACATACATATAAATCTATAGGTTTACGTGGCGAACGTAAAACTGCCAGTCGACATGTGTTCCCGACATCTTCAATAAACATCGTTTATATTTCAGCCAATTTACAAACAACCTTAATGAATTATACCTTAAACTTCCTCATAAATCACTTGGTTCATTGGTGAAAACCGTATGAGAATCTGTCAAGTAGTTTTTTAGTTTATCGTGATCAGACAGACAGACAGACGCGGCGGGGACTTTGTTTTATAATATATAGTGATATCATATGGTAACTATAATTATTATCACCTAAGCTGTCAAAAAGAATACGGTTTTGTGATTATTATTAAACCCAACATATGCGTCAGTAAATAATTAATTCCATAAATTTACATGAAGTTGAGTTGAAAATGTGACAATAGATAATGAAGCACAAAATTTGTTATTATAAACTATTTTAAATAGTTACTAATGAACAACAGATAGGTGAAAAGGGTTCTTGCCATTATCGACGCTAGCGCTCTAATTGTATATACAATATACATACACGTTTAAAATGTCATTCCATTTGTAAAACAATGAAAGGTTTATTGAGGGCAATGCTTTGTTCTTATATGTCGGGCACACCACACACTAATCAGTTATTCTTTCGCTAAACATTAATACTTTGTATTGCTGTTTTTTTCTTTTTATTATATAGGAAGGCGGACGAACATATGGGCCACCTGATAGTAAGTGGTCACCAACGCCCATAGACAATGGCATTGTAAGAAATGTTAACCACCGCTTACATCGCCAATGCGCCACCAACCTTGGGAACTAAGATGTTATGTCCCTTGTGCCTGTTATTACACTGGCTCACTCACCCTTCAAACCGGAACACAACAGTATCAAGTACTGCTGTTTTGCGGTGGAATATCTGATGAGTGGGTCGTACCTTCCCAGACGAGCTTGCACAAAACCCTACCACCAAGTACAAAGCCCTACCACCAAGTGAATAACAATAATAATAATACCGAATATGATAAATACTCTTAACTTAGTTTTAGCTTAATCCCCCATGACTTTTATTTTTGTAACAAACTAACCCTCTAAATATAAATACATATCTATTCATACATAATATGAAATAACCATTTTTTTTATAAACGTCTTTCCTGTAAAAGTGCAACATTTACAAAAAAAAGTACCTAATTATTAAAACGAAGCTCGGTCGCCCAGGTATGTATAAACTGTATTCAAGTAGAATATACTTTATTTGCCAAATTACTGTTTGTAAAGGCAAAGTTGACATAAATAAATAAGATTTCCTTTTTAAAATATTAAATTATAACCATGTAAAGATAAAGAGGATTTTTTTTCAGCATAGTTCATTTGAATTAAATTTTACATATTTATTCGTAAGGAACATCCATATTTTTTTAATTAAAATTTTACTTTGTGTATTGTTGATGCCTTTCAGGATTATTAATAACTTTAAAAAAAAAACAGCTGTAAGAGCAAGTTATTTAATCAGCGTAATAAAAAATGCTTGTTGCCGGCTTTTTGTTTGCTCTGCTTACGTTTATATTCATTTGCAGGTTTATAAGCTGTGTGAGCAAGTATTTAATGAAATGAAAGACCAGTGCAAACACAAGGACTCAGAGCTTATGCTGAGTTTATTTTTCTAAATTTAAACTTTAAAACAGTATTCTGCTTAGTAAACATTATATAATAAAGTTGATTGTTAAGAAAATAAGAAAAAAACAGTGGTAACTCCTTGTTCAAATCACATCAAAATATTTTTAAATTGACTTTTAAATTTGCTTTTGAATCAGCAACCGTTACCACCGTTTTGGTATGTGGATTATACAGAGAAGAACGGACAAGTAACTCATTACTCTTTACTTTTTTTACAAAAAAAATCAAATTGACATAAATTACATAAACTATCGTAGTTCCTACACAAGATCCAGCAATCATTCAATCCATGCATTTTTGTCAGATATATATTCATAATCTAAAGTACGATGAGTACTAGAGGCTTTACGGATAACATTATTTTTAATAACTTATTGAAGCCTTCTTAATTGTAAGTGGCAACTCAAGTATGAGGATTTTTATTTTTATAGAGAACCTATTTAGTTTCAATAAATGTCACGTAGGTTAGGAACACCGAATTAAAATAACTACATTATATTGTCTAACATCCCAGCAGTCTCTTGGTTGAAATCTCGAGTTATCGAAAATAATCCTGAACGTACTTCAAGTTGTATTCGAAGTCACGTCTTCACCCACTCACATTTTATTCGAAGCGTTGACGATTTTATATTTAAACAGATATTTTAAATATTAACTACATATTTCAAATTAATAAAACATTTAATAATAAACAGATAAAACGTATAACTTATTTTTTAATATTAACATAATCTATTTTTGTTAGAAAAATTTTAGATACACGGAGCAGCCGTGTTTGTCAAATTTTACGAACGATGGTATTTTTGGCGCGTTAAATGAAAGCACATGTGACTTGTGTACATTGCATTTTGTAATTCTTTAGCTATTTTTAATACTATACAGAAAATTACGCAATTGCTATAAATACAAATATAATTATAAGCTCATTTCATGTATGATAATCTTATGGTTCTATTGATTTAGCTCTAATTTTATATTCAGATAAGATTTTGCTTTCAAGTTAACTATATAGGTGTCTTTCGCAGTTTTTCATTACAAAAATAAGACACCGAGCGAAACTCGGTCGCCCAGGTATTATAAATTAAAGTTTAAAGAAAACTTTTAACTCTAAAATAATAATAAAAATTAATGAAGCTGAAAATTTAATTAAGTTTCATTGTACATTTATTTATAGAACTCAGCTAACTCAAAGAAAATTCGTATTCCTTTTCTTTTTTTTTTAAAGTTGTTTGTAGAGTTTTGTGCACGCCCGTTTTGGTAGTAAAACCCACTCTAAAAAGCAATATTTAGTGCTGATATGTTCTGGTTTGAAAGGTAAATGATCCCGTATAACTGCAGGAACATGGCATCTTAGTTTTTTTTATATGATAGGTAGGCTGATGTGCATATAGGCCACCTGATGGTAAGTGATCACCGGAACACAACAATACCAAGTACTGCTATTTTGCGATTGAATTTCTGATGAGTGAGTGGTACTTGCCGAGACGAGCTTGCACAAAGCTCTACCACCAAGTGATATGCGCATTGGCGATCTAAGGAACGGATAATATTTCTTACAGCGCCAATGTCAAAAGCTGTTCTAATAAAAAAATGTTCTATTAAAAAAAAACAGCGAAAGAATTACAGTATGAAAATGTTTCGTGAATATACAAATATTAGTTCTGTCTAGCCATGCGATGGAATGTTCAATTTATCCGTCAATCTTCACAAACATTCGCGCCAAATATACGTAGAACTGCAAACGAGCCAACATACAACATCACTAAGAATCAAATTTAACATTCTACACCTGGATCAAAGTACTTATTCAATTAATCATATTATTTCAATCGATCATTCTAGATTGAAGAATAAAGTTTAAAAAAAAACAGTCTGCAAGTGTCCCACTGGACAAAGGCTTCTTTCTTCTTAATGGCATCATCCGTCACATGCAGGTTTCCTCACTAGTTTTTCTTCTACCAAATATTCAAATGTGTTTTATTAAATTCTTCCTTAGTTTCAGACGCTCAAGATTAGTACCACCGTATTAAAATCGTCCCAAAGTAATGCTCGTGCAGCGATTATAAGTTTTATGATAAATGCGTAAAATATTACCATTAAAATAGCTCGTATATGCAGACTAAATCATTATAAAATGACATCTTAACCTCTGGATATTATACGAGTAACAATCTTTAACGACATATTACATTCTTCGTCATGTTACAAAGACGTAGCAAGGAAAACAAAATTAATCGCGATCATCAGCTTATATCCACTTGTCTTATGAAATATCACTCAGTTTAAAGAAAAATAAACATGTATCTACATAATTCTAACAAGCGGCTGATTTACAGTCATATTAACTTTATTATGCATCAAAATCCAGAAACTGAAAAAGGTTGGATGACATTTCAAACGGTCGTGCCAATTCTCAGTATGATAAAACATGAATTGGAACATGGCCAGTATTACTGTCTTGACGATATCATATTTAACGCATTTCCAGACATAACGTCTTCCCATGAGACTATAATGATTAAGATTTTTTTTTTAGTAATTATAATTATATTGGATCATGATAGACATTACTAAGCACTTAAATTAATCCATTTGTTTAGGATTGTTAGTCGTAGCTGTATGTTTCAATTCACGACTATCTTATTGAGTATAAAGTCTTTGGCACATTTCCACTCACACATTTTCTTTTTTTCTGTCTACTTTTGTCTTATTGTTATTTAAAAGCTTAAAATATGTATGGAAATATTCGTTATATGTAATATATTATAATGGAGTTATGTATTCTACGTTTACTATGCCAAAATATATAAGTAAGTAGCGATCCGCCATCTTGTGGCTTAGCATTATAACTCATGATATCTTTGTACTTTGTCTGTTATATTGATTATCTAATAACCTGGAAAAAATAAGATGCATAAATTCACACACATTAAAATTTTATTATTTCCAAATCGAAATAAAAATAAACTAAATTTATTCTCTGCAAGCCTGAATGTATGCATGGTATAAAGATCAGCGTAGATTTATTGGGATTTAACGAAAAATATAATTTCCGCGATATTGCTAATACCCATGGAGAGTGATAAGAAATAACAATTGAAAAACCCATCGGTTCTTGTTGTTCATGGAATAATCTGGTTAATTGTTAAACACTTAAATCGATAGCGATCCCGATTGCGAAAATTCGGAAACGATAAATTTGAAAATTTTAGAGACTCCTAAAAATCAGAAGTTATGCGGGAACAAATAACCATACATACCGACTGAAATCATATAGCCTCCGTATTCAGATAAAAAGTAATAGTATCTCAAATAATCAATAAATCCTTTACACATAATGGTAGGGGAACATTGGGGTCCCAATGTACGCAAAACTCGAAGACAAACACCACCCGTATGCCCCGCGTGTATTTACAAACTTTCTTATGTGCGGATACCGAAAAATTGATTCAGAAAGGATTGAAAATAATATCTTTATTATCAGCTAATATTTATTAACTTTAAAGTCAATTTCCACTCTTATTTCATTCAAATATTTATATATTTTTTGTTATTTTCGTTATTTATTCAAATATAATATTAATAAATAAGTCATAGAATGCAACCCATGGGAGATTTACAATAAAACGAATCTTGTAAAAATGATTATAAGAGCTCACTAGAAAAAAGTATATGTAGATATCAATTTAGAAGGAATGTGTGTATGTTTGATAATTACTATGTATTGATTTCACTAAAGTTAAACGTAAGCTCATTTGGGCCGGTTTTTTCATAAGTAGAAGTTTTCTGTTCGTGTACATCGTTTTTTATTGCTGTGATATAGATTACAACTCCGTCTCTTCTGTTGGAGCTGTAGTATACTAAGTTTTCCAATAACGAAAGTCTTACTAATATAAACATTTCCTCTGCGTTCGATACTCGTCGATTACACGGATCATTAATATTCACTAAACAAGTTGCTTTGAATGAAAATCTAAAAATACATTAATATAATACAAAAGCGCCAAAATGGTCCAGTAGATGTGATCGTCAATCTCAAACGAAAGTCATGGGTTTGAATTTGGGCATAACTAAGAATCTCTTAAATAAAAAAAAATATTGTATTTATTTAAATGAATAAATGAATGCTGCTTTCATTAAATGTATCTATAGATGTAATTCAAGCCATCAGATGTGGTAATTTTAAAATAAATAATTAACATAACAATTATTTTATTGAAAGCAAAATATCTCAATAATATGAGGGAGAAATATATAAGAGAGACATACGCCATCTGATTTCCACTGAACGATAAAGTTCCAAGACATACATTTGCTTCATTGTCTTTGTAGATACTTTCACCCCTCTCAAGTCTCAAGGCTATGCCATCGGCCCTTTATTTCTAAGTACGTATTTTATCAACGAGAAATCATTTATGATCTGTTCTGAATTCGTGTACTGAAAATATAAACTGCTGCTATATCTTTTTTTTTTATTGTATAGGTAGGCCGACGAGCATATGGGCCACCTGATGGGAAGTGGTCACCAACGCCCATAGACAATGGCCTTGTAAGAAATGTTAACCATCGCTTACATTGCCAATGCGCCACCAACCTTGGGAACTAAGATGTTATGTCCCTTGTGCCTGTAATTACACTGGCTCACTCACCCTTCAAACCGGTACACAACAATACAAAGTACTGCTGTTTTGCGGTAGAATATCTGATGAGTGGGTGGTACCTACCCAGACGAGCTTGCACAAAGCTCTATCACCGAGTAAACGAAATGCTGAGAACATTCGAGAAATTGGATCTATTCTGATTAAAAGGTCATATGAAAGAATATATTTACGTCAATTATCCGATAATACGAAATGAGATTGAACCTTGAAAGTACCATTGAAATTTTTCTCAATAATATCTGTTCGATTTTCAGCTCTTATGATACTTATGATAACATTTAATAAGTTATATGTTTTAAATATAAAGCTATAGAAATAAGCTACTCTTTAATTTATACAGACAGATAAGTCGATAAGAATGAATCAGAAACTCCACTAAAAATAACAACAAAGATATTCACTTTGCTAATATTTAATAAATTATTTATTTAAAACAAATTTTAACATTCAAAAATAAATTGTATTAAAATATACAATTAGACTTCGGTTACTGAGTTAAAAGATTTGTTTTTTTTTTTTATTTACTCTTCATCTTATTTATCAGTGTTTATAATGTCCCAACGCTGGAAAAAATCTTTTCCATCACCTAAAAATATCCACCACGATGTATTTCAAGATTTTTCTTTATTTCTTATAAAACATTTGCCAAGTCATAGCTATAAAACACAAATCAAATACTTTACATAAATAAAAAGAACAGTGCTTGCAGCTCAATAGACATGACTTTTCTGAAAACTTTTTACAGCTAAATCGTTTCAATCGATCCTAAAAAATATGCATTGAAAATCAACGTTGATAAAGCCCTTGTTGGGGCTTCCCCCGTTTTCTTTCTAACCATGATCATCTTTTCATCAAATAACCTCATAAATATATTTGATAAATTAGGAAAAATAATGTTTGTTATAGAACCTCTCAAGAAAATACTTATGAATCTGTGTTTAATTACATTTTGTACTGAAGTTAAGTTGTACAAGTTTTTACACTGAGAAACCAAAGTAACATTGTTCTATGCTAATATGCCAAAGTTTTCGTAAACATTAACGATGCGCACTAATTAGAACTTTGACGTTCTAATGCTGTTCTAGATATATCTAATAAACCTATTAAGGATTCCCCGTAAACATAACCGTGTGCCTTAATGAACTTCATAGTCTTCACCCGCGGATTCGCCCACGTGTAAGGGGAAGCATGTGTTAAGAATGACAACGCATAATCATTTTTTTTATTATAGTATAGGTTAGTGGACGAGCATATGGGCCACCTGATGGTAAGTGGTCACCAACGCCCATAGAAATTGGCGTTGTACATTTCTTTAAAAATAAAAACATCGCCAATGCGCCACTAACCTTGAGAACTAAGATGTTATGTCCCTTCTGCCTGTAATAACACTGGCTCACTTAACCTTCAAACCGGAACATAACAATACCAATTACTGCTATTTCCCGTTAGAATATCTAATGAGTGGATGGTACCTACCCAGACGAGCTTGCACAAAGCTGTACCAGCTAGTATTATTATGATCAGTTGAGTAGTTAAGACGTGATAGCGTAACAAGGTAACTTACTTGCATTTATAATATAAGTAGATATAAAAGAAAAAAAAGAAAAGAAAAGAAAAGAACACTTTTATTTGGGACATTTTAACAAAATGACAATTAGGTACAAAATAACAAGTAAAAAACAATAAAAAAAAAAAAAATTAACGATACAAAAAAAATATATATATAAAGAAAAAGAACAAGTACAATATAGGTATATGACGTGTCCCAAATAGGTATACCATTCAGCAATTCATAGGTGTGGACACCTAATGCTGGTTTTCAATGGTACCCTTTTTTGATACCTACTGACGGGCGGTGACCCAATTAAATTACAAATACTAAAATTTAAAATAAAAACAATAGACATTACATATATAATTTATTTATAAGATAAATTGCATACATTAAATAATTATTTATTAATTCGATAAACTACACGCAAATATATTTATATTTTGTATAAAGCAAAACCAGTTATGGAAAAATAGGATCACTGGGAAAGTTATTAGAGTGCCACGTGCGCCGCGCGCCGGTGGTCGCGTGACGCGTGCATGTTACTTGTTTATAGTGAATTCAGTGGACACAAAAAAAGAAAAGTACTTGGTGGACGTAAAGGTTTAAGGTAAGATATAAATATATTACATATAATAATAGTGTATGTGAGCTCATATTAAAAAAAAAAAAAAAAAAATACTTTCTTTGATTTCTAGACTACCCAACGATAAAATCAAATAATAAAACCTCGTTATTATATATTCGATATATAACTTTTGTACTTCTAATATTTGTTGAAACTATAACTAAAGATAATTTTATTTTGAAATCGAAAAAGTTAGTATCAATATGGTTATATTTTTAAATGCTGAAACAATAGCTATTGCCCTACACTATGTTATTATTTAATTTATATATATATATATATATATATATATATTCCTAAAACACGTTTGTTTCGAAAGAAAATATATATGAGTATTTTCTTAAGAACTTTCATCGTTTAATTTCTTTTTCAATTTCAGCACAAAATTATGGAAATACTTTATTATCATTTATCTTATATAAAAATATTATAAATATATGGAAATACTGTATTATCATTCATCTTATATAGAAATATTATTTTGATTAATTTTATCAATGTTTATTGATCCATAACGAAATTAAATTTATGAGTTGATAACATAACAATAATAAATTTATCATTTTGTAAATAAATCAAGTAGGCTACAAACTAATTAATTAAATATTTTTAATAATAATATTTCATATATATCTTAAAACTGCTATGCAAGATGCTTAAATAATTATTAGAGTGCGAAATTGCGTTGTAGAGTTTTACTCGGTGGTAGAGCTTTGTGCAAGCTCGTCTGGGTAGGTACCACCCACTCATCAGATATTCTACCGCAAAACAGCAGTACTTTGTATTGTTGTGTTCCGGTTTGAAGGGTAAGTGAGCCAGTGTAATTACAGGCACAAGGGACATAACATCTTAGTTCCCAAGGTCGGCGGCGCATTGGCGATGTAAGCGATGGTTAACATTTCTTACAATGCCATTGTCTATGGGCGTTGGTGACCACTTTCCATCATGTGGCCCATATGTTCGTCCGCCTACATATACAATAAAAAAAAAAAGTTAAATAAGTCTAGTCTTGAATTCCGAAATTTAATTTTGTGACTGGGTACGAACAGTGGTTTGAACTTTCTAGAAAGTCTTATAGGAACGTTGATATGTATTGATCTGAGTAAATGAGATAGTAATAGTGGATTTTCCATAGAAAAATAAAGTCGAGTAATTTACGTCTCCATTCGACGGTGAATAATTTTAAGTAAAGAGTTAATTTTAAGGCCGATTCTTTTACTCGCACTCTCGCCTTGTAACACTATAAAGGCCAGAAGAGCTAGAGCATTTACACAATTAGAGAAATAGAAATGAAAATAAATAGAGTTGTCATTTATCGATCGTTTTCGTTAATTTACATTACCACGTAGTGTTACAGTTAACAGGTGTCAACTGGACCAGGGGAGTGAACATGCACTTCAAGAAATATATGAAATGGTACCACCCAGGCTGGTCTGTACAAAATATAAGAGACGTATATAACGATAGAGTTAGTAATGCGAAAGTGAAAAACTGGCTTAACTAACTTTCGCCATTTATGCGCACAGATATGGAATAAAGTTTTTAATAATATTTACTACTACCATTCCACTTAGTAGTTTAGAAAATCAATGCGGGGACATTTTGCAACTGTAATATTGTGTAACAGTATTCCAGTATCAGTTCCAGTGTATCACCACTATTAACCAATTCTTTTTTCAGAAATTATTGGTTAGACCATTTTGCATTCTAGCCCTTATTTATAATAAATATTATCCACCCAACAGCACCTACTACGCTGACATTAAAAAAAAATTACCAAAACAATATTATGAATTTTAAAATGATTCTATCAAACTGTTATTTTTCCAGGTTTCGTCCTCATTCATATGTTCATGATAAAAACATGAAGCTGAATAGTCTAACGTCACTCATATGTTCATATTATTTTTCTACAAAATTCACGTTCATCGATTATTCTATTCTACCAAAAAAATAAACCAACAAACACACTATCGCATTTATAGTATACTATAAACATGGAATTCTTTACCAGCACACGTGTTCCCCTCCTCTTATGACCTGGGTTCCTTCAAACGAGGCGTGAAGAGGCATCTTGCGGGCCGGCAAGGCGGGGGCGGCTAGAGCAAGTCATTCATCCTGACTGCACTAGCCGTCGTCGCGTTTGGACTCTACTACCACTTACCATCAGGTGGAGTAGAGTCATTTGCTATCCCGGGTAATATAAAAAAAAAAAAAAAATACTCAGAATTAATTAAAATAACTCCAGCAACAGTATTTGTAAATATTATGACATATTTTCTCTGACGTATACTCAAGAGAGTCGTGAAGTGCGATTGTATTCGCAAAGAATACAAATACATAATTTAAATAGCGCAAGAGACACCTGACGTTGAAGAATTTATTGTTAATAAGTATTATAGCTTAGGGGTTGATAAATTTTCGTAACATAACGTAGCAGTCACATTAAATCTTAAAGCCACGAAATATATGATCTACTAGGTAAGACCGCGGTTTCACCCGCGTATAATTAATAAAAATATAATGAATAGAAATCAGCCTAGAACTTTCCTTGATAAAACGACTATACAACACAAAATGAATTTTTAAATTCGAACCAATAGTTCCTAAGATTAACCGGATCAAACAAACAAACTCTTCAGCTTTATACATTAGTATAGATTTAATCACCTAACATAATAATTCAAAAATGCTTATAACACTGGTTGAATAAAGAATATTTTGATATATATTATAATTATCGCCAAATTCGATACACTGAAATACGTATATAACAACACATATTAGCGTTCTCCAGACCGATTTCGGCCACGACGGCCGATCTCAAGAGAGATTAGCCAACTGAGCAGGAAATATTATAGTGCACAAGTGTGTGCACAAACACTGCACTCTCTATTCCCTCGCTCTCATAATCCGATGGGACGGCAATCCGACACGACCGGAAAGAGTTCAGGCGCAGAACCAACGGCTTTACGTGCTTTCCGAGGCACGGGAGTGTTCGCACACTTCCAACTTCCAGACTCTTATTCCAACAGAGAATTTTCTGACAGAAAAACCCAATAACAATTTTTTGGCCCGACCTGGGAATTGAACCCAGGATCTGCGGCTTACATCTAGCCACTAGACCAACGAGGCAGTCACAAAAACACATTCTACGGACTAACACAACATTTAAAATAGATAAATAAAGTAAGATTTGAAAAAAGAATATTTTGATTTGATAATTCAATGCAGAAAAAATGCTTGCGTCATATTTTCTATCCTGGCTAAACATACATACATCGTCACATTATATTTAAAACCACATTATATTGCAGTTACGTCTTACGATGTTTATAGCAAAAAAATATATCAACGGGTAATATTTATTAGTTAGACTTCCTACTAAATAAAGCTGTTTATTATTATCAATTAAATGCGCTAGCGTTATCAACTAAGACTAATGACTCGAGGTGCTCTGAAAGGTAACGAACATAAGCTCGCGGACTTAGAAATAGTCTTATGAAAGGATTAGAGAGTATCTCAAGAAACGTTTATTTATTTACGCTAACAATTTCAATATTGAACATTCAAATGATAAATAACGTAATATAAAATTAAAATTTTCTTTTTAAATAACTAGATAACATCCTCAAAGCGATGACTCGTCGAAGACTCAGCTAGCGGCAAGATTATTCAACGATAAAGTCGCAGTTCGAATCTAGACTAGATTAACACTAAACCGCTTCGGCGAAAAGTGGTTTATACCCATCAATGTTATACAAATTTATATTCACATACAATAATACTCAGTGTTTATGAAAATGCTTGCCCAGATTTTGAATTTGAAATTTTGGATTGTCTATCCACTGAGCCGACTCGACGAAGAGGCGTGAAGAGGCATCTTGCGGGCCGGCAAGGGGGGGCAGCTAGCGCAGATTATTCTTCCCGACTGTACTGGCCGTCTTCGCGTGTGGACTCTACTACCACTTACCATCAGGTGAAGTCGAGTCATTTGCCCTCCCGTCAAATAAAAAAAGACTACATATAAAATGCAATTATTTTTATACATATCAAAAAAAAAAAAATATTATAGTATAGGTAGTGGACGATTGAGTAGGTGGCCCATATCACCTGATGGTAAGTGGTCACGAACATAGACATTGGTATTGTTTTTTTTATTTTTTTTTTATTATTTTTTTTCTACCTATGTGCTAGATGGTAATGACCTAGATACTATTAATGTTAATAAGTGTTATGAGCTATCAAAGATGTAATTCGTTGCCTGGATTTATTAAGGTCGACTAGATAATTCTTCGATTGATAATTTACTCGTTACCATTTTAGAATTAGGTATCTACAAATATTATTGTAAGCATAAATTTGTAACAAGCCCGTTTATACAGATAATTTAATTTAGGACAACGCGAAATAAGTACATTATTTTCGCTAAGCCAATGCAATCATTTGAACAATGAATATTTTGAAAACATTGAAATTGAATTGAAACAAATTTTATTGTATTTTTAAAAGTTTTATGTGAAAAATAACTAGATACTGATATAGTTTCAGCTGGTTCTTCTAGATTCTAATATCTTATTATATATAGATGATAAAAATGCGCAGTAAACAGACTAGTTCCAACCCGCGGCCTCATCTGCGTGTTTTATGTTCTTCCTTGTTTATAACACTGCGCGATTTATAACGAAAATTTTACGGTTATTATACATAATTCACCAGATGGTAAGCCATCTTCACTCATTGACACTAGCGTTGTGAGAAGTAAAAATTACACCTATCACTTTATCTAGTGGTAGGGCTTCGTGCAAGCCCGTCTGGGTAAAATAAAGTATATTTTAATTTAGGTTATCACGAGGTAAATTGTACACGAAATTCAGCTTTCATGTAAATTAGTAGACTAAGCGAAGCAGATTAGGTATCAGCGAACTAATTCGATACTCTTTGAGCGTAATAAAATAACCCTGTATCAAATTGTCGGCTAAATTTGCCGTAAAGCAAACATTATTTCTCACCAATATCCCTTCTCTTGATCAATTGTACGCTTAAGTAAGAGTATTATTTCATAACGTACGTAATACTGTAATGAAACGAGTTTGATAAGTATATTTAGATATTTAGATAGTACTACTACTACTAATTTCCGCCTGTAACTTCTATTTTTGATATTTATAGATTGTATGTATCGGTCGGTTGGATGAAACCTGTAATAAAAGTACATCTGGCCATTAACTGACATTATGGGACATGACAACTGCCATGGTTGAGAGTTAGAGGAATTGGAAAAAGGACCAACGACATGGTATATCTTTAATTCAAGTTCGTTAAAATATTATGTTTAAATTTTATCAAATAAGAAGTGAATAATGTGATTTTTTATTAAAATAATAAATAACTTTACACTGACAACGGTGTCTTATTTCTGACAAGCTTAAAATTTGAAATACGCCAAGACTTTTAAGTACTTACAAAAATTAATAGTTATAGCGCGATGTAAAATACAACTAACGCAATCTTTTGATGAAATGTTCAAATATTTTTTTGACATAATGTAATTTGATCTTGTACAATCTTTCTGTATCCGTGAGAACGTATATGTACAAAATCATAATGATCGGTTGAGTAGTTAAGACGTGACGTGAACAAACAAACCAACACACAATTATAATTATAAAAGCCTTTATTGCTTATAATAGATCTAATATATATATATATTTACACATAAAAACTATATCTAACTTATTATTTGTTCACATTTATAATATTAGTTAAACTATTATATTGTAGCAACGACTAACAAGTCTACTTCAAGTAATATCGCTTAGTAAATTGTAAGAAATAGGTCTAAACAGCTTGAAACCTGAAGTGGCGTTTTTAATTTGATCAGGCTATCGAGTTTTATGCAAGCTATCTGGATAATAACCGAGCCGTCATCGGGTTTTCATCAATAATTTGTTACTGTCTATCGATGCCCATTTTGCCCGCTGCTGTAAATAAAATAAAATCCTATAACAAAGATACAGTACTTATGATAAAAACAATAGGGTAACTAAAAAAAGACAAAATAAATATAAGCCAGTAAATTTTTCTAAGAAACTTCCTTGTTTTAATTTGCTCATCAGATTGAAATATATTTTATTAGTTTTAATAAATTATCGAGTATTGAGATTCAATAAAAATAAAAATTATGCCCTTTTTTTCAAATGTATGTACATGTGAATTTTATCTCCTCCGATTTTCAAATGTTTAATTGTTTTTCTTATACCTTTATATTTCGTGAAAGAAATCATCGAATGGAAATAGCATGTTTCAAATGAAATTTTACCAGATGTGCATCTTTACGCATCAAAGCTGCGTAGTGAAATTATTCCAGCTGTAGCCCAGCTGTGGGTCATAGAAACGCAACATAAAAACGACAAACACATCTGAGTACGTCCTCTAAACCCACTAGCGTGTAAAGGAAATATCAATTCCTATTGTGTTGACGTCGCGAGTTATAATGAATGCAAGGTAAATAATGGACTTCCATAACTTACAACTGAACTTCATTACGCTGGAAAATTATAACGCTAAAGCAAAATTTAACGCTGACATTAATTTTACTCGATGACAGGATAATAAGGAAAATGTACCCAAAATATTGAGCTTGCTTAAAACTGCCTTGCTTTAAAATAATTAGGAAAATCGATTTTTAATTACAGACGATTTAAGATTTCTATTGGCAAAAAATGACTTAAGCTTCTTGTTGAATAGATTTATTAATTATGTTTTACACTACATTTAATTCGTTGCCCTGGTGACGGGAGGTAATGCTTTTTTTATTTAAATTCGTTTATTTCGTAATGAGACCGATAAGTCATTATTTCGAGGATCTTGTAATGAGACCGATAAGTTATAAAAACAAACTCGAAATCTAAACTCAATATAAAAAATGATCGATTTGATCAATTACATTTTTTATTAAAGATTCGTATGTAAGTATATTCCTGAAATACTCTGTAATAATACAGATAAAAATAGATACGAGTCCTTTCAAATTAGTGCAGTATAATGTTGTTAGCATTAATACCTGTTATTTCTAACTAATATCATATATCAAATGTTCCTCGCTTCCTCAGTATAATAAAATTGAGGCGATAGAAGATTCATATACTACCTTCGCAAAGACGACACGTGAATCGTGTCAGATTTTTTTGATAGACTAACAGATAAGTAAAAATTTATTGGGTCTTCATGTCGAGAACTTCGCAGTTGCAGACTGTGTCTTGAAAACTGGCAGCGGGCATTACTATTGGCCCTTCGTCTGAACTCCTGCTTCAATATCCTTATAATATACATAGACGAAGTCAAAACAGTTGAGTACTCTGTTTGTCAACGAATTGGAAATAGCAAAAACATTTAACGACAAGATTTAAAAAACGTTCGAAACGTGTAATTGAAGGATTTTAAAAAGCTGCATATAAAGAAGATGATTAATGTCTTTAAGGTTGTGACAAATTTGTCACACGACCAGAAAAAATTGAAATTAGATTTGATGTTTTCCTCGTTGTAGCGGAACCTGTTTAATAATTATTATGTCAGTTACGACTTATCTATTATTCTATCGCTAATCATAAATATTTCTTATCGACGCGTTCCGGTTTGAAGTGTGAGTGAGTCAGTGTATCTACCGGCACAAGGGCCGTAAACATTGACTATACAACGAGAGCTTTATAAATCCCAGTGTCTATGGGCGAAGAGACCACTTACCATCTGGTAATTTTAAGTTTTTAAAGAACGAAATATGCGAATCGCTGTTTTTTTTCATAATATTAAACAAGTTTCCTCATCAAAGCAAAAAAGCTACAATCTTGTTGAAGTTTTCCTTGTCTAGGTAGAATTTTCGAGAATAATATGCTCATAGTTTCTGTGATATAATAAATCATATCTTATATTTATAATATCCTCCTTTATTTAAATAAAATAAATATGCTATATAATAGATTAAGTAGTAGCATTAAATGTATAATTATTGATTATAAATGGTATTTTACTTGATGGTAGAGCTTTACGAGTATACAAGCCCGTCTGCGTATCATCATATTCTCTACCGCTAAACAGCAATACTTAATGTTGTATTTCGGTTACAGCAGATGTGGTGCTGGAAACGAATGTTAAGGATATCATGGACAGCCATGAGGACAAATAATCGATCTTACAAGAGCTCCACATTTAAAAACGACTTACTTCTATATACTGAGAACGTCACCAAACTTAGTTGACCTTTGGACATATAATTCGATCACATATGCATTGAGCTCGAGAAGCAGTTGATCGTGGGGCAGATGCAGGGGAAGCAACCAACACGATGGTGTAAAGGCTTTATAGAGGCAACAGGAGTAACTCTACAAAGATCTATTGAACTGGCGCAGGACAGAAGCAAGTTGAGACAATTCATATATGGTCACGATCTTCATTAGTGAGGGAACGACGAAGAAGAAGATTTCGGTTACAAGATATTGGCGTCAATGCCTATAGTTACACTGGTTGTGTGTGAGGTATGGTTTATATTTTTTTATATTGCCAATGTCTTTGGGCGGTAGTGATCACTTACCATCAAGTGGCCCATTTGCCTTTCCGCCTACATATTTTGTATATAAAAAAGTTTCAACAAATTACGTAGCTAAAACGGCTGAATTCCGTACTTGTAATCTATATAAGATTTTCAATACATGTTCGAGGGTATGTGAAGTTTATTCTAAGATTAATTACTCCTTATTAAGTCCAATCTTTGTAAGGTGGTATATTTTTTAAAATTAAGTCTATATTAAAAACAGGTAAATGAATATCCTTGAATAAATGATTTAAACAAAGTAATTACAAAGAAATCGTAAAATCGAAAGCGTCAAATCTACAATGATAAAAATCCAATACCAATTGAATCTCTTTGTTATAGTCACACTGGGACCGTTGTAGATTTAATTTCGCTCCCTGATTTGTCATGCCTACTCGTATTCGTTAATTATTTTGTTTTTCAAATACATAAATATCCACATTATATATTTTTATGAGTCTCGATGTCGTAGAAGTAAATTAAAAGAATGGTTTATAGCAAGTTAAAAACTAACAATGCATACGAATTTTATAATGTTAAAAGGAATAATGTAAATTAATTTCTATAACTGTATATAAGCAATCACACACATACAAACAATCAATAATTGAATTTAATATTCGATTTCAAAAGACATAACGTTTAGTTCCACTAAATTTGTTGTCTTTTGAAGTCGAAGTTATTTGTAAAAAATTGTTGTCTACGTAATTTTGAATTTGGAATACGAAAAGAACGAATTAAACATATTAAAAATAATTATAATATAAGGCGGTATCTTATTATTTTTTCTTCACGAATAAACAAATTAAGCTACATAAAAAAGCCTAATCACATAAATCTAGCCACTTTCCGTCCATTAATAAAACATTTAATATCATATCACCACTAAAGCCACCACCGAAATAAATGTGATAAGCGTCTGCCATGACATACCTGGATATTAAAAGTTTTTTTTTTTTTGTAATAATAACTTTTCCTGTTCCACAACACTGACACTAACCCAACATTATTATTCCACGTTGAGGCACATACTTAAAATAGTCTACACTCAGAAAAAATAACACTTTTTTTTAACTTTTATTTAATCTGTGATCAATACAAATTACGGTTTATTTTTATTTTTTTATCACGTCTCGTGCCGACACGCGCATCCACCGCGACGGTCGAAGTCTGACTGAAGAAGCTCGCTTGAAAGTTCCCTATGTGCAACAAGTATAAATAATTATATGTACTATGTACTGTTTATAGATAGAGATTTTTTGTTCATAATTTCAAAAGACATGTACTGTTTTGGTCTGGGAGTTTATTTTATCGAGATATTATTTTCCTTATTACAATGTCTGTTTTGGTTTGTTCGACTGCAAATAATTCGTCTCATACGTTTTTCGATACGTATGAATTTTTCGATGATTTCATTTGGCGATAAACCTTCTCTATATATGTGATTTTAAAAGATTTCTTAAAGACCTACTAAACGTTAGATCGATTTTCAATCTATTTCCCAATTACGAAATTGAACTATAGCCGTTACTACAATACTGACTCTATTTTTTAGTGTTAGATAAAAATATTTTATTAGGATTTTTTCATATGTTCAAGGTAAACTAACTATCTACGCAGAACACATTATAGTCTGCCTCGATGGTCTAGTGGCTAGATATAAGACCGCAGACCCGGTGGTCCTGGTTTCAATTCGCAAGTCGGGCCAATAAATAATTATTGGGTTTTTCCGTCAGAAAATTCACAGTAGCAGTCCGGAGTCTGGAAGTTGAAAGTGTACACTCCCATGCCTCGGAAAGCACGTTAAGCCACTGGCTCTACGCCTGAACTCTTTCCGGTCGTGTCGGATTGCCGCAACGTATTAGACTATTGAGTGACATATTATCATATAGCGTGGCGACGTATGACACGCGACCACGCCACGCCAACAATCAGTCTGACCCGCCGCATTAGATGTTTCACGTCTAAATATATACGTTTTTAAACAATGCTTTTATTATTTTTACGCCGTTATTATTATTATATATTAATTATACTTTCAATAACAATCAATATCTATGTGTCACATCTGCCGAGCCCAGACGGGCTGATGATGGCCGCATTGGTTACATAGGAACACTTTTTAATCACTCCTTGTATAAGTCAAGTAAAGTCTGTCAAAACAGCCAGACACTTGGATATGTTATATTTATATAACTTTAGGAACTAAGATGTTATGCCCCTCGTGCCTGTAGTTACACCGGCTAACTCACCCTTGAAACCGGAACACAATAATATTTATAGCTGTTTGGCAGTAGAATATCTGATGAGTAGCGGGCTTGCACAAGGCCTTACCACCAAGTGAATATAAATGAAGAAGGAGATTAGGTCAATTAATCAATCAATTAATCAGTCAATTAATTTTATAGTCTCACATTACTTACTATAATTATACATACTTGCCTATATTATTACTTATATATGTATATTTTTAATTAAAAACTTTAAGATTAGATTAATCAGTATCGGCCGACAGGCTGAATTAATTTCATCTTGGTATTGCGGTTATGTATTTATTGGTGGTCACTTCATGTCAAGTGATTACCTTTACCCAAGGATATTTGTAGAACTGGAAAACTGCCCGTGCGTTGCTGGCATTTAAGGTATGTCATTTTCTTCTTGAATAATTTTATATTGTAATATTAATACAGTTGTAGTTGATTCCATAGTCAGCTCGTGTTAGACAGGTTATGATAATGAAACAAATTTTTGGTAATAATCGGATGTTAATGTGATTCGTTAAATTATTGAGAGATACACATATCTTGATATCGTAACGAGAATCATACGTACTGTACGTGAAAGGATATCGATTGAAAAATGAAAATTATCTCTCTACGCAAGCAGTTTGTTAAACGAATTTATTGAAATTCTATCTTATGAAAACGTGTGACGTTTATGAAGATGTTCGGGGATCTTCACACGTGCATATTACATATACGATACGTAATATTATAAAAGTGTATTTAATAACATGAAATAAAAAATAAATGGGTTGTTAATGTCTCACTGCTGGGAAAATGCCTCCTCCTTGGGCCCTCCTTCAGCGGTATTTGATGCTACACATGCAGGTTCGCAATATTTCCTTACTTACCACCATCTAAGTTTCACGATTCATTTTCTTTACTTAAGATTGTTTTTAGCCACTAGGCTATCACGACTTTCTAATAATATAATGTCCTACTAATCCTTACTAATATTATAAAAGCAAAAGCAAGTTTGTTTGTTTGTTACACTTTTACGTCTTAACATAATCACTTATTGATTTTCTGTAAAAATCATATGTTATAGTATATTTATAATCATATGTTTTTTGGCATTTATAACATTTTCTTTCCACGAAAAACTACATATCCTGGCCCAGATAAGCCATACTTCAAACAATTATGTTTCTTTAGTCCGTCGCTCTGGCGCTGTTGCGGGAGAACTACAGAATAAAAACTTACAGCGCTTTATTTTAATTAAAAGATCTATATCATATTCTTTAGAATAGTTTGTAAAATAATTGCAAAACGAACAATATTTTGGAGTTGAGAGGAACAGGGTGTAAAGCTCCTCATCCACCATTGAAAAGGGAGGATCTTCCGACCAGACCGGGGTTGGTCTGGTGGGCTAATGCCCGACGATTGTTGTCGGGTTCTTGTATATATGTTCAATCGCTCGGATAACTTTAATATATACGATATAGGATACGATTCGTATGTGGCGAGATAGATGTCGCTACAATATACTTAAATACATTACAACCGGTCGTTGTATATAAAAAAGCATAGAAATGAGATCGCGAGTCGAGAGAGGTGTGTAAGGGACACGCGGGTGAAATCTTAAATTTTGTTGACTTCAAACGCTCTCTTAAATATTCTATTCTTGTAACTAATAGTAACCACTTTGTAAATATGATTCAATAGATTTATTTTTAACATTACATTAAACGTTTTCAAGTTATTAATATAAACAGAAATTGTGATTAAAGCTTTGTAAAGGAATTAGTAAGCAAGGCATTGAAATATGTTTTGTACAATGTATAATAATTGTATTAGCCCGTTACTGTCCGGTTGGTATAAACAGGCCAGCATTTTTGTTATGAGAACTTAGAGTTTATTCCACCATTCTGCTCCACTTTTCAACAAACGTACACTCAGTGGATTGAAGTCGTGGTCTTCGATGTTTCGTGTGTTCGTGAGTCAAAGTAATGGACAAAATGCCAGTCACAGGTGTTTGCGATTCTTCATCCCGGCCATCACGTTAATTGTATACGTTCGGAGTTGGGTACGTCGTCTCTATTACGTCATAAAATAATTAATCCGAAACCCTCTTCAGTACTATCCCTGTGAAGTTATTAAAAATAACAATAAGAAAAAATCAATGATAATAATAATTTATTGATAATAAATTGTATAATAATATATGAAAAAAACATTGCCTTAAAATAAAAGTACAATTTATCCGACATGTACTGTCCTAAGTAAAAAAAATAAAAAAAAATAAAAACGCAAATTACACATTAACACAGCTTACTGAAGATAAATCTGAGCTAGACATAAACTTGAGATACAAAAGTCAATGCCCCCAAAAATTTTGATTTTGTGTTATGACAGAAAAACGTTGTTATTTTCATGATTTTATAAATCACAAACACTATTCAAATTTGCAACCAGAAAAAACAAACAATACATTTATGTGGCTACGCACGTGTACATTTCTGTGTGTGAGTGTGTGTGCTTTAAGTAAGTGTGAATAAGTGGACGCAATCTATATTTATTGGCTATTTAATTCCGGTACACTCGATGCCGGTTCGAAGGATGAGTGAGCCAGTGTAACAGGCACAAGAGATAACATCATCCCAAGGTTGATGGCGCATTGTCAATGTAAGATATGGCTATTATTTCTAGGGTCGATAGTGACCACTAAACATCAGGTAGCACATTTGTCCATCCGCCTACCTATTGCATTAAAAAAGTCCCACATACTCCTCCGCTTCACGCGCGGGAAACCCATAAAAAAGGAGATATTAGGCATCCTTCAGTTTTACGTTAAATTTCGTAATCGATCAATATGATATATGAAAGCGGTTCAAATGAACTCACTTCGATATTTGTTATAGATAATAGCAAGGATTGTGTTCATGCATTTAATTAAATTCATTTGTGTCATCTTTCTATAATGGGCACATTAATTATTATTATTATTACCTGACAGTGCATTTAATAAAATGATAATGCATTTAAAACCAAAATACATGAATACGTCAACGTTTGTACCGGGAAATATTATAAATCGGTTCCAGCGACCATCCAAAAAGCAATTTACTTAAAACAAAGCCATGGCAAAATTTTCGGGGAAACGTAACTGTTAAATGGATATTAAATTCGATATATTTTTACCATCGTAAGTAATTTTATGATATTTTATTTTTCAATTAAGACTGACACTAGCTTACGTTTTGCTTCTTTTTTCTAGTCTTCTGGGAAAAAGTTACGCTTGCCCTATTTCTAGAGCAACTTATTCCCAGAAACTTCATTAGCAAGGAATAAATAAATAGTATAAACAATCGTAAAGAGAAAATTATTATAACAGCATTATTTATCAATATTCAAATTGTAGTCATTTTAGCGGAGCGGATTTTTAATTCCTTTAGCGGAGCTTTTGTCTCCCTAAGCCCACCTTAGTGACAATTGCAAGCTCTATGCAACATGATGATGATGACTAAATAAATACTAAATAAAAAAAAATAGTCCATTTTTAACTCTTTAATATTCAATATTTTAATGTAAATAAACATTTCATATTATTAAACAAAGTGACGTCGTCTGTCTGTCTGTCAGAACGCGAAAACCTTCCGAACGGGTTTTCATACAATTTCACCAATAAACAGAGTGATTGATGAGAAAGGCTTAGTCACACAATTCAAATTATATTTTTGTTCCGTTTGCATTTGAAATCATTGAACCTTGGAGTAACAGTGCAAAAACTTTTATCAAAAATATTACACACCGTGTTATTGCCTCTACTGGTGAGGTGAGGGCTGGTTCATTTTCGCCCAGAGAATAGGAATTGCGATACAAGGGGAAAATGCTACTAGCACACACAGGTATGCGCTCTCACAGCGAAAAAGTCACCATTTTCCCCTCCTCCCTCCCTCTGTGGTACTACGCTGGAGATACAAAGCAAAGTCGCCATACTTACATATTAACATATTAACGTTTACATATTAACGTTCGGTGCGAGCTCAATCACATCGAGGCTGTTATAAAAACAGCCTCACGGAAACTCGGAGTCTTGAACAAGATGCGGCGTTTTTTCACGCCACAACAACTGCTCCTGTTATATAAAACACAGGTGCGGTCTTGCGTCGAATATCGCTCGCACCTCTGGGATGGCTCCGCTAAGTACTTACTGGAGGCCTTGGATCGGTTGCAGCGACGTGCGGTTCGCATTATTGGCGACGTAAAAGTCACCAACACCCTCGAGGCTTTACAATTGCGTCGAGAGATAGCAGCACTGAGCGCTTTCTATCGAATGTACCACGGCGAGTGCTCAGAGGAATTATTCTCCCTCATTCCTGCTTCCCCATTCCTTCACAAGTCTACGCGTGCTGGCTCTCGATGTCACCGCCTAACTGTGACATCAATTCCATCGCGCACGAAGAAATTTAACAACTCTTTTCTTTGTCCCACCTCCAAAACATGGAATTCTTTACCAGCACACGTGTTCCCCTCCTCTTATGACCTGGGTTCCTTCAAACGAGGCGTGAAGACGCATCTTGCGGGCCGGCAAGACGACGGCTAGTGCAAATCATTCTTCCTGACTGCACTAGCCGTCGTCGCGTTTGGACTCCACTACCACTTACCAGCAGGTAAGTTTAGGTAATATAAAAAAAAAAAGAATTAGCCCTCTTGCTTTTTTATTTGTATTTATTTAAGGCTTTATTGTAAATAAATGTTAAAAGAGTTACATAATTCATCAATGTTTTGTGTCGACTGGCTGAAATATGACGACAATTGTTGAAAATATCTAAAAAAATCATGGTGACTCGGAGGTTTATTGGCTTGCACCACTTAAACCAATGGAGTTATATGTATAATATTACGACATATACATTTTATGTAGACCCTTATTCTACCCGTGTGAAACCGGAATGGATAACTAATGTATCATAAGAGTGAAAGTTTGATTTAGGGAGTTCGTAACTCAATTACGCTGGAAGGATTTAGATTCCAATTAAATTTGGAATGTTATGACGATATAGTTCTATTGGTCCATTTTGGTCATGGCGACTATTCTCGGAGGAGACTAGCTAACTACGCGGGACATATTCAAAAACACAAGTATGCGCAAAATGCAATTGCATTCACACATTTCAAGAAGCGGGGCGGACTTGAAATAGCACATCAATAATAATTTGATTTCGCCTAGACTAAACAAATTTACGTTACAATACCGATAAGCATTAACTCTATTTGAATACATAATGGAATTTTGTGCTGAAAAATTTAAAAAACAAATAGATATCATTATGATTTAATTTCTTATAAAACTGTATTTTTTTATCTTTTAAAATAAATATTATAATAAGATCTTAAGATGATAATAGAATATAACGCAATATTTCATAAAAATTAACATAGAAGACTTAATTCAGAATGTAAAAAATAAAATTAGAAATAGCTACCGTCCCGCCCTAATCAAGACCGCTAGGAATGGTGACAAGACATAAGACTATTTCCGCGTTGAAATGCAATTCCCATTCTTTAGGCGAAAAATGTACCTCCACATTTCCCTGTGACGAACTTTCTGTTAATATTGAAGGAATTACTTAACTAAGTCTCATAAATAATTAAATATAAATAATAAAATATTACTATCAAAAATATAAATCTACGATCTTAAGAGTTCAACACGTGAATTGCTTAGACCCCAATTATTAACGCTGAAATGTTAGAATTTGATTTCACTTACAATAAATGTTGATTAGGTTTTACAAAAAAGGGTATTTTTGTAACTAACCAAAAGTATAAGAAACGTCTCGAGAGCCGACTATTCGAGACTTTTGAAAATGTCGAGAATTCCCAAACTCAAGTCACGGCATACGAGTCGGTCTTATCCCCAAGGTACGTAAGAAGTTTCACATCAATAACGAATGTTTTTGATCAGTCCAGGACTTTAACCCTGCTGATATTCGATGAGAAATAGATACTCTTCACACAAATACCAAAGACCAAAGCGGCAGCGAAATATATATATAGTGAAATGAGGTTAAGGAATACACGATAGTAATTTCAAATCGGTAGTAGTTTCACGTAGAAAAGACATATAATATAAATCAACATTAAATGTATTAAATAAAACATTTGATTTCGATTTCCAGTTATATTTATTATCATCAATTACAATATATGATACACACTAACCACTATTAAGAAGAATAATATGCTTAACGGAGCCAAGAGAGTCGCCTCGTTATCAGGTTGCTCGCACATGGTTACATTAAGAAATAACAGTCGGATAAAAAAGGTTTAATGGGTATTTAATTGTTTACGAACACGGTTTTAACAAAATACAAAGGATTGTAAAGGTGAAGACAGATTAGAAAGCGGAAACGCGGTGTTCTCACCAACGAATGAATCCTCTACCCATGTTCCATAACGTCTTGTCAAGCATGACAGCTAACCCCCACCACAACTGACATTCAAGTCAACCGCTTATCCGGTGATAACCAATATTTAGTGCTGCCACCGTTGTATCGATCTCACCTAAGTGTACTTCTTGACGTTTCCGTTATCCGTGATCAGTGACAGTATGATTTAATTAATCTACAATCAACATGATGACGTCTCAGTGCTGACGCTGCGACATACTTTATTACATGTTGTTAGGGAGGGTGGATAGATAGGTATTATATACATAAAGGTATATATATATAATAGATATAAAAAAATGCCTATGTCCTTCTTTCGGTTTTAATATCAGTTCAGTATATAAAGTCGGTTCAGTTTTTTCGCCGTGAAACAGACAGACTAGATTAAATGTCTAGTGGTTGTCTGTGGAAAGTCTTCAAAACGTTAAGCCGTTGGTCCTGCGCCTGAACTCTTTCCGGTCGTATCGGATTGCCGTCCCATCGGATTATGTGAGCTAAGGAAAAGAGAGTGCACCTGTGTTTGCGCACACACTTGTGCACTATAATATCTCCTGCGCAGTTGGCTAATCTCTCTTGAGATTGGCCGCCGTGGCCGAAATCGGTCTGGAGGATCTTATACGTAGTATTATTGAAATAATATTTAATAATAATAATATTTTACTACATGATATAAAGGACAAAGTGATTTAGTATTGATACTTGAAAATCACGTTCAAACTCATAATGACTAATGCTGAATTAAAAATAAAATATTAAAGAAAAGCAATTTGTACGTGAATGTACTAGGAATATTTTCTAATATTATATCTATCTCATTTTAGCACGGTACGTAAAGTTATATGTCTGTCTTTGTTCTTTAAAGACCATCCGCTCGACTGCACAGGCAGGTGCGATTTTTCCGACTCAGCAATCAGCGGGCCTGTCGCTGTGTCGAAACACGTATAGTCAGCAATAAAAGTTAAATACATAAATATTATCGATTTAAAAAAATGAAATTATTATTAATTAAAAATAAATATTAGTTTCCTTAGCGTTTTCAAAATAACATTCAATTATAAAGTCAATGTTATTCTTCTATGATTTTAAAGTTCATTCTACAAGACTCGAAGATATAATTCATTTCAATGTGTTATAATTTAGCAAAATTATGTACAACTACTTGTGTAACATTGTTGTTAAAAATAAAATAAATCAATGCATTTTTTTTGCGTACAGTACACATCTGTTTCGTTTGAGGACCAATGTGTGATATATAGAATACAAACAACATTTAAGAAACGCAATCTGTGGCGAATGAAATTATGTTTATTTTGATTGGTGTTTCGTATAATAATCTATCGGCCTTATTAGAAACTTTATTTAGAACTTAATAAGTTCAAAAATACTGTCTTCTTCTTACGAATATCAAATCAATAATGACAAAAAGAGAGGGATCAGTGTTTAACTAAACAGTCGCTAAGTAACGTTTATAAGTAAGGCCGTAATTTCGCTCTTTCTTTCATTATTAATTTGACATATGAAAGAAGAAGACGCAGCCTTGTTTAACTAATCAATCGCTAAGC
Organism: Nymphalis polychloros; assembly: GCA_905220585.2. Lineage (NCBI taxonomy): Eukaryota > Metazoa > Arthropoda > Insecta > Lepidoptera > Nymphalidae > Nymphalis > Nymphalis polychloros. Next base: position 2,959,485 of record HG992246.1, on the reverse strand, counting down.
AACGTTTATATGTATGATCGTATGTATTATTTATACACAGGATTATAGAGACTTATACAATATTGTTGATGCAATTATATAAATGCTAATTGTCTCCAGTGCCTTCGCCCGTGTGTTAAGTGGCGAGGCATAAGTCTTTTGCCCTTTTATGTATCCCTGGCATGCAATTATATATACATGAAGTTCTTTTAGGTGGCTTACAGTAGAGTGAAATGGCAGTGGCCCAAGGACATGTCACATAACGAAATGGCGTTATGCCTACATTTAGAAGTCTACAAAATGCGTGGCGTTGGGCGTTCGAATTCAGTACTGCGCGAACGCTTCTGAAGATACCTTTGCCAAATTTTTGAGCGCCAAACCAAGGCAAACGATCGAGCGTGAATTGTATAGTGCGCCTACTATTGTAGATATATTTTTTAAATTAAATTAAGTACATAATTAAATATAAATAAACTCAATCAAAATAATGAATTTTATTTAAAATACTTACCTAACGTTCTTATACATGCAAAAACAAAAATATAAAGGTAATACAAATATAATAATGTATTGGTATAAGGACCAATAGTGCTGCGGCTTACGAGCCGCACGCAAGTCTCAGGTTCGAACCTTAGGCTATTATCACAATTCCCATAAAAAACTTTGTTTAATTGGAGGGGTAAATTACTAAAATAATATTAAAAATTAGTAAATTCCTTAAAATGGGGATTGCTATTATTATTAAAAAAAAACAAAATAAATTGCTTTTTGGTGTGACAAAAATACAGGTAATATAGTCAATTAAAATCTACATTTTAAAACACGTTTTGAGTCGAAAGAATATCGCAAAGAACTTCATTCCTGACGTGGATCTTTGTTTTTATATAAAATCGTTAGGTGAACTAGCAAATGGGTCGCTTGATAGTAAGTGGTCCCAACCATTCATAAACATTGGTGCCGTTAGAAATATTATCCATGTCTTACATAAACTAAGCGTCTGTAGTTGCACTGACTCACTCACCCTTCAAACCGGAACTTATCAGTACTAAATATTGCTCTTCACAAAGTGCTACAATTAACTAATATACACACATATTATTTACTCCATTTAACAACTGATTCTCACACACGAGAATCAGTTGTTAAATGGAGTAACAATTGATTCTCTTGTCTGAATTTCACAGTAAAATCCGTTCTGAACCGATTTCATGTTTAATTTGCCATTTAATTTGAGTCCGTTACATGAAGTTTCAGCAGTATAATATCCTACTGGGAAAAACAAAATTGCATAAAATTAATATCAAAATCCGAGTTACTATTATTATTTATTTAGTGACGTATTTTATTTTTAATCTATTTAATTTTTAAACTCCCATGTTCAACTATACCGATCAACATAAAATGTAGAAAACAATAACCGTAATCCATCAAACCCGGGCTCGTCTTGAGCTGCGCACTTAATTCAATAAAAATATTCATCTTGTTTTTTAATCATAAGCGTGCATTGATCTCCTATACTCGCATTGTTACCATCAAAGATTGTGTTTATATTTGAAGGGTGACTGTGAGTGAGCCAGTGTAAATACCAAAAAAAACAGCTAAGTGCGATTCGGACACGCGCACGAAGGGTTTATTTATTTATTTAACACTTTATTGCACAACAACATATACATATCATAAGAGAAAAGAAACAGACGATCAGAAATAATGATGTGCAAAGGCGGTCTTATCGCTTATAGCGATCTGAGGGTTCTGTGCCATTATCTATAAAAATAGCAAAAAATCATATCTGTTTGTCATTATGTATGAGATCCCCCCTTAAATATATATTTTATTCAGTTTTTAGTATTTGTTGTTATAGCGGCAACAGAAATACATCATCTGTGAAAATTTCAACTGTCTAACTATCACAATTCATGAGATACAACCTGGTGACAGACAGACAGACGGACGGACGGACGAACAGACAGCGGAGTCTTAGTAATAGGGTTCCCGTTTTACACTTTGGGTACGAAACCCTAAAAAAACAAGCAATAATCCAATCGTTTTTGTAAAAATTTATGATATTCTGGCCATGGCAGCTATATCATATTATATAATATATTTCGTATATATTATGAGAGTAAAGCTCGTTAACTTTTTAACCGTCCAACTCGAGATTTAAACCCGCGGACTCGGGTACGTAGGTTGCATATAATAACAAGATAATCACTAGATCAACGTTAGAAGCAATCTTATCGCCTGTATGAAACGTAATAGCAACATTTCTTTCGATCAATTTTAGTAAAACAATTCCTTTTAATATAATAAAATAACAAGGTAACAAAAATATGCAAGGAAAATATTATTCATTTCATTGAATAACATTTGTAACTAAACTTTTCACTTTAGGTCGATACAATACAATGAAAAGTTTCGTTTTAAATAAATGAAATTTGATTTGAGTTTACACTAAAGTGAACTGTCAGTTCCATTTTACAATTAATTTATACTTTTAAGAAAAAATAATAATTTGAAATTTGTTATAAAAAAGCACGTTCCATAATTATTGCTCTTACTTTTTTAGCAGGAGCTTAACGAATATTATTATGTTGATACTAATGTCAAAACAATTACCGAAAATTTTTACCATACTATATTTAAGGTCCTCCAGACCGATTTCGGCCACGGCGGCCAATCTCAAGAGAGATTAGCCAACTGCGCAGGACATATTATAGTGCACAAGTGTGTGCGCAAACACAGGTGCACTCTCTTTTCCTTAGCTCTCATAATCCGATGGGACGGCAATCCGACACGACCGGAAAGAGTTCAGGCGCAAGCCAACGGCATAACGTGCTTTCCGAGGCACGGGAGTGTACACACTTCCAACTTCCAGACTCCGGGCTGCTACTGTGAATTTTCTGATAGAAAAAACCCAATAACTATTTATTGGCCCGACCTGGGAATTGATACTATATTTACAAACCCATCATATACACTAATATTATAAAACATAGACGTTTCCCAAATGTTTTGCATATATTTAAGTACGACTATGTAAACGTACAAAGGAAGTTGCAAGACGAAAATGTTATGTAAAATTGATAAGATTTATGATGAGAAATCTAATTTAATTTAAAATAATGAAAAAATTTAAGTAGTTTGAAAAGGCAAACGAATGAGTGAATGGTCTAAGGACACTGCCAATTTTAACATCTCTTCGGACTGCTAACTGGTTTATATAATAGAAGATCTGATGAACGGTAGTAACAAAATTAAAAGTCAAAATATTTAAAAAAAAGATCGGCACGCTTGATACGTAGAATCAGAGACGGTCCCAACACTATCCTAATGATTATTGCTAATGATGTGAATGGTTATTTGATGAGGCGGATGATCCAGAAGTCTTTGTAATACTCTGGTTTATGCGCCTCATACATAAACAATTATACTCTAATTATACTTAATCTCTAATCATATCTTTTTATTGTTTTTTATGTCATTAATTAATTTAGTAATTCTTATATATTTTAATTGTTACTTTTGTGGTTCTAATTCAAATTATCAATGAATGTTTTGTAATATTATTAATGGTAATTATGGATATGTAATCTTGTAACAAAATTATGGGCCTCGATGCCTGAATAATAAAGATATTATTATTATAAAAGTCATCGCTCATTTATCAACTCTCAACTTAAAACTTTGTTAACTTACCAAATCGCTTATTAATCTCTTCGCGGCTGGAACAGGAAGTTCCGGAAAATAGTAAATTTTATAGCAAGCTACCTCCAAAGTTTGTGAATGCGCTTAATCGTTTATCGCTTATTTACTCAAAAGAAAATAAGAATTAAAATGATTAATTGAGAAAAAACTTTACACGAAATGTTTTAAGATGCGAAGAAGATAAATTTCACGCTATTTCTCTATCATGGCGGCTGGTGCAGATCATTCTTCCCGGCTCTCTCGCCGTCGTCGCGTTTAGACTCTAGTACCACTTACCATCAGATGGAGTAGAGTCATTTGCCTTCCCGGGTAATATATAAAAAAAGAAAGAAACCTCTAAGTACATCTAAATCTATCTCGACTGATAAGAACCGTTAAAAACTCAATTATTCATTTAAACTCTTTATCTATAGTTATTAATAAGACTGAAGTGTTTGTTTATTTATTTGCTTGAACTCCTTGATCTCGGGATATACAAGTCCGATTTGCGGAGTACAAGTGAGAACGTACAACGCGGGTGAAACTGCGAGCAGTTAGTACGATTAGGTACCATACATCAGGAAAAACATTTTTTTTTTAAATTTCGTATGTTGATTTTATTAATATTCTTCGATAGCAAACATTTACAAAATAAAAGAATGTAAGACGAAGTCGATTTATTTAATTAATTTTTCGATTTCGTGAACGTTCGCATTCAAAAAGCTGTATCGTAAAGTGGATAATTGGAATATCAGTTTTCTCTGAATATGGATCACATAAATGTATATTTTTCCATTGAAGCATTTAAAGTATTGATGTAAGGGTAACAAGCGTAATGGTTAACAAAATAATAAATTTTATGCAGTATAACTAACAGATTTTAATTTAGTCAATTGCTTTTTTTTTTAAATATCATAATAGACAACCTTATTAGTTTTTGTGTAATTATTAAATTAACTAATTTACTCGCGTTATATTTATACTTTATTGTACACTACAAAGATAAAAAAATAAATTACAAAAACACGGATACAGCCTAAATAATATTAGCACACAATTTTGGCAACCTTATCGCTACATAGCGATCTCTTCCAGGCAACCAACGGTGTTAGGAACCCATATGATATGAGGTAGATGGTGCTGTAAAGATAAACAAAATAACATTATAATAATATTCTATACCAAAAACAAACTAATTAATACATTTTAATATAAATATAAAATACACATATATTTCTATATATAAATTATATTATCAATATATACTAAAATTACAGGTATATAATATAAATACCCTAGCTGTGCCCCGCGGTTTCACCAGCATATAATTAATAATGATTAAGGACTGTCCAACACAAAAATAATTTTTAAATTCAAACCAGTAGTTCCTGAGATTAGCCGGATCAAACAAACAAACTCTTCAGCTGTATACATTAGTATACATACAATGTTATTACCAATATTTGTGGTGAATATTTATTATCATTAAATTCAATTAATTATATGTTAAGATTAGCTTCGACCTCATCAATATGTTTAAGATCCAACTTTGGAAACAAAGCTGTTATATCAATATGATTTAGTTACAAAGTAAATCCGTGTAAATGACTCACTGCTGTGTTGATACCTCCTCTTGAGGTGAAGCCTTGGAACTTATTAACCAATTCCAATTCGAGTTCTCCCATGAGACCCATGCAAAGTTCTCCTTAAGCTTTTGAGCACGAGACATGAAAACCCAGTTTATAAAATTAATAAGATTCTTGTCAGCATCGGATAAGATTTTCAGCTTAATTAGAATACGGTATTAATGTAAATACCAAGTTAAAGAGATAATTTTGCCAAATTCATAGATTTATCGACTACCGTTACTTATTCCACTAATAATATTTCACTCAATTACTTAAAGACAAAACGTCAGCCACAGAACCGTGGGGTATATTAGCCGTCAGTTGCATAATACGGGAGGCCCTGTAAGAGGAATTTAGTACCGAAATTACGTTTCAGATTTATCTTTAAATTTAATATTCGATTGAGAAAATAAATAATCCGTAAATGTCTAATGCTGGGAAAAGGCATCTTAAGACCTCTGTTCTAGATCGGGTAGATATATATAAAAGACTTGTAGCAAAATTCATAAATGTATAAATTAAACACAAATTAACGACGACAGATCTGGTGCTGGTCTGAGTTAGAGCTTGCGATTGGAAACAATTTCAGAACCACATACAGAGAAAAGTGTCATGTTCAACACGATTACAGTCTCATCTCGCACTGATTTATTATGCGACAGAGGGGCGAGAGGGGTTGAATCGCGATTTCCCCGTATCGATTAAGGACAAAAATATTAATAAATATATGCTGCGAAAATAAGCAGGTTTCTTTATTATTGGGTTACTTAACATTTTGATGCAATAAAAATCTCGTGATTAGAAAAAAAAGCTAATAATAATTAATTCAGAGGGTAATTACATAATTACCTCTAATTTTTTTAAATTATATTTTAAAACAAAGAGGAATTACTTTATACTATCTAGTTTATTTTTAACAGGTAATTAGTTAACGTTAATGGAAAAAATATACAAACAAGCAACGGTTGATAAAATTAGTAGGTACTTATGATTTTGTCAATCATATAGTCGATCATTAACTTGGTCGGACCAAGCTATAATGCTCTTATAAACTTCCAGACAGTTTATTTATTATATATTTTTATAGCCTTCAGTCTGATCAGATCTCATTTTACATAGATATGAATATTTTGTATCTAGATATAAAATTTGTAGTGGTATATTTTATACAAGCTATTATCGAAAATATTTCATATTCGAACAGATCCGATATTTTTCTCATTGTAAAATATCGGACTTAATATATTTTTTAAATATTACAAAAAACGTAACATCACCGCTTCATTCATTCATAATTTTAATCAATCATTAAACTTTTAAGGCCGTGTAAAGTTACAGAATAGACTTAAAAGTTTAATGTGAGTTATTGTTTAGTTGTTTTGTTTTTATGAATTCGAATGTAACTCTGTTTGACTGTTACGCTTTCGCGGCTAAACCATAAAACCGATTTTAATTAAAATCGGTATTACCGATATTAAATTTGGTATGAAGCAAGTTTAAAGCTCGAGGAAGGCCTTAGATTTTTTTTATCTAATACCCACTCCCTTTCCCTAAGACGAGTATTTAAAACAAACGTCAAGGCTGTATTGTGCAATACATTTGCCTTTAATAAAAGCAAAATATTAATTAAAGAAAATCTTACAAAATAAGACATAAATAAAACTCAACGACAAATCTTTCTCATTTGTAAAACCTTTTCAGTCTAATGTTATATGATATTATGCGTCTGACGGCAAAGTAAAATAGCATGCACGCTACGTATCAACTGATAAGGCTTTCAACCTTTCGAGAATTGAAAATATTTTACTCGTTCCTTGCATAATATTTTCAAGGACGCTTGTCAACTTACATCTTTAGTGTAGCGATATAATTGAGCCCTTTACATTGTTATTCTTTAGGTACTCAGAATAAAATACTCATAATAATTATAGAGTCAGAATTATAATTATATTTTACTTGGCAATAGGGCTTTGTACAAGCCTGTACGTAGGTACCACCCACTCATCACATATTCTACCACCAAACTGCAATAATAATAATAATAAGGTAACTACATGTTGATTTCCAAAATTGGTGGCATATGGGCGATGTAAGAAATAGTTATTATATTTCTGACGGTGCCAATGACCACGGGGAATGGTGACCACTTACCATCATGTGCCCTATCTGACCGTCCGTCTACCGAGATTATAAATAACAACAAAATAAACGTTCAGAATAATATCAATTTCCTAAGATTTTTTAAATAACAAAAATATTAATAGATTACATTATAATATTAAAGATTATCCCATGCAATAAATAAAACTTTGTCCGTGTGTCTGCATACAAATCATTTGCAAAATGCAATTGAAGTCTTTGTTACTGCGAGTAGTTAACTGTAAGCAAAAACCTTATTCAAAGCACGTACTTAGAACTTCTCATGGTTTTAAGTTGATTATAAAGTTTAAGCTAATTTTCCTTTACATTTACTCCTTATAATTACAGCAGAGTAGATCTAGAATATTTGACTTTAGGTATTTTTTAGAAGCAGGCATTCGTTATGGATGACATGTTTGGTAAAATAAAGATTAATTTTGTCAAAAGTTTGGTTTTTAAAAAAGAAATAATCCGCAAATTACTATTTTATGTATTGGCTGGAACGCTATTTTAAAGTTCCATTTTTTCCCACTGAACTATTCTCACCCTATTTGTGAGAAAAAACTGCATTAATTAATAACATTTAACACATAAACCCCGATTCAAACTTCAAAACATCGGTACCTACATATATATATTTACTCATATATATATTTACTACCTCGTTGGTCTAGTGGCTAGATATAAGGCCGCAGACCCGGTGGTCCTGGGTTCAATTCCCAGGTCGGGCCAATAAATAGTTATTGGGGTTTTCTGTCAGAAAATTCTCAGTAGCAGCCCGGAGTCTGGAAGTTGGAAGTGTGTATATAGCGACATCTATCTCGCCACATACGAAAACTAAAAAACTGACGTATCATACATCGCGATATTAAAGTTATCCGAGCGATTGAACATATATACAAGAACCCGACAACAACCGTCGGGCGGTAGCCCACCAGACCAACACCGGTCTGGTCGGAGGATCCTCCCTTTTCAATGGTGGTTGAGGAACTTTACATCCGGTTCCTTCCCTATCTCTAAACTGGTGACCCCGACGTGATCGTCAGCGCAGCCTTCGCAAAAAACTACGTCATCATGACGTCATCATCACTTCCTTAAGCTTTCGAGCAGCGAGTTATACAGCCAGCCAGCATCCACGACTACTACGGGTATCCTGACCACCAGCATGCAGCGAACGCGCATTCCTGGTCATCACCCACAGTCTTCTCAGCGACCTTGGCACAGCACACTGCACTTCGGCCGGTCAGCAAGCAGAGACGCACTTCTCTCCTGGTCGACGCAGCAGCCAGCCACTACGCAGCACTGCACCACTCCGACTCACTGGAGCATTTGCAGCATCACCCCGACTCACTGGGGCATCACCGCAGACAGTTCCGACTCACCGTGAACTATGCGGCATCTGGTTCCGACTCAGTGGAACATTTCACTGGCCCGGCAAGCATCACAATATGTATGGACGACTCAACCTGCTATCGACCTCCGGTCTCGGAGGGGAGTGATGTAGCGACATCTATCTCGCCACATACGAGAACTAAAAAACTGACGTATCATACATCGCGATATTAAAGTTATCCGAGCGATTGAACATATATACAAGAACCCGACAACAACCGTCGGGCGATAGCCCACCAGACCAACACCGGTCTGGTCGGAGGATCCTTCCTTTTCAATGCTCAACACCAAATGTACACTCCCGTGCCTCGGAAAGCACGTTAAGCCGTTGGTCCTGCGCCTGAACTCTTTCCGGTCGTGTCGGATTGCCGTCCCATCGGATTATGAGAGCTAAGGAAAAGAGAGTGCACCTGTGTTTGCGCACACACTTGTGCACTATAATATCTCCTGCGCAGTTGGCTAATCTCTCTTGAGATTGGCCGCCGTGGCCGAAATCGGTCTGGAGGACCTTATATATATTTAGCATTCAGAAGTGAAACTTATGTTATAAAAATCTAGAATGAGTCTTTTTTGAAATAGAACACCAAATCATATAAAGTAATTTTTTATGTAAGAGCAGGAGGCTCTCCTGATGGAAAGTGACAACCACCGCCCATGGAAATCTGCAACACCCGAGGACTTGTAGGTGCGATGCCGGCCTTTGATACTGTAATATTCGTGATGTATATAACTTACTCAATTACTCCTAAAAATCCAAATATCATATTTGAACACATTCAACATCACAAGTCGTGTCAATAATGAATTAATTACTTTACCTTTCTTTCCACTAACAAAAAGGCGGATTTAAAAAAGCGCACGTCTTTTTCCTCAACGATGTTGTATGGTTCAAAGAATCTCCTAACTATATACAAATATATATATATATATATATATAACTAAACATTTTCATATATATGGTAATTGAATTAAATATAAACTCGTAAGGTATTATTTGTCTTAATTACAGTTGAAACTTTTATAGCTTATGCTTCAGAAAACAACATAAAGCGACGAAATTCGGTCAACATTCCGTCTCCAACGAGTATAAAACTAAGAAGGATTTACTGACTAAAATTTACATAACCATAAACGAATTTGCCCCTACATAATATTGACGAGACTACCAAAACATAAATAATATCGTTCTTAATGTATAAAACATTTAAAGTTCTATTCCATGAATATAATAACAATATTAGTTTCTTTCACACAGAAACGATTTTTTCTTTGCAATGATAAAAACGCTATAAATTATCCTTAGATACGAAAAATATATTTAGGGCAAGGCAATCTCACAATGGTCAACAGTAATGGTGTGAATCTCTCAGGCGCTTAAGTAATTTTATGAATGGCTAATGGTGTATTCAAGTTATGGTATAGAGGCGGAAAAAAAATCTTAAAGGAGATTAGATCCATCAACGTATACATATATATATATATAAAATTAACTTATCTACTCATACACACAGCAAGATATACAAAGGATTTCTAATATCGTCAATGAGTAAGCAAAATCATAACATTGGGTTAGGTTACGAACATCACCATATTGGGTAGTGGAATAGATAATGTGTACTCCTGCGTAAAGCACTACCTAGTTAACAATTATCTTAGTCTATCTGCCTATACATTTTTAATCATATATTTTGCTAGTTCCCACCCGCATGTGGGGTGGTTGGGGAGACTAACTTGGTACTCTATGTCCTTCTCTGTACTGATAACGTGTGTGACCTTTCATGATGGTCAGTTGCGTCGATAAGACGTGTAAGAACAAACAAATAAACTAAAGATACTATTTATAACATTAGTTAGGATTTAAGTAGTGGTAGTATCGTTCGACATGTTTTTTTTTTTCTTGTACCATAGGCCAATGGCCTGCGACACTTGGCCGACCTTGCGATGGGATCCGTGGATTTAGAAAGGAAGAATCGGACCTTGTTTCGAATGCTCCGTTTTCCTAACATGGACTTAACCGAACCAGTTTTTCGTATAAGTAACATTATTGATTCAAATTACTAAGGTATTATTAAATAATTAGCTGTGTCCAACGGCTTCAAACGAACAAACGGAACAAATATTCGTCTCTTATTCCAAATTATATTTTGTTCTGTTTGCAGTTGAAACGATTGGACCTTGGAGTAATAGTGTAAAATTTGCAAAATTTCATCCAAAATATTACACCCCGTCTTATTGCCTCTACCGGTGACAGGAGGGCTGGTTCATTTTTCGCCCAGAGAATCGGAATTGCAATTCAAAGGGAAAATGCTGCAAGCATTGTTGCCACCCTTTTTTAAAATTTTTATTTGTATGTATTTATTTAAGGTTTAATGTAAATAAAAAAAATAAAAACTTTAAACGCTTTATGTTTATATTTTAACAAGGATAGGAAATTAAAAAACTAAATATTATCGACAGAAACAGTTTAGTGTAACACATTTATTTATAACTAGCTGTGCCCGCGGTTTCACCTCCGTATAACTTAAAGAAACTACTGAGAGCAGACTTATAATATTTCTTATCAATTTTCACATCTGTGAATCAGCGCTCATTGGGCTAGAGCCCTGACGCGCCCCAACCTCCACAGATTCTAGACAATCGCCGCTCGCGAACACCTCCACCTGGAGTTCGCAGGACAGATCGCGAGAAGTGTAGCCGCCATCCACGATATCGTACGGTAACCACGTATCGCCCTCACCGCTATGACCCTCTGTGGTCCGAGCAGAAGGGCATTGTTCCTAGCGGTGAGAGCGTCCACCTATGGTTACATGTAAGGCAGCAGACCCGGTGGCCCTGGGTTTAAATCCCAGATCGAGCCAATAAAAAATGTTATTGAGATTTTGTGTCAAAAATTTTCAGTAGCAGCCCGAAGTCTGGAAGTTGGAAGTTTGTACACTTCCGTGCCTCGGAAAGCACGTAAAATCGTTGATCCTGCGCGTGAACTCGTTCTGGTCGTGTCGGATTGCCGTCCCATCGGGTTATGAGAGTTAGAGAATAGAGAGTGCACCTGTGTCTGCGCACACACTTAAAACACTTAGCCGGATCAAACAAACAAACTCTTCAGCTTTATATTACTATACATATATTACTATAGATAAATCTATTATTAAATGATACATTTTGAAAATAACCCCTTACCCCGGATAAACAGACGGACAAAAATAAAAATAATGATTTGTTTGATTATTTTCCAAACAGATTTTATTTTTTTATATACATGATAAGACGACGCAGAATCACATACAAGATTTAAAAGATAAGAAATACAATGGACGTTCACTGGGCAACAACATTACGCGTCTTTGTTATTTTTGATCAAAGCCTAGTCCTTTATCTATACACAATGATAAAATATACCTCAAGGTTGTACAAAAACAATTCAAAGATACCTTGTAAGTTCATTGGCGTTTAAATATCGTTTTCGGAGCATCCTAAAAACTCGCACACAGATATTCTAAAAAGTATTCAGTTATTGTTACTTTCACAGTTTATTTTTAATTGATTTTAGTGTATTTTAATAATAATTGGCTGCCACTAGTCTGGGTCTAGTGGCTGCCAATCACGTCCTGGGTTCAAATCAATACAAAATAGTTTTTTTTTCTCAGTCCATAACAGCCAAATTGGAAGTGTTTACACCCTCGTGTCATAGAAACCGCGGGATGCCTTTATTTCTGTAGCTAAACTATCTCCGGTCGTAACGTATTGTCGACTTAAATCTTCAAAGGGTTCTTTGTATATGATAAACTATTCGGAAGCCAGCACTCAATAAAGAAATCAAACTTAACTTGTTTACATTTGACTTACAAAGCAAATCGAACCTTGTATATTAGCTGTTAAGTATATTTTTCTTTATCTTTCTATGTTACAGTAACCTGAATCATTTATGACGTTTTTATAAAGTCAAATATTCTACGGAAAGGCTGGTGCGGTTTCTAACTTTTTAAATTCGGCGTTTTTGTGAATGTTATTTTATTTAGAAACAAAAATGTTTCTATATACATTCAAATCACACTAAATTAAAATGAAATGTTTTGGTTGATCTGGATTATCTGGATTCGTATCTGGTTATATAAAAAGTGCGAAACTATTATAAATACGAGAGATTTTATCATTATATTCCGCGCTCAAAACACTGGCCAATTTAGTATTAGGAATATTAACATATGAAATTAGCGTTTTGTCGTACTGACCACTTTGATCTGAAATATCTCCTCTTTGGTTAAGAATTCCAAATTCAAACTTATAAATTCATTTAGCTGGTACATTTGATTTTTGAAAACAGTCATTCATTTGTTTTTTCCTCATTATTTTTTTCTTTGGCGTCGCTTATTACCGCACAATGGAAAACATGAAATATCGGTATATTTACGAGTACGAGTTCTACCGTGGCACCAGTGCTGCAGAAACAGCTCGAAGGATTAATGATGTGTACGGCGCTGGTGTCGCAAAAGAAAGCACGGTACATTTTTGGTTTCAACGTTTTCGTTCTGGAAATTTCGACCTTCAGAACCAACCCCGTGGACGGCCGGAGACCAAAGTGGAAAATGAAGAATTAAAGGCTATTGTGGAAGCGGTTCCATCACAAAGCCCTTCAGAGATGCAGCTATCTCTGAAGTGTTTCGGGGTAAGTGATCAAACTGTATTAATCCACTTGAAGCAAATCGGGAAAGTAAAAAAACTTGAACAATGGGTACCTCATGAATTGAGTGAATCGAACTTGCAAACACGCGTCGACTGCTGTGTTACTTTGCTCAACCGACACAATAATGAAGAGATTTTAAATCGAATCATTAATTGTGTTGAAAAGTGGATACTGTACTATAGTCGAAAGCGCTCGTCGCAATGGCTGAACCCTGGAGAATCAGCCAAATCCTGCCCTAAACGAAAATTGACTCAGAAAAAGTTACTTGTTAGTGTTTGGTGGACTAGCGCCGGTGTCGTTCACTACAGCTTTCTAAAATCTGGCCAAACGATTACGGCAGATATCTATTGTCAGCAACTGCAAACCATGAAGAAAGAACTAGCTGCTAAACAACCAAGATTGCTCAATCGCTCTAGGCCACTGCTGCTTCACGACAACGCAAGACCACACACTGCACAACAAACAACCACTAAATTAGATGAGCTACAATTGGAATGTCCGCAACATCCACCGTACTCCCCGGACCTTGCTCCAACAGATTATCATTTTTTCCGGAATTTGGACAACTTCTTACAAGGAAAATTCAACTCTGATGCGGCAGTCCAAATCGCCTTCAAAGAATTTATTGATTCTCGCCCCTATGGTTTTTTAGTAAAGAGATCAATAAACTACCTATGAGATAGCAAAATTGCATAGATAACAACGGTGCATACTTTGATTAATTTAATATATTTTATAAAAAAAAAATTGACTTTATATTCCTCCCGTACAAAACGCCAATTTCATATTATGTAAGGACCTAATATTTAGGTTTCAAACCACAAATATTTTTCCGATATCATACAAACAATTTCTCCTCATAATCATAATTACATTTCTCCGGGGAATAGTTACAACGATTAGGAATTCAAAAGCCAAAAATCGATAAATTATTTTTCACTTTCAGTAAATCGTTGAAATAGATCAGAATTTTACCTATTCTTTATTTTAAAACATCTAGTCTATATTGCTCGTATATTTCACTGAGTTATCTATAAAATATATCCCCATGTCGCAGATATTTTAAGTTCTAGAAAGTTTTAAGAACCGTTCCGACCCATCAATACTCATATTATAAGGCTAAAGAAATCGTATTCTTTAATGTACCAGTTCATTTTTTTTACGTTAAGTTCCTAGCACGTTTATTGAGAGAGATTAAATTATGTACAGAATGGTTGACATTACATAGCCCACGGGTGGGCAGCTGTAGCATTTGGAAATACACAAACCTGGAACGTAATAGTGATTACACATTATATACATAAATTACACAATATGAACAATACATATACGTATCTTCAATTTATATGTAAGCGATCTTCTTAGCAAAAGATTCGAGAATAAAATTATATGATTTATGTTTCCGTGTGTTCAAAACTGAAATAAAGCTCATTGATTTCTAATATAAATCCAAATAAAAATTGAAAATTCGAGTTTTTGTATGCAGTTAAAAGTACCTGCCTATCAAACCTAGTAACCTACCTACCTATCCAGTAACTGCCACCCTCTTTTTTATTTAATCGACGCCAGAAAGAAATTCCACGTATTTCGATTTATTGATGAGAATGTTTGAGTGTATAAACAATTAAATTAATTTCGTCGGAGAAAAAATAAATTTCCTTTGAACAATCTCTTTCGCCTCTGGACTTTCATGGGGAATTAATCATTTGAAAACAAATATTTGATTATGTTGCTAGAGTAACTGATTGACAGAATAAATTCTACATAAATGTTTCGTATTGTTTTACTTGATGGTAGATGGCTTTGGTGGTGACCACTTACGATCAGGTGGCACATTTGCCCGTCCACTTACCTATAACAAAAAAAAAACAAATATGCCAGCCATTATAAAATGAACAGCAATATTACTTATGTTTAGTAATGATCAGATTTATGAGTATGTATTTGAAAGAAGACATCCCTTAGCGACCCGAAGGCAATATCCCATCTTTCCAAGAACTTGTTCCAAAACATTTACAACGATCTGATTGTAAGCGCCGTGTTCATTGCCCGCTATTATTCTTGCTAAGTTTTTGAAATACAAACATAAGAAGCAATGATAAAATCATTTTTCATAAAAGGAAACAAACAGTTTAGGTAAGTTTTCATAATAGTACGAGTTTTATGTTTCTTTAGTTTCGACTCAACATTTTTTAACAACTTGTTCGTCCATTATTTTACAATAATTCACTTTCGGCGTAAAAGAGAATAAAATGAAGATTCCGATGAATAATGATAAAAAAAAAAACCTTTTTTATTCCTAACACCTGAAAAATAGCACACGTTCGAAAAGTAGAAACTTATATATAACATTTTGTTTAGTGGGAACACGTAAATAAATGGCTTATGTCCATTAACATAGATTAGATTAATAAAACAAAAGAGTAACATTGTGATGGATCTTCAAGCATTAGTGTAATAAAAAAAATAAAGATAAATAAAAAGGTCACGGAATCTTCCGAGCGATATTTTCACAAATATACATTTGACCAATCACTCGAAAACAAATAAACAGAGGTCAAATGTGAATGTTTGCAGAGACCTTCACTGTAATAGCAAAGTTGGGCCGTATTGTGATACTCATCGTGTAATCAAGAAAACGTTTACGCGCTGTACTTATCTTGCGCCTTGTAAAAGTTGACGAGTCGGGAGTCGGATACATTATGATTACGTGATTTCACCCGCATGAAATTGACTAAATTCTCAGTACATTTTTCACTATTCTTCATGAGGTTGGCCAATGGTTAGGCCACGTGAATCTTAAACGATGATTGCGGGCTTAATTCACTGAAATTCTGCCACATGTGTATTCAGTGTGGTCGAAAGATCTCTAAACCGGATCCTCAAAGGGAGAGGAGGCGGTTGCCCAGCCGCTGCCGGTCTTGAACCTAAAACTTTAAGATTTATATATTATTTACATAAAGTTTAAAGCACTGGCTTGTTATCAAAATCTTATTAGCATACAAAATAAACATATAACTCCTTAAGATTTTAAAAGAATACTAGATTATATTTTCACTTACTAAATATTTGAAATAGTTAAAATTGAAATTACGGCTTTTTACAATAAAGCCAAAAGAAAATCTCTGCAACCTTATGAAAGAATAGATAAATCCAAGATTCACTTTATCTCAATAGATCGCTATCCCACAGCTGAAAGAAGTCCACCACTCGTTCAGGTAAAGGATTGAGAGCTCAATACATAGTGCTTCATTTCGGATTCTTAGAAATCGTGTGGGTTACCTTACGATATTTTGCACCACATGCTCTTTGTATAAAAATATGTATCCTTGAAAATGATCATTTCTACTTGAAATCATAAAATATACAAATATGCATATATGTATAATTTATTTATTAATTCATTCATTGATTCTGTCCGTCTGTCCGTCTGTCTGTCTGTCTGTTCTATCGTTCGTTCGTTCGTTCGTTTGTTCGTTCATTCGTTCGTTTATTTATATAGTTACACCATCAACTTATCACTAAACACTTAAAATTAACAACTTAAATAATAATAAAATCATAAAAAGAAAATTTATTTAATTGTAAAATTTTACTTTTATTATTTTTATTTTATTATTATTTTAGAATCATTGAAAACGATTGAAGTATATTGAATAAGTAGATTTTCTATGGCTGTTGAATAAAATATCAATATTTAAAATTATTTTCTGGTTTTAAGTTAAATTTGCTTTAGTGTTTTTTAGTTTTTTAAACTATAATTTATTTGTTGGATGTCTTGGAATAATACGAGAAACTGCTAGGTTGATATACATATATAATGATTATATTTTGGTCTACTTGAGGTATTATATTTAATAAAAAAATTGAGTTACCAGAGTTGGTTTTCATTCAGAATAGATAATAAATATTCGTATTTAATTAACATACCTATGAAATTTATGTTCAGAAAAGTTACTTAACTGATAACTTTGTGATAACTTTAAATTAAACTTAATCTTGTAACATGACGAAACTTGAGTGATATATATTTTTTTATTATATATTTTTTGCGAGATTTATAATAAGTTATGCAAATACATATTTGTTTGGTAAGAATATTTTTCAAAAATTAATTACTTTTGTTTTCATAACAAAATCATATTTTCATGATAAAAAATCAACTGTCTGAAGCACATTTATCTCAAGCAACTTTAACCATCTTCGGGGAAAAAATCTCATTTCAGTTGAAACTTATTAAGCGAAATGGAATGGGTCGAAGTCGATCTCCATCGCCATGATAGATGATGAGGTTCTGTCTCGTTCCATCAGACACGTTGTATCTTATATTTTACTATTAACTTAAAACTTTTTTATATTGACATAGATGGATCTCTAAATTACTTGGTTCGAAATATCAAAATATATTCATACTTCACTTGTTGTTCCTACTGTCAAAACTTTGCATAAGTAAAATAAAAAAATACAAAATTTCCCATTCTTGAAACAATCAATTCATAGTAATAATAACTTTCTTTTATCTTGCATTTAGAATACTAATTATAATTGATTTTTGTGCTAAAACAATTGACAGCAGTGTTTATGCAAAGAAATGTTCATAAAATCTACATAAAGATTTTTTATTTATTCCTTCAATACAGTACATTCCTTCAATACTTTTTATTTAAAATAGTTATTTTTCATATTTGTTACGATGACTGCTACCAAATAAAATTAATATCGCATTAAGTAGCCGATGGGTGAAAAATGGCCCTCATCGACCCTCCTCCTTACTAAATTATGGTACTCTAGTGAAAATTTAGTATGTAGCAATGTATGTTGTGACATATAATATAATAAATTTTCTTGTCCAAAGGGTTCACGGAAGCTTTTCTGCAGTTCTCTTAATGATACTATAAAAAGGGCTCTTGCCACCATTGACGTTCCTGCTCTTATTGCGCCTCATGGAATTAGTCTCGATGATGGAAAGAGACTTGATGGACTGACATTGGTTCCCTGGGAACGAGGAAGGGCCCTATTATGGGACGCAACATTGGTTGACACACTGATCCCATCTCATATCAATGTTAAAAGCCGGAGGTGCCGCGGAAAAAGTTGAAGCGAACAAACGCAACAAATATTCGTCTCTTATTCCAAATTATAGTTTTGTTCTGTTTGCAGTTGAAACGCTTGGACTTTGGAGTAATAGTACAAAAAAAATCATCCGAAATATTACACCCCGCCTTATTGCCTCTACTGGTGACATGAGGGCTGATTCATTTTTTGCCCAGAGAATCGAAATTGCGATTCAAAGGGGAAATGCTGCTAGCATTCTTGCCACCATTCCACGCGGTCACGATTTGTACAGTAATTATTTTTAATTTTTATTAGTGTTTATTTAAGGTTTTGATGTAAATAAATAAATAATTTGAAAAATCCCTCACTCAAAAACATTTATAAAAAATTACATTACAAGCCGTACGTTAAAACATTAACGTGCGTTAACGTTACGTTTTGTTAAAAAGATAAAACTTGTCATTATTTTATTTCCTACCAATCAACTAGCCCCGTGAAAAATTCAAAACTATTAGATTTTATTTAATTCAATATAAGCTTTATTTGAGAAACAGCTTAAAGTACCACGTGTATTTGTTTATCACATGATTGAGCAACAAAATTATACAGTTGTTAAAAGCCAATTAATGCCTAAAGGCATACTTTACCTCACAACCTTTTGGTTAAGCAAAAATTCATGAAGATGGTAATTATAAAAGTAATGATAGCATATAAATATAAAACAGTAATAATATATATTAGCGTTTAACTGTGTTATGACATGGCTGTGTATAATATCAAATATATATACCTACTATAATAAATTATTAAATATTAAAAATACGAATGTTTATTTTTATATGTAATTCATCTCGTGTTTGTCGTTGAAGGAAGATATCGTGAGGAAACCTACAAATTTCGGATGAAATTCTATCACGTGTAGTTATGTGTCAACCAATAGTAGAATTGTTACTAAGTTAAGAATATATTACGTCTTCTTTACAATAGTAACAATCACATCAAGCGTTTTTTGGAGATATTGGAAAATTATGGTGTGTGTACTAATTTTCAATAATATTTTTGACGTGATAACGTTTTATAAATCGATGAACGCCGGCTGCACGCACGAAAAATCATGAGTCATTGTCACGTTTCGCCTGAGCCGAGCGCGCAAGCGAGAGCGCGGAACAAGCGATAGAGAGGCACGATCGGCCTAAGCATTCGGCTTGTGACGCATCTATCTCTCTTCCACTCCATCGGCCGATGCGTCCGAGTATTTATTAATGTTTTCTTATGAAGATATCACGTAAAATTATCGTCCGTAAATCGACTTTACAGACAAACATTACTTTTGTAATGAAAATACGTAGGCAGACTGGTAAATTGGCCTGATCATCCCTTATATCGCTTATGCTCCACCGGCTTTGGGAATACGGTGACACGCCATTTTGACTCGTATATCATTTAAATTTTATAATTTTTACAGTCAACGCACATCACTTTCTGACATTTAACTATGTACTGTTGTTTTTGTGCTGAGTTCGTTCTTACGAAATACACACTACAGTGGACGAATTAAACTAATGTGATATAATATAATGAAACTCTAGAGTTACGATAATTGTCTCTCTCTAACCTAATCAGAAAATGAGATGTGGGTGTGAGATAAAAATAATAAAAATAACAAAGAATACATTTAAAAAATAAAACTAGCAGTATGAATAAAACAGCTGGTGCATCGTTCGTCGGAACCTCATAAATACGATGTCTGTGCAGAATACGAAGAATATCCGGTGAACTTATTCTTTTGTTCTTTAGATAAAATCAATTCTACACTACAATTCCTGGTATTATATGTAACATTACCAAAGACTTTGTGTTGAACTCTTAATAATTGACGCACTATTGGAAATTCAGAGACGACAAAATGGAAGATTTCATTTGTTTTTTACAAGAACATTATATACTAAAACTAGCTCCGATACGTACTGCATCTTATGGTATATAGGTTTACGTGTCTTAATGGTGTTAACCAATGTACCTGTACCTGTGTACAAGAGACATAACATCTTAGTTTCCAAGATTGGTGGCGCATTGGCGATATAAGCGCTAGTTAACAATTATTCTTACAATGCCAATGTCTATGACCACTTACCATCAGGTGGCACATATGCTCGTCCGCTTACCTATTCAATAAAAAAAAGTTAATCAAATTTAAGAGGTGTTCGAAATATGTAAATTTGATTAGATTACTTTCAACTATTATATTTTTTGGAAGCCCAAGTGTTAAATATACACATACAGTTTTTTTATTGTATAAGTTGTTGGACGAGCATATGAGCCACCTGATGGTAAGTGGTCACCAACGGCCATAGACATTGGCATTAAAAGAAATGTTAACCATCGCTTACATTGCCAATGCGCCACTAACCTTAGGAACTAAGATGTTATGTCCCTTGTGCCTGTAACTACACTAGCTCACTCACCCTCCAAACCGGAACAGCAGTCCCAAGTACTGCGGTTTTGCGGTAGAATATCTGATGAGTGGGTGGTATCTACCCAGACGAGCATGCACAAAGCTCTACCACCAGTAAGTAACCTACTATATTTTATAAATTAATTATATGAAGGATAACAAATCATAGTGAAAATCTTCAATCAACATATTAAGTACTTAATAGTCTTCATTAAAAAACATAGATTAAAAACAGTTTTTTTTTAAATCTATAAAACAGGTAATAGCATCGTTGTATGCAGAGTTCGTCCCCAGCATCTGCCGCGTCAAGGCTAGCGAGTGGGCGAGTTTAAAGTAGTGTTCACACGAGATAGCATGTTTAATGTTTTTAAGAGTAACATTTTTACTTAACAAAAATTTATTATGTTACTATTAAACAATTGCTTCACAAATCGAAAGGTTATTTTTGAAGCCAAGACATCATAAATCAAGTAAGTAAGTAAGTAAGTCTGTACAGATCCCATTGCTGGGCTAAGGCCTCCTCTCCTTATTTGACGAGAAGGTTTGGAGCTCATTTCACAATACTGCTACGATGTGAGATAGTGGAATACACATGTGGCAGAATCAAATTTCAATGAAATTAGAACACATGATTTCTTCACCGTCAAGCACGAGATGAATTATGTAAACACAAATTAAGCACATGAAAATTCATTGGTGCTTGCCCAGGTTTGAATCCACTATCATTGATTAAGGTTCATCTGATCTAATTATTAGGCCAGCTCGGCTAATTTAAGTACCATTATAATGAAATACTCGTACAATATTGTAATTTGTATTTATAATTATTCATCTCGTGCTTAACGGTGAAGGAAAACATCGTGAGGAAACCTGCATGGGTCTAATTTCACTTAAATTCTGCCACATGTGAATTCCACCAACCCGCATTGGAGCAGCGTGTTGGAATAAGCTCCAAAAACCTTCTCTTCAAAAGGGAGAGGAGGCCTTATTCCAGCAGTGGGACATTCACAGGCTGTTTCTGTACAATATCACGTTCTAATTTCAGTTACATTTTGGAATGTTACAATGGAATTTTACTAACACTTTCAGCAATATTACACTGGCTCTCACCTTTCAAAGCGGATCACAACTATACCAAGTATTCACTGGGACATTGTTAAAGATGCCACCATTTTAACCTAGACATTGCAAATAGCCATACGGATTGAATTAGCATCGTGATGGACAAAATTGCCTTCCTTTGATGTAGACCAAATTAAAATATAAAAGAGATGTTTTTTTTATATAACATAGAGAGGCGGACCAGCATATGGGCCACCTGATGGTAAGTGGTCACCAACGCCCATAGAATTGGCATTGTAAGAGGTGTTATCCATCGCTTACATCGCCAACGCGCTACCAACTTTGGGAACTAAGATGTTATGTCCCTTGCGCCTGTAATTACACTGGCTCACTCATCCGTCAAACCGGAACACGACAATATCTATATCTGATGAGTGGGTGGTACATACCCAGGCGAGCTTGCACAAAGCCCTTCCACCAATGATAACATAAACGTTTAATATATTATTTTTTGGACTATAAATAAAATCACACCTGAAATTAAATATGCACTTACGTATGAGTGTGGCGAGTTCTAACATAGGGGTAGTGATCCTACTCTTTAAGAGCTTAAACTTGTCACATATGAACAAGTTACTAAAATAAACAAAATTAAAAATTCTAATATATATTTATTTTTAATTGCATTGCGTGAAAAGTCAGCCTTATATTTCACCGATCTCATTGTACAATGCAAACAAAAGTAAAAGTAGGCTCAACAACCCAGTTTAATCAGATTCCCGCGTATTACACGCTTAATATTTATTTAATAATACTCATTATAATTTCTTAACATATTTTATATTGGCTATATTATAATATAAATAAATTAAATAAACGATTAATGAAAAGAACAAAAAGACCGATGAATCAAAGAGTTCAGAGTATATAGTGCTTATATACTCGTAATATAAAAAATATGGTCGTCAAGGGTCGCTCGGTGGGTCATAAATAAACCTAAAATAAAATAAATAAACCATATAATTTTTCTTATTATTAAAACCCGCGGCGGCGGGGGCATAAGAAAGTATCATGCCGTTTGCCGTTACGGCGTACGAAGCGCTCTTAGCCTCGCCATAGAGGCTTACATCAAAAACTACCCCAAAGCTTACACAGATTAGGCAGTTTTTTTTTATAAATAAAATAGAAGGCAGTTTGGCAAATGGATCACCTGATAGTAACTGATCACAATCGCCTTAATATTCTGAATAAGTTAAATTATTATCAAAGAATACTCGATATCATTCATTTCAAGAATTAACCTACTCTTTTTATCCAATGAGGCTTCATTCTTGCTTCAAGCTTGTGTTAGCAGTATGAACGTAAACAGTCCGAGGGTGCCAGGATTGAACTGTTGAGATACCTAATAACGCTTTGAAATCTAAGATTATTATTAGATGTTATCACAATTAGGAAAGCATCAAAATCGAAATGTTTCATCTGATCATTGAAATAGAAACAGCATTTCCAGATTTAGATGTTATTAGAACTAATAATTGTGGTTTGAAAGATGAGTGAGCCAGTGTAAATACAGTCACAAGGGACGTTATATCTTAGTTTCCAAGGTTGGTGACGCATTGACAATATAAGAAATGGTAAATATTTCTTACATCACCTATGTCTATGGATAGTGGTGGCTACTTAACGCCTAGAGTAGGCCTACGTATTTTATATAAAAAAGAATCAATTAACAAACAAATAATTCAAACACTTACGTACGTATTTTATCATAACAACGATCTCGCTCGTAACTATAAAGTAATTATTATTATTTTAATTAATTTAATTATTATCTAAAATTATTAACACATACAATAAATACAGAGAAACGTATTTCCGTACTAAATTAAGAACATGATAAATTACTATAAAGAATTTTAAAACGCTATGAAAAAATATTTAATTACCGTAGAAACGTTAAAAATATTTTTTTTTAAATGCATTCTTATAACAAAGTAATATAACTTACAGCCTTACAAAACAAAATTGAAAGGGTCATTAGCAAGTTTTCGATCATGAATAAAAAAAAATTATCGACATTCCTGAACGCATCCTCGCCTTGAACAGACCTTGGCGTTTTGAATGCGTGTTGAATTTTATACAAAAAAAAAGTAAGGACCTTGTCTGACGTTTATGTTTAAAAAGTATTTAATAAAAGTTCGTTATGGCTTATTTATCTGTAACGTTTTGTTATTTCCATTCTTAATAAAGAAAAAATTAAGCCAGTTGATCATAAATAGGTCGGTATGTAGCATTGCAATAACATTGACAATATGACTCTTAATTATGAAAACACAGACACATCAATTAAATATTTCAATCGTAGGTGATGCCTAGTAAAATGTAATTTAAACTTATACGAGTTAGTTGATACTCGGATTATTTAACCGTTAAAAAAGTATGAGTTCTATTTTCAATTTATTATTCAGACAAATAACAATTAAATTATAAGCTGATTTCACGCTTTGTTCGTGAACTACATTGTACTGCGTTATTTTGATACCTATTATACATTCGTATAATAAAACTAAATTACAAGTCTATCAGCTTTTTGAAATGCGGAAACAAACAAAGATTACTTCTCAATATTATTTAAATCTTTCTTCATATTTTTTCCTATTTATTACCACCCACTCTTTTAATGAACGCAATATATAATAAAACATAAAATTCAACATTATATATATTAAAACAAAACACAAATATACCTATATTAAACTTTGTGTAATACTTTTCCTATTAAATTCTAACAATGGAAAAATAAAATGGACCAGTCTATTTATAGAATAAAGCGACGTTAAAAGCTCCGCCATGGTGTTGAATAAATATGAGTCCGTGTGCTGAGGAGCATAACAATTGAACTCAAATAGACCGCAAAGTTCAACGCACAAGACAGCTGAAGTTATACCTACCAATTTAAGGAGGCAGGTAATTAATTCGCCACAGATGATGACCACAAGCATATCCAACAAGGCGGGTTTAGCGAAACAAGAGTGGTAAGTGACGTTCACATTCACCTGCGCCAACGACGCCTCCCCAGTCATACTTCGTATACCGAACAAGTCGCTTCCATTTTTAAACGCGTTTGAATTTGTTTATATATAAAAGTGCGTGCAAGATCTGCGAAAAAAAAAGTAAGTTCAATTTGTACTACACTTAGCTTTTATATTGCATATTTTTGTTTTTATAAATAAAATAGATTTTTCTTATTTTTAAAAATATTTTCTTAGTTCTAGAACTTTTCGAAGTTTCCAAGGTGGTAATTTTTTTTTTTTTACTAATATAGACAATTTTTATACGGTGTTATGTCACGGATCATACTCAGATAGTGAAAGTATTCTTGGCTTGTCAGAAGATATGTGATTAATGAATATGTATGTGTGCGGTTATTATACAACAATTATAATTATCATAATAATGTTTAATTATCCTAACATTTTTTATTTATTTTATGGCTTCATAATTGTGATCTTTGCTACAGCATTTAAATAAGTATTATTTCGACCTGAATGAAAAAGATTTATAATAGAATTGTGTATTTTATAGAGGAGTTCATCAATTGTTGTTATTCATCCATATTGAATGAGAGAAGAGATTATATTATATAATTTGGTTTATTTTATTCAATCAAAATATTATTCGGAAAATCTTTATATATAATATATATTTTATCCGATTAAAACAGAATGAAATAAAATTATCATGTAATTTAAATAATGCTCCTCTAAAGAGGTCAGCGTACCTGATGTTAAAGGTCGCGGGTTTGAGTCCAGTTCCGTGATAAATATGAGTAAGTGATGAATGGATGTTCTAGCCGGCTTTTCAAAATTATATAACACAATGAATAGTTTCATAAACTGACATATTTTTACCTTAAAAAACTACATCTTTAATATGCTTTTTCAAAATATATATATATATATATTATAAGGAAATTTGTATTATTAGTAGGGGACTCTTACTTGTCTTATAAGTAACTTAAACAATAAAGTTTTTCTTTTATTACTATCTCATCTATTTAAAAAAAATATTTGCGACGATAACATTAAAAAAATAATCCATTTCGTCGGTCCTAAGAGCAAATGCTTTCATTAAATAAATATCATAGAAATCCAAGATAATACTTAGCACCGATTCGATTGCAAAGCTCTAAATAACTATTTATTTGTCATATGACCTTTATATAAACTGTAACATTGAATGTCAACGGTGTACTATGTTATATACAATATGTTTAGTCGAATGTATTACGTGCCGGTATCGGTAACTAGTTCAATATTTATGTAAAATGATCCGGTCGAGTTATTATCTATATAGTTCTAGATCTGACTTATTTAAATTTTATATTTAGTTGTCATGTAAAATAGTTGGCCGGCGATTATATGCAGAACTATTTTAATGTGCACAAACAGAATATACAATTTAGTGTCTATAATATCATTGATTTAAATTTCGAAGTGGACTGACAACCCACTGTTGGGCTAAGGCCTTCTAAAAGGATAACGGATTTCTAATTTATTCCGCCATGTTGCTTCAATACATGTGACATGTGTCATCACAATAAACTTTATAGAATACTCATGCGTCAGAAAGTTGCAGCAATCTATTAGTTTATAATAATTTATTATATAATGGTGGTGGTCTTTATTCAAGGTCGTCTGCGTAGGTACCACCCAGTCTAGATATTTTGCTGCCAAACAGCGATACCTGGTATTGTTGTGTTTTGATTTCTGCCTGCCTCGTTGGTCTAGTGGCTAGTTATAAGGCCGCAGACTCGGCGGTCCTGAGTTCAATTTCCAGGTCGGGCTAGTAAATAGTTATTGGGTTTTTCTGTCAGAAAATTCTCAGTAGCAGCCCGGAGTCTGGAAGTTGAAAGTGTGTACACTCCCGTGCCTCGGAAAGCACGTTAAGCCGTTGGTCCTGCGCCTGAACTCTTTCCGGTCTTGTCGGATTGCCGTCCCATCGGATTATGAGAGAAAAAAGATTTACAACCAACCAACTGCTTATAAAATTTGTTGGTACTTACTGTAAAGAATATACTATTGAAATTTAAATATAATTTTCAACTCATAAATCAATGTTATGTACTACATTATTATTTATCATTACATGTATAAATTCTAAGCCCATCTATTTTTAATTCATTCTATTTTGATAAAACATCTAAATCTAATGAATTATCACCGTGAATTGATAAGATCCTACATGAAAACTGACTTGCTGGCCGTTGACGCATTGCCTACCGCGTGTATTATGTAGTTTGTACTTTGTATTATGCATTTATTGAACAGAGATGTATAAATGAGTATATCAGTCGGATGTTATCACACACAGGTATTAAGTAGCCTACATTAGGAGTAAGCGAGTAGTTTATGTTATTAAAAATATCTGGATTCAGACCGATATATAAATAATCAGATAGAAAAAAAAAACAAAGTAACTTCTTTTGTATAATTTAGTAAATCAACTTACAGCTTTAACAATATAATATATACACATTTAGGTATAGCAAGTTAATCATAATAACTTTATTTGAATAAGCTGCTAGAAGAAGTTTTTAATCATCATTTTATTTATAAGATAAATTTAAGCTAAAACTACTATTGAACCGGGACGTATATATCGAGACAAGAAAGACACTCAGTAATTATTTCATTAATCAATTAGTTTTATTATAATTGCATGCATGTAATTTTTAAATTATAAGAATTTAAATAAATCCTATAATATATATTAAACATATACGATCAAAATATACCAAACATAGAATCAAATAATATTAACATCGAAGTTTGTTTCATCTAAACAATCTTGTACGGAATAATAAGCCTTATTTATAAATGTTTTAAATGCTTTTATCAAAAATGCATCGTCCTATTAAATTGGATGTTTACCTATTTGTAGTTTGCTATTAAATTTGTTTCAAACTACCAGTAAAGCGATTATACATGTCCCTTCGAGTAAGGAACTTTTAGGATCGCCTTTGCACACACAGAACATACACAACATACTGGTTGTAGTTTGAAACTAAAATAAACTTTGCTTACATTATACGTCCCAGTAAAGTTATAATATTAAGTGGACCCTTATATACGTCGTTTATAAATATACGATTGCATTTAGGCTTAATACTAACAATATGCAGTGAAAATGCATATTATTAATTATCACATAAGAATTTAATTAAATATATACTAAACGAATGAGCGCTTATTTTCAAATCAATACGTTGAACCGCTTCTCTCAGAAAAAAATTAACCATCCCTTTTGTCCCGTCAATAAGGGGTGTAGAAAGAAGGTGTACTAGAAATTATCTTGGTAGGTATGTATTATAACTCAAAGATAATATATATAAAAAGTAATATCTCTAAAAATTTACAATTGAAAACATTTACACACATTACAATAACAGAAAGTTGCTAGTAAAAACATTCTCGACACCAGACCACCGGTAAAATTGACACCTTTCTTTACTAAAAACATAACTATGAGCGAAAACATTAGTAAATTTTATTACATAACCTATTACATAAGTAATTCATCTAAGCAAATATAATTCGTTACACGTTCACTATATTGACTAACAGTCATATGCAAATATACATTCATGCAATATTGACGAATTAAAGGACGTACATACGTCGCATACTCATTACATATATATGAATAATTTGTTACACGAACGCGCAGCGAGAGATAGTAACTAAATTACTCGTGTCGTATTTAGAATTTACTAGCGAAACAATAAAGCTTTTTGTAATGTAAACTCTATACACATGATTAAAAGCTATTTCAGCTAAATATATTAATTTTTGTAATTCCTCGTGCAGCGATTTTTTTTTTTTTTTAATTTAATTCAATTCATATTTATGCGATGCGATATATATGTTACCCACCACCACCATTATGTTCTTACACGTGTTTTACCGTATACATAGGTAAGTACTCAAATCTGTCTATTATTATTCGTAAGTCAATGAAAATGTTTAATTTCAAAGAAATCTTTAACATTCTCTGTATAATAATATTACAATTTCGAAAGTAACGTCTGTCTGTTACGCTTTCACAGCTAGTATACCGATTTTAATGAAACTTGATATAAAACAAGCTTAAACCTCAAGGAAGAACATAAGGTTTTTATATCTAACACCTACACGCGGGCGAAGCCGCAGGTGAAATTTAGTTATTAAATATACTACTAATGAAAACTACACTTTATTCAAATAGGAGCTTATACTTGCAGAAGATAAATTAAACTTAAAGCTACCCTCAGTATGGAATGAATATTTGATGAGATGAAGCGTAGTTGTTACTCTTTTTCTCAATTATAATAAGTAAGTCTGTATGGAATTCAAGGAATATTAACTCCAAGCTTGCATACGCATACAGTAGTTTGCTTTGAAACTTAAAGTATATTTGACTATAATAAATACAAATTTCTCACAAACAGTTCTTCGAGGTGGTCTTAGTAGCTCAAAATCAATATTGCCTTTGTTTCCGTATGTTTGTGTTGATGGCCTCGTTGGTGTGTTGGCTAGCTTCTAAGGCTGCGTTCATGAGAAAACACGCAAAGCGTTGACCTCTTGCCTTTCATGTCATATTTACCGTCCTATCGGATTATGTAAGGGCATAGAAAGTGCCTATGCGTTCACAAATATTTGTGCACTATAGTTATTCTTTAAAAAAAATAAAACGGTTAACTTTTGGTTGTTACTCGTTTTACAGGTAGCTGTGTCCGCGTATACGGGAGGGGAGTATTTAAAATACCATATCTCTTTTTCTACACCCGTCACAAAGTATATGCAAAATTACATAATGATCGATTGAGTAGTTAAGACGTGAAAACATAACAGACAAATAATAAAATTTTCACTCATTTATGGTATAAAATATTCGGTTCACGTGTTATATATTTGCCATGCCAGAACTATGCAAATACACACACAGGCTCGAGGCTTGAGCTGGTTTTTTTTTCTTT
Organism: Nymphalis polychloros; assembly: GCA_905220585.2. Taxonomy (NCBI): domain Eukaryota; kingdom Metazoa; phylum Arthropoda; class Insecta; order Lepidoptera; family Nymphalidae; genus Nymphalis; species Nymphalis polychloros. Next base: position 2,929,393 of record HG992246.1, on the reverse strand, counting down.
TTCTTTAACGCTCCTCTCTTTTCAAAGCTTAGGTTAGAGGTTAGGCCCTCTGAGCTCCTGGGCCCTGCTGCATTGCACCACCTGGCAATACGATAGCTACGCCACTGTTCTTGGTATAAGTTTTATATATATAGGTACAGCAGTTTCTTCTGTTAAGCATTAAAAAAATGACTCATTATTATCGATAAGCAATATCGCTTATCTCTTTCTTACATATCATGATACTTTAATAGTAATCCAGACCGATTTCGGTCACGGCGACCAATTTCAAGAGAGATTAGCCAACTGCGCAGGAGATATTATAGTGCACAAGTGTGTGCGCAAACACAGATGCACTCTCTATTCCTTAACTCTCATAACCCGATGAGACGGCAATCCGAAACGACCGGAAAGTGTTCAGGCGCAGGACCAACGGCTTTACGTGCTTTCCGAGGCACGGGTAGTGTACACACTTCCAATTCCAATGACTGGTTTTGAACCCAGGACCACGGAGTCTGCGGCCTTACATGTAGCCACTAGACCAACGAGGCAGTCACGATACTTTAAACGTAGTATTACAGCACTACTTGAAAAAAATAATCGCATAATTTGAAACGAAATCGAACGCAATTTAATATTCATTGTAATAAAAACAAGTGTTTAACGCATATAACGAAATTAACAATGACACCTCATTAATTACCAAATTCAGAACACGAGTATCATCAATAATGTTGCCTAATGCCTAAGCCGCATTAACGCATATTGTTGTAATATACTAACTATGCGTAACATGCAAGAATAATATTCATGTAATGTCCGCGACTTCGAACTTATATTTGTATTAAAGTCGAATAAGCACATAAAATACTAGCAACTCGCCCGCGACTTCGTCCGCGAAAATTTAAAAACTGTTACATAATGTAAATACATAAATTAGTATTTGTTAATAGACTAAACGTTGCAGTTTGTTCAAACCTCGAGATTTTTCTTACTAATAATTACAATACCCATCATAACTTCTAAGCGAAAAGTGCAATCTGAATAATTTAAAGTTAAATCGTAACAAACAAACAAAAAATCAAATCTTTCCTCTTTATAATATTAGTATAGGTAAACTGTTGAGCTTCGTGTTCTATATTTAAATAGGACAAAGACGAAACATTTCAGTACCTTTCTCTCAGTGCTGATTGGTAGCTATTAGCGAGCCTTAGTGCTGTCACTAAAAACATGGAAACAAGTGTAAAATAGTTCGAAACATGTTTTTTTTATACCTTCATATTATCGATATGGTTACTAGTTCTTGTAAAAAAACGGTTTATAAATACTTGTATAGATCGACAGGTCGCTCGATTGCTACTGAATATTTATGGTGGCAAAATTATTTTAGTGATAGAATTATTGTTATATTAGAATAATTCGCAATAATTTCACAGTGGAACATCCATACAACCAAAATCTATATAAATGTTTACATAGTCATAGTCTGCTGAAATCGTATTTCCCTTTGGCTTTGACTTTGCCAGAGTTGACAATTGATGTCTTGCTGACGCTCCTTCGCTCGAGAACTGTCATTTTCGTTATACTTTGACAAAGTTCCATTCGATTCCCGTAGCGCGTGGACTCATAGCCAAATAATCTTTAGTAATATAAATTAAAACACAGACATTATTTCAGGTGTTTATTCAAATATCTTATAATACTCGCAAATTAGCAGTCTAAGGTTCAAATATTTGTAGAAAACGTCTAAAATTAAAATATGATCATGTCAATCAATAACAAAATATAATAATTTTCAATATACAGACAAAACCAACTTCAACATTTATTATACGTATAGATATAGAAGTATTTAAATTGGTAATAAAGACAGGCGACAAGAAAACTTTTCTAACACGCAACGTTATGTTACGTAAATAAAAATTAACCATTTAAACTAAACACGTGTAATCGAAGTTCAAAATGTGACAACAATTTCACTATTTGTATTCCATAATGTTTGAGTGGTAATTTGTCACGCAGGTCATGCTTGACACGCTCTATGACACTTTCAACATACAGAAACACAACGGATTTTGTGAATGAACTTTAAATATAGAACATATTCGTTTTAGATTGTTCATTCTTCTAATGTCATCAATCAATTTAAATAATTAGGTCCTTATTTTAAAAAAAAACACCGATTTTTAATACTGGCTAGCGTTAATATATATTCTATTCTACTTAGAATTCCAAATTCAAAATAGCTTTGATATTTCTTTCCTTTTTTTTTAAGCCGGTATATTTTATCATGCGTGAACACTATCGTGGATAAATATTGCGCCAATTGGCACTGTAAATAAAATATTATTTATTTATATCGCCAAATGAACTGCTAACCAAGAAAACGAAATGTTAGGACCCTTTTGGGTATAATTTCACTGGCTCAACCTTACAAATCGGAAAACAGCAACACACATTATGAGCGTTTCACGGTAGAATATTATTTATTTAGGCTCATGTTTAGGTCAATGCTGTTAAATCAAGTCAAGTTTTAATTTAACAAAATTCTTCTCTATCTAGCGTCAGTAATTAGTTCCTTCGTAGAAAGACCCAAGTGGGTCGCGTAGTAATTTAATTATTTACTTACCGGAAAAAAATGTCGTCATTATAATTTGCTTTCTACCTTTTTAAATTAATTTTCTCTTTCCCTTTTTTTTCTTAGAAATTTTCCAAATGGACCAAATAAATGTGTATTATTCTTTGATGGTCATAGCATTCATTAATAGAATTTAACTGAACAACTTTCTCCATTTCATGATTTATTTTGTTTATAAAATATTTTTGCTACTTATATCAGAACTTTTGTTTATATTTATGGAAATGTAATTGATATATTCAAATTATCATTACTGCATCGTTGGCCTAGTTACTACCTTATTAAATTACAAATCTCAATGCTATGCGGGTAGGATTATAAAAATGATATTGAAATTTTCCGTCATGAAATTAATAGTAGCAGTTCGAAATTTAAATGTCAACAAAGCAAAGAAAGTGTTTTTGTGTGTAATAATAAATGTGCATATGTGCTTGTGCAAACACTTCATGTACTGCACAACTAAGAGGTGTGCCCTGTGCATTGATAGATAGCTTAAAATTAGCCCGCTTCATTAAAATTCGATCAGTTGAACCAGGAAATTTCTAAAACTTAATTATAACTTTCGTAATATTCCATTTTCTTCATCTAATTCAGCCACTAATACCGAAATAATAACAAATACACTACGATATCAAACCGCAAACTCATTAGTATGTGGGACGAGAAATTATATTAATTAATAATTCAGCCCTGTTCGAGCGAATCTAAACAAATATTAGAGTTCTGTAGTCATGTTTACAAGGCACTAAGTTATCTTGTTCTTAACTTAATTATACGAATTAAGCTACTTAATAACTTACCGCGTCGTATTTGCTGAAATTATTTATAATAAACTGTCGATATACATTTTTTTTCGCTGAAATACAAATATTCGTCAATTAACAACAATACATTTAGTTATAAAATATCAGATATGGTGTATTTTTTTCTAGCACAATTTTTAGTTGTAATGCAAAATTATATAAAAGTAAACATATTTTACATAAATGATTGGATAACAATAAGCTCAGTCCTTTTTTCAAAGTTTTGGTAGAGCCTTGTGTTGGTAGTAGAGCTTTGTGCAAGCTCGTCTGGGTAGGTACCACCCACTCATCAGATATTCTACCGCAAAACAGCAGTACTTTTTATTGTTGTGTTCCGGTTTGAAGGGTGTGAGCCAGTGTAATTATGAGCACACGGGACATAACATCTTAGTTTCCAAAGTTGGTGCCATTGTCTATGGGCGTTGGTGACCATTTACCATCAGGCCCATACGCTCGTCTGCCTACCTATACAATAAAAAAAGTTTTATTATTCTATAATAATGCTACCGATTTGTTTTATTAATTCATAATAAGAAACTACATTAAATATATAATATATTATATTTGAGTGCTCAATAAAAGTTAACGATTTTTTTTTTATTGATATCATAGTGTACTTTAAAAGTCATATATTTTTATGTCGGAAACATTACGACCGTAAAATTACTGATGAAGCATCTTCCTAAACCACTGTTATGATGATCACAAGTTGACACACAAAAAAAGCTGTAATCACTATTTTAGACTACAATATAGTATTTCCCATTTTAAGTACTGAATTGATTATCATAAAATTACATACACAATTTCAGGGGCATAGATAAGCAATTACGGTACCTAACATCTGAAACAGTTCCCACTCAAACCAGGCAGAATCTAGTACTACCTTTACACTACAATTCACATATGAAAAATTCAATTAACAGTTATATTAAAATATTTTTCTGTTGTCTGCAGAATGTAAATTTTCGTTTAAAATAAAATATGAATTCTTTTTATTTTTCTTTAATATTATCAATTTCTTCTTTTAATTAATAAGTTCAAAATATTACTATATATTATTAAAATTTTGTTTACATGTATAATTAATTAAGTTAAAATTATAAGAAACGCCAAATATAGATTCCGAATACCGAGAAACCGTATCTCGTGCTCGATATGATTTCTAAGAAATTACTTTGACTAGCCTGTTGGTGTGGTTGGTAAGATACTTGCCTTTAACGCCGCAGGTCGTGGGTTCGATTCCCACCCAGGACACACATTTGTGTGCATGAACATGTCTGTTTGTCCTGAGTCTGGGTGTAATTATCTATATAAGTATTTATTTACAAAAGAAAAGTAGTCTATGTAAGTATATCAGTGGTCTGGTTTCCATAGTACAAGCTCTGCTTAGTTTGGGGTTAGATGGCTTTGTGTGAATAATGTCCCAGGATATTATTATTATTATTACTTTCCATAAAGCTGCAAAATTTATTAACCATCAATTAAATATAGCTTTAAATAAAAATCTTATTACTCATTTCTTTTAATTTAGCAGTGTTATATAACACTTCATCAGTCTACGTTTTCTTTATAACTTTATTTTAGTGAATATGCGCCGATAGTGTTTCAAATAAATAAAATAATCGATCATAACAGAAAAAAACACGAATGAGATAATTTATTGGGTTTCTCCATCGAGAAATTCTGGAAGTTGTGTTATGAGTCCCGTGCCTCAGAAAGCACGTATAGCCGTTGGTCCTACGCTTGAAGTCTATCAGGTATTGTCGGATTGCAGTCCCATCGAATCAAAAGTGATATATGTCACATGCCATCAGTCATCACGCTACAGCATAATAATAATTTGTGTCCATCAGTGTGTCAGAAAAACAGACAGATGACGTAATTAATTAAAGGTTTAGTAATTTGAATCCGTAACCAAAAAATTCTAAAAAAAAACACATTAGAGACCAATGATGTGTAGCATTCATATTGCAGTCAATTAAAGTGCGCTCTTCTTCCTACTGTTACAAATGTTTATTGCATACGCGCAATTCGTTCCACCAACTGTATCACGCCAAGAGCACGTTATACTTCTTAGCAATATTATAAAAGTGAAAGTTTGTATGTTTATTATTTAATTGCGCTCGAATATCTAGACAGATTCTAATAAAAAATAGATGGTTGTGTCGTGCTGAAGAAAAAATTTAAAAGTCAATGTGCAACCAACTACTGAATCTAAGTTATATCCCTTGTGCTTGTAAAACCACTGTCCATTTCAAGATAAAATCGAAGCATAGTATAAGGCATTTATATATATGTACTGGCAATAAATACATATGTAATGAACATTTACTCAGCGCAACAGGCCTATAAAAAAGCGTATCATTGCGGCCCACAATTTATAAGAAAATAAATAATTGTGCGTTCGGGGGACCCCTGTCACGAACGAAGTTCTGTGCGATATATTTTCGATTCAAACCGCGTTTTAAAATGTAGATTTGAATTGATTATAATACTGTTTTTTGTCACACCAAAACGCACCTCAAACTCCTTTATCGACCTCCAAAATTCGAACGCCTAACGCATCGCATTTTGTAGCATTTGGTAGAAACAGTATGAACGCTATTTCGTTATATGACGTGACCTTGAGCCACTGCCATTTCACTCTATTGTAAGCCGCGTAAAAAAACTTCGTTCCAAAAACTATTAAAATCCTTTACGTCGAAGCGAACAACGCAGTAACGAAAACTAGTATATCATGCTAGAAATTGAATCCGCACATTTTAAACATATATGTACGTCAAGTTATTTATAACATGTTAATATTCGTCGTTTAACGCTCCGTTTAACGTTACGAACGAACTTTTAACAGCTTAGAAAGGAAAAATCGCATTTCCTGTACCGTTTAAGGCGTACACGGACTATCCGGTCCGGCCGGGAGCGAGAGACCTTACGTCACATTCGCTAATTGCGTCGCTTTCTCTTACGATTCACGCTACTATTGCGACACTCATTTTTTTCCCCGAGGACGATCACTGATGCAATCCAAGTGCGTGAGAAACATTGTATTATGGCACGTTTCAATAAAAACTACTTCCAATGTTGTAATAAAACTGCAAGATGCTCGCTGATTACATTTACTCGGTGGCATTAGCTCTTATCGTCATCGCTTTGAAAAATACTTCTTATTATAAGTAGTATTCAGTAAGCTAGACTTTTATTTTCATTCACAATAAGAAGCTTGAGATTTTCCCAAAAGATTAACACAAAGAATAATTACTTTTTTAAATGTTTCATATTACCTCATTAGTAAATAAAAATCCTAACGACGTGCTAATTATAAGACATTTTAATTAAATATAAATAAAAACTAATAAAGTGAAGTGAAGTCACAGCCTATGTCTTACTGCTCGGGTAAGGTCTTTTCATGCTTTCTTGAGGCTGATCTGTGTGTCCAGGACACGAAATTGTAAACACTTACTTCTAGATTTCGTACTGCTATTGGAAACTCGACAGAAATAACTTATGATAAAAATTGCATCCATTTAATTATATAAAATAAAAAAAAATGTAAAACACCTCACCTTATAGAAATTATGTTATTATAAAATGAATATCATTAAAGCCTTGCAAAAAGAATCAAGAGCTATTATTGATAAGATACGATTAAGAAGATTTAATTAGATTCACTTAATGCCTTATTGATATAAAATGTTTTAATGATAAAACATGGCGAATTCTAAAACATGATTCAGGAAAAATATAAAGTCGTAATGTCCAAAATTTAGAAAAGCTTCCTCTCCTTTTAAGAGAATTAATTGCCGGTTGGCTAATATACTTTTCTTAGAATTCGCTAAGAGAGATTCGTGTTTCCATTATTACCAAGTAAATCGAGCTCTTAAATACTGATTGCTTGACTGGATTTATGTTATTATATTATGTATTGTTTTATTATGCAGTAATCACTAATGTTCCTATTTACCCCTCTAATTAAGCGTGCAAAGCTTGTATATATAAGTTACGCCTCTCCTCCAGTACAATACTCTTTATTGTACATAACATATTATTCTATTTAACATACCTATTATATATAGACATATATATATTTACTTGCTGTGATGTACTTTTAAATTATGTTGATCCAAATCAAATCTCAGACAGTTGGATATTAGCATTCGACTCTAATCAGTTTAAAAATAATAAAATAAAAAGTCGATATAAATTATAAATACCTACCTAGATTTTACGAATAAACAAGGTCAATCAGTAAGGACTTATCCTTGTACTATATTATTTATATATATATATATCTTAATATTTAAGCTTATTAAGATACGTATGTTTGCGGCTTGCCACATGAACCGCTAACTTGTTCGTTTCAGATCGTTCACCGGTTTAGAAATAGAGTTCTGATTGCATTTTCCCTTATATTTAAACAGCCTTATTTATAAAGTTTATTTGGCGGGTGTTTGGTTGTTGTTATATATATATTTAAAATTCGAAAGAAGACACGGCGTTGTTTCTATTCAGCCCTGAACAACATTTCTTATATTAAGGGTGAATAGAAACAAAAAACAGTAACTTTAAAACCGTCATTATTATTATTATTATTTAATCAAACAAGTTATGTAATAAAATTCACATAGTTACATAAACGAACCTTTATGGTATAACATTGAACTTCTTTCAAAGTAATAAATTTAAAATACCGTTCTCTCTTTGCAGATATATACCACAAAATGTCAGTCGAAAGGTGTCGGGTCAGTCTCATTGGTAAGTAAATATTTGAAATCGCTTCTTTATTTATTATTATATATTATATTTATTAATTAAACATTATATTCAAAGTAATTTAAAATACGGTAATATCATTTGATATCCTCCTTGGCCGTTTCATTCTTTTTTGAATATAGTTTCTAAAACATTATCATTAATTAAAACATTATCGTATATATATACGAGCAAAGTATACTAACTATACATAAGTAAATATTTTAAGCTACATATTATATAAGTACTCTTTTTTTAAATAAAATACCTATCAATTCATTTAATTTTATCCTCTACATCATTCCATCACATTGATTGTCATAAAAATACCAAACCGCTCTTTAAAAAAATAAAAATATTTATACATATTTCAAAAGGTTAATATCAATAATGTATATTAAAAGCGATTACAGTCTAATTATACTGCTCATCATGTCATAGGCAATCTCATAAATGGACTTGGTAATACAGGCTTGTCATGCCTGCTCTATGATATCACACCATCGTAAAGTTCATAGCAAGGAACTAATATACGCGTGAACAATCTTTGTAAGATCTGACATTAATTAACCTTATTTCAACTGATACTTCAGCTATTTGTAATTGTGGATGATACACAATAAATTATTTTTATAGTCGTCGTTGGATGGTATGCAGGTGTATGCATATAATGAGGCAACAGGATGCGCGCCACATGTAAAACCTCGATATATTTTTCTTATTAATTATTATTTTTATATATGGCAATCTATATAGTATATGTACTAATCACGCACAAAGGAGTTAAGCGAGATGACGACATACGATAGCGGCCCGACGTTTGCCGTCACGGCTTTCAAGTCAGTCTTACCCTCAACATGCGCCAATACTTGTAGATGTTTCACGTTTGTAATCATTTAATTATATTTAATTTACACATGTAATTAATTGTCAATAGAGAGTAATTACTTAATATCTCGCCGTTTCTTCTCGGTAGAAACTATTTTCAAAACCGGAAACATTAAATAAAATTCAATCCTGTAAAATGAAGACTTAAATTTGCTTATTAAATTCTACTTGAATAAAATATACCGATTTGGATTTTTTGACTAAAGCAAGAAAGCAATTATAGACTATCATACTAAGGCCTTATAAAGAGAAGTATCATTGCTTTGTGCATTCGACTATGCATTTTATGTTTCATGTTCGAGTTTAGAGGACGAGAGTTGCAAAGGCAAAATCGACGCTTTAGGCAATTCGCCTAAATTGAAATTCGAATATGGTTTCACTCACATAGCGTGACGTTGTATATTCTATCCCTCTCTATAAATGGAATATCAAAGACAATTTTTTTTAGATCAAATAGTTGAGATAAGCGCGTTGAAAGAACGCACGGCTTTATATAATAGCATAGATGTGATAATTTGTATGTAAATAAATATGTCTTTATAGTATATATTATGTATATAAAATCATGGAATAGGGTATTATATATTTTGAAATCTTATTTACAATTTTCTTAATGCCAATTATTTAAAAAACTGACTTTTTGTCTATTGCTCAATCACGCTCATATTGCTCAATCATTGGAAATCTAATAAAAAATATAAAGTTTCTCTATTTATTTTTAGTAAAATATAATTTACTGTATTCAATATACGCCAAAAGATGTGCGCTGATGACAGCCCACGAACAATCATAAACGTAAACAAGAATCGCAACATATTCAAAATCAATTTGCATAAACTTAGGCCGATATATGCAATATTCTAAATTGAATATTCAGTTAATAACACCATAGAGGATACGTCTTCCGCTTAAACCTCAAAGGTCATTTCCACAACCAATATAGTTAACGGTAATGAAAATCAAATAGTATTAATAAACGATAAAGCCTGTTTTACTATTACGCGTGACACGGGTCGATTGAAAAGTGTGTTGTGCAAAGATGTGCGCCTTTGTGTGTTTGTTATTTTCAATACTTAAGACTTCATTCACGGATGATCTTTTAAATCTCATCACTTTACATAAATAATATTTAAATGCACAAAAATAACGTATATCTTGGCATATTTTTAATGTAAATATCGTAACAATATCTATCAATGCACAGCCAAATCAACGGAGTCAAACTTTAATTTAACATTTGGTTTATTTTATAACGTAAAGATTATCTAAGAAAATTTTCTCAACCTCATTCCCTCCTAAATTTGAACGTCAGTGGGGGCGGCCTGGTAGAAAGGATACAATATAATATAGACGGATGTTCTAATAATCAATTCATCGCTTCTGTATGAACTATTACATAAAATTGTGATTGTCTTATATTATTTTGCTAAATGTTATATATTATCCAATTGTAAAAAGTAAATCATTTACATTTTATTTGTTCATTCATTAATTAATATTATATCTTATCTTATTTTTATCATTAAAATTAAAATAAATGTATATTTAGTATCCAGAACTGAAAGTGATTTTATAAAAACTTCGAATTGGTCTTATTGAAAAAAAGAATACCAAATCATATAAATAGATGCAAATAACTCACTCAATTACTCTTAAAAATGAAAATGACACAATTGAACACATTCAACAAATCACAAGTCGCGTCGATACTGAATTAATTATTTTACCTTTCCGCGTTAACAAAATGGCGGTTTTAAATTAGCGCGCGTTTTTTTTTTAACAACGCTGTTGCGTGGGTCAAGGCTTCTCCTAACTATATATTCAATATTATACGTAATGTTTACATATGTGAATATAATTTATTATACCTGTTAATAAAATGACAACAGTTATTTATTTTAAGTAACCAAATATAAGCAATATCCTTAATGGCCAATTCGAGTAATACCATTACGAAGCCTTCATCATAGTATGTCCTCTTCCCGCTTCGTCATTTTGTCAAATAACACAAAAAGCCAGAAATGAAACAGTGAAAAATTGTTTTATAAACGCCTTATTTAATTACCTATAAGCCGTGATCGAAAATGTCTATATATTACTTTATTTTGACCGTCATTTATAACGTATATTATGCTCGTAATAAAGAGTTCTAATAAATAAACAAAAATTATAATTCATTATTTTTGAAGTGATAACTTCTTGTGGGAGGGTAAACCGCTTCGTAACGTAACGCGTTACGGTACCACTATTACCGACGCGGACTGCTTTACCTGATAGTTACCAACCTAATGCCATCTAGCGTATACAGATAGTACTTATAATAATTTAGCAACTCTCAACTACTAATTTAAATTATATTTAATATATTATAATTAATAATAAATATTATCACTTCTGTCGAGCGTCCCACGCACACGTTTTTTATTTACATTTTTTATTAGCTTCATTTAATTTAAAATTGGAATGTTTAACTGCTCAAAATCATCACCGCTAACTCTACAATAGTCAGCAATGCATTCAGAGTGCAATGGTACTCGCCCGAATAGCAACGACTTCCATTAAAATTTACATAATCTGTTCACTAGAGCCAAAAGATAATAAGTATATCAAATTATATGTCGAGCAAAATTGCAACATAACTGCAAGATTCAAAGACAAAACCGAATGTAACAAGAACCCTCAGAGGGCACTTATAATATTATTTCCGGGTACAAAATTGATACATACCGCTAATAGAACGTAATGTACTAATGAAATGGCCTCTTTGTCAAATTGGTCTCTTTGTCAATTGCTTTCACTGTCCTAATATGCTTTCATATTAAAGAGTGATGTCGTGAACGTAGAACATAATCCTTAATAGAAGTACTGTCGATTTGGTTTCGTCAATTAATTTATTATAGTTACAGTAACAGCTTGTGAATGTCCCACCGCTGGGCTAAGGCCTCCTCTCCTCTTTTGAGGAGAAGCTTTGGAGCTAATTCCACCACGCTGCCCCAATGCGGGTTGGTGGAATACACATGTGGCAGAATTTCAGTGAAATTAGACACATGCAGGTTTCCTCACCATGTTTTCCTTCACCGTCAAGCACGAGATGAATTATAATCACAAATTAAACACATGAAGTTCAGAGGTGCTTACCCGAGTTTGAACCCACGATCATCAGTCACCACATCAGTCATTCACGCGTTCTTACCACTGGGCCATCTCGAATTTATAATAATATCAATAGTAGTATAGAAGTTTACTCTCTAAAAATGCCACTAACAATAGTAGGTATAGGAAACTTAAATAACTTACGTTTAATTTATGACATAACAGCTTTTAACTGATTTTCAGATTATACCTCAATTATATATATATTCCACCGATTAAATAACATAGATTATTAAGTGTGGTACGTCTAACAAGTTACTTATTCTAAGGAAAGTATCGAGACTCAGGAATTAATTGATTGCACGAAATAATCAAGCTAATGCACAGTGTTTGGCGTTTTTGACGAATTAAAAGTTCCTTTGTGATTGACCCGGAAATAGGTCATTTTTATTTTGATGAATATTATTCGGCCTTTTGCGCATGTAAGGCGTGGATAGACCAGAAATAACTGATTGTCTTTGTCTAGGTAGTCGTTACCGGATAAACCCTAAGAATATATTTAAGCTAGTAAAATCATACGACGCATTTCCTGGTCATGACAAAAAATACCAATTGGAATTAATAATAAAGAAATATGCAAAGTAACCTCTGATTTTGTTATATTTTTTTTGCTATGGTTAATTAATATTTTACATCCAAATATTAATTAACACAACACTAAAGGAAACGTTATTTTTACAGATATATTTTTTAACGTTTTTTTTACTCAAATCTTGTATATCATATACGGGCGAAGCAGCTGACCAAAAAAAAAAATTGAACAGCCTACAAAGGAAAAACAAAAATATCAAGTTAGGTATTTCATATATTTGCCAATACTCGATTATTATATTTCAATTGTTTCTGGAATTACACTGTTTTATTATAACTGTTCTCACGGCCAGCTACCGACATCTACTCGTATAAGGAGCCGGTATTCTATCTATGTGTGCACACAACATTAATAATTAAATACATTCATGACCCGACACACATATTCAAACCTATCAATTACAATCTTATGTCTGAATTTATGTAATAAACAATTTTGTTATAGTTATACTTATGGTTGCTGTTTTGACTGAATTCATGTTAATTAATAAATGCTCAAATTGGAAGCAACAGGTCGTTTTCAATCAACGCTTAAGAGCACTTTTACATGGTAGTAAGATCTTGTGCAAAACCACCAAAAAGTTATAAGTATCGTTGTGTTCCGTTTTGAAGGGTAAGACGAGGCAATAGGAACAAATTATCTTACGATCAGTTCCCAAGTTGATGGCGATATAAGGACTGAGTAATATTATTTACATCGCCAATGCTTATGGGCGGCGGTCACCTCTTACCATCTGGTGACCCATTTGCCCGGCTAATTTTTATATATTATAAATAAATCAACTTGAAAAAGGGCTGAGTACATATAAATATATCATTCGGATTAATTAGTCTCACGTCATTTAAAATACTTTACATACATAGACCTATTTAACTACACCAAAACGCGAAACAAAAAAAGGACAAATATTGTTTTATAAGAATACATTTTCGTTATCTGTTCAAATTATGTACAGTCTCTTTCAGTAGGGTTGCCTGGAAGAGATCACTACTTAGTGATAAGGCCGCCCTTTGCATACTTTTGTAGTGTTTTTGATCTTAAGCTTTTTTCTTGTATTTTGTTTATTTTCTGTGTGCAATAAAGCTGTTTATTATTATTATTATTATTATGTACAACTCTTAGATTAAATTTTAAAGGTTTAAAAATAATTTCAAGATAAATGTTTTATATGGCTAATTTACTTGGTTGTACGATTTATTCTTCATAAGTAGACACACTCATTACATATTCTTCCGCAAAACAGCAAAAATTGGTGTCCATTTCCGGTGTAGGTATCCTTTAACTTTTTCCATGAATATCTTTTCTCGCGAAAATCCAATACTTGTCTGTAAGTTGAATTAAGTCATTCCACCGTGTTATTGCGCGAATTCCGTTTATTCCCTGGATTAAATTAAATCGTGTTAAAGAATCAGAACTAGGTGTACAAAGTTAAAATCGTAATCGATTCCGACATAATTATACAGAATTCGTCATTATGTTTACCGCTTATCCGAAGGTTTTAAGGTTTAAGATTATCAGCACGAATTAAATTGCACAAAAAAACTCAATGGGCTGGAATGCGCTATATTTGATTCAGATTCAATTACACTCCATCTCGGCTGATTAAGGCAAATTAATGTATGGATTGTCATAAAGAAAAATCACACAGTATCTGTTAATCTTACTCATTCACAAGATGATACTACGATTATCAGACTATTGAAATACACCCGTTTCCACAATTCCCATTCGCTCTACCGTTTCTAATTACGAGACCACGGAATATATTTTCATTGCAAAACTATCGCTTTGTTTGTGAACAATAAACTGTGGGAGTCCCAGGACCTTGGTGCAGAAGAGAATGCCGAATTAATTAGGCTTACAAACCTTTATATACGACTCATTACTATTAGGTGTTGCGTTAAAGTGTAAATTGTTTTAGATATATTTCAAACAAGAACGTGAACTTCGCAATTATCACGTCAATAGTCTTAATTTTAAGAGGGTTGAGCTCTGATACCTTCTTTGATAGTCTCTATTACTTTAGTCGTTTTTTTATAAAAGTTTTCCAAATAAAGCTTCTCCCCAATTATCACTTTACACACACACACAAATACACTATCTTAGACACATAAGCACAATATTATAAATATGTTGATAGTATTTATTTACCTAAAATGTCAAAAACCAATTGCCAATATTGAAATGATATTGAAGAACGGGATCTTCCGGCTCAGGTATCATAAATGTATAAAAGAACAACAATTATTGTATATAATAAGTTTAAGTACTAAGTTATTGACAAAATAAAAAAAAATCTGAATAAACCAATCCGTACACAAAATCTCAGTAACTTTTTATCGGCCCTATCTTTGGTTAAAACCTAGGACCTCGGGATCTGCGCCCTTATATCTAGCCACTAGACCAACGAGGCAGTCTCTTATATTCAACGCCAAGTTGACTTATGTCAACGTTGTTAATGCTTATGCATTATCTTTTAACAAAACCTTGAAATCTTTTATTATCTATGACGTTAAAAAAAAACGTTGCTCTTTAAAACCTCCAACGCTCCTAAAAAGTTTCATTTCAATCTCAACATTAACAAACACATTATATTTGTTAATATTAAATACGTTTTAACTTATCTCGAGAATTTCAAATTCAGACGAACAAAGTTCTGCTTATTCCACTTAACAACCCTTTCAAATATCAAGCTTATTTAACTGACAAAAACATGCGTTTTATCTCAAATTACACGTCAAGAGTTTATTCACTCAGAGGTATTGTTTAAATTGGGAAATATTCAAATAAAGCACTTAAAGCGCCACTCGATTTCTTTCGTTTAATGAATGTGTAAATATACTTTTTTTCATATCTTGTAAGCGCTTATTTTTTTCGTGGCAAGATGTATTTATTTTTTATTGTATAGGTTGGCGGGCGAGCAATGGGCCACCTCATGGTAAGTGGTCACCAACGCCCATAGATAATGGCATTATAAGAAATGTTAACCATCGCTTACATCGCCAATGTGCCACCAACCTTGGAAACTAATATATTATGTTCCTTGTGCCTGAAATTACACTGGCTCACTCACCCTTACAACAAAACAAGTTACTTTGTTTTGCCGTAGAATATCTGATGAGTGGGTGGTACCTACCCAGACGAGCTTGCAGAAAGCTCTACCACCGAGTAAAAACTGGACATTAGAAACTCCCCAAGAAACGGATTTGAATCCTCATCGGCAATGTTTAAACGATATAATATAAATGTTAATATTTGAAATGTACATAATATTGTTATGAATAATCATAATAATAGCTGAACAATCAAAATAAAAAAATATGTTTGTATATAGATATATAATGTATTTAATTATACAAGTGTACAGACACTTAGTATAACGAGATTAAATCATTAAAAAAAAGTAGCTTCGGTTTAAGTATTTCTCTATTTCGTTCGATGCAGGTCCGATTCCGAGCAATTAGGCTATTCTGTCGTTTTCACTCTTAACATCCTTAGGAATAAATATATGATTATTTAAATAATTTTTTTTTTTAATTTGTTACCTCGTATCTTATAATAAAACACAATGCGTAAGAAGATTATGCTAAATCCCATCAAGGGTTTCATAAGTTAACAATGCCGCAGAGAGCACGCTAAGCTGTTCGTTCAGATTGTTATCATAAACACAACTGTCGTCCATAATAAATACAGAAGCTTATTGCGATTCAAATCGTTTATTGTTAACCAATATTGGACCTTACTAAAATTCTACGAACCGATTTATAATATTTTAGATTAAATATCACTAAGTTATACTATAATTAAATGATATAAGATAATAATTATAAGGATCAAAATATAATATACATAAACACATCGTATATTATAAGCAATCATTTTTAATGTCCTTTCGAAGCAAGGCAAAGTATATCTAATTAGATATGAATACATTATATAAATACTAGGGACGTTATGTATAACATTAACCTTAATCCGTGCCAAAAAAAATCTTAATTATTAATTTTGTATTGTGTTGTAATATTGTTATTGTTTTTGCACAGAGATATATTATAATTATATATATTTGACAATTCCTAAGTAATCTAACATGCGTAACTGAAACTATCCGAAACAAACGGATAAAATAGTATCTGAAAACGGTTTAGCATTATTGTTATATCCAAAATTTCATATCCATAACTTCCCTAATAGATCTTGTTTTCTTTGCCAGTCACCATCTAAATCCAATCAATGATATAATTAATTAAATTGATCGACGACGCATAATTAACGCAAAATATGTTTCCAAATTCATGTATTACGGGGAAGTCACAAAGAGAGATGATGTAATGATT
Organism: Nymphalis polychloros; assembly: GCA_905220585.2. NCBI lineage: Eukaryota > Metazoa > Arthropoda > Insecta > Lepidoptera > Nymphalidae > Nymphalis > Nymphalis polychloros. The sequence continues at coordinate 2,912,251 of HG992246.1, read as the reverse complement.
GACGACAGCAGAGAACTAAAACAATAGGTACAAAGCGCATTGCAATTACATTAATATCAATGTATCTGTTATGTGCTTATATAGTTTGTCTTTACAGCGTTCAATTCTGCGAAATGAGCACTTGAATATAAACTTGTAAGTAAAAAAGAAATCATCTTGTAACATGACTTATTTTTTACTTTTCTCTCACGGCGAGTTTGAACGCGTCTTTTTGCTTATCTAACGCATAAATAAGCAACAAGTATTATAAAAGGAATATCCAAATTTGAATTGACAATAACAGAGATGTTCTGTTATTGTCAATTAATGCCTTGGTATTCTGGATGAGATAAATTAAGTTTTTGTTTTTAAAGAATACGGGCAATCTTGTGTTAGCAGTGTGAACGTAAACAGTCTGAGGGGGTCAGAATCGAACCGTTGAGGAGGACGCTTATAAATCTAAGATAGCATTATTATTAGATGTTATCTATCACAATTACAGTACAGGGTCAAAATCGAGAGGTCTCATAAGATCACTGAAATCAAAACACACTTTCCAGATTTGTTGCTAACAATCTTAATCAAGGACGATAACCGCCTTACAGTAAAAACTTTATAATTTATGTGAACTTTTTATTTTTTTAACTCGTCAGTCGTGACGGCAAACTTCATTACACTGTCTTACGCCGTCATGTCATCTCCCCGAATCTTATGCAGGAAATATATTTATCTAGTCATCTTAATCATAACTCTTTATCGATTATAGAAAGTAATGTTAAATATAAATGAAAAATGAAACAATTTTATAAAGAAATTGAAAGACTATTTTGCTGCTACGCTGCCAGTATTTCTGACACAGTTCGTTTGGTCGCGTCTGCATCGTTTAAGGGAATTAACTATGATATCGGAGAACGCTTTAGACAGTGAAATAAAAATAAAATTTTACACTCCCCACAAAGTATGCTTAGCGTCTGGAGCACTCTGATCTTTTTAACACATTTTGCGAGAACATTTTTAGTTTAGTGGCGTTTTTTGAAGTTACTTTTAAAATTACCTTTGATGTGTTCATAAATATAAATAAAGTTTTAGAAAAAAGTTAATCATAAAATATATGTTTTTTTAAATTAAACTACACTTTTAAGACTGTTCCTAAGATAAGCAACTTAATGTTTATGTAATAGGTAACCGACGACTGGTACCTATATTTATATATACATATATACCACACCCAGACCCGGGACGACATCGAACCCGCAATCCCGTAGCGGAAGGCAGGCATACTGCCAACTGCGCCAACGGTCCACCGTATCTCCACTGCTGAGATAAGGCCTCCTTTCGAGGAACTGGTGATTCCACATGCTGCCCAAATGCATAATTTGGTAGAATATCATCTGACACATGCACGTTGCTTGATAATATTATCATTCGACGAGATGAAATATAAGAATGAAATATATTTATAATTAAACATATAAAAAATCTACGATCCTCTGATTGAGTTGGAGAGATTTTCAGATTCACTTCTTCTAGCCAGTCGGCTCCTATGAGTCATTATAACTAATCTAAAACGTAAAACTATACTAAACTAGCTTTCATACAAATCATACAGACGGAAAACACCGTACGTTGGCCAATAACGGCGCATCCATGTTAGGTTATACAACCTATGCGTGTGAACCAATTGTGACATATATGGTACCTAAGAGGTCGTTGAACTTCGTGAGTCTCCTGAGACTGATAGATACGGGGTATGAACAATTTTATGTAGATAACGGCTTAAAATAACACGCTTAAAAATTTTAGGAAAATTAAAATCAATATGTCCTTTTGTATGTATAAGACTGATTATAAAATAAATAATAATATATAATTACGACTGTTTCATTGGTCTAGTTGAATCAAACCCCGGTTGGGCTGATAAAAAAATATTGGATATTTCTGTCGAAGATGCTCAGTAGCTTGGAGTCTGGAAGTTAGAAGCGTGTCTCGGAAAGCACGTGCCGCCGTTGATCCTGCGCCAGAACTCTTTCCGGTCTTGTCGGATTGCTGGCCCATAGGATAAAGAGAGTGCATGAATAGAAAGTGCATCTGTGTTTACATTTCATAATACAAAATAATTGCATTCACTCGGTGGTTGAGCTTTGTGCAAGCTTGTCTGGGTAGATACCACCCACTCGTCAGATATTCTACAGCAAAACAGCAGTACTTTGTATTGTTGTGTTCCGGTTTGAAGGGTGATTGAGCCAGTGTAATTAACAAGGCACATAACATCTTAGTTCCCACGGTTGGCAGCTCATTGGAGATGTAAGAGATGGTTAACATTTCTTACAATGCCATTGTCTATGGGCGTTGGTGACCACTTACTATCAGGTGGCCCATATGCTCGTCCGACTACCTGTACAAAAAAAAAATTAATCAAAATACTACAAATTCTAAGTTGTGTCATTTTGTGTCCCACCTACATAAGAGGGTATCGTAACGTTATACAAGATAACAATCTACTGAGATTTGACGAATTTACTAATACTGGTCGATACTCGTGTTATTATGACATTTAACTCTTGAAAAGTTTCTTATTCGCCAATTACACTTTCTCTCCAATTTTTATCTGAATAACATATCTCATAAATCATATAAATATGTTACAATAAATCTTTCGTTCAGCTTCCATTATCGTTCTTTTCATCAATTCGCTTTAAAAATCGCGTGAAAGCGGGGAAGCGACATTTATTTTTCTTGCTTCATCATCTGTTTGTGATACAAGTTAGAAGCCGATGCAATGCGAATGGATTTTCATTATTTTTCGAAGATCTTATTGAAATATTAGTATTGTACCAGTTTTTAATACGTATAATGTTTAATTGATGGCAACAAATAAGGATAATGTACATAACCACACCTACCACTACAACTGTTTGTCTTATAAAATAAAACAAACATTTACATGTGTGCCATATTATTAAATATAAAATTTCTCGCTCATATAAGTCTGAGTAATTTGATCCATCTGGAGATAAAGTTGTTGTTTTAATCAACTTTAAAATCTTCTGCTTGAAAGTTGTACATTATACAAATGTGAATAAAAATTATGACTGACGTACCGTATTATGTTTAAAACTATAATTATATTGAGATAAAATTCGCGAGGTAATTGGCAATATCATGTCTATCATATTATATAGAGTAATATACATAATAGTCCAATTACCTATCTTATGCTACTACTACTTATCATAGCAAATATTTTTGAGTTTTATAAGAAAGGTTTAATTAAGCTAAAGTTACGGTGTATAAGATTTATCATTGACAACGCAACATTATATGATTTATATTTATTATTAATACCTTATAGTATGCGTTTATAACGTCAAAACAATTTTTTTAAATTATTTTAATGAACGCTGACTAATGAATTTCAACTTCAGCCAAAAATATAAGCCACCCGTCACAGCGTCAATGTTCCGCCAACCTTGGGATGTAAGATGCTATATTATGATACTGCCCCTACCCCCTTCAAAACGGAACACAGTACCTTAAAATACCCCACAGAAATTTTACAAAATAACTAAACTTCCGCTTATGACTTAAAGCTGTCTAATCGCATTGTTATCGCCCCGATGAGCGGTTTCTCTCACGACATTCCCTCTGCTCTCACGAAACACTAACTATGCGAAATCACGACTATTACACTTCAAGACAATATCCTCTACAGATTCTTTTTAATGTACGATCATATTTTGTAATTAACTTTTTTAGTGAAAGAAAGTTCGGAAATAATCATGAAAGGCATTGTTGTTTGTTTCAATGTTGCTGAACTCTTATGATTAGTGTTCAAGTACTTTAGACTATATGACAAATAGACGATTATACGTTAATTTCTTTGTTCATTTTTATTAACAAGAAACAATATGCATGATAAATAATTATATGCAAATAACATTTTATGATTAATTAAATCGGTGGTAGAGCTTTGTACAAGCTCGTCTGGGTAGGTACCACCCACTCATCAGATATTCTTTCGCAAAACGGCAGTACGTGGTATTGTTGTGTTCCGGTTTGAAGGGTGAGTGAGCCAGTGTTATTACAGGCACAAGGGACATAACATCTTAGTTCCCAAGGTTGGTGGCGCATTGGCGTTGTAAGCGATGGTTAACATATCTTACAGTGCCAATGTCTATGGGCGTTGGTGACCACTTACCGTCAGGTGGCCCATGTGCTAGTCCACCTCCAGATGCTATAAAAAAAATCCATCTGTACATATTTTTTGTAACTTATTTTATTGAATTTTTTGTAACGTTTAAAACATGACTCGTTATGTACGGAACTGTCTCCTGTTTTCAATATCATATACAATACAGAATTTTCTACTGAAACCATACAAATCAGCACAAAAGGGACCCACGTCACGATCTAAGGTGACTTCATATATCCAGGGACGCGCCTGTCACGTGACCCGTGTCACACAAATTGACTGATGCTACGTAATGGTTTCCTGGCAATGAAAAGAGATTACCTTCTATTATAAGAGAAACTCCTTTGTACAACTTAACGCTTATCTGTCCACAGGGTCGGTTGTGACCCACTGAAAAAAAAAACAACGCCCTTAATAAACAACATAATATACTTTTAAACAAGTATATGAGTTGTTATTGAGTATTATTGAGTATTATTCGAGGATAATAATATATTAGATATAGGAAAATAGATAGGCTAAGCTTTGCTAGTATGACATATGTATATAAAGCACTAGCATTGATGTGTGTGAGAACCTATTTAAATAATGAAATTTTAATTTAAGAATAAACATTTTCCAAGAAAAAAAGTCGCGGTTACAATTTATTCGAAAGTTAAAAAATAAATGAATTACATTTTAAACATAAAAGTCCGTTATTACATTAACGTTAGGTCAATTTATTTCGTTCGTAGGCAAAGGCCGTATAAAATATTACATCGAACCAATGCATGCGTGTAATCGGTTTACGTAAAGTGGCTTCGTCCAATCAGTGGCAATTTATTTTCAATGTATCAATAATATCGACCTATCACGTAACGTATAAAATAAATTTGATAAACGGTTACTATAATTTTTTTACGTTCGAAATTTAATTGAACAATAAATCTAATGGCAAACGATGCATGACAGGTTTTATGTAGCTTTAAATTTCTAGTTAATAAGCGTTTGTTTTCATCGTGAAGTTAAAGCGTGTGGCACACAATGACGATACTATAATGTTGTGTTATATCTTAAGATATTATTACGCGTGGCTATGTTATTGTTATATACAAAACCCTCTTGCTCTCTTGACAGTCGTTTCTTAATTATATTTTATTAGATTTTCATTCTGAAATCGCGATAATGGTAACAGCACCACAGCTGGGCTATGGCCACCTTTAGGAGAAGGTTTGGAATTTAGTCCACGCTGCTCCAATGCGAGAGGAAGACACGGGACGGATTTTTATCTATCACACGCAGGTTTCATCACGATTTTTTCCTTTACCGCCGCACGATATGAATTATAAACACAAATTAAACATAATATGAAAATTCAGTGGTGCTTGTCCGGAATTGGACTCGGAATCATCGGTTAAGATTCACGCCTTATAATTACTGGGCCATCACGACTCTTATTTATTTATTTATTTATTAGGGAAACATACAGCATATCGTATATTACAACTTAATATAATAATCATATTTTAACACTTATGCCAGTTAAGTTTCCACTACTGTTTTAACAGGGAAGTGGACTAATTTTGATGTTACATAAAATATAACTATTATCCGTCTTATATTGTCCATGCCGCCCGTATATAAGATGGCACATGATTCTAAATATGAACGATCTATTAAGTAAGACTTGTTCAAAAGACGTTTCTCGAAGCTTTGCTTAATAATAGCAATTACTTATTTATAAGGAGTGAAGTATACAGTACGAGAGCCGATGTTTAAATGTAAGCGTATCTTTATTATAATTCTGTTATGATCATTCATAAATGCATCTATCGTTCGCTCATTCACCAATTACATTCATTCAATATTCGATTAGACTACTTGTCGACTGAACCGTCAGTCGTACCGTCGTTCGAGAGCCATCCATTGGTTGGAAGGACGCGTAGTAATTGGAGCATGAAAAATATAATTTCTGGTGTTATTTCCTTCCTTTTTAAAAATCCTTCCTTAGTGCTACTGAGTAAAAAGACATGCAAAATTTCATGTTGCAATCCCTGGTAGTTTAGGGCATTATGTCAGTCAGTTATTTGTTTTTATATAAGTATACCACCAGATATAGGCCTGCCGCTAGTAAAATGATTAAGCTTAAATTAAAATAAATCGATAATATTAATATACATAACTCTTCAGAAATCTTAAAAATTAAATTGTGATGTTAGCTGGAAATTAAAATATGATATGTAAAACCAAACACTAGAAAAAATACACCACAACAAAAATACAACTCCGAGGAAATTTGATTCTTTAATAAAAAGAAACACTGCTACAGCTTTGACACGGATAAGCCAGATAATATCAATCAAGGCTAAAAAAAACTAATCAAAACGTCAACGAATGACACAAATCGTATTCAATTTCGTTATAAAAACTATCACAAAAAATAAAAATTATTATCTAATATCCATTCATCTGGATGTAGCCGTTTCGAGAAACTTAATTAAATACGATTGAATGACTACGTCACTTTCCATTTCTAAATTACTGAATGTAATTAATTCGAATGATTACAAAAACAATCACAATAATAAATAGATGTTCTCTTCAAAATAGATAATTTTGGCTGTATATATTTTTTTAATTTAAAATAGGTAGGCATGCATATGAACAACCTGATGATAAATGGTCCCTACCGCTGACAGCCATTAGCACTGTACAAAATATTAAGCATTTTTCACCTTCAATATGTCCTTGTACCTGGATCACTCACCGTAACTGGGACAAAACACCCTGGTGGTACCATAAACAGACTTACACAAGGCCCTACCGCAAATTATATAAACAATACATTTCAAACAACGGCTTTCTTAATTTTAGTTCCAATCAAATATATTTAGTTATATACAAATATAGGACATCAATCAAAAATGTCATGAATCACATTGATGGAGGAGATGCGAATTTCTCGTCAATGCCACTAAAGCCCGAGTTGCATAAGTCGGAAGAGCTTTCACCTGCGCCGGCGCACCCGCTACATAACATAACATAACATGTCATAAAGTTATTGGTTATATTTGAACACGTACTAAACATGGTAATGGGCTTTAAATTGCTCGTAAAAATAAATAATATTTTATATATTTATAATAGAACGTTTGTAATAAAAATAAATTGTTTTCATTTGATTTTGTATTTACCTTAACGTGCCTTATATATATATTTTTTTTTTTTAATTTTAAGACACATTCCAACTTCCAACCACGCTGTTATTATTTTTAAAACAAAATCATTTTATTAAAAATACGTATCCAATGGTCCTCTTCGTTCCGGAGACTCGTCGTCAGAAATTAAGTGGGCGTCATTTGGATTAAATGCGAGCACAAAGCAAAGCTTACATTTTTTCGTATAATTTAATTTATTTTACAAATATCACTTCACAGATCTTATTAGCTTAAAGTTAGTTTACTTATAAAGATAAGCAATTGAAATAATTGAGCAGCGAGATCGCGACAGCGATCTAACACACAACAAATCGATTATATCAACTCCCGATCCACACCGATCCCACTTCTTTTTAGAATTGCCAAAAACAAGTTAAGATGGCGCCTCGAACCTGCTCAAGGCCTCTACTCTGATTGGTCGAGACATAAGACACAATATAGAATAAATATGTTGGATTAAAGAATATAAAAATTATAACACATCAAATCAAATTAAATTAAAAAATATAAACTAAAAATCTATTTAAATTATAAACATAAATTGTAATTCGCGTTATGCAACCAGAAATCAACTATTAATCCGTCACTTTCTCCGACATATATAGTAGAAATTATACTTATTTAAAGGAATATCATAAGCATATGTCACAAATAAGGACGAGGATCGAATCTGCGTAATACGTATACTCCTACATACAGGTGTAACAAAAACCCCGTCCGACTTGTGAAGTGGTTATTAGGTATCGTGTGACGGTTCTATTTATGTAATAATTTTTAAAATTCTAATATACATTCTAATAATACAAGATTATTGAGCCAATGAGACTTTTAATTTTTAACTTTTAATAGTAAACAAGCGTAATAGTTTTTTTATATTAAATATGGGTAGCCCCACCCATAGATATATAAATATATATATAGATAGATAGGTACCACCTACTCATCAGATATTTTACTGCTAAATAGCAATACTTGATATTGTTGCGTTCTAGTTTGAAAGGTGAGTGAGCCAGTGCAACTACATCCCTAAGGGACATAACATCTTAGTTCCTAAGGAATGTTTAATATCTCTTACATTGCCAATATCTATGGGCAGTGGTGACCACTTACCACTTACCACCTACCGATAAAATTAAATTAAAAAAAGGAATAACAAAGAGACTTGCTTTCGCACATTTAATATTAGTCTAATCATTCTTGAACGTATGCTAGCTTCGTCTTTTGATTCGCTCATGTCTAGCAAACATCAAACTCCTGTGATAAAATATTTTCATGCGAAATCACGAAAGCAAATTAAATATTTCGTGTCTCATCATAAAATTCGACACCATACTGTAAACGTGTGCGTATTAATTTGTTCTTAAACTGGTGACGTTAATTGATTTTCGCTTCGAGTTGATCTTTCACTAAATTTCCTGTAAGACTCTGTAAATTAAATTGTTATTTTAGGTATAAATTATTAAAAGGGGGCCATTAAATTCAGATTATAATTAATACATTTAATTTCGCCTGTTTAAATGTATTGTAAGATGTAATTTTAATGATAAATAAAAATATATCTTGTCTCTCTTCCACAGCTCTCGTGGCCAGCTTAGCAATCGCTTCCTGCACACAAGTAGAGGATCCATGCAAAACAAAATCTCGAGTTGTAGCCGACGACAAATACTGCGACAAATATTGGGAATGTGATAGCGGTCAGGCTGTCCAATATGACTGTCCTAACGGTTTGGTATTTGCTGGTAAACATCGGGGAGTCACCGAAGGCTGCGACTACCCCTGGAGATCGAATTATTGTGAATACCCTAAAGTACAAATAAGTAAGTTACGGTATATTTAAGTAAGTTTTATTTACTTAATTACTTTTCTTCATGTCAATTAATTGTCTATAATATAATAATTGATACTTTTTACGTCTCGATTTACTTAGCGAATTTAAAATTAAAAATTTGGAATTGCAATTAGTACAGTTACGAGTACTGTCTCTTGAGCTAAGTGTTACAATAAATATTCGAAATTATCTTATGAGTTTGATGATTTTTCGTCAACGTTTTAATTAATTTATGCTTATACAGGATTATTTCTAACGACCCAGCAACCTCGCAGGACTAGATAGCTAACGCCATAAGCAACAACTTTTGTTCAACGACTTTTGATAATTTGTTAGATTTTATTTTCATACAAAAATAAGTATTAATTTAATTTGCCGATTGAACGTTTATAAGTCTACACGCATCGCAAAGATCGACGCGTCACGTCGTCATTTCGTTAATGAATAAAATATAGACCGACAAATATCACGACATTACGGCAAAAACTTGTAAAATCATTTTTTATCATGTATTGAGTTATGTCCGAACTCGTAGAACAAAAGTTGTTGCTTATGGTGTTAGTCCTGCGAGGTTGCTGGGTCGTTACAAATAACCCTGTATATCCTATTATATCCTGAACAATAACACACATATATTATATAATATTATTAATAGACTTGGTCAATGTAAAATAATTAATTTGAACACAATACCCTTTTTCGGAATCTAGAAATAATGATATAGAACAGTTTATAGGCAGTTTTTGATTCGTTAAATTTCAATCACCAGATCCACCAATTGGTACGGAGCACTGTGATTGGTTGTATGGAATCTTCGGACATGAGACCTCCTGCACTAGATACTGGACCTGCTGGAATGGAACTGCCACGGAACAGCTGTGTATCGGTGGATTGTTGTACAACGAGAACGCCCACTCTTGCGACTGGCCTGAAAACGTTGACGGCTGTCAAAAACATCGTAAGTAGAGTTTAGAATTACCAGCAAATCCTGGCAGACTTTATCTTGTCTCTCTGTATACCAATTGTTATGACGGTTGAGCAGTATAAAAGTTGATGTGCTGCCGCTTTCACGAGCTACAACAAGTTCTACAGTATAAAGGCTATCAAAAATACACTTATGTGCCAATTTTAAAATCAAACTCTATTGTACGATTTATATTAATCTCAAACAAATAAGAGTATACTAATATCTATTTGTATTTGGAATAATTTATATTTCTTATATTGCTCCTGGGCGGGTAAAGAAATATACATACCTACTGATGTATTGGTTCATTTCATATCAAAAGATTCATTTCATGTATTTCCCCTTTAATTTACTATGAATACGTTACATCGATCTCATGGGAAAACCGATAGAAGGTTATCCAAGTTTCATGGAAATCACCCTCATTTCCTCCAATAAATAATCGAGGGCCAACCTTTCCGTAACGTAAAATTATCTGGTTTTACATACCATTACCAATACCCAAGGGTGGAGATAAAAATATATTTAGTAAAATATTTATAGTAAGTATATTATAATTACATTTGTCGTAAATGCTCAAACATGCCTCATCGCCAATTTTCATAATCGGTGCTCTAAGTGGCATCCGTCTAGCAACTTTCACCCTAATTACTGAAAGCAGTAAAGCGGATAATGGCTTGCGGTCAATGATTTAATGTCTTATATAAAGTAAATAAAGGCAAAACGTTAAGTCCATTATAAGTCCTAAAAAATATTTTCTATACATCTTTTAGGTAAAAAAGTACTTTTAGGTATAATTACTTTTTGGATATTTCTGAAAATAACATTCTCACTTTTCAGACCCCTAGGTGTTATAAGTAATTTGCGCTTATTTTATTTATATATTGTAATAGTTTTACAGAACAAACATTTCAATCATAACTGATAACATTTCAATACGATTCAAATAGAACTTGTGTCAGAAAAGAATCAGAGTCGACTTAAGCTACCTTTTAAAAGTCAATTCACGTTCCGCAATCTTCAAGGGATCGCAATCTTCAATGGTATAGACATTTAATCACGGATTCAATGCGATGAATCAACAGTACACATTGTTGGGCCTCTCAGAATTCCTACTAAATTAAATCAAGTAACATCGGGCTCGGGCTTAAATGCAATCCATACGTTTAACGTTCTTTGTTAAGTTATTGTTAAAAGATTAATTTATACATTCTACTACGTAACATCATCTTTATAATATAAACTGTTAAAAACGTATAATATACTTTTGTAATAATAAGAGTTATGGAACGTTAAACTCATGTATTTATTCATAACAAAAAGTTATTACAAAAATAGTTTTCCTTCTTGGAAGTTAAAAATGCTACTCATATTATTCTTTTTTTTTATTTCAAATAAGATTAAGATATGACTCAGTCCTTATATATAATCTGTGTAAATTATTTCAGCTCTCTGTAACGAAGACCCCAATGGCAACGTGCCTCTCGGCAAATCCTGCAACAGGTACTGGCAGTGTCAAGGCGGTTATCCTCGTCTTCAACGTTGCCCGGCTATGCTTGTGTTCGACAGACGCTCTCTAAGATGTGTCGTACCCCCAACTGAGGAGTGTGACGTGCCGACTACCACACCCCCACCCCAAGAGGAGGAGGATATTAAACAGGTTAAACAAAAATTTTAATTTGTTATTAAGAAATTAAAAACAATTATATGCGGTCATTACTATTACTGTTATCATGTGCTTAATTTGTGCTTTTAATTAATCTCGTGCTCGACGATTAATGAAAAATCGTAAGGGAACCTGTGTATGTCGGTTAGAAATGTGTATCTACCAACTAGCATTGGACCAGCATGGTGAAGTAAGCACCATAACTTCTCCTCAAACAAAAGACGTCTTAGGTTATATAAAAAGAGACGCCCAGCATCGGGACATTTACTGACCCTATTAGGTTAGACCTTTTATTAATATTTCTATCAAATTGGTGTTGTATCTTCCAATTTTAAAAACAGACAATACGGTAAACCAATAACAAAAAAACGGTAGCACGAATATTTAGTTATTTGAAGGCAGAATAGCGATATCATAGCCATTAGCAGAATGAATGCGCACCTGAGCCATATACCGAAATTCGTCCAGCCCATTGAATATCCTTTGATAGCCAGTCGGTACGATGACTATATACAAGTAATCTGTTACGATTTATTCACCCATATGTGTTTTTATCTTATATTCACTATATGTGAAATATATTTGTATTAATAAGCGACCATAAGAATATTTACGCTTGCTGAATAATAAGACGAATAAATATATTTTATTTGCTGACTGACTAGACTCACGTCTATATTAGACGCCTGTATTAGATTTATGACTTTGTAATAGCCAGTAATTTTACCAACAACATGCATTAAAGACACCCATTCTTATATTGATGATTCGAACTTAAGCCGAAACAGACAAGGAACAAAATAAGGCCCAATGCTCGGAAGCAAATTGTTACGTAAAAAGTAACTTCGAACGACAAAGGGAATCGTTACTAACAAGGACTACATCTGTAGAGATAAACTTGGAGGTCGATCATCTGAAATTCTTTGCTGATAATTTAATATTTTTTCAGGGACATCAAAATTCAAAGAGGCCATCGAACAATGAATATCAGGACGGTCAGGGCCAAGGTCGTCAGAGAACCAGAAATTAAGAACGGATTCTTAATATTTCTTAAAACATAGCTATTTCAATGGGCATAATATTGAATCTTACATTACCAAATTTTACAACAGTTTTAGTTGATAGCATATTTTACATTTAAAAGACTGCATTTTATCTGAGCAGTGATTTTTTTATGATGGTTCTTATCTTTAGTTTATTTTGAACATGTACATGTCGTTACCTTATTTTTCAACATAATCATACAGTGAAAATGAAAATAATATGTTTTCTACACTTTTTTTAAATTTAAAAACACCAATCACAATTTTAATGCACATGGCATTAAAATTTGTTTTCCGATGATTTATTTCTTTTTATAGTTATGACATTTTCGCCTTTGGTTATTTCATCATATTTTAGAGTTCTTTCATAAACCGAGGGATTTTTTCATTTAATTTCCATTCATCAAAATAAATATTATAGTAATTACATATCAATTAGAAAATATAAAACCTCCTTACTAATAAACGTTGTAAATCGGTTGAATAGATACACAACGGCTCGTCTTCTTCTTTCGAATGTCAAATCACTGATGTTAGAAAGAAACGGTGTGCGATAAATGCTTTCGGCTTACAAAGTTAATTAAAGAGGGAATATTATATCACTCATTAGCAAAACTCTATCATTCTCATTCGGGAATTATCCCACCAGCACTTTAAGCAATAATATTTATAATCTATTGTTATTATTCTTAATTTAGTAGTATATATTTAGTATTAGCCGCTGTATAAACTTAAATCTGTCAAAGAAATACTCATATAAGCCTATAAGTTAGTTAAACGTCAGTTTCATTGCTACAGTAAGGTTAGATTAAGTTTATATTGTTCTAATTTTAAGTTAATAAAGATATTTCTTAAATAAGTCTTTTATTTTTACTTTTAAGTAATAAAACTGTCTCTAGATTATTTATTGTAGTTGAATTTTTGTTATGTTTTACCATATTATACATGCCTGTTACAAGCAGCTTGGAAGCTATCAGAACTACTAAATAGCAATTTTCATTGCTCTTTCTTCAAAAATGAAGGATTCGTATAGAAACTTTCATCCATATAACTTGATCTGTTAGTAGCATGAATCAAAGTATATAATAAACCATTTCTACCCAACCGATTAAGCTAAAGTTTAACATACCTAAGCTTTTGTTGCTGGTGATAATAAATTTTAGCATTATATACTATATTAAATTTATATACTCTTTTATTTTCTTACGAATTTTCTTCTCTAATTTCAATTAGATTAATTATTTTTAGAGGCTTTTTCATTGAAATCAGTAAAAAACTGAACAATGGCATAGATATACGAAGAATTATTCACGAATCAATTAAGTCTTCTGACGCCATTCATAAAACCGTCTCGTTTATTTTACGAGAAGATACTTAGTACAAATTATTACTCACCTACAATATTGCCGACACCTTTAATGGGGTCACAAAATATATGTAAGATCCTAGAATTCCGCTCATTATTTCCATTTTATTCTATCAGAGTCCATTAACTTTAGGATCGGGTTAAGTGCTTAGGGCGAACGCACATTCTACAAACTAAAGGAAAAACATAATTTTATACTCGATTAAGAGATTTTGTACACCATTGCGACGAAGCCTATGTATCGATTTGTACGTAAATATGTAGCTGCCATGCCTTTACATGCCTTTACATCTCAAATGAGTTTATCAAATAGATCCCTTGTTGAGACAAGGAGGCATAAAATCATCAGGGGACATAAAAAAAAACTACAAGCAGAAGGAACATTATATACATCTTAATTCCCAAGGTGGAGTGTATTGACGATGTAATGAATGGGTAATATTTCTTACAGCGCCTTAATCCTATTCTATCATATCCTATCTATTCTATAAAAAAAATAACAAACAACGTAAATAAGTGTAGACACGTTTCTGAATTACACGAACTATAGATTATACATACATAATATCATTACACTAAAGGACACGGAATTATAAACATACAGAAATAAACTTATACCTTTGATAAAATATTGTATAGCGGTTATATAATTATTAATTATATATAGTAACAAAATGCCTTGTTCTTTCGAACAAGACAAAGCATTTTGTAACTAAATTCCAGATGACAGAAAAAGAGAAATCCGTAAGATATAAGTCAGTTGATCGAACGAGATCCATATATTATGTTGTTCAAACACAATAACTATAATATCTAATAATCACTATGTTGCGGTATGGGCGGATGGAACACTGGACTGGGTGTTGGTGTTCATTGCATTATGTAATACCAATTATGGAACTTATAAAAAAATATATATTTCTTCGCTGAGGCTTAAGCATGCGTCATGCAAAATTTACGACGAGAGTAGATATCCTCTGTGACATAAACACACACCCCAGCCCGCGGTACAAAGGAATGTTCCAACTTGTACCCCGGGTAGGAGAGGAATGAGGTATCAGCCGGAGAGGATATCTGGGTCTCAGTAAGAAAGAGCAAGGCTGGCTTCACCGTCTCAAGATGGAAGTGGACGTCGTTCAAGTTGGAGTTCAGTCCCCTTATGTTCCAGAAGTCCACAGCGAGTGTGGAAGGGGTTGCCTTATGATGCTTAATTCTAATCCCCCCCCCCCTAAATTCGGAGGGCAGCCTGGGCTTCCCGGCTCAGGTGGTGTACGTCCTGAGCATGGATGCCCAGAGCTAGATTCTCCACCGCAGTCGCTAATGGTACCCTCCTGGGGTAGCAAAATCAAATCCTGCACGACCATCAATTTAAGGGTGTGAGGGCTGATTGGGCCTCCGGAACTCTCAGATACCGAACGAAACGCGGTAGCGTAGCTACCACTTCACGTCAACTTTTAGTGAGAGTGGTACTTCCCCGGGAGTGCCGGCCTATTCAACCTGGAGGTATGCAGCGGGCACTACAACTTTAAATGATGCTACTCTATATTTCAATTAAATAGAATCTCTTAACAAATTCTAAATTTATAAAAAAAGTCCAACTAAATCGTTCCAAGTAGTTAATTTTTTCTCTCTTATGTTTTCTTAGGCCAACTTTATGATTGAAAATATCAAGAAATCACTGAGTTCATTTCAGCTAAGACGCCATATTGCAACTGCTAATGTCAATAATATGAAGCTTATTGAAGCGTGTAAAGCTAGTCAGACTCATGTAGCTGAATATGACATGCAGTTTAGATAGTCAGTGTCAATAATTTCTAAGGGCTGGGTATGTTTATAGCGTTATATAATAAGTCCAATAAGCACACCACAAAACATGACCATAGAAATTGAATAAAATAATATCTTAGACTTTTTAGTTTTACCAATATTTTTAATTTCTTTATTGAAATTTCTATTGAAGGAATATTAATATAATGTATATAAATAATTAAATGTAAATTATGAAGCTTTATCCATGGAATTCGTAACGTGAAACGTCTTGATCGAAAGTCCGACTGGTCCGAATAAAAAAATATTTTTACCTTAGGTACATAGTCTGTTCATTGACCTAGGTTATTAGCTATGTAACCTCACACTACGATGTTTTCAAATTGAAAACAGATGAAACCGTGAAATGCAATTAATTTTTATTATAAAGATGGAGTTTGTGTTGAACGAAATGGAGTGAACACGCTCATCTCAGTTAGTTCCATTTCAATTTGATTTTTTTTTTGCGTTGGGTTACCGTGACTATTGGCCTTCATAGTGCCAACGACCAGGTTTCCAGTACTGACTCCTCCAGCCAAATCAAAGCTAAGAAAGACAAACATTATAATGGGGTCTCCTTCGAGAACTTGCCTTCGAACTCTGGGGAGCGCGTGCCAAATTCGACAAGACGGGGAGAGCCCTTTTATTGAGTTTGGTTATGAGCTAAATAACTTACTGCAACAACCCTAAGAATCGTAACCATGAACATCAACCAATCAACCAATATTTATTTATTTATTGCCGGGCAAGATTTAATATAATAATATTATTATTATTATATTCAATCTTGCCCGATATATCATATATTATATCATCTCTTAAATTAATATATTAAAACATCTAATCAAACTATATTAAATCATCTCTTAAATTAATTGATTTAGTTAAGTATAAACACATTAATGTATTGAAAACATGCAAGTATAATCCAGACTTAACGCGTAACTTAGTAGCAAAAAAACCCTTCACTACCTATAAAATGCTGTAACCCTTCACTACATATAAAAAAAAACTGAATCAAAAATTAATGTAATAATTATAAAATGCTCTTTAAAAATTGTAACTATATTTAATAATGAATTAACTTAAGCAAAAATGATTTCAATACAAGCTTAAAAAAATATTTTAACATTTACATTACATTTATTTAATTATCACCATAAATGGCAGAACGAAAAATAGAAAAAGAAAATTTATAATATGCAAACTTAGGGATGTTATGAGTATTCATTAACAAGTTGAAAACTCGGTAATAACCTCTCAAAACTTTCTATATCCTCCTATTCCTTTGTACAAGTTTCAGGAGATTTCTAAGGAAGCGATTTGTTGTTACGAAAATATTTAAAATATGTATTAATAATTTTATATACGCTTATCAATTATTATTTTTTTTTATTATTTTTTTTCACCAATTCCACCAATCCGCATTGGATCAGCAGTGGGACATTCACAGGCTGTTACTATACTATACTATTATCAAAGTGTGCGTGGATGATCAAATGTGGTTTTGTTGTGATTCCTAGAAAAATTGACTTTTTAAATTGAACTACAATTAGTTCAATTTTATGTGCTTTATTTTTAAATATTGAAATTTAATCAAAGAAAATTTAGCTTCAATTAATTACGTATATACTTATGCTTATGCTTCCGAACATCTACTCATATTATTAAGTAAGTTTTTTGTTTTATTTTACTATCAATGGTCTAAGGAAAGTCTGGTGGAGTTTTGATAAATTCTATAAACTGTTTTAGAATTATATATTATTATTATTATATAGTGACGATTATTTTAGTTGTCTTTCGGATCAAATCATTTTTGATGCATTCCTACATTCTTATAACTTAAAAAAAATAGATAAACAAAAAAGCCTTTAATCTATGTAGAATCATAAGTTTTAACAAAGTTTATATTTTAATTTTCAATTTTCTTGAACTGTAACAGCCATCTCGATTCAAACTTTTTCTAATAAATTACTTGAAACGAGCTTCTCTAAAACAAGGAAATTAATGCTTCCTCTAAACTTTGGATGTTAATGTTACCAGTAGTAATTACAATTCGATATTTTGATTAATCGAAAAGTTTTCTTTTTATGAAGCATATCGGATAATGGTAAACGTCTTGCGCAACCTACCTTTGGTAGTTAGATATAAGGTCCCTTGTTTCTGTAGTTACACTGGCTCACTCGGCCTTAACACCGTAACAAAACAATACTAAAATATATGTTAAGTTTTTGAGTTTGTGGTACCTGTGGGTTTGTACAAAACCCTACCGCCTCTTTTGGTCACGTCAATTAATTTTACGTCGTTGAATCTTTCGTTACTAGTGTCAATTCTCAACGGAGATTAGCCAACTGTAGTCAGATGGCACGACGGGAGAGTGATTGGCGCGGCATCGATGATGTGAAGGCACATATGAGATCAATCGGTTCCTGAAGTCTTTAATGATGATGAAATGAAACTATGTAATAAAAGGTTAAAATCATTAATGACGTAAGGTAGACTGCAACACTATTACCACAGTCGTATACACAGGTTTTGCAACTTCAGTATGGGGTACGTTGACATAATGACACTGTTTAGTTCAATTTACGGCCGTCAGAGGCATACGCGTGATAACGCGAACACACGCACACAAAATTTACAACTAATGTATTCTTAAAAGTTTCGAGACACATGAAACTTCTCTCTGCAACGTGTATTTGACACGTACTTCAAAGCCACACCCGGACAAGTATAAATAACTTAGAAACTACAAATATACTCAACTTATTCATTAAACTCGATTCATTCGGTAAACATATTTGTAACTATACGAGGTTCTATTGAAAGCGTAGCGTAGGTTCTCAGACTTCCAGTTTTCCCAGGAGTGGTAGTTAGTTTTCTCATATTCATAACAAAAACATTAAATTCACGTCTATACTAAAATATTATACTATTACATACTGAAACCTTTTCCGAAACACGCTGCATTTTCTGATAAAAACTTTTTGTATATTGATTCCGTTGTTATTTCAATTATCCATTACAAGACAATTTATTTTCACGAATTTTATTAGATTTAGAATTATAATCTCAAAATATTCACAGTTTTTTCTATAATTGTTGCATTAAGAATTGAGTAGTTAAACAATGTTTTGTCTCCATTTTTAGAATAATAAATAAATAATGACAAAAAGAGTTAAATCATGACGACTCCAAATTGTTTGTAAGAATCTACTTAAATAAATTATTTTTACATTTAGACTAAATACAAGCTTAGCTATGCTATGGTACACAAGGCCTTTTTAGTTGTGTATTATTTCTATAAATATGTAATTTTATTTTAATCAAGAAATTAAACATGAAAATGCTTTAAAAGATTTTCAAACAAAATAACTTTAAAAATTATACCTAGACCACACGTTGCTGACACTTTTAAAAAACGCTAACCACATAATTTCTTTTGAGCTTTACCAGCAAAGCTCGCTTTGTTAAGCTTCTATAAACTTTTGAAGCGACTCCATCGCTGACGATGAAAGTTCGCGCAATATAATACACAAAAAAGTAAGATTAATGGTTTTTTTTATAGACGTTTACACTCAATATTATATTTTATGAAGGAGAAACACTTTTTTGTTATCTTTGTCGTTACTGTTTTAGAATTTATTCCCTTTCCTTTACAGTTACAGACATAATATATTTTATATTATGTTTGTAACTTAGTAAATGCAGGAATTAATCCAAAAAAAAACATTGTAAATAATTATTATATATAGTTAGGAGATTGCTTGATCCATACAACAGCGTTGTTAAAAAAAAGACGCGTGCTAATTTTCCGAACCGATATGACATTGAAATCTCTGTGAAAAGAGCGTACTCTTTCCATAAAGGCCGGCAACGCACCTGCAAGTTCTTGGAAGGTGTCCATAGGTGATGGTGATAGTCACTTTCCATCATGTGAACCACCTGCTCGTTTTGCCTCACTTACATTTTTTTTTTTTAAAGACATTAGACCGCCCTCATACATCATACCTTTATGTAAGGACATAAAGTACATAATTAATTAATTATTGGCGCGACTTCTGATTTGTTGGATGTGTTCAATAGCGTTATTTGGATTTTGAAGAATAATTGAGTAAGTTATTTACATTAATTTGTATGATTTGATGTTTTACTTTAAAAAAAAGACCAATTCGAGGTTTTTTAAAATCAGTTTCATTTCTGGATGGATATTATTTTATTAATATTTATACACTTCTGTTTATATATTGAGTACATTTATATTAAAAAACTATACTTATAGTTATAATATATAAAACTATTCAAAATAGCGTGTTCAGTAAGTAAGTAGTATATTATAGCCACCTAAGGACCAACCTGCGCCTGAAATCTTTTCGGTCGGGTCGGATTGCGATCCCATCGAATTATGAGAGTGAGGGAATAGAGATTAGAGAGTGAGAGTATTTCAGTTTTTTATTTATTAGTAATGTGAAATTAAAAACTGTAG
The DNA here is from genome assembly GCA_905220585.2 of Nymphalis polychloros. NCBI lineage: Eukaryota > Metazoa > Arthropoda > Insecta > Lepidoptera > Nymphalidae > Nymphalis > Nymphalis polychloros. The sequence continues at coordinate 2,891,721 of HG992246.1, read as the reverse complement.
ACAATTTGTTTTAAGTCATATCAGTACAAACGAAATATTTTTATTTACTGTTGAATAAAAAACACTTTTTTTGGAACAACTAAAAAAAATAAAAATACAATAAATATTCGCCTGTTCAAAATCATCAAATTCCACTGACTACCGCATACGTAACTCCTACTAGCCAACATAAGCACACTAGGAACTACTGCAGGTATAAACCACTCCTTAAGCCAATAAGAAGGTATTTTATTCATCCTTCAAATTCCAAACGAATAAAAATCTTTACCACTGGTGAGAATAAGAATAAATAAAATCTTAGCATGCTTCTAGTATTTTATGTATCAAATAAAAAACTTATTCAAGTCACTTTAATACTTTGTCCTAAAAAATAATACAGTTTGCTTTGGATATTTTGTTGACACTATTTGTACTAAAAAAACTTTATAATTTATGAATAAGCCCTTATACATATATATAATATTATAAGTTTTGAAATTATTGCAATTTTTAAACGAGGACAAACTTCAAATCTTGATTACGACTTTTATCTGTCAATTATAGATTATGTCAGTTCCCCAGCGTTGACTTTCGACTTATAAATATTTATTATAGGTACAGACAGAATTAAAAAAAATTTTTACGTTATCAACAACTATGTAAATTGTCTTTTCACCGATTATATTATTCGAGTTAATTCAACCTTATGATAATGTAGTAAATTCTCTCGCTCTGACAGTTTAAATTGTATTTACATTGCGATAAGTACATAATATCTTTATTTGAATATTACAATTTGCCTTATCATGTTTAGGTGGAGAGGTCTTCTGAGTGCAACGATAAACATTAACTGTTTAAAACAGTCAAAAACAATTGTCTGGCGAGGAAAAAGTACTTTGGAAATGAATAATAAATTTAAATTACCTGCTCGCTACGGAGCCGGCGAAAAGAGTGTGTGGTAAGACCTGTAATTTTTATTTTCGATCGTACGAGTGCATATATTACGCAATGGGTTGACTTACATTTAATTCTGAAGTGATAAGTTTTAACACATAAAATTTACTGCGTGGCCACAAAATAGGTAGTAGGCTAGGTAAGTGTCTTCCTTTTAGAGAAGAGTAAGAGTTTATTCCACTAAACTACTCAAAAATTGATATTTCTATATACATATAAGAAAGATTTTTGTGATAATTGTTGGTTTATTGCTTAAAAATACTAATCTTTTTTTACGAAGATCCACACAATTTTTCTCTAGGCCATCTGCGCCTTACAGCTTACCTTATTTTAATTATTATGATAAATTATATTCTTAAAACAATTTAAAGTTGTAATTCAAACAAACTGAATCAAACATCAATCAAATACCCTTTGCTTTAAAGGGTTGAGTACATCCAGTTAGCTGCAGATTACAAACCGGCTGTGAATCTTGGGCAAGGTTTTCCAGACTACTATGCACCAGAACATGTCACGAAAGCGCTCTCAGAAATTCCTGTGGGTGATAATCCACTGCTTAATCAGTATACCAGAGGATTTGTGAGTAATTTAAATTTATTTCCATGTAAAAAGTAATTTATGATAGATTAGGTAGTCACATATTTCTTTATTATCATTACATTACATTCAACATATGTAAATTTCATGATTTATCTGTATTGTATTAGGTACATAAAATATCTGCGTAAAAATTTTCATCATTATCATTTTATAAATTTTCATGTTATAAATGCAAATGAGTTTTTAATTAAAAAAATTAAAACGAATATGTTTATTAGTCTTTTATGTTTAACTATTAAAATTTTGATTAATAAAATTTTACACACATTGTGAAGGCTAAAGAATGGAACATTGAGTACCTCACAGGCTTATTATTATGATAAAGAATTTAGTGTGCTAAGCACTAGATAAACAAAGAAGTAAAAACATATTTTTCATGTAAACGAAAATGTGTTATAAATAAGGTTGCAAAAATATGTTATAAATTTAACATTCATGTTGTTTTCTTTCAGGGGCATCCCCGGTTAGTTCAAAATTTAGCTAAAGTGTACTCACCATTAATTGGTAGAGAATTAGATCCATTTAATGAAATATTAGTGACGAGCGGTGCTTACGAAGCTTTGTATTCTGCCATTATGGGTCAGTATTTATAGTTTACATGAATATAATATACTAGTATATAGTCCATAATATATAATAAATAAAAGCAATAAAGTTATCCACCTACCACACATAATTTTGTCTACCCCCCAATACTATATAACATCGTATTGCTGTGTTTCGGTTTCAAAGATGATATACTTGATGACACAAAAACAGTGTAAGGAATCCTTAATATCTGTTATATATACAGTGATATAGTAATAATTTAAATAGCTTCGCGATACATATTACATTAAATGCAATTGTCTACATAAATAATTCCTATTAATCCGTACAAAATCAAAATCTTTTTGAGAAATACACCTATCATTATCATTTCGATGATGTCTTTGACGTTAAAATGTGATTGGTTATAGTATAGTTATAAATAAATACATTTTATCTCTATGGCTATTATCTATTCAGGTCAGAGACTAATGTATATAAACTTTTTGAACGAACGTTAGTCTTGATAAAAAATATATAAAATTACTTAAATAAAATTTTCCAGGTCATGTGGATGAAGGAGATGAGGTTATTGTTATTGAACCCTTCTTTGACTGCTACGACTTCATGGTCAGATCAGCAGGTGGTACTCCTAAGTTCATTGCTTTGAAGCCGGTAAGTTTTCCTATGTAAGATAAAAAGTTACTAAATTCTTCTGTCAAAAACTGTCAGTAGCAACCCAAAGTAAAGTTGGCTGTTTTAACATAACTTTATCTAGTTTGTATTTAAAGCCTACTCATTGTACGTCTTGTATTGTCTTGAAGTCTCTCCAATCGTGTTGTACTTCCACTCAACCTTCAGGTACTGGGAGGTATTAATAGACCTTAGTATTAACTTATACAATGTGAAAATAACTAGCTGCCCTCTGTAAACATATATATTTTAAGGGGGTGAAATACCCCTTAAAATTAAAGTTTCCAGTCTCGTTTCTCAGATGTTAAACAATCTAAGCTCAACATTTCTGTTTTCTAGACTCACTTACTTTGGCTGTTCATTTATTGTCAGTTATGACAAACAATTTTATAAATATGTATAACCGTATGTTAAAAAATACATATACACATATGTTGGATACGTACAGATATTGAAAAAAGAAAAAAAAAAGAACTTATACCATTTTCTAGCATTTATTTCATGTCACAATTGCCGTCTCTATTCGCGTCTATTTATCAATTCGCTACGTTTATGTCTTAATGTCATTTCATGAACTCATTTGAAAACAGAATGGTACCTCTTATGATAATAAAAACTCTTTAGTAACTTAACAAACCGTTATTATTGAATTATTGAACAATTCTAATTACCTTATAAATAAATATTCATGAAACTTATTAATCAAATATACATATTCTTACAATTAATAAAATAAATATTAAGAAATCAACCTTATTGGATAAAAATTAATAAATTAACCTAACAAATATGAGTATTAAAGATATATAACTCAAATAACATTGTTGACAGAAATCCACTGGAGCGCTATTGACATCAGCAGACTGGATTCTTGACGAACAAGAGTTATCGTCATTATTCAATAAAAAAACAAAAATGTTGATCCTGAACACTCCTCACAATCCACTGGGCAAAGTGTTCACAGCACAGGAATTGGAGACAATCGCGAACTTGTGCAAGAAGCACAACGTCTTGTGTCTGTCTGACGAAGTGTATGAATGGATGGTCTATGAATCTAACAAACATATAAGGATTGGTGAGTGAGATATTTCTTCATTACCTATTTTGTGTATATCTGTCTTTTTATTTAAAAAAATGCATTCATAGAATATTTAAATAAACACACACATTGATAAGTATATTTAGTTTAATAAAAATTATATTATAAAAATACAAATTAATTGGATGATGAATTTTAATACTGTACTATTTTTCTTATACATACATACAATGTCACACATACATTGTATGTAATAAGAAAAAATATTCATTCTGCAATAGATTTTACAATAGCCTCTTGGTAACCGAATAATATGTTTTGAAAGTCAGTAACAGATTATCAAAATTGCAAAACGGTTAAAAAGAAATCATAAATTTATTGTTGATTCCAATAAAGTACAATGAAAGTGGACATAAGTAGTTACTTGCAATATTGTTTCATTCATTGCATAGCAGAGCTATTAGCAAATCGCAAAATAATTAAATTTAATCTAAGACCTATACTTATTGGTATTACATAATAATATTGGATATATACTTCGATCAACAATATTGCTAGGTAACGCTTCACGATTAAAAACAGTACTCAAACGTGGCACCGACTGACTATACTAAAAAAGGGAGAAAACGATGTAAAGGTTTAATAATTTCCACCTAAACTATACCTTGTTCCCGAGCAGTAAAGTACGGTTTAGATTGTATTAACATTCACTTACGATCTTACGCCATGAATGACAGAAAGAGATAAGAAATGTACAATAACTTTTGTTACAAATTCAAGCTTATTTCGTTGGCAATAAAGCAGATAATTACAGACATAACATTTTACTTACGCCATTGCGGTGGTTATTGCCACAAATTTTGACGTCTTAACGTTGGTTATGATTGGACCATGCTAATTTGAAATAAGCACACAATCAAATTTGTGCTGTTATTTTTCGGGCCGTTTTTGATGCGCTTACCGGTATTACATTACATTATTGATCGAAGGATATATACTATGTATATAATATATAATGACACTTGGCTATGTTCGAACACACAGGATCAATATTCTCAAGGATTTTTTATTTTATTTAGGTAAGCGGACGAGCATATGGGCCACCTGATGGTAAGTGGTCACCAACGCCCATAGACAATGGCATTGTAAGAAATGTTAACCATCACTTACATTGCCAATGCTCCACCAACCTTGGGAACTAAGATGTTATGTTCCTTGTGCCTGAAATTACACTGGCTCACTCACCTTCAAACCGGAACACAACAATACAAAGTACTGCTGTTTAGCGGTAGAATATCTGATGAGTGGGTGGTACCTACCCAGACGAGCTTGCACAAAGCTCTACCACCGAGTATCCACTGTTACTGTTAATATAGCTGTCTATTGCACAAATAACAATGCCTATATAAATTTTTAATTACCATACATTTCTAGGTGCAATGCCGGGTATGTGGGAACGAACAATAACAATTGGTTCAGCGGGTAAGACCTTCTCAGTTACTGGCTGGAAGACTGGCTGGGCGTATGGACCTGCTAACCTTATGAGGAACCTTCAGGTTGTTCACCAGAACTGCGTCTACACATGTTGTACACCAGTAGAGGTAATACATCTGTATATTATATATGTGAATGTAATTCTAGCTGTCTGTCTGTTACGCTTTCGTGTCTAAAGTTAATCGATTTTGGTGAAATTTGGCATGAAGCAAGCTTAAACCTCAAAGAACTACTTACCTATCTACCGTTTTTGTACCTGACACCATCCCACTCGCTTGAAAAAATGTTATTCAATGGTTTAGCAACTTAAAAGTTATAGTTCAACGATTTTTTACATCTTTCTTCCATGTATTACATATAAAATGTGGGTGAAACTTAACACCCAAGACACATAGACGTTTCAAAGTAAAAAATATAATTACAGGAAGCGGTTGCCCGATCATTTGAATTCGAACTAGCTCGAATCAACACACCGGAGTGCTACTTCGTCTCGCTCGCTAATGAACTCATTTCCAAACGAGACTATTTAGTCAAAGTGCTCAGAGAAAACGGATTCAAACCCACCATACCAGATGGAGGATACTTTATCGTAGCCGATTGGACGAATCTTGGTAAAAAAAAATTCATAGTTATTTCTAATAACTGTTGTGTGTACTGTACACATTTGTAATAACTGTTGTGTGTACTGTATATGTTTGTCTCCTTCTTTCGAATATCGAATTACTGATGACAGAGTGAGAGAGAGATAGAGAGAAATCAGTGTGTATTGTAACTCTTCACACATATATTTTTACTTGGTGGTAGAGCTTTGTGCAAGCTCGTCTGGGTAGGTACCACCCACTCATCAGATATTCGACCGCAAAACAGCAGTACTTTATATTGTTGTGTTCCGGTTTGAAGGGTGAGTGAGCCAGTGTAATTACAGGCACAAGGGACTTATCATCTTAGTTCCCAAGGTTGGTGGCGCAGTGGTGATGTTGTTTTTTTTAAGAAATATACAAACCACTGTCTATGGGCGTTGGTGACCACTTACCATCAGGTGGCCCACATGCTCGTCCACTAATCTATACAATAAAAAAAAAAAAAAAAAAAAATGCTATGATATAGAAAATATTTTTAAAGTAACCATCTCCAACTATTTTACTTATTGTCTTTTTATATTATAAATTCATGTTGACATTTTTTCCTCTTATATTATTATATCTACTAAGAATTGGTTCAGCTAAAACTGATTAGTTCCTAATATTGAAGTCAGTTATATAGTATGTCACTGTACACCTTACTTTTATGTCATTCAATAAGCTTGAATATGTCTTAAGCCGAGATGGCCCAGTGGTAAGAACGCGTGAATCTTAACCGATGATCGTGGGTTCAAATCCGGGCAAGCACCACTGAATTTCATGTCCTTAATTTGTGATTATAATTCATCTCGTGCTTGACGGTGAAGGAAAATATCGTGAGGAAACCGGCATGTGTCAAATTTCACTGAAATTCTGTCACATGTGTATTCCACCAATCCGCATTGGAGCAGCGTGGTGGAATAAGCTCCAAAACCTTCTTCTCAAAAAGAGAAGAAGAGGCCTTAGCCCAGTAGTGGGACATTCACAGGCTGTTACTTTACTATGTCTTAAGAGATCATAAAATCATTAAATTTTGTCATTTGGTCATAAAATCAAGTAATTAGAGTTCTATATATTTACATACATATATGTATATATAACTTTAATGTAATAATGAATGTAAGTAATGTTGTTTTTATTATGATTTAAAGTTTAAATTTTCAACAGTCAGATAAACGTAAAGATGCAATATTTAATATATTCATACTATTACAGCAAATAAAATAGATCTATCATCGGAACCCGACAAGTATAAGGATTACAAGTTCACTAAGAAGTTCGCTAAAGAGGCCGGTGTGCTCACAATACCGCCCTCTGCGTTCTACTCGGAGGAACACAAACATCTCGGCGAGAATTTCGCAAGATTCTGCTTTATTAAGGTTAATATATAAACTAACAACTTCAGATATAACTTAATACATTAAAAAATAATGATTTTACAAGTTTTTGTCCTACTGTCGTGACATTTATAGGTCTACATTTCATTCTTAAACGAAAGGACGACGCGACGCGTCGATCTTTGCGATGCGCGTAGATTTATAAACTGCGGGAAATTAAATTAATACTTATTTTTGTATGAAAATAAAATCTAACAAATTATCAAAAGTCGTAGAACAAAAGTTGTTGCTTATGGTGTTAGCTATCTAGTCCTGCGAGTTTGCTGGTGTGTTATAGATAACCCTGTTCCTGCCGTTCAATCAACAGCCTAGCCTCTTTACTAAACAGCGCCGTTTAACTAGCTGCCTGAAAGATGTTCAACCGTTTTACATTTAATAAACTGGCTGGCGAATGCTTAGGCCATTTTTCCTATCTTTGTAGACTAAATTAGTTACGAATTACATATGAGTATATAATGGTCAGTGTATTTATATTTGTTTTTCTAAATTTTTATTTTTTTGTTTTACAGAAAGACGAAAATCTATCACTAACAGAAAAACTACTGAAGGAATGGAATGCTAAGAAGTAATGTTATGAAATAACACGTATATTTTGTGATATATATATATACTTATTAAAATCTCATATAATATATAAATATTGTACTGTTATATATTACATAGTAATTGAGGCTAAAAGTCAAGAAATCGAACTATGAACATCACAACTAAAAATGTATTTTTATATAAAGTTGTATTTAATACAAATGAATGATACGTAAATAAAATGTTGAGTACTTTTTATGTGTCTTTTTTTAATAAATTATAATTCAAGTTGTTATGTAAACAAAAACTTAACAAAAGATTAAAAATGAATTACAAGGAAACCACTTAAGTTATATACATGTCATATTATTATCAAGTTATTGTGAGACATGTTTTAATCGTATTTAACTATATATGAAGTGTTTTTCTTCTTTACACAACCGATTATATCAATGCAGAGTACCGAATGCGAATAATTTTCACTCATTCGATAGTATTGACGTTAAATGCAATTTTTTGTAATGAAAACAATGCTATCTGGTGACAATAATCGGAATTACGTAAATACGGAAGAAAAAAACTTGAACAAGCACACAGAACTACTATACTAATGCTGGAAAAACGCATTACGCGTTTCTCCCACGGGAACAGTGTCATCGGAATACCCACTAAAAAACCAGCGGTACCCTTCCCGTCTTAACGGGAGCGACACAGGATCGCTTGCGCATTCTACCGTGACGCTAAACAGAACTATAACCCTTTTTTTTCCGCAGTGGAAACCTTCAAAAATGTACCCGACTCCCTAAAGGGGAGGGACCGGGTTATGTAAAAAACAGTTCCGTACCTTTGCTCTCTGTCAACCGATTTCCTTTTTTATAACATTTTTTTAAATAAATGTAGTAAAAAGAAATGTTTGATACATTCAAATTCATAAAGGTGATATATATATGTAAATGGGGTAACCATATTTAAAAAAAATGATTATGATCGAATTTGGAGCACTGAACATCTAGTTTAAATGAAAACATTACATAAATGAAATTGTAGTAAAATTTATTCCATCAAAAACAGCATAATAATGGTTATTGGCTTTTCAATTTCATTAATATTAATATTACTTCAAGATGTGAAATCACCCCGTAGCCATCTTTTCGCGTCCCGTGTATCATTTCCATACGTTTTACCGAATCTGAAAACAAATTTGACAGTCTTTAAAATATATATACTCTTATTCCGACCTTATTTAAACTTTTATTAAATACAATATTTAAAAAAAAACTATAATAATTGATCTACTTAGCAGATATAAGTAACCTAAATTAAATTAACAAACGCCTAACAGCTGTTCCGTATTATACGTTCAACAATGTTACAACTCAATAAATATGATTTCTTACCTAAATACGCATCCAGGAACATGACCCGCGTAGTTTGGCAACATTCCGACGTGCTTGTGATAGATCTCCGTCGGGTTGATGGATAATGGAGGGTCAGGTCTAAAAAAATAATGCAAGGTGTCTCACAATATAAACAATTTAATGTACTTATCCTAAGTAATAAATAAACAGCATAGTTATTAAAAAAAAATTACAAAATTTTCAAATTTCTCTTGAAAATATTATCTGCACCTAATGCTCTAAGAACAAGACCTTTTGAAATAAAGTTACACACGCGACTATCGCGGTGTCATTGTGAGTAGCGTCAGCGTCATTTGATTTGAATTTAATGAAATGAACAGTAAATTTATTTTAGAAATATACAGCGTGTAACAAAATTCGTGTCCGACCCGTGAAGTGGTTATTAGGTATCGTGTGTCGGTTCTATTTATGTGATAATTTTTAAAATGCTAAGCAGAAAAATTATCCCAAATTTTTTTTTACATTAAATGACGAAAATTACGTGGCAGCACAATTACGTGGTGCGGGCAATAGCGCTCGATAGCTATTACCTATCGGGTAGCTAAGACACGAGCTCATGACCTCAGTAGTCCACGTTTTTATCACCAACAGTGTCGTTAAACACAATTATTAATATATTTCTTTAAGTAATTTTTTCCACTTCACGGGTCGGACACGAATTTTGTTACACTCTGTATATTCAAAAAATGCTTGAAATGAGAACAAGTTATGTATAAAACAAGAATGTTTAAATTTATATGTATAAAGTACTAAAATAGTTTTAATTATGAAAATAAACTAATTTAATTATTGTAGTCCACTCATAGCACTATAATACATTCAGACGTGTTAATCTTATAAGCACAGCACTAACAAAACTGAATAAAGCCTAGTGAGCGTTGCTAACAGTACTAACAGGCGTATGTTAATCTCGCACGTGATCTATTCCGAAAGATTTCACCCAAAGAGCATTTGAAACGAATAAAATACATACACATAAATAAAGAGAAGAGCATTTTAATTCAGTGACGTCAAGACCGGTGAATAAGAAATTTATGTCAAAATGCATCAAGTATATATATGACATAAAAAAATAAAATTAATGGGGAAAAGGTTTTACATCCAAATCAAAGACAATTTTTTTATTTCTACAATTTTATTCAAGCAAGCATCTTGACCATATATGGTCCCTCGAGATGGTAGCCGATCTTCGCGTAGTAATTACGTGTTCCTACACCGGAAATTACCGCAATCTTATCAGAGCCATGCTCCTCTTTAGAGATGCGTTCTGCTTCCTCCATGAGGAGCATCCCGAAACCTTGATGTTGAAACTTTGTTGGATCTCGGGCGTTAACCTAAAAAATGTTAAATAGTTTTAGGAAACTATTTAGGTATGGCAGATGTAACCAGTATAATTTAGAACATAATAATCAGTTTAAAAAAGCAAGAAAATATATTCTTCCACAAAACAGCATTACTTGGTACTGTTGTGTTCCAGTTTGAAGGGTGAGTGAGCCAGTGTATTTACAGGCACAAGAGACATAACATCTTAGGTCCCAGTGTCGGTGGTGCTTTGGCAATGTAAGCGATGGTTAGCGTCTCTTACAATGCCAATTTCTATGGGTGTTGGTGACCACTTACCATCAGGTGGCCCATATGCTTGTCTGCCTACATAGGCTATAAAAAAAAAGGCAATGATTTAATATTTCATACAAATCAGGTAAAAGGATTATAATATACAAGTTAGTATATATTAATGGACACTCACGGGTACAACAGATCCATAAACATGAAGTTCCCTCACAATACTGCATTGCTTGAAGTTAGCATTAGGTCCCGGCTTCAATTCCGGCCTATATGTGTCTTTAGCACATTTCCTGAGGCGAAGCAGACCTACGAGTATATCCTGATCTGGATCCTCATATGATAGGAAAGTCTCCCAGCCACCATTGGCTACATAATCTCGTCTTATTAATTCGACCTGGAATGATATAAAACAAATTACTTTCGAATTCTGTACAAATATATTTTCATAATAAAAAAAAAGATATTATGTCACCCTATTTAAATGTTTAGACAACTTCAACACCCGCATTAAAATATTCCACCACAGTGATTTGAAAAGCTCCAAAACCTCCTTATGAGAGCCCAGGAAGTATTACTAGCATATTGTCCACATACCTCATATGGTCTAACTTTGTTGTGTATCTCCTGTATCCCCACCTCCCTTGTTCGCACATCCCGACAGTCAGTACCCAAGTCCGCCATACGAGCCAAGGCAAGCTCTCTTAGATTACCATGCTCCACACCCGAGGAGACCAGTGGCATAGGTATGTCACGCTGCACTCTGAAATTACATGTAACTGTATGTAACTATTTTTTTTTTATATCATGAAACATCAACATAATATATATTCAGTTCAAAACAAAAACATATTGTATCTTAATCTAATATGTATTATACCTGTACACTCTAGTCCATGGTGGTACTAAAGCCAATATCTTCGCAATCAGATCAACTAGTGTAGATGGTGGGTAGCTCCTGTACCTTCCAGTTTTCCACAATTCATACAGTCCTGTACCCCTAATCACCAAAGTAGGGTATATCTTGAGTCCATCAGCTCGAAAAGCTGGGTTTTCAAAGAACTCAATGAATTGTTCCACATCTCTCTCAAAGTCTACATTTGGTAAGTCAGGCATCATGTGGGCAACAATCTAAAATTAAAAAATCATAATTGATGAAATTTTGATAAAACATATACTTTATTGAAGAACCTATCTAATAAGCAGTATTAATTTTTCTTGCTGCCTTGTTGGTCTAGTGGCCACACGTAAGGCCGCAGACCCAGTGGTCCTAGGTTCAAATCCCAGGTCTGGCCAATAAAAAGTTATTGAGATTTTCTGTCGAAAAATTCTCGGTATCAGCCCGGAGTCTGGAAGTTGGAAATGTCTGTTACAACCGTGCTTCGGAAAGCACGAAAAGCCGTTGGTCCTGTGTCTGAACTTTCTGGTCGTGTTGGATTGCCGTCCCATTGGATTATGAGTTAGGGAATAGAAATTGCACCTGTGTTTGCGTACATACTTGTGCACTATAATATGGCAGTTGGCTAATCTCTCTTAAGACTGGCCGCCATGACCGAAATAGGTCTGGAGGACTATTATTATTGTTATTAATTTTTCATTTTACAATATTAAATTACACATGTGAAGCTTGGTGGTAAGTTGTAGAACCAACAAGAAACTCAGTAGGCAGTAAATCATGAGAGTTCAGTGGTTTTTGCCCATATATGAAAAACAACAAATACTAATTTTATATGCTTTTCTATCATGTACATATATCTTATTACGCTTTTTAATTAAAATTTGATTTATTGCTGTTTAAAACATTTCTATTATATATTTTGATTTAAAAGTTTGCCCATTTAAATTTAGAATAGGAAAAGAAAAGTAAAGGAGGATTTATATAACAATAATCAAACCTTATATCCAGCATCCTTAGCGAGGTTGAAATTCTCACAAACTGCTTTAACTGTATGTCCCCTGTTTGTGTCTCTGGCTATATCCTCATACACAGACTGCACTCCTATTTCCAATCTTGAGTAGAATTAAATGTTTTAAATAAAATATCTCAGTTTAATAATAACATAATCTACCAAGACTAACTCTCGCAATAAGGACCAGTATTGGTAGTTAAATTAATTTTGGTTGCTAAATATTCTCACATTAGGTCTAATATTTTCTCTGCTTTTCAAAAATCATTTAAAATCCTTAGCAAAAAGACAACTTCTTTTACTTTTTGTGTTTATAATTATTTTTAAATAAGGTTTACACTAAAGAGTATTTGTTTTAGTATTTTATTCAGAGCAGTTTATAACAAAAAAAAATAGTATTACAAATAAATACTAACCTTGTGCAGCCATAGTTAAGCATGTCACTCATGTGTCTCTGCAAGCAATAGTCTGGCCGAGTCTCTATAGTGATCCCAATGCACTTTGTTTTAGCTTTCTCTGAATATTTCACTGCCTCTGCTACACAACTTGAAGTGTGTCCTGATAAGGCATCATGCAGATTTCTGGAAATTTAAATGGGAATAGAAAAACTGAATTATTTAAAACATTACAATATATTTTTCTATCATATAATAAATATCATAGAGTAAATTTACTAGGCAAGTGAATGATGAATAATTTTAAGACATTATTTACAAAATATTAAATATATATTAGCAGAGGACTTACCGAATAAAATAATCTCTGTAATCTTCTGGGAGGCTCATAAATGTACCTCCCATTACAATAAATTCAACTTTATCCACACTGTGACCCAGTTGTTTCAGTTGTTCAACTCTGTGTCGCGTCTGTAAATACGGATTGTATCGCGCCCTTATAGCCCTCATAGAAGTCGGTTCATATCCTGTATAACTTTGTGTCGAGTATTCGAAATCCGAATCAGGACCACCGGGGCAATACACGCAAATATTACCCGTAAAATTAATATGTGGACAACGATGAGGTTTGCACATGACGGCTACGACAGCGATACCAGAAGCTGTACGAATTGGTTTAGCTTTTAATTTAGGTAGTAAAATACTCTTTGCATCAGCCGGCACAGCCGCTATGATATCTACAAGCCGCGGTGAAGTTCCAAGTCCGTATTTTGATGAAATCCTCGTCTTCATCTTGTTGAGGTTAACATCTTTGCCCTGACGGTGAGCAACAAGTAATTCTTGTATAATTTCTGATATAACCATCACCATTTTCTCCTCTTTAGAGAGGTTCGGCATTATTTTCTTCTTCGTCATTTTATTTCTCTTCAATGAATAATTAATTTAAGAAATTGCGTGTTTTGTAAATTTTGCAATTTGACATATGACGTATTATCATATTATGACACTTGACAGCAATGATATTGATTATCACCGTGCGATACGTCACATCCACGGTGTTACATCTCACAAATCAGACACAACCATAGTACATATGAAAGATTGATGTCCTCAATCAATATTCATATAATTATATGAACATTGTGTTTTAGATGAATTATTAAAATATAATTAAAAATACTTTAATAAAATATATCTACTTGTCATTACATAATTGCTCAACTTACTTGACAACATTCACAGGAGCCCATTCAGTACTCTGCCTTCGTCTATAGTTAGACGAAAAGTCACAAAGAGCAGAGTTACTAAGCTTTTTAGACGATTCGCCGAATCGTTGGAAGCCATACGGGACATGTCCAGCAAAACCTTAAAGATTATAAAATAATAATTGTATAAATAATTATGAATAATTAAATTGAAATGATTGTATTAAAAGACGCGAATTTCATATAGTTATATAAATGTTAATCATTAAAATGAGAATAAAATGTCAACGTTAATCGACTTACGAACAGATTCAGAAGGATTAAAAGCCCAAATTTGATTTTGAACGAAAGATTGGTAAATTTTTGCATACGACATTTTACGACTCTACTTAATTTACTAATTTGTAACGCGTTTTACCAAAAATGTCGACATATATACCGAGTAGATAAATTAAATATTTACAGATACAAATCTTTACTTCGACAAATAGCCATCATGTTTGAAATCGATGTTATTATTTCCATAGTAACGACTTAGAAATGATTCAAAAAGTATGTATGCCTTAAATTAAGTATTTAAATTAATATGGATTTATATAGAGTTATGTTTTGTTTAGAAATTAATTCGAAAATATAAATATTTTGTGTCATTTTAATAAAATGTGTTGTTAGTGGCGTGATAAAATTTGTGCCACGCTTTAATCGCAATTGAGCTCAAAGAGTTAATCCAACATCGAGCCTCGTAAAAACGTACAAATATAGATAGTTATTTAATCATAATAATAGGCCATCTTGAATGTAATTTACGCTAGATACCTTTCTTGATAAATTTATCTGGATTGTCATTTTCCATGAAGTAGGGACTAGTAGAATGAGAGGGCGGCAATAATTTCGGCTCATCCATGGGCACATCTCTCAAAATTCCCGCGCATTCTGGTCTTACCACCACTAAGGGCAGCTTAAATTCAGCTGTAGCCGACTGTGAGTAAAATATAGAAGGTTTTATTTTTATTTTATTGCAAATCATCCGTTAATTTGTTGTTGTTCTTTTATCTTTCTCCATTCAATCTTCGCTCTCGCTTCCTCATTCATAATCCATCTTCAATCTCACCCAAATAAGTGATATCGAACTTACAAATCTGTCAACAAGATCCCACGGTTGTCCTTTACTAGCTTGCAAATCCACGACCCTTTCGAGCTGATTCCGGCCTGCTCGCTGGTGAAGCTGTGCCTTTTGAAATTCCGATAAAGCCTCCGTTGCAGAGACCGTGTAGCGCTGACCAAAATGTGCGTTCAGCCGAGGCAGGAATCCTATCACATTAGATTAAGTAACTGGCACGTTATTCTTGTAGATATTTTATAAGTTTACACATTCGGAGTCCGTGAATCAATCTGGCAAGGCCAATTACAAAGTCTGTACAGAAATTTTTACTAGTAGCTTGGAATTTGGATTTTCCCAGTGCTTACACTCCCGTGTCTCGGAAAGCACGTAAAGCCGTCCTTCACCTGTACTCGTGTCGGTGCTATCGGATTGCCGTCCCATCGGATTATAAGAGTGAGAGATTACAAACTGCACCTGTTTTGTCACATACATTTGAGCAATCTATAATCTTCTGTGCAGGTAGAGAATAGGGCCCCTGCCCGATATCGGTCCAGAGTACATAGTGTACATAAAAACATATTATAAAACTTAGATTGAGATGCTGCCTAGTAATAAAAACATGCAGACATATTAAAATATAGACAAAATATAATAAATAAATCAAAAAGTACTTATAAATACGAATAAACAGATTTCAATAACGAATAGACCTTAAGTACCTGGCTGTAAACAGATACTTGTAGTGTAAAAATAATCAAATTACTTTTAAGGTACATTACAGGTAGATTATTA
Organism: Nymphalis polychloros; assembly: GCA_905220585.2. Classification (NCBI taxonomy): domain Eukaryota; kingdom Metazoa; phylum Arthropoda; class Insecta; order Lepidoptera; family Nymphalidae; genus Nymphalis; species Nymphalis polychloros. The sequence goes on along the minus strand of HG992246.1, from coordinate 2,875,510 downwards.
ATGATTTAGGTCTTATTTATAATTTAATATGTTTTAGTAATGCATAATATCGTTAATAAATGAAATAAAAATAAAGAGCCACTATAAAAAATCACGTTCCCTTACATAAATCTTAAGAAATCATACGTTTTACATTTTCCGTTGTTAGGTAGGTTGGTACTGTAACAAATCGACATCGCTTGTTTGTAAATGTGGACCGATTCAATCCATTATTTATCGAAATTCAAAATGATATGAAACGGCACGAATATACTTAATAATTGAATATTTCATGAATCCGATTCCGTGAAATACATAGATAATAATAATTGTAAACTAGATTTGGCCCGTTAGCCTGCGTGCGATCCGATAGCCGGACGTAAGTGGAACGGATAGGACATGGTCCCGTTTAGTTTTAGTTCAGTGATATGCCACTGTACACGTCCAATTTGCAGTTATATGACTTAAGATCTATCATTATAACCCTTCATGACTGCGGATAAAATTATAAGGAAATTTGTTTCACTATTACTAAAAACAAAACAAAAATGCTACTTGCTACGTAGGACTAATACTTCGAGTTTATTATAAGTTTGTATAAGCATTTAAATAAAAAGGATTGGCTTTCATTGCTTTCATACGTATTAAGAACTTAAATATTAAAGACGTTTCCGCTAGCTTCGCCCTGTTGGGCTATTCTGTACGATCAAATTTGAAACTCACTGCAGCAATCATATGCGCGACATTGACTATAACAATTATAACATTTCAAGAATTCTTAGAGAATAGTAATGCTGAGTCGAATCTAGAAACGAAATGAAACGGTTCTCAGCTCTGTAAAGAAATTCTCTGTAGCTTCCCGGACTTGGGGTGGCACTTGGCGGTGTAACACTTCCGTTCCTCCGAAGAACGTAGGTAAAGTCGTTTTATCTGTCCTGTACTTCGTGTGTGATTACCATCTTATGAATTTAAAAGTAAAGGTATGTTACACACACTTGTGAGTACAAGTACCATGTCTCTACGCTGTTCACTAGTCTTCATTGATAATGATCGCCATGAAACATTCGTGGCAAAGTCATTAAATCGGAGACACGTCTTGACACTTTCTTATAATATTATCATACTAGCTATAAATAAGTAACGTATAATATAACTGGTTCATTTTTCGCCCAGATAATCGGAATTGCGATTCAAAGGGGAAATGCTGCTGGCATTCTTGCCACCATTCCACGCGGTCGCGATTTGTACAGTAATTATTTTTAATTTTTATTTGAATTTATTTAAGGTTTTAATGTAAATAAACTAATTTATATTTACAATATATTTAAAAAAAAAGTAACGTATATAAAACCGAAATATGTAAATATACTATTAATATCCAAACATATTATCGTAACACCTTAGGTAGGTATAGTTCATAACTAAAAGTTGTTCCGACACATTGTCAAATTATTTACTGGAAATGCCTCTCAAATAATGTCAAATACCGTCGATGTCCCTTCTTATATAAAATGATTTCTGTGTTTATGTATAAGTGCATACAGTTAAATCAGATTATAGTGATTCCGGCAACTATTTCAATAGCTGCTTGCATAATAAAAGTGAATCCAATTTGGCGTTCAACTAGGTTTCTTATGAAGTTACAAAACAAACCAATAATGTAATTATTATGTCAATTGATATGAATTATATTTTAACAATCATGTTCTTCATTATTGTTTTTTGAAGTGAAACTTCTATATAGACTACCCCCGTATTAGGATTTTTCTGTCACGAAAAAGCGTTACGGCCGGAGGGGGTAGACGATATATCGCGTGGTGAGAGGCGGCCTGTTATTTAAGTTCCGAATTAGCTAATAGATGGCACTTTACAGATATAAATATATAAAAAATAATTAAATCTGTTTTAAAAAAAAATTGATGTAAAATAATAATAATAATAAAGTTTCACTTCTACTATGTGTCCCAGCACACATCTCAATTTTTTTTTATGAAAATAGTTAGGCAGACTGGTAAAGGTGGATCAGATGGTCACCTGAACTGGCACTATTAGAAATACTAACAATTCCTTCCTAAAAACCTTGGAAACTCGAATAGAGACGTTGCCGTTTCGCGGTATAATATGTAGTATTTAGATAAGCTTTCCTTCTCCATTTATTATGTTAAATATGTATTTTTGAGATGTTCTCGATTGGTTTATAAATAACAAAATAAATATTAATTCGTATTTCAAATAGACCTTGGTAAATGGCTACAGAAAGTCAAAATAATGCAAATATTGACTTTGACCAACAAGATTTTCATCAAAGAAAAAAAAAGAATGTTCACATCAGTGACAATAAGAATCTCATCTACACAGAACGCCACCATAATTTTGATTTCTCCATTCGTGTCCATTCGATAAACATTCACGATTCGATGTTTTACAATTCTACATCAAACTCTAAAGATTCCTTTACTTTATTTTATTTAGTTTCGTTTAGCAAAAATGTTTAGTGCTACAGTGCCTATCTCGCTTTGCTTTTTTTTCACCCATTTGGTGAAGTAGCAGCCAGTTGTCTCATCACTACGGCATAAATACTGCTGGGTAGAGGCTGGGTCTTGCAAATGAGGTTTTGAGCTTATTTCACTTCACTACTCGATACGTGTTGGTGGATGCCCATGCATAAAGATCGACACAATATGATGGTTTCCTCGCGGTATTTTCCTTCATCAGCGATCATTGGATCAATTAGAATTATTTAGACTGTACAGTATCCTTACTTTCTGTAAGTTTGTTTGCTCTGCTTATTTTTAACCGACTTCAAAAAGGAGGAGGTTTTCAATTCAATTGGTATATTTTTGTTTTATGTATGTACACCGATCACGCTGAGATTTATGATCCGATTTACGTGATTCTTTTTTAGTTTGATGCGGAATAGTTGCCATTTGGTCCCATAAAAATTTAACATAATTATCCCAGTAGTTTTTAGGACAATCGATTGCGATTATTAGGAACACTAAAATGACATTAATTAAGAATATTTTATAAGCTTATTAATTTGTATCCTGTTCGCATGATTTATTACATACTTTTTTTTTTTTATGGTATAGGTTGGCGTACGAACATATGGGCCACCAGATGGTAAGTGGTCACCAACGCCCATAGACATTGGCAGTGTAAGAAATGTTAACCCTCGCTTACATTGCCAATGCGCCACCAACCTTGGGAACTAAGATGTTATGTCCCTTGTGCCTGTAATTACACTGGCTCACTCATCCTTCAAACCGGAACACAACAGTACCAAGTACTGCTGTTTTGCGGTAGAATATCTGATGAGTGGGTGGTACCTACACAGACGAGCTTGCACAAAACTCTACCACCAAGTAAAACATATTCTATTATATTTATTATATATATTATACATATTTCAAGGCAATACAATTTACTATAAGGATATACGACGAATAATTACAATGTGTTAAGTTCAAAGATGTTTGTATTTAGATATTAACTTTAATGTAATAAATACGTAAGTGAATTTACTTATTTGTTTGTTTATTATGCTTTCACGGCTTAACTACTCAACCGATCACCATGCAATTTAGCACACACACACACACTATCTGATGTACGGATTAGGACGTAGCGTACCTAACGCCTCCTCTGTCCCCTCTCACGGGAGAAGCCGCGAGCGAAAACTAGTTTTATATACACAGGTAATATGATTTAATTGGATTAGTATTCTGTAATTTCAACAGTAATCCATTTACGATCACCAATCTTAAGCGACTTATTATGACGATGATTTATCAATTTAGTTATTAATTCTCCACAGAAAACGATCGCGAAATTTTTAATCCAAAAGTTATTTAAGAGGTTATTAGGGGGTAAAGAAAAAAATTGTACAAGTACATGAAAACATGTACTAATAAATGCGCTTTATAGTTTTACAATAAACAACTATGATTGTGTCAAAAAAAATCAAGAAAATCACGCCGCTTCGCCTGGTACAAATGTATATAACCCCTTAACACATAAAGGATAGAACATAGAGGCATGAAAATAGCGTATCACCGTAAGTCGGTTTGAACAATTCACCAGTGATATACGAAGATTTCTAAATCTTACAGAATAAAGACTTTCAACCGACCTAATAAATTGAAATCAACTTGAAAATACTCTTATTATTTCAAAACGGAAACCGTTATATTTTACTTTAAGCTTTTATTGTTTTTGTTACGATTTAACTAAGAAAATACCTCACTATTTAAAATAAGTCTAAATATAAATAAACATAGATAGATCATTATGAGATTATGATCTGGGATTTTATAATCTCAGGAAATTAATACATTCTTACCAGTCCAGTTCATGAGTCACAGTCATCTAAGAACTGAATCATCGAGACCAGTAGCGACGTTCCGAAGTATATTTTACCGGTTAACTCCAACAGAGTAAGTAAATATTATTAACCTGATAAAAAAACTACCCGAACAATGTAAATCTTATCTCGGACAAGCAAATAGACTATAAAAAAGTTTGTTTGAAATATGATAAAACATATGGGTACTTAAATAAACTTAAGTGTTCGAAAATATATAGTTATGTACAATAGTATTTCTAAATATTTAATACTAGTTTTCGCTCGCAAAACACCTACACCTAATAAGGGTGTTAGGTATAAAAAAGCCTATATCCTTCCTTGGGGCTTAATGTTGCTGTATACCATATTTTATCAAAATCGGTTTATTATTGTTTTAGCCGTTAAAACGTAACAGACAGGCAGAATCACTTTCCTATTTATAGTATTTCTGGTTACTGATATAAAAAACGAACCGTTAAGTATAAGTACCCAAAACCCACGTTTACTTATATATTTATTCGTAATGAACTACGATCGAACTTACGACTTTTAGTGCGCCATCAATCAATTTTATGTTACACAAAGTCAGTTTATATGATGCAATTTATAAACTGAGTTAAAGTTAAAAAGTAAAACAATACTCACAAATTAAAATTAAGAGATTCTTTCTTTTTTTATATTTAGATGGCTTAAAAAATATAATATAGTATATAATATAACTGACTCGGTTTGCATACGTTGTTTTCAATTATGTACATACAATTGTTTACAGTTTTATGTAATTGAAAACAATTACTGGAGCATGCCAATAATTTTGTGCTTCGATCAACAATACTACTAGATAACGATAGATTGACTAAAATAACATGGAGACATAAAATGAAGAAAACGATACAACGATTTAATAATTTCAACCTTAAAATATGCCTTCTTCCCGAGCAATAAAGTGCGGTTTAGATTGTAGTAACTTTCACTTACGATCTTACGTCATGAATAACAGAAAGAGATAAGAAATGAATAATAACTTCCGTTCCAAATTCAACTTTATTTCGTTAGCAATAAAGCAGATAATTACAGACACAAAATTTTACATAGCCATTGCGGTGATTATTTTCATAAAATTTAACGTCCATTGGTTATGATTGGACCACACTAATTTGAAATAAGACCACAATCGTATTTGTGCACTTATTTTTCGGCCGTTTTTGAAGCGCTTATTTAGTACTTTATTGATCGAAGTTAAAAGTAAATTTTTTCCGACTTCCTAGACAAAAATCGTGATAGCTCGGCTAGCTTATAGCCCTCGGAAGCACTCGGAAATAATGTAGCGTTTTTATTAGTTCCGAAAATGACTCCCTACATACATACAAACAAACAAATTTTACCTCTGTATAAAGAGGTACAATTTGTTTGTTTGTATGTATGTATACATATACTTACAGTATATATACAGAGCCATCAATAGTTTATCTTATCGCGTTTAAGATTTGAATGATAGAGAGTAAACATCTTTTCTATATAAAAACTGTTGTAGTTTTGGTTACAAACAATATGTACCTACATCGATATCGGTTTTTATTATCATTATATGTAACAGCCTGTGAATGTCCCACTGGTGGGCTAAGGCCTCTTCTCCCCTTTTGAGGATAAGGTTTGAAGCTTATTCCACCACGCTGCTCCAATGCGGGTTGGTGGAATACACATGTGACAGAATTTCAGTGAAATTTGACACACGCAGGTTTCCTCACGATGTATTTCTTCACCGTCAAGCACGAGATGAATTATAATCACAAATTAAGCACATGAAATTCAGTGGTGCTTACCCGGGCTCGACCCACGATCGTCGGTTAAGATTTATGCGTTCTTACCACTGGGCCATCTCGGCTTATTATTATTTTTTTATTGTGTTATTGGGTTACAACAACTAAGCATACAAAACGGAACAAAATGAATGAATTTCAATGAATTCATCAAATACATAACATTGTGAAATTGTTACTTAATGCTAATTATCTTAAATTTAAAATAAGAATAATGAACAATTGAAAGGACTTATTTTGACAATTTTTTTTACAACTAGTAACGAATATGACTAATTATTTTCTTCGTTTTATTTTTGATATTATCTGTGTTCAAAATCCTTGTCACATATTGGGGTCAAGACATCCAAGATTATGTAATTCCCTATGATGTCCACTTACGAGTAACGTTATCTCATTTCGTATCCCTCAAGTGAGATCTTGTATGACACATCTTCATTGCAAAATCTGTTCCTCTGCTATGTGATACTAGATTATATTTGATACCTATATTTATTATATATAAACGTCTTATAGTAGGTAGTAGGTAAGTACTTCAAATATTTCAAAATATAAAAAAAAACACATTATGATGTAACTATTCTACCAAATAATCTTTGCATCCGAATGACGACGTCAACTGTCATGTAATTTTTTTATCGTTGAAACACACATGACTTTGCACGTATGGCTTTATGTGTAATTATTGTGTGCAATGCCCGATTACTATATTCGTGTAACATTTTTTTGCTTAAAAATATTACAATTACCGAAGAGGTATAAATCAAAAGTTAACTTGCTTCACGGATCAGAAGGCAACAAATGACGGATAATAGTGAACATATACGAAGATTATACTTCAATAAAAATAAAAAAAACGTCAATTAGGAAATTCTAGTATCTGTAAGCGAAACAAATTGTGTTTTTGATAAAGTAACCTTCAATCATCGTTATCATCTGTCTACGCGTTGCCGAACGTGTGACAGTGGTCAGTGGAACGAGGGAAAAGGGCGAAGAAGACTGTGATAATGATGTTCACTTCAAGAAAATCTCTTAACACAGGGGCCGAGTCATTACCGTTGGTAAGAGATATTCTTTTAATATTTTAACCCTGAACATTAAATATTAACAGGCTACTATCGTTATAATTTAGCATCCAAGTAGGATACCAAACAATTGGTTCTTCGAGTCGGACACACGATCATTATCATCATTGTAATTAAGATCATCTCACCTTCATATCCCGGTATCATCGGATGTTTGTACACCGGGTCGCCGTTACGGAACCTTGCGTTCACGACATCAACTGCAGTTTGCGGCGGACGATATACCTGATAAGAAATGAATACCGTAGATATGTCAACATACGAGTACATTTTAGCCTTATTAACTATGACTGCCTCGTTCTAGTGGCTAGATATAAGGCCACAGACCGAGTGGTCCTGGGTTCAATTCCCAGGTCGGGCGAATAAATAGTTATTGGGTTTTTCTGTCCGAAAATTCTCAGTAGCAGCCCGGAGTCTGGAAGATTGAAGTGTGTATACTCCTGTGCCTCGGAAAGCACGTTAAGCTGCTATCCTGCATCTGAACTCTTTCCGGTCGTGTCTGATTGCCATCCCATCGGATTATGAGAGCTAGGGAATAGAGAGTGCACCTGTGTTTGCGCACACACTTGTGCACTATAATATCTCCTGCGCAGTTGGCTAGTCTTTCTTGAGATTGGCCGCCGTGGCCGAAAATCGGTCTGGAGGACATTATTACTATTAAATATAATTTTAAAAGCTAGTTCTTATTGAAAATACTTATTTCTCTATACCCAGTTGAAGAGCTTATTAAAAAAAAAAACAAAATTCTCGTTTATTTAAAAAAAAAAACAAAATATTTTATTTTCGGGTAATAGCTAGAAAATAGCACATTATCTTCACCTGGAAATCATCAGCAGTTCTGTCTGATAGAACGAGCCTCTCGGAGTGGTTGACGCTGGGGTCCAGGAGGATCTTGTGAGTGGTTGATCCATATGTATCACCAATGCGATACTTATATTCTGGACAGTGGCCCGTGTAACTGAAAATTCAATTATATTCAAATTTCCTTATTCAATAAAGAAGCCTTACACTTGCTTATTGATTGTCATAAATCTACCACCGGTTCGGAAATAAACACCTAAGACCTGAGAAGAACCGGCGAAAGAAACTCAGCGGGATTTTTTAAAAATGTAATATGTTTTTTTAAATGAACTAACTTGATCTTTAATATTTGAAAAAACCTCGTTTTTATTCGTACGAATTTCTTTACATGTTATACTCCAGATACTTGATGATCACGGATAGCATGTGTGTTTGTGAGTTAATAAGCATATAACATTACTATACTCTGTACGAAGATTTTATTAGTAGTTTGTAATTTAATATTTATTTTCACATCTTTTACACAACTATTTTTTTTCTGTGAATGTTTACTACATTTAACCGTATATCCCATATACCTTTATTTTGGCGTCTTTAAATTGTTGGATCTGATAAAAATGTTTTGCTTTAAGGTTCTATAAATGACATTTTATATCGCAAGATAAATCATTACAGTACCTTCATCGCAGTACGCGTTAACAGGTGTTAATTAAGTATATAATTCAAATCTACTATAAACGTTGAAGTTAATTTAATAGACGTGACGAAATAATAAAGAGAAATCTTATTTTCGTAATACGTCCGCGGAAAGGACATTTATCTTGGGATCAGTGACAAGCGACACATCAATATATCACGATCGGTATTATGTTATCTCATCGTCTCGTATTTTTAAATTGCCCAATCCCTTTATCTCCTGTGAAACGTTTCACGTAATTTTTGTGACATACATATTCTTAAGATCAGTGTCCAGTATAATATTAAATAAAAAAAAAACGACCAAATGCAATTCTGAGTTGATCAGAAAGGATTTCGTCCAATCACTTTAAAAATAAGACTTTTATAATTATTTTAATTTAACGTTACAACAAAAAATAAAAGTAATTATGAAAAAGTTACATTTTAAAAAACATGTTTTAATTAAGCCCAATTTTTTAAAGCATACTTTTAATGGAACTGGCTTAAAATCCTGTTGTTACATTTTGACCAGGCAAGCATGCGTGTTATTATTAAAAAAAAAAAACAAACTTATCACAGACAATTTTCTAACTATGTTTCACCATTTAAGTACTGAGTATGCGACAACAATCGCAACTAGACCGATTGATCTAATGGCAATAATTCTACCGGTATCAGAGCAGAAAATGATCCGTACATTGACATTTTATTCTTAAAACATGCTGTGCACTTTATGAACACGTCATAAATAGTGTGAACTGATTCTGTCTTGAATTTACAAGTTTATTCTAAGAAATGTTATCTGTATATAACTTTTGAACGACGAAACTGACAATACTTTCCTTGCTCTAGGATTTTTATTAATTTGTTTGTAATATAAGATTTTTTTTTACTTGTGTCCTAAAAATAATAATTCCTCCTAATAAAAGATTTTGAACTAAGTTAAGATATACATTGAGAGATTCTGCCTTGACGTGATCAAGTCACACGTAAAGCCGTGGGCCCGATTCTATTTCCCATGGACAATCGGATTTTTCTCAATTGAGATTAAGTAATCAACTCCGCACTCTTTGGTCGCGATGAGGGATAAGTTCAGCTTAAGCGTATAAATATCGAGCATAGAATCTGTCCCTTTTTTAAATCGGTTAAATATTACGAACCCACCTCCGAAAAACTTTCATTAAATAATTAAACGACTTAAATACAAAATAAGTAAAAAATAATAATAAATAGAAATACGAAACACCAATTTTCGTATTTGTATTTTTTACTTAAGCGATGATGATTCTAAAAAATATTAGTTACCTACGAGTTTTCTGTGTAAAATCATTGAATAAAAATATATATTATTCAATGTGTAAAATTTGATTATTTTACTCCTACAAGTTCAGGCAGTTGATTAAAGTTTTTTTTTTCCCAAAAACAAAATATTTATATATTTGCTTACAACAGGACAGTTTGCTGATTCATATCATATAATGTCATATCATATCATATATTTTTAATGATCATACTAAAAGCGCAAAATTTTATAGTTAATACGAACCCGGGTATATAATGCGGCTGGGCAATGCTGACTAAATCCAACGCCATGATTGTATATTAACTTTTTTTTATTGTAATATTAACTCATAATTTATTCAAAATAGTTATTCAGAAAACTTGAATTCTGCAATTTACGCCATGTATTTATGCATTCTTATATATGAGCAAATTTGATAGTTGTTATTTTTCTTGTCACAAGACTGACAAATCATTTTTTTAGTATATTTTTATACCAACCTATTTAAAAGGTTTGAAAATTCATTAACGTTTTCTAAAAATTGGTTGACATAATAAGACGCTGATTGTTGAAGATGTCGGTAAAAATCACGCCAATTCAATTCAATAGTGGTAGTGCCATGCTGCATACCTTCAGCCGAATGGGCCGGCACGCCCGGGGAAGTACCTCTCTCTCACTTAAAATCGACGTAAAGTGGTAGCCATGCTACCGCGTTTCGTCCGGTATGTGAGAGACCCGGAAGCCCAATCCCCCCCACCCCCACAAAATGAGTGCGCAGAATTTAAGAACACTACCCCAGGAGGGTACCATCTGCGACCGCGGTGGACAATCCCTCTCTGGACATCCATGCTCAGGACATACACCACCTGAGCAGGGATGCCCGGGCTGCCCTTCGAATTCTGGGGGGGGGGCAATTTTGCGCTCTTAAATGGTCGGGGCAAACGGAGCAGGCATCTTAAGGCAACCCCTTCCACCCTCGCTGTGAACTTCTGCAGCATAAGGGGACTGAATTCCAACTTAAGCAACAAAAATTGGGAGCTTTATTTGTGTTTGACGATGTAAACGTTTTGTACTCGGTTTGTACTAAATGAAGTACTCCGCTTCCTAATCATCTCAGCCGCCGCGCCGTGATAAAATTTAATTATTAATTAATTAAAACATTTGAGCTAGCTCATTTAATTCAGTAATGTTATGTGGCCGTATAGTTCCCTTGTGCTGAGCTTAGGCAGTCAAGACACTGAGCACCCCAATTTTTTTATTAACCTGGCTGATGGATAGGCATTTTACACTTATAATTTCATAGGGCTACTGAACTGCACATATCCCAAAGCACAATTGACGTCATATCTTTTAGAGCTTTTTTACATAAATCCTATGTACAAAATATATTATATGTATGTGTTATAATATTATAAGGAAATGGTAGTCAAGCTAACTTTTCACAGAATAAAATTATATTTGTAGCCAAGCAGGTACCCTAATGTCTTCGTTCAATTTTGTTCATTACACTTCACCATTCACGCTTCGCCGTTCGTTCGTTACGCGGTTTGCGTTCGCTCGCCGGCGGCCGACGCCATATTGGTTTGAACTACAGGGCAGTATAGGTGTGTGTCGATGGCGCGCTCCGTGAAGTGACAGACAGTTAACGATGAAACAAACTTTTTTGACTTACAGTTTCATAGTGTTTTTATTTATTTTAATTCGTAATAATAGTGACGTGCATAATTAAAACAGTTTTATTTTATAAAGCAGGTACAATAATCTTAAGTCGATCGAGACTTCGGCGGGTTGAAATGCAAACATTCCATAAAGAATGTTGAACTTAGCTTTTTTTTGTTCGGTGCCGCTTTTCAATACATTTTGAGTATTTTTATTTTTTAAACCTATGTAAACTGTCTTCTCGAAACTGAGATTGGTACTCTGAGTGTACCTAGTGCTATTGTTGTTGTGTTGTAAAATATTGTGTTCACAAAGTCAAGCATTTCTTAAGCGCGGATTACCGAAACATTCAAGGTAAGAGTAACTTACTTTATAATTTTCATGACTTAATTTTATACAAATTACATTTATAATTTTCTTAAATTATTATGTAATTAAAAGATAAAGATAGTTTTATTTTGAATAACATTTATTAACATTAATAGGTGGTCTTATCGAAATTATACATATATCCTAATATAGATACTTACTTTACTATTATTTTTTTTATATAAAATTAATATGCATATTGTTTTTAACATTTTATGTATATGCATAAATTTTAATTACACAACAAAATATTTATAATTGAAATAACATAAATCAATCATAAAAATAAATTACAGTGATAAAACAAAGTTAAAGATAAGCCTTCAATAATATTTGTATTAAATAGTTATAACAAATATTACCTAAAATACATAATGCTGGATAATAACGTCAAAAAGTAACATTTCTTCGGTCTTATGTACCGGTATTAGTTAATGAGATTCACTTGCTTATGATTTCATCATAGTCTTGAAGCAGACATATTTAATCCTATGAAGTGAGTATCGTCGTACGGATACGTCTATATATCTGTTACAACAATTTTTTTTTTATATTAAATTTGTCCGGTTGTGATTTAGACTGTCTCCTATGATAACCAGTTTGACACTACATCAGGTTTACGCATTTCGATTATGGTTTACCAACATCTAGTTGAACGACAAAAAACCGCGTATTTATCGGTCTAAACTATTTTTTCCATTCTTGGGTGTGCTGGATGAAATCTCTTTAATGAATAAGCATGCCACGATTAAATTGCGCTTTTATTAATATTTATTCAACATTGCTATACAAGATAGGGAAAGTGAAGCATTCAAGCTATCATTAGATAATTAGATATTTTCGCTGACATTTCATCATCTCATCCGAAACAAAACACATCAATTAGACACGTGCTCTCTACAAAAGACGTAAAGAGTTTAAAAGATAATTGACACTGACAAATGCGTGGTTTATAGTTTATTATATTTTATACTTTAAAAAAAAATAACATTATTTTTATTGGTTTCACACTTATTTACTGGATCAACCGCCAAATCGAAAGCGGTTTGTACCGGCTCTAATTGTTGGTTTAATTTGATTGAAAGTGACTAATACGTCAGTGTATTGAAGTCGAATAAACCCAAACTCGTTGTATATTGTATACCGAAGACGAATAAAAGCTACTTTACCATAAATAATGCTATTAATTTTTCACCTTCATAATTTTTCATACATCTCCATCATCAGAAGCAATTTTACTAATTGAAATCATATCGTAAATGTTCTGTTTTCTATTCCTGACATCAATAAACCTCCGTTCAATGGTAAATGGAAGCTAATTCTACTAATTTTTAACGGTTACAATACGTTCCCGGGTCTATTCCGATCCAACTTTGACTAAATCGCAACTGGATCGATGTTTTATTAGAATATGGAAACGGCTAACCGGCAACGATTGCGTTTTCGATTCGATTGCGATATAGTGATAAAATTTGTTAGTAAAATTTTCACCTAGGTCAATTCGATGTTAATAAATTATTATGATGTTATTCGAATTTCATATACTTGCAGTTTCAAATCGATATAGCAATATAATAAGGTTGATGCATACAAATTAAAATAGTATTTTTTTATAGCATAGGTAGGCGGACGAACATATGGGCCACCTGATGGTAAGTGGTCACCTACGCCGTTAGACATTGGTATTGTAAGAAATGTTAACCATCGCTTACATCGCCAATGCACCACCGACCTTTGGAACTAAGATGTTATGTCCCGTGTGCCTGTAATTACTCTGGTTCACTCACACTTCAAACCGGAACACAAAAATCAACAAGTACTGCTGTTTTGCGGTAGAATATCTGTTAAGTGGGTGGTACCTACCCAGAAGAGCATGCACAAAGGTCTACCACCAGTATGAAACCTACTTATACTTGCTTCATTGCAATTTATGCGTCGGGTGAATTTTTTTTATATTCAATAAAACATATTATTTCCCAAGGTATACGAGACCTCAAGAACAGAATCGAATCCCGAACATTTCGAAACGTGTTTACGGCCTTATTTATAAACGTTGCTTAGTTACTGTTTAGCTAAACACTGATTTGTCTCTGTCTGTCATTATTGATTTGACATACGAAAGAAGAAGACAAAATATTGTTTAACTAATCACCAGTTAAACAAAGTTTATGAATAAGGCGGTTAGTCAACAAAAACACCGCACATAACAATAAATTATAATGGAAAGTTAATTAGCATTCATTTCATTTGTCAAACATTTCACTTATAGTATTTGTGCAAAACCCGTCTGGGTAGGTCATAGCTTATTCTACTGCCAAATAGCAATAGTTTTGCATGTGTTTCTAGAGGGTAAGCGAGTTACACGAACTTGTTTAGAGCTACCTATCATGGTTGGTGGTGCATTGATGGTGCTAAGAATGGTTAATATTCGTTAGTGTAAATGTCTATGGCACGTACCACCAGTACCATGTTGGTCGCCTATTAATCCCCTGTTAAACTATTTGAAATTATCAAACATTATGTATGGACAAATATATGAAAGCGTTGATATGATAAATAATTAAATTGGTATAATTAATGACTAAAGAATATATTTAAAAGTATTTCTTTTAATAGATAGATGTTTCGTATTTTAATGGAAATAAAATATGGATTTAGGAAATTAAATGCAATAAAATAATAAGCGATGCTATTGTTTTTTCCGTTATATGTTTAAGATATAAATGTATAAAGTAAATTATGAATTTTAATTGATAAAATCATCGATTTCTTTGCCCATTGACCTAAAAGTATTGAAATAGTGTTTGATATAACAGTATAACGATAATCATCAGGCCTTTCAATGTTTCAAAATAATTAATATTATATCAGAAAATATAAACGTAAATAAACTTACGGAACATAATCGCAAATGTATCGATTCACTTGAATATCTTCAGACATTAAAATAAATATTTCCACAATCAATGAAGTAATCTTAAACAACTTTCAAAAATGCCTTTATAGATAAAATTGAAATCTTGATAAAGATTTGTCAACACTATTAAAGTCACCTTATAAAGGCAAATTTTGAAACGTCTTCTTATAATTTTGCAATAAGGTATCATATTCGAAAATGTTCGGGAAGGAATGTGAAACGCAATCAAATGTCTTATCTCAATCCTTTAATAAGCCAACGATAATATATAATAATCTATATAAACATATTCTTGTGTTATATACAGATAATGCATGATAAATTAGATCACCTTATTCATTAAAAAATCGTTGTGGTTTATCTACCGTATCATTAAAAACTGACATTACGAAGGTGAAAACCTTCATAAAATACCTTACAAATTACTTATCTATACATACGGGTCTTTTTTTTTTTTTTTTTTTATTGTATAGGTTGGCGGACGAGCATATGGGCCACCTGATGGAAAGTGGTCAACAACGCCCATAGACAATGGCATTGTAAGAAATGTTAACTTACATCGCCAATGCGCCACCAACCTTGGGAACTAAGATGTTATGTCCCTTGTGCCTGTAATTACACTGGCTCACTCACCCTTCAAACCGGAACACAACAATACAAAGTACTGCTGTTTTGCGGTAGAATATCTGATGAGTGGGTGGTACCTACCCAGACGAGCTTGCACAAAGCTCTACCACCGAGTGAAGTTTGTTCGCTGATAAAATAAATTTAGAGGTCAACGTGATAAGTGAAAATAACAAAATTCATTCAGAAAGTAATATATTACCGTTACGCGTTATAGACAAAAAGTTATTAATTCAATAATGAAACTATGTCAGTATGTAGGAATACACGTCGCCTATCGGCTGGCCGTTTAAACTCCGACAGTTTTATTCAATTTACATGTGTAACGCTTTTACAATAGAGCAACCGATCGAACGGAGAAGATGGAGTCTGTCGCGTGATTTATATCGATTCACGGTCAGTATGGGACGGTATTAACCGGTTCGGAAGAGTCGGTTCGCGATACGAAAAAAGAAGGCCCGTGGCCGTTGAATTTCGAGGCCGTAACCCAATTGGGGACCAGTCACAGGTACGTTTTGTAGTACACTTTCTCCGATGCGTGACGCGCACAGACTTGGTCATTTCACCAGAACACCTGCTTTGTGGATGAGATTTAACAACATAAATGTGTGAATTATCGCAACTGTTCAAAATCCGATTTGTAATTTATTTGATGAAAATTTAAAATGAAGTAGTTATTGTAAATAAAATGATATCCTCTTCTGTCCATATTACCGTGACAATTTTCTAGAGAACATTGCTTAGTTTCTCCTTAGAATGTTATGTTAATGTGTATTGATCAAATGTATTGCGGTCAAAATAATAGTTAACGGACGCAGACGTTGATAATAATTAAGTATTCAGAGATTATACTTAATTAGATATCTCAAAGTTTGAAACGCTTCAAGTAGGTTTGACGATAGATAATGGACGACGATAATGTTGGCAGCATTGACCTCAAAATTGCAACTGGTATCCAATTTTTATGATTTTATGTTTAAAAAAAAAGAAAAAATTGTAAACGTAAAATTACTCACGGTTTGCGAGAAACATTAAGATAATGACCAGCAATCATTGGAAGTGATAGCAGATATGCCCGCAAGAAGTTGTCAGACGGGTTTAGAAATGAGTGACCGCTGGAAAAAAAAGTTAAATAACTCATAAATTCAAATTATTTATTACGAGTACCTTAAAATAGGCGAGCGTTACCGTTCCGAATTTATTCTACCGAGAAGCCTTGCTATTGGCAAGAAGCTTGACTGTTTTTGTGTTTTCATTATTTAGTCTGAGGCACGGCAAAACGTACATTTTTTATATTAATCGACTTTATCTTAAATATATTTTTGGTCTACTGGATGATTACCATAAGAATAATTTGGTAACAAGTGTTATTACATAAGATACGTAACATCTCTTATAACATGGCTGGTGGATGAAGAAAAAATGAGATTTATCCTCATCTCAGAAATAAACGTAAACATCAAACATACCAAGTCTACAAGATTTTGGGTAATGTTCACTTATACATAAAAACAAAATTCCTTAAAGATAATTTGCAATTGTTAAGATGACATGAAGTCATTATTTTGAAGCTTACATCTCGTTAAAGGTTTATTATGGAGATAATTCATCAAAAAACAATGACAGTCACGTCATGTATTGATCAATTTAAGTCTTTACATAGAGATACAGTGAGACCATCAACGATGTTACATTCTATGAGTCAGAATCATTAGTATGGAAATTTTTATTGTACATACTATTTTTCATGCTTTAAAAGTTTCTATCGTAAATTAAAGTTAATTTGTTATTTTTTACCGCTCTTTGTGTTCGAAAAAAGATTACGTCATCCAATTAATTTTACTTATTCTTCTACATTTGATTTTGACTTACTTTAAATGCTATAAATTACTATTTAATCTATCGTTTGATATATATATTATTTCTAAATGCTCAAATTTTTAGATGTTCATAGATCTCAAACAATGCCTTGAATTCTTTAACACTAATACGTTACAAAGGATAAAGCAAAACAGGAAAGCAAATTATTGGTCGTAACCGGAAACATCTGGTCGTATTGTCTTGAATGTTTCTATAGATTCCTTGCCCCCTATCGTCGTGTTATCTTTTCAGGAAACCCTAAAAACGTGTGATGATTCTCAACTACTTATCTTTTTAAAACACTACGTTGATAGCGAAGGAATTTCTTACAAATACTATTATATTTTAAATAAGAAAAAAGATAGTAAGTGTGCATTGTTCACAAGTTTTGTGGCATATAACCGCAACCACATCCGTCTTCGTTTATTTTCGAGTGAGAATAATTTTCTTTATTTTACAATCGTTTATTAAACGGAGTATTTTGAAATAAAACTTAAAATTTTGTAAATAGAAAAATATCTCTAGAGATTTAATTGATGGTATGTTTATTATTGGCGATTAAAATTGTTTAATGTGTTATCATTATTTGCGTATTTATTTGAAGTAGACACGTTGTTTTTTTTTTATAACACGGAAAAAAGAACAACATGGTGTATTTTTATGTTCTCGACGACATCTCTATTCGGAAAGTTCTTGTTTTTGGTATCCACCACTTGATAATAGTGTTAAGGGAATTTCAATTAGTTCGTTCATACGACACCGACAGGTTGAGTTAAATCTATTTCTCTCAGCTATAAACAACGACACTTTATAGATTTTATACTTGGGAATGCTTTTACAGATGGCTTTCACCACGTGCTGATATTATTGATAGAAATTCCATTAATCGGTTTTTACGGTAAAGATTAAAAAAAGTTCTAGTTCACTGCGCCAGAAAACGCTGACTTATCACATTTTTATTATTACAACCGTTTGAAATATTAGAGTAAAAACGCATCTGTCACGTGTTCTAATAAACTCGACGGCTTTTATTAATGCATCCTGTTGTGCATGCAAACTCGATTCACAATTGAATGTAGAACAATCCCTAGGTTTTGAATTTCAAACGGAAATATTTCATTCATTGCTATTTGCATACGGTCAGTACTATTACTTAGCTGTATAATAAAACAATAGAAAATCAATTGTTTATAAACAAATCAGTGGAGTTTATTAATTAATTTTATTCGTGCGGTAAGTTCTAGGTAAAGTTATTGAACTCTTTGTCTTTGTCTAATTAAGGTATGACTGCTGACGTGATAAATTTTATTATAAGAATGTGTACAATCCAGTAAAAAAGCGCTATGTAATTGCTATAAGAAAATTAAGTCCATTTGAAAGTGCAAAAATTAAATGTTATAAATGTGATTATGAATTAAATAGTTTAACTGCAACGTTGTATTATATGTTTATACATGGAAAAAGTGAATTTATTTTCATTCCATACTGATCACACACACACACATTGATCTCAAAAAAATATCGGCCTGATATAAACGTTGTTTAGTGAGTTTCTCTTTCTGTCATCATTGATTTTCATTAGCAAGAAGGAGACACATCATTGTTTAATAAAAAGTCACCCCTAATAAAGTAACATTATTTTATAGATTAGAATCCTTTCATTTTTATGTATGATATACAGAATGTAAATAATTAGTACATATTTAATACGAATAAAAGAATATCTATCGAACGTCTTCGGTTCTTCAAGATATGTTTATTCTGAACCTATGGTAACATTACCATTAGTTAATTTTATAAAATGACAATTCAAAAGTCTTGGTTTAAGGCCGACTTGAATAAAGTACGCATTGCTCTATTCATATCATTGGAACGCAAAAACTAAACGACACCATTTTTAAATTGCCAACATTTTTTTACAAGCAAGTGTTCAAAAAGTTTTCGACCCTCCGAGATGAATAGAAATGGGCTTACCAAACGACAAAATGTATTCACATACCGTCGTTTAACTAATGAACAATGCTTTTTTTTCTTTCCTTTTCATAAATTTATACACGTCGAATTTCGTTCTTAATTTATCGCCATGTCATTGAACAAGTGGAATTTCCTAAACGAATGCAAAGATAATTCGTAATGGTTCGAACTAAAATAAAATATGTTATCGTTTTATTTATTTGCTCAGATGGTACGTTCAGACGTGTGACGTTGGCAAAGACGCAAGGAATGCGATAGGAAAGTGGAATTACTAAAGTGCTTGTTAAGAGTTAAACATGTTTCTTATTGTATGTCACTAGATGGCGTTAATTAATTTTTTGAAGTTCCTACATCGCGTTGTCTAAGTCTTTTGAAAATAGTACGTATGCGTAACATCAATGAACAGTGAAATATAGGTTATTTCATTCATCATTTGGTTCTTATTACTTCGAGCGTATAGAGTGCTTTATATATAAATATTGCATGAGAAATAACATTCCATTCCAACATTTTTATAGTTTTATTTTTACATTACATATAAAATTTTATATTCAAAGTCGAAATCGCTACTAAATAAAACAAAACAACTAAATAACATATCCATTAATTTAGCTTGAAAGTATGATACATAGAAAAATTTAATTGATTATTTTATTGTATTTTCTCGGCAAGTGTACCTCATCGCTATAATAGCCTTATGGTTGGCCTTCCTATAGATGATAACGATATTAACTGAATTTAATACAACTAGGTCAATGTACTTAAGGACATATACATAATATGTAAATTGTATAATTTATTAAACTAACTAGCAAACTAAGTGTTTCAAAAGTGCACAAGTGTGTGAAATACACCTGCACTATTCTCTTACTCTCTTAATCTAATGAACGGAATTGTGATGCTACCTGAGAGAGATCAGCAAGATCAACGGTTTTATTTGTACACTTCCCAATTGTACTGAAGGCCAACTCTTCTGTCATAATTAGCACATTACCGGAATCGAATCGAAACATAATCGCTAACGTCTATTTTTTTCCCTATTCTACTAATACAACGATCCAATTGCGATTCGATTGGTCTTTGATGGAGCGTCAAAAGTTAACAATTAAGTTTGACTTTGACATTGTTTTTTGGCTTTTATATATGGTAGTATCATACCGATTCGGTTTAATGAGGAATAGTCGAAGCTGGATCGTAATCGAATCGAGGACGTTAATAAATCTTTTACATTAGTGGAATTGGCCGCCTGTTACTGAGATTTAATTTACAGAGCTCCCAAAAAAAAAACGATCCGGAATGTAAATCCAGGACCCCGTTACATCTCATAAGCTACTAAACAAACGAGACAGTACATAAACAGTACTCATAATTGGACACTGATTACCGACAGATAAATTCCATACAATAATAGCCTCAGTAAGCGCATTAAAGAAACAAATTCTTCGATTCGTAGATCATTATCGGTCATAATGGATTGCAAAACGAATTTCCATCAGATAGTGGGAGCCGAGGTCGGATTCAGTTGACGTTTACTTAACAATTTTTATTGCTTTACTTAGATTGAAAGGATTTTGAAACCCTTTGTTACACTTTAAGTACTATTAAGTTTTATAATTAAAATACGGTTGCAAACTGGTAAATATTATGGCCGTAGGCATTGGCACTGTAAAAAATATTAACCATGCCTATTTGCCATTCGTTGCACTGGCTCACTCTTCAAATAACAATACTAAATATTTCTCTTAAAATGTTACACTTTAAATATCTGTATGAGTAAAGTGAAGGTTCGCTGCTTATGTTCGTTTGTATTGTTATGTGTTGTTCTTTAAAATTGTTGTTTCAAAATGTGTCGACATATGGTATTAATTGGGTCAGCTAAAAACCTTACTATTCACGGCCCAATCGATCACGATCTCCGTTGGTTGAGAAACAGATTATAAAAGTATTCCACATTAGTTCACGAAGTATCCACTATGGGCTAGTGTTGTCCCTTAAAGGCAAATAGTTTTAAAGTGCTTTATAAACAAGGTTGTTGCTATAACAAAATAAAGAAATAATCTAAATTGCTTCTATAAATCGGAAGTAGGCAATAAAATCAATTTTGATTTTACAGTTCTTAATAGTTCTAGAATTTATTAATAAATTTCTAATAAAGTTAATTTGAAACGTCGAGATGCTTAAATGTAATAAATTTAGATAACAAATGAAATTACTTTCTCTTCTATATTCGAATATAAATAAATCGATACAAACTATTTTTATGTCATAATTTAATTTGATTATCTGATTTAAAATTGTTTTATAATATTTTAACAATCTGTCTGATAGTTAAATTACTTTCGAAATATAAACTTAAAAAAAGTTAATATCGAAAAGGTCAAACATTTAGTTTCAATTGCAATCAGCAAAATCGTGTTACTGATATTTTTTATTTTTGCTTTGTAAGGTAATTACAACTAAGATTAAGGTTTTACTTGTTTAGTTAACATGGCAACAGCTTAGGAAAAACAGAAAAAATAATAATCATTCGAACTACACAACTTTTACGTACGATTTTCAACTAGTATTTGAATTAGTTTCAACGTGGTTTTTATAATAGCAGCAAAACGTGCGAAGGTTTAGCCAGATTCGTAGTAATAACGTTAAAACCCGTTTACCCGGTACATATGTAGTCGACTCCTTTATTGGCTTCGGAATAAGCCGAAAATAAATAATAACTTAGTATATAACAGTCCTTGGCCTGCCCACATCGCAACTGGAGCACTAATCCAATTTAACTGTACATGTCGGTATTATTGAATGTATTATTTTAACAATAAAATTACTGTGTTCGTTTGATAGATATAAATGCATTCAGTATTTTTATGAAAACATTAAATAATAATAATAATAATAATAATAAGTAACTTTATTCACCAAAAAGAAACGAAGACAAAATTAAGTTACAAAACCATAAAAAGAAGAGTTAACAATATGATATTTGATGATTTGGTGAAAAGGTCGTAGTCTCAGCTAGGCTGCTTTTCAGTCTACGCCTTGTACATATGCTGCCAACACAAACGTTACAGTCATTGCAGTAAAAGGTAAACGAAGATATAATTACCAAATAATAATGCATGCATTATTAAAACAGAGGTTTGCTCTTTTTTTTTTTTTTATTCTAGTAAAAGGAAAATATTTCATATTGAATAAAATAATAATATTTAAAATGTAAAAGTAAATAGTGATATATATTTTAATAAATTACAATCAAAATAATAATTAAGTATATTAAGTTTATTTACACACATTTGTCCAGACACATTGCGTCTTTTGCATAGATAGAAGCCATTGCTTGCATTGTGCCTTAAACTTATTTTGAGACGTACTGTTCTTAATCGGAGGTGGGATATCGTTCCAACACTTTGAAGCTGCGAAGCGAAAGCTACCTCTAAATGCTTGCAAATGTGGTCTAGGCAGTATTAGTCGCGGAACTCGGCTCAATCTACAATTGGATTCATTTGTTTCGGACCATTTAAGTTTATCCGCCAAATAATTGGGAATTGGGAATATTTTAAGTTGAAAGTGATATTATTTAATTTAAGTGTACGGCGATTTTTCATATTTAATATATTCTTGGAATTTAAATAAGGTGTAATATGTGAATATCGAGGTATATTGTAACAAAATCTAAGACAAGAATTTTGTATCCTCTGTATTTTCCTTTCAGTCTTTTTATAAAGGCAGGGGCCATAAAGGATATCACAGTAATCCAACTGAGACAGAACCAAGGACTCCACAAGTTTAGATCGCGCTGATTCACTCAAAAATGGTCTAAACTTATAAATCATTTTGAGTAAAGCGTAACACTTCGAAGTAACAGATGATATGTGTTCTTCAAAGCGTAATGACCCATCCAACTTCACCCCAAGATTCCTCACTAGCTTAGACTCAACTAAGGAATGACCATCTATATAAATCCTATGACATATTTGACCAATCGATACCATTTGTTGTCTAGTACCAAAAATTATGTAAGTACATTTTTGTGGATTTAATGACAGGTCATGGTTCTTTGACCAACTAAAAATTTGAGAAAGATCATCATTAACATTTTGGATAGTTTTATCATTATTTATATATGGATTGATGTTCAATAATAACTGTGTATCATCTGCGTACATGTGGACTAAACTAGTTTTGACACATTCGTGAAGATCTGCCGTATAAATTGAGTACAAAATTGGTCCAAGTATAGAACCTTGGATAACACCTCTATTAACTTTTATAGCGCTAGACCTTGTAGGCCTTCCATTCATGCCAGAGACTTCTACTATTTGTAATCTATCTTTAAAATAACTAGAAAACCACTTGCATACGAGATCAGAACAACCATAAAATTTCAATTTGGCCAGAAGTAAATCTATATTAAGACAGTCAAATGCTCTACTGTAGTCTAATAGTATTAAAATTGAAGCCATATTATTATTAGATGCAGAAAGAATTTCATCAACAATATGTAATAACGCTGTAGTGGAACTGTGTGACTTTCTAAAACCGGATTGACATTTCGGAATAATGCAATGTTTTTCAAAATAGGAAACAATTTGTTCATTTACTGCCTTTTCCAAAACCTTTGATAAAACAGGCAAAATTCCAATTGGTCGTAAGTCTTTCACTGAGTCTACATTTGTCTTTTTCGGAAGAGGTTTAATAATTGTAGTTTTCCACGATGTTGGAAAGTATCCCGTGCGTAATGAAGTATTTATTATATGTGTAACAGCAACTAACGAGTATGGGAGGGTAAGTTTTACCATTTTAATAGATATGTCATCAATACCTACGGCATTAGAGACTATAGAATTAATTATTTTTAAAATGCTCTCGGTTGAAAGTTCTGTAAAATCACATCCAGAATAAATCGGTTGGTTATACTTATTTATAATGCTACTATTATGTGAAACACTAGGTACAGAGTCAAGGAATGCTTTATTTATTATATTTGGATCACATAGATGAGCTGGAATTGTGTTAGTGTGAGTGCCTAAAAACTTTTTAAGTTCACCGTGCATTTTTTTCGGATTATTAATAAATTTATTAATTTTATTTGTGAAATAAAAAGATTTTTCTTTTTGAGTTACCTCAAATACAGCGTTTCTCAATTGTTTGTATGAATTTATATCACGATCAGAATTCGTTTTTTTAGCAATATTACAAGCCTTATCTCTGTCTATCATCATTGCTTTAATGGTATCTGTAATCCATGGGGAAGGGGGATATTTGAAACGCTTAGTTTTCAAAGGAACAAAATGATTGAAAAGGCCCAGAATCAAAAAATTAAAACAATCTACCATAGCATCGACATGGTCAAACTGTAATATCATATCCCAAGGTGTAATAGATGATGCGAATTGGTATGTATCAAGATCAAAATTATTAAATGGTCTGTACTGAATGTCTCTTGGAATTGGTTTATTTACTTCCAGAGGTATAATTGCTGTAATGAAAGCATGATCACTCAAATCATCATTATATTGAACATTAATTTCACTTATATTTAAGCTATCATTACAGCAGATAACATCTATTAGAGAGCTAGATGTATTCGTGACTCGAGTAGGTTTGTTAACTATTTGATTCAATTTATATTCCGCTATTAACGTTAAAAATTCATTTTGAGAAATACCATGCGAATTTAAATCAATGTTTATGTCACCAGTTACAAATACGTATTCATATTTTGGCGTTAAAAATGATAAATTGTCATCTAGCCTAGATAAAAAAGTGCTAAAACTAAATTTAGGTGGTCGGTAGATGACTCCTACAGCAATTATGCATCTTTTAATCTTAATTTCAAACCACTGTTGCTCAAGTGCCGAAGAATCCATTGGCAATATTTTTACTCTCAAATTTGAACGTATATATGCGCCTACTCCTCCTCCTCTAGATTGCGAGCCTGATCGTGGTTCATGAAAAAAATTATAGCCTGGGATATTGTAATTTTTTAGCGTGACATTCTCAGATAGCCATGTTTCCGTGATAGTAATTATGTCTGGATCAAAATATTTTATAGTGTGTGATAATTCGTCTCTTCCAGTATTTAGTGATTGAGCATTCAGCACAGATAATTTTAACTTTGTAACTTTTTTACCCATTTTTTAGAATTAAGCGTATAAATATATATATATATATATATAAAATTACATAATATAAAATAACATAACTTTTTTTCTTAAAATGTTTGCATGAAATATTTTCCTCATAATAATTGCAATATATTTATATTTTAATTGAACGCTATCAATTTCGCAATTGCCTCTAAAAGTACCAAAAAGATTACAATATTTTTTTATTTCTGCTATTATAGTATATTTGCAATAAACATAGATTTTAAAAAATAGTCATAATATAAAACGACTAATGTCGCGTATGGAGTTTATATGAAAAACAGGTGACTTTGTTGATTTACGCACTAAAATTTTGCAATCTTTAACCCAAACAAAAGAAAAGTTTCGTTCGCGAGCCTTATCCTTTACAGTACGAAGGAGACGCTGATTTACGAATGTCAAGTTATCTCTTAAGAAAATTTTATGGGAAATACCGCTTATTCCTATATCCGATGTTGTAAGAAGCCCCCTTTTATTTGATCTTTGCCATTTTTTTACTGAACTGATTACTTTTTCTTTTATTTCCTTGCTCTTAAAACGAACTAATATGCGTGATGGCTCTTCTCCTTTTGGTGTTGAAGCTATATTAGCAAACGTCAAATCAGTTGTGGGTTGTTCTTCATCATATGCAGATGCCATTTGGGATTGATGTTTTCTAGTTTTCATCCTATATACACATTCTAAGTCACTGGGTAGAATCGACATTCCCGTGGTTTTCGCTATTAGACATACCGTATCCGCTAGGTTTTCATTAGGAGTTTGTGTAACACCGCATATCTCCAAGTTATTGATACGATCTTTTTGGTCCCTTTTATTTATTTCATTTTGTAAGTTTTCATTTTGTAACATTAAATCAGATAATTTCTGTTCTATTTTTTCGATTCTTTGTCCCTGATGTTCGACTTCTAAGACTTTTGTTTGTAATTCAAATAAGTCATCTTTCATCTCCATAACACAAGATTGTAGCTTTTTGAATTCATTATCTTGTTCATTGAGCCTCGCATTTATTTCTGCACGAAAGTTTCTTATTTCTGTTAATATTAAATCATTGAAGTTTTTGTTTCTCATGTCTACTTGATCTCTTGACGTAGCTTGTGGTATAGGCGACTTGTTACTATGCAATGAAGTGTTGATATCCTTATTACTAACTGTTTGCACTCTTTTAGAATTTGTTTTACAAGTTGTACACTTCCATGTAGATCTAGCGTTATTCGAATCACTGTTAAAATTAACGCAATCGGAATGAAACAAACAGCTACAACTATTGCACTTAATACGTTTTTGCCCAACTCCTATGTTGACCTTACATATCTCACATGTATTAACCATCTTTTAAATTAATTATTTTTAAAAATTATCGTGAAAATAAATACGTGGTATACCGGGGTTTGAACCATCAACTTCTCGAGTATAATATCAGAGCCGTTACCAATGCGCCAAACTTTAGTTAGTAGACGACGTTGAAAATATGCAATACTGTTTACTGTTCTGTCACTTATGATGTTTACAGAGTACAGTAACACTTATATTGTGATTTATGACGGTAGACAAATAATTATCTACACTGATCTCCGAACCACAAAACTATATGAATGTTATTTATAATGTTAATTCACAATTTATAACACTTTTTTATTAATGATTACGTGCAACACCTCACTCAACATATGCATATAAATCGCATACATATAAGAATTATTGGAAATGCTTCCCTTGGATTTATATGATATACATACATATATATACTATTAAAATATGTCATATTTATTGTATATAACAGTTCCCTTAATTAGTAAACAAAATGTTACAAAATGTATATGTTGATTAAACGTATAGATGAATGTTATTTATATTTTATACAAACAACAAACAAGTCGATATTCTTAATACTACTTGTAGAGACTACAGATTTACCTAAACTCGTAGTTAAATCTGTATCACTTAGTTGTTTAGTTGAGTGAATTTATTTAATGTACCTCAAATAATATAAATATGAATTCATTATTATGACTGCGATAGACGCCGTCCCATGTGTGCTATTTAGATGTAAGTGTTTATAATACCTTAAAAAACGTCTTTGTGGATAACAAATTTCGACGTTGTTCACTATTTGAAAGGAAACCATAGAACATAAATCTTAGATTTTTTTTCATTAATAGGCAAATAGCTTGAGGAAGCCCGATATAGTTTTAGCTCTAAGAAAACGTTTCGAATAAATTCAATTTTCAAACTTTATTTAATTGTAAAGAAAAACGGAAAACTTAATGGTGAATGTGATAAAGTTGAAAGTGTATGTAATATTTTAATAGAATATTATCAGATTAAACGACATGTCTTAAAATACTACAGAATTATGAGAGAAAGATTCGTGGACTAACTAACGTCTCGGCGCTTCCGTTAACTGACGCAGCCAGGGCACCGGATACATCTGTGAGACTGGGTTTCAATTGGAGATAAACATTATGTAATGGAATCAATCTAGTTTCCTTGTTACGAAGCTATTTACGTCCTAGTCACAAAAGTGTAACAGACATCGAAATCGAAAAAAAAAAAACAGTAATTACGCAAGCAATTTAACCGATCAAAAACCTATGAGGCTTCGCATTAGCAAACACTTTAACGGCACGCGCAGATGACGTACCAAGAACATAACAATCATAACAAATATTTGGTTAATCGTCCACGTGTCTTGCAATTAAGTTTTACGTCAGTGTTACTAAAGTCATGAGTGACGTAATTATAATTTTATCCGTTTGCACAATTTTATGAAACGTTTTATGGAATTGCAACCAAACATGGAATTATAATGAAATTGCTTCATCTTTAAAAGGTTAAGAAGTCGTTTTGTTTTGTTATACGTTTGTTTTAAAATAGTTAATTGTTTCAATTTCCAGAGAAGATGTTACAAATGTTTTGCTTTTTGTAATAGAAAACAGACGTTGCATAACTTTTAAATATGGATCTCATATAACCGTGCGAACTATTTAATTTACATTACGTTATAAACATGTAACGATCTAAGCTTCTGGCTTATCCACGTCTTGAAAAAAGTACGCAACGGATTAAATGGCTTAAAAATTTATAATGTTACCAAGAACCAGTGTGTAGAGTTAACAAAAAAAGAAGGAAATACATTATTTTAAATAATTTCAAATAGTGAATTTTAAGAAGATTTTTTTAACGTTTGTTTAAATTTTCAGAAAATGTTAAACTTAATTTTATTCAGTGAGAAGTTATTTTTATTGCTGACCGTACAGTGGTAACCATAAGCAAGTACAACGCATGACCTGTTTATACTAGTATGGATATCCGGCTAGCTTATAAGTAAGGATAATGGGCGCATTGCATTGCTGAATAGGAAAGGTCCGGCAACGGTGTTACTAACCTAATGTTATGGTAATAAATATTTCTAAAAATCATGTAATAATTAATTTCGAAGAAAAGAAAAGAAGGAATGTTTAATCTCGAGAACTTTCGAGAAAATCCTAATTCAAGAGTCTGATATAGATTAAATAGAACATCGCAATACATCGTAAAATAATATGTCATAATTTGGGATACTAAAAGGGTACTACTATGAATAAAATAGTGAATATGAATCAGATTTAATTACCTCATAGTATTTTAAATTTTGGTGTCTCACATGTTAGTAATCTGTGACTACTAGATTTATCGCAATCTATTAAACTAGACAAAGAAATTAATATTTTTGATATATATACATAAACAAATTAATATATTTTTTATAGATAAGTAAATATAATTTTTCCAGAAACTACGCTATAGAGTTTGAGTTAAGATTTAGGAGTGAAAAAATATTTATACTTAAATTTAAAAAAAAATAGTAATAATATCACGCATCAAGTTTTTTACCATCAATATTCTAGGGTTGAGATAAAAATATCACATTCTTCTGTACCAATTGAAGAAGCGAATCAGTTTAAATTGAGCTTACACATTTATACATGTACGTAGCTCTACGCCAACTGCTTACCCATTCTGGGTGTTGGTAAATTGGTATCCTTAACACAGGTTATTTAAATAACCCAAGAAGGATTGTGATTTCCAGTCACCGAATAAATTAAAAGGAAAACTAAAATTTTTAGTAAATGCTACTTAAATGCTTTAGTAAATAATATAGGATTAAAAAATAATATATGATTATTTGAATGTTAAGTAAGCCTATTGATATATATTTTGTTATAATATTTTTATATAAGCAATAATAAAAAAAATTCCTTAAATTACAGAAACAATTGTTAATAGTTACATACACATTTATTGCAATTATAAAATAAACTAATAAACTTATATTAAAAGTAAACGAACGTATAATATATAATGACGTTCTTATATTTAAGTAATTACATCAGATAAGTAGACATCTGTGCAGACCCTTAAAGGTTCATTATAAAAAAATCCATATCTTTTGTTATATTATATAACAGCATATCTGGCTTGGTTCAAAAAGGTTTAAAAAATGTATGGAATGTAACAGTCATCACAGGTAGACGGACCAGTATCGAACTGGTTCTCACTTGAAGCTTTTTCTTTTGTTGTAACTATATTAATTTCTTTAATTAAACTTTAATTGTATTTCGTTTCATCTTTAAACAAAATTCTATATACTTTTAATACGAGTCGTTCGTAAATAAATAAGGAAGTTATATATAAAGTTTCTATCTATAGAAATATATCGTTACGGGTCTATTCAAGCCGTAATAATCCATTTAAAGCTGTATTTGAAATTAAATAAGTTTTAGAGGTTGGACTTTATAAAAGGCTAAATCGTGACCAAGCCATTTAAGTTATATATACCTACCGAAATTTTGATAATAAGCATATGACACATTCAAGGATATTGTTGACCTCAAGCTACACAATGTTTAATTAGAAAGATATGACCTATAAAATACTATCAGAAACGTACTTAGATTATGGTTGCCAAAATTGAAAACATTTTCGAATGTTCAAGAGCTTTAAACTACAATTAGTTGAGAATTGTGAACTAGGCATTTTGAACTCCATTGTGATCAATTGACGGTGATCGACTTGAAGTAATATCTAAAGAATAACGATCACATTTTATTGTCATGACATAATTATATCCGGGTATCTTACATTTAAAGATTGAAAATCAGTCAAATAAACATCTATATATTTACGTTTCCATTAAAAAAAAAATGCGAGCAAAAACACGAAGTGTCCCATTCTTATCTCATTTGTCGATCAGCGACAATAATTTAATATACTATCTTGCAATTTTTTTCACCTCGGTGACGATCTTTATCTATGACCACCCACGTTATATTGGCATTGTTAAAGAGGTAAACCGTCTGTCCATTTTAATTAAAATATAATAGAACCCTAGAGTAAATCACAGCATAGTTGATCTAAATCGTATGAACCTTTACTTAGTAAACTTTTTATAAACACCCAGCATAAGTTACAATAACGTTACAATCAGTTTCTTCCAAAATATTTTTTAAACTTCGAACTTCATAATTTGAACCGAAACCAACCTGTTTACTAAACGCAATTAATGTTTATGGACAAAAATGAGATACTGCGGAAGCGTGGATTTTTTGCTGCCGTACCTGATCTTAGAATTTGGTCATTGAACCTCTATCTTTATATATTTATAGTTAAAGATACTTCGTAGTAAGGAAACATAATCGAACAAATAATTTTAATAATGGTTTTATGAGTCTTTTGTTTTGTTCAACGTGCATTTAACGACTGTTTATTAAAAGGATTATACTGGTCTTATCAGTGCTGACGTGGTTTTATTTTTAGCAAGAACATGACTATTACATGCTCAGAAATATTGTATGCATTTTATATTTAAGTTACAGAATTCTTTGCAACACAATAGTTTGACTAAGAAGCTATTTATCTTGTGATATAATATATCGTTTATATATATATATACCATATTGATTTACAACCTTTAAAAGTCAGATAAAATGATATCATCTATTGTAAAAATGATTGCCTTTACACGTATTGCGATTAATACTAAATAGTATGCTGTTGATAACTAGGATTTTAAATTTATTTAATATATTTATGTAAACCGTTACTTTAAATTTCTTTAACACGTTTGCGTGTTTAATCGTCATTAATTGAGGACGGTTCGTGCTGTTCCAACTGATTAGTTACGCTTTTTAGTATAAGGAGACGATCACGCCACTATGGACCTACAGCTTCACGCCTAACATCATTATTTGTAGGTAATGTAAAACGTCACATGGATTTCTGCGCTGCAATTTCTTGACATATTTTCTTGATGCTAACGTAATATAACACCATCTACTTGTTTGAAAGTAGATGTAAATCAATATCCTGTACACGTAATCGAAATCATTGAAACATGCCGGACAGTCGGTCAATGTGTTTTACGCATAAGGTGCAACGTTTCCTGTGCCCGCTCTGCCTTGTAATCACTAATCATAGATTCAGAATGTTTGCGTGTCAAATCGCTTTTCCTGAAAGAAAAGTGGGATATTATCATATTTATATAAACGACTCGTCGTGAAATATTTAGTTACGTGTTTATCCATCGGACAAGTTGTACTTCGGTCTCACCGATGTTACTAATAGTTGATTTATTTAAAAAAAAAAAAAAAACAATTAGTCGTATAACGAATGTTCAAGAACAAAATATGTTTATAAAGGGACATCGTTCAATATGTAAGCATCTTGAATCTACTAAATGGATATGATTCGTTTTACCATTTCACTAATAAACAGTAATTGGCTTCAATAAGGAACACTATCTCACTAAGTAGTTAGTTAATCATTGTTATTTAAGCCTTTTACGACAACGCATGATTTTAATTGCTCAGTTGTTGCAATTGCACATTTTCTCATGTGTTACGCACTGTTTTCCTTTGTGATTCGAAGGACGTAGTAGTGTATAATTTACATTTACTCATTTCGTATTATAATATTTTCATACGTTTGTTTTACTGTATGAAGTAACATTTAAGTAACTACATTCAATATGTCTGGATTTTTATATCATCAAAATTTGCATCGCGAACCTTTACTTTTACAAATGAACGTTTTATATTTATTATATTGTCAATAATCTTATTTATTACATATAACTAAGCTGTTGTTACAATATTGCTAAGTAAAATCGATGCAATATTAATTTCAATTTTCAAATCAGTATCCATAAGGTCCACATTTACTCTTATAAATTAATATTTAAATAACTGAGTCACAATGTAATCCGCAACATCGCACCTTTTGAGAAAGTAAATTTGCATTTATGGTAAATTTAACTTAATAAGGTAACACATTACGGTAAATGTGAACATGGAGTAGATTTCGCTTTAATCTTATGGTTATATTGGTTTGTATAAAGTAAGTCCACGTAACAAAGTCTCTTTATATAAATGAAGCTAGACGAACTGTTACATATTGTATTTAGTTTAATTAAAATATTTTGTTTGTCATGGTAAGGCAAGGTGTAGATTAATGCATTTATTTCTATGTTAAAGCTTTAGAAAGTACAAATTTTGACGATTCAATGTTTGGAAGACGTTTAAAGTCTATTTTGAGTGTTGTAGAAGGAGAATTATCCAAAGCATTTGATTAGCTTAACAGTTTTCCTTTAGAAAATGTCTAGTTTCAATGGGGATACCAAACGTAGTGTGGAAAAACGGAACTATTGTCTACAACAAACTATTTAGTTTATAAATCACATAAGTAATCTAAGATAGTAAATTGCATACATTATCGCTATCGCTCATCTATCAGCGCTTAATGGATTCGATCCGTCTATCAGAATGTCGATCAGCTTATCTAAATTGCTAAGTCCTTGGTGCATTTCAACACTTTCAACGCCATTTTCGAACGTGATCAGAGCAACACAACTGTAGGCGTTTGTATTTACTACATAAGATCACTTAAATACTTGATAGTAAATTTCCGTGTCAAAAGAGAAAGACGTCTATTGTAAAAAGTATAAATCAATAATATATCTTAGGATTACCTACTTCTAGCATAAATGATCGTACAAAAAATTAGTTAATAATTCATTAATCGTGTAAGGAATCCATTCGCTTTCTTCGTACTTATTTCAATTAAGAATAATTGATTTCTTTGTTTCAGGGTAATCGAGTCATTGGAAATACCGAATCGACTTTGACAACGCAAGAAAATTTCCACAGCTGACTGAAAATTTGACGCTCTGTCACTTGTGCTGAAGTTTGCCATTAGTAGCGAAAAGGCTGGAGTAAAGCTGGTGAGATCTCGTGACTGACACTTGTGTGATGTGCCGGCAACACCACATGGAAGTGCAGTTGGAGGTTACTTGATCTCAAAGTGTCCAAGACCTGGTTGAGACGGAAGAATGAAGTTCTCAACGGGGTCGAGCTCCAGCAGTCTCGCCAGCGACTCGCTGTCGAGGAAATCGACTCTATGTATCTACACCGAAGTAGACGCCACGATGCCACCGCCCTGTGAAAGAGTAAGTTCATTATTTTTTGCTAAATAACATGAATCGGAAACGGAACTAATAAACGTATAGAGGAAACCTTAAGTACACGAATTTGTGAGATCGATTTAAGACTGAGCATGCTTAAAGTGACATGAATGTAAAAATTTATATCCTGTTACAACCTGTCCTAATGTAGTTCACGCAGCATGAACTAGTCAAGATTGTTACATAATTCTTAATAGAAGTATGGGTGAACAATTTTAATTGTTAACAGAAACGGTAGTTATGCATACCACGTCATAAATTAGTTGACGTCACGCATATTTGTATACAAATGGTTTTTTTCTGCAAATAAAATTAACATACGATGCGTAAAATATAATGAGACAAGATGAGGTCTTTACTAACCAGGCTTGATTGCTGATATTAAAAAAGTTAATCGAAAAACACACATTGATAGAATAAAACGGTACGAACTGTATTTTTTAATTAAGAGAAGCATTGTTGTAGAAGATAAAAACAGTAATCTTCGTTACAACGATTTAAGCAGCTGAACGATTCGCTTTCGATTTTCCTTCGCGTACACCACAATTACTTTCAATTTCATACGATAATAACAATATTGTATTTACTGAAACAATGCAAAAAGCCGAGCGTCCGGGTTGGAGAGTTCAGGCATTCGAGAGAAAGTTATATGTCATCTGCCACTTCGGACAGTTGCATTGCAACACCACGAATATTTATATTATAATCTTATCAATTACTCGCAATCAACTTTAAAGATTCAACAAGCACAGTTACTTGTGCCGAATACGCAACTGAATATTTAACAACACCACATGTTACTACTTGTTTCATTCCAAAAAATTGAATGGATCAAATAAATCAAATATTTTTGTTATTTTTACTTCTGATCTAGTCATTGATAATATATATATACGACATATAATGCAGTTAGTACAATGTATCATGCAGATAATAGTGGTAAAAGATTGATAAACATTATTATTATCGAGTTAAGCTGAACTTGATAATTGTTACTACTAACAATACCAAATCATATTAGCCATACAAATAATATTACATCATTTGAAATTCACACGTTACGTCGCATTAAACTTTTTCTTACGTATCTTACCAAAACACTAAAAACGTACTAAGTAGGAAGGTCAATATAGGACTTGATGGACTTTTAACGTATTTTTGACGTTAGTTCTGCTATTTTGTTCGTTGTCTATTATAAAAACAACTGATTGTGGTTTTGAATAAATTAAATTAATTAATACGCATTTAATACTTTGATAAAACTTATCATTAGTCAAAATTGTATTATTAGTTTTTAATTACATTTTTATGCTTTAAAAATGAAGCAAATTAAAAAAAAAAAAATAGTTTAAAATATGAACTGTTAATTGATTGATATATTTATTATTGTAATCCAATTTAAGAACAGTTCTACAGGCATCTGTGACTTGATACGTAGTGTGATGTCTTGTTAAGTTTTATACGTTGTTATTGTTGCATACCAATGTCGTCTCGGCTGTTGCAATTATCATCTTTATCGTGCAAGATACCAAGGCCGGCATTGTCTTAACTATCACACGTGACGATCTAATGTTCTTGCACTTTCACGAATGTAACATTATCGCTATTGATTTCGATATTGCATCAAAATGAATTGATAGTTTTTATTTATCTTTATTTATATAAATTCATTACGTATTTATCTTTGGGTTAGTTTAGTTTCGAGCTTCAAGATTTGGATTCAGAATATATATGCGAAATATATTAAGAATTTTATCATACATAAACTATATTGATTGTATATAAAAACAGATAAACGTGATATTTATTCAAGGAATTTATATTTTTTTTGATACTGGTACGTAAATAATCTTAATGTCAGATTTAAAGTGATGGCCATTAAAATTCACAAATTATTATCTGTTTTACTTCTTATATGATTAAATATAATGTCATATATTGTACTCCAACATTTTCAAATCCACGTAATACTTTCGCGTAATCAGCAAATTGTTTCAGTTAAGAAATTCTTTATTGTTAAGTCCAATTTTAATTCGAACATAAATTGGTTAAGTTGAAAACTATTGTAAGTTTTCAACTTAACCAATTTTTAATACTGCTTCAAAAAATGGGTCAGTGACTTACAAATACTATATTGAACATCTTAAAAGATTTCCTGTGAGAACCTTTCTCACCGCACTCATTTATTATGTACACTTAAACCAAATAGACAATTGTTTAGCTTAGCCGCTTTCGTCACGACCTCATATTCATTTCGCTTGTTTATCGGAGTGTGTATTTACGCTCCTTTTATTTTATAGTTATCTGACACCACTAAGTCACTAAGTCATCTTGTGGTTTTAAGAGCATTAACGTATATTTAATTTTTGATACCGTTCACACTTTCATTGTCGTAAAAAAACAATATCGATTTTATTGCTTGTCTTATCAGCACTTACTTATTACACCTTTCATAACGTTATCTCCTAGATAAAAACACTTTAAAGAGGAATGCGTTATCAGATTCATTTTCGTTCTCGCCATTTGGTATTTATATTTTTTTGGAATTATCAAATACATTTAAACTTTAAACGTAAAGACTTCACGTCTAATCGTTAAATGCAAATTTGTTGCTAAATTTAATATTTTCCTTAAGGTCAAATATAATTCTGTATAACGTCAGAAAAATCTTCAAGAATTCTCAACGGACTAAATTGTTTCACTATGTTGTAAATGTTATTCTAAATTTAATAAGCATCTTAATTATAGTGACACGTTCTATGCATCGCGTGATCGTCCTTGATCTGCGCGTGCGCCAATGCACGATTCTTTTTCGAAGCGTGCCTTGTGAAGTGTTACATCAACGAAATGCATCTCATTCGTTCGTTGGAAATTTGCGCAAAAATGACCGTAACTTGTCGTAACTATGTTCATTGTTTGACATTTCTCATAAAGTCCGCATCACAGCGATTAGTCATAGTTTCTCTGTTTGGAATTAAATTTCTAACGATCCATGAAAAATTGCTCTCGGTATTTGAAGTTTCTTTTACTATTACTAGCTTCATATTCTTTTAGATGTTTTGATATCAACTATCAATATTGTGAATAAATATTTGATAAGTCCAATAACTTTTTAGCTTTCAAGATACATCTATGGTCGTAACGTTAGATACGCCTGGCATTAAACCATAGCGATATCTTGAACATTATCACCACTTTCATCATTGTGACCCCGCGAGGTTGTCATGTGTAACCATTACTGTTCATCAAATAAGTCTTATCTATTCAAGGTATTCATGCCTTTTCATCTTACATCGATTTATAACGGCAAAGCTTTCTCCTATACAAGATATAAATTTATCGTTTTTATTTTATTTATTTATTGTTTCGTGTTGTTTTTATTAAAATATAATTTTCCATTTATGTCTCAAGTCACTGTCAGATTTATCAGCCATTTGAAATCATACTTTCAAGTAGCTCTCTATTAAGACATTGATACTGGCAGGTTGTATTTTTTTATGTAAAGAACAGTTATCTGATGATGTTTCTTGGAAGTCTATACAATGTTAAACGTGCTTCAATTTCGAATAAGAACACAGGATCTAATAGCGGATGTTGCAATAAATCAAACATTATTTATGTTACGGTTGATAAAATGAATTAGAATAATGAAACACCTACATGCATGAGTTATCAGCGTTCAGGCTCGTAAATCCTTGTCGCGTGTCTCGTTAACTAATCAACACAACGGACACGTAGCTAGGCCCTTTTCACCTTTCCCTTTTTTTTACTAGTACTCAACCCACAGCCTGCAACCCAATGCCTTTGTTTAAATCATTTTCAAACCTCTATTATAAAAACCTACACGATAAGAAGATTGCCATTATGAACAAGCCTTGACATGTCCTTTCTTGATTTCATTGTTCTCTGTATTTGTGGTTATTGTTGTGTTAAAACTGTTTAACGTTTTTTTATATAGTCCAAAACATTTAGCTGTTTTATTAACGGGTGTGGTGATATCATTATTTTCATTAATGACTAGCTTAGTATTTATAATACCCGCATAGTAACAGACAAAAAGATGCGTTTCTTTTGTACGGGCGTTTCCTGTAACTTGCGGGTAACGATTTTTTTTATATCTTCTACGAGTACTTAGCTATGTATTATGTATCGCGTGTTTTAATGTAACATTTCATATTACATTCTATATTGATAATATAATAACAACAATCAAATGACAAATCTGTTATTTCAACGTATATGCTGATTTACAATTTGAATCTACGAAGATAATTAATAATTTAATATTTAAGTCTTTTCTATTAATGTAGTAGTATAAATAAATGAAATTGTCCTAAAGGAAATAAAGGTATATCTCAACTGTGCATTGTTTATACAGTCTAAGACGAAACTAAGCGTTATCTATAAATAATGTTAATACTTTTTATTTTATTTTACACAAGACGTTTTTCGTCGTAACTGTAGATGAAATGCGAAATATCGCATATTATACCGTTTACAATATGCATCTGCGCGAGAGATCTAGAAACGAGATTCGTGCGTTATTTCAAAACAATTTAACGCAAATTTGCATGTGTTCTATACGTATGGCCCAATAGGATTGCGATTTGTAACGTCCATATAATTTTCCGCTCGAAAAAATAACAGACTCGCTCTAAACTCGTTATACGAGACGAAAGAAACGTCGGCTAGATTCTAATCCTTCGATCTGGTTCTTATAAATTACGCATTAATTAATATTATTAACGCGTAAGACTTATTCTTCATGATAATGGGTACTTATTTATTGTTATAAGTAGCACAATTATATATCTATTGCAATAATAAAATAATTTTAATTTGTGTTAAAGTTAATTAAACTTGTTATGTAAAGTAATTTAACTCTAAAATTAATC
This sequence comes from Nymphalis polychloros, assembly GCA_905220585.2. NCBI lineage: Eukaryota > Metazoa > Arthropoda > Insecta > Lepidoptera > Nymphalidae > Nymphalis > Nymphalis polychloros. The sequence goes on along the minus strand of HG992246.1, from coordinate 2,836,579 downwards.
TAATTATTTTTTACCATTTTTTATAACTTTTAATTATTATTTCTTTTACATTAAAACCTTAAATAAATACAAATAAAAATTAAAAATAATAACTATACAAATCGTGACCGCGTGGAATGGTGGCAAGGATGCTAGCAGCATTTCCCCTTTGAAATAATTCGGAATTAAGTGATATCGTTATCTGTAATTAGCAATTATTATTAATAACAGCAAATTAAAAATTAATTAAATCAACATCGACCGGAAAAAATGATTGAAACGCATTTACTGATAACTAGTTTAATATTTTACCGTTTGTTTATTATGCAAATACTACTTTTAGAACAAGCATAACTTAACTAATTGACACAGTGAAAAGTCACCTTTAACTGTTCTTTGACACGAAACACCGAAACCGACTTTTTTTATAAAGATTCAATTTCATTTTTAGCCTTCAAAATGTGTTTGTCTGTGACCCAGTATGCTAATGATTGAAATATGTTAGAACAAAAATAGCTTTTGGTACTTTACCGTGGCTCTTCATTCGGGTGAGCAAGACAGGTGCAATTTTCTCTTTCTTCCGTAATTAAAGAAAATTAATTTGAAATTAATTCTACATAGTTATGTACGTAAAATTTTTTTACATTGAGAACTTAAACTATATGTAGTAAAAATGATAATTAGATATTGCAAAAGTAATGCTTTACACAATGCTCTATTGTAGGGCTATTATGTGTAACAAACTCCAAAAACACCGCAGAAACTGTCATGAAATGTCAGAAAGTTACTTGCAACATTGTAATAATTTTAACATTTCAAGAATACGCATCATAATAGTACCTATAACTCGGTTGTCGACATTTCACGGATGAGTAATGAATTCTTACAGCATACCAATGCTGGACGAAAATTTACGGCATATATACGGCATAATTGGAGGCAATAAAACAGCATATTATATAATTTACAAATGTTTTTGCAAAATTATTCCAAGTTCAAGTTGTTTTTATTATGAAAATGTTATTATTATATAAATAGTTGAGCAGCAATTTTAGTTTCAATTTGTTTCATAACATAATTATATACATAAAGACGTACGTTTAATGATTTTTTATTGTCTTACTTATAACAAATACGGATTTTACGTAATATTAAACAATAAAATATATATTGTTATATTTAGTACCAAGATAACATTGTATTCAATCCATTTAAATAGTAATTGTTTCAGTTTAAACAAAGGAAAGTTGGGATTTCACTTATCAATTTATTACAGTGCATTTTAGAAGCGTGTGTGAAAGATGGAAATAGCAGGGTGTGGAAAAAAAATTAATGTAAATTTATATTCTTTACATTATGTATCTTGGCCAGCTATATAAAGGGCTAGCCATATAGATCCTTGAGATATAATTCCTTGGCTCGGACCTTGGGTCCCATCAATAAAAAGTTATTAGGTTTTTCTGTCAAGAGTTCACAGTAGTAGCTCAAAGTTTGGACGTTGAAGTTGTGCCTCGGAAAACAAGTAAAGCAGTAACTCATGAATTCTCTGATCGTGTTAGGTTGTCTTTTCATGAGAGTCATAGATATCTGAATGGATCAAATATTAAAAATAAATCGAAAATCGACTGTAACCATTTGTATTTTGATAGTTTTAGTTATGCTTACCGTTTATTTGTACTAGTTCCATTGAAATGTACTGTAACGAAAGTTAGAAAGTTTTAACCTCATAATATTTTTAATGAATATTATATATTTATTTTTAGTCATAGATAAAAATGTGCAACTGATTTGAAATCTAATAATTTGAATTCGAAGCGCCTTTAGTTTTTCAATTTATTACAAGTCAGCTTCCTCCAGAGACTACGCCGCGTGTGAGGAAAGAGGCCAAGTGTTAGGTAGCCTATTTGTTAAGTCAGGTTATAAGCCGTGTCTACTCCAATTTCATCCAAATATATTCATCAGTTTTTGCGTGAAAGTAAAAAGATTTGAAGATCTCAAAAATTGCCTTTAAAGAACCCATTTAAAGCTTATTTCTGTTTTTTATAAAAGACAAAGATTTTTTTAATTTTTATGTATGTGTATTGACGTCTAGTCGAGTACATAATATAGTTGTGTAATACAAAAAAAAGTCAAGACATGATTAGAAAGGGGCTAGTGAAACTAAAGATTAATGAAGTGCTTGACATAGATCACTTGCTTGACGCAGTGACAGTCAGCTGATGCGTTAAGTCTTTGTTTATAAGACTAATGTCATATTATAAATGTCGCTTTCCATATAAGCCTTCCATTCGAATTAAGAAATTATTAAGAGTAATAATTCATATTATTAGTATATAGCTAGTTGAAACAAAAAGTATTTAACATGAGGAAGTCTTTGGGATTGTACAAAAATTTATGACATAACAGACAAAACGTGCCGGCTTGCTTAAAAAAAAATTTAAGAGGCTACGCAGTCCAACCTTTGCTTGTAATATTATTAATGTTTGGAGTTGAGGAGGAACAGGGTGTAAAGTTCCTCATCCTCCATTGAAAAGGGAGGATCCTCAGACCAGACGGGTGTTTGTCTGGTGGGCTACTGCCCGACGGTTGTTGTCGGGTTCTTATATACGTTCCATCACTCGGATAACTTTAATATCGCGATGTAGGATACGTCAGTTTTTAGTTTTGTTTTGTCTTTCAATCAGCAGCGAATACACGTCATAATAATCATTATTTAGCCAATCGTAGTCCAACACTGGAAATGAGCCTCTCACAAGTGCATCGAAGATCCCGGTTCAAACCTTCCGCGTCCAGTCACGACATCTCAACAACGTGATTCTTTGCTTAACTGAAGAGGGTGCAAAGTCGCATGTATAATATATATTTTTCACTTAATAACAATAATAGCATTGATTTTTTTTTTGAAAATTCCTTTGTTTTCGTTTATTCTGCTTATAGAAAGTAAGTATTATTTATGTTTGTATAATTAATTAACCGTCCCGCAGTTTTACATGTTAAATTTTAATCATACAAGCCTATTTCATAGAACATACCATTTTGGTTAACGTTTATTGTTATTGCTCTGTCTAAGAATCGTAGCGTTAAATTATGTAGGCTATATATAACCTTTCTCTATAAACGGATATTTTACGCAATAAGGATATATAAAAAATACGAAACGAGAAGAATTTGGATTATAACTTAAAAATAGCGATACATAATAGAGGTGAACGGATTATGAACAAATTGGTTGAATACCATACCATCCAAAGTGATTAAATAATCCAGAATCCCATGAAAAAAATCAATACAACTGGTACACATTCCGAGTAAATGAAGAAGTCATCTAGACTCCCAACTCTAATGCAAACTAATATTTGTAATGCGTTTCTAGACCACATACTATTAATTCTTAATCCTGAAACTGACATTGCGGATGCTTGATCAGCTAAGTAATGGGTTTTTTTTGAATAAACCTTAGTTCCAAATTTCAGCTTTCTAAACTCAGTAGTCAGTTTTGAGTGTGCGTTGGTACAAAGGATTAGAAAAGTATAGTTTAACTTACCTATGTGGTAATGGATTATTCAAGTACTTTATAAAGAGTTTTTTTTTAAATTATAATATTCAAAGTGATTTCAATGGTTGGCATGGTTGTTTCTGAAGGCTTACAATCTCGCGTACTCGAAAGGTTTCTCTTATGACCCGAGTCGATTTTAGACAACGTGAGCCCGGTCACGAGGTTGACCACATTATTGCGTGATACCAGTATTATAGTTAAAGGTAATGTGACAAGGAAATACTAAATCCGCTGAACATTTACAAATTCTCACGAAGCTTTCATCCTATTATATATATCCTATTATAATATTATTAACGTGATGGTTTTTGAGGGTAGATGGAATTTTGTCACCCTTGAACGCAAAAATCACTGAACGGATTCAAAGCAGAGATATCTTATACGCAAACTTATCATATAGGCTACATAACACTAGCTCTGATATTTATTATAAGTATTGTTACGATCGCTTATATGGCATGGTTTTAAAGCCGTTTATACGTATCTTGTATTTTGATATAGATTAATATATCAACCTGTTACGGTCGGTAGGACGTTGTACAGGCATGTTAGCGTTTCACCGTAGCATGCGCAAGCGATCCCGTGGCGCTCCCGTTAAGACGGGAAGGGTACCGCTGGGTTTTTAGTGGGTATTCCCATGACCGGGGCACACTCGGTGCCCTGGACATATGGCGAGCCCCACATACCCCCCCCCCACTGTTCCCTCGGGGGGGAAACGCGTAATGCGTTTTCCCAGCGTCAAAAAAAGGCATGTTAGCGTTAGGACCCAGTACCACCAGTTACCAGTTTATCCCCCCACAAAACAACATTTATTTGTAACTTTCTTTTGATTTGAATGGCGACAAGTTTGACATCGTAGTGCCGGTGCCTTATCAGTGTCAGACGTCAATGTCTATGGTCACTAATTACCATCAAGTGGTCCAATTGAAACTCGACCTTGCAAAGCTAAATTTAAATATAATTTATATTTATACCATTATAATTAGACAAAAATAAAAAAATGATATAATTGTAGCATAATTTAAGTAAAAACATCAGATACAATTAAATTTCTTAACAAATATCTTTATAACCGTTACATTGCGTGCTCACGCATATTTACCCAGTTGCAATACACTTACGTAAAGATGAAGCGGTCGCCAATCTCAAATCAGAAGTGGTTTCTTCAATTACAACGTTATACCTCTTTACGTCCGTTCATTAAGTTTTGTTTCTTTGTCTTGATAAAACTAAAATTTCCGTTTGTTTGAACATCACGCTAAAACTAATGGGTCGTTTGATTGAACTTTTTGTGTTTAAATAATCATTTAAACGCTAAAACTTTCTTAATTGATAATACCAAATCCCTGAATAGCCAAACCAAACAGAAAACATATCGGTTGAACTGTTTGTCTATCTATTTATATATATTTTTTAATGACTAGAACATGAAGTTTTGAAAGTGCTTTTATAGCCCTACTTGAATATATGTAGAATATTTTATATGATTTGATTTTGATTTAGTTACCACCTGCAAACTGATTTTTGGAAGGCGTTGCAATACCTCTTTTAAGTTTTTTAAACAATTACCCGATAAGACGCGTGCCACCTAAGTACGTCTGTGGCACTATTCCAGAAACCTTCGAGTAACCGCCAACTGTACAAATATTCAACGTAGCCGGATGAACGATACATGAAACACATACAATACGAACAAAAAGAATTACCTACGAATATTCAGCCTCTTGGTCTTCAGAGAAATTATAAATAAGTATAGCAATTTTAGTAATCATATGACTTGTATGTGTTGGGGGAAAATTACAGACTTGAGATTTCTGTGAAAAATAAAATATGACGTTCTTCAACAATTCCATGTAAATCTTCGTTATGTATGTGGCTATGCGTTTACACTTTTTTTTTTCTCTTACATCTTAATCATACTTGAGACATAACTCTGCCACCGCGAGTTGTAGACACACTTTGAACACATATTAACGATCTGTATTTGCATAACATTATTATTAATGTATTCAGTTTCACTAATGTTCTTCAGCGAAGATATCTGAACATATTGCATCTTAACATACATTTATTTACATTAAAACCTTAAATAAATACAAATGAAAATTAAAAATTACTGTACAAATCGTGATTACTTTACATACATACAATTTTAATTTTGAAAATGGAATACAAATAGTAGATCAAAGTTCTCAATTACAAGTACGTACATTTTTTATCTAATCAATTTTTTTTTCATTGAAAATCTTTTTTTTGTGTACATTACGTGTTGTGTGTAGGGCTCATAATATGAATAACCGATTAAATCACCATAGACAATTATCTGACAGTTAATTCGTTATGGCAACACTAGCGTGACGCCGAAAGATAAACTCATTCGCTTCCTGCAACCGTCTTATTTCACAATCTATGAATCTAATGTTCATATGTTGTGCTGTAAACCTTTAAGTTGTAATATTTTAAAGTAGTTTGAATGTATGTTGTTACATACAATTTAACATCATTTATACAGGGTGACTGGTGAATTACTATCGATACTTGAGGACGTGATATTTGACGATCATATATGACAAAATCAAAATTAATATAACATAAATATTAATAAACTTCTAAGTAAAGTTAACCAAAAGTTATGTAATTAATTACGCATCGTGTGAACACCCTAGCTGCGTTATCGACACAAAACAGTTATGTAGGTAGGTACATTTAGTTATCGCGCGGTAGTTTACCTACATCCAAACGCCGCGCGCCGCCGCGTGTTAACAGGGTAGCAGGCTACCTTAGATAAACAAAAATGATCCAATTCCCTTCATACTTTAATCCTGGCTTAGGACAGGCAAAAATACCAAGATATTTCATTCGTTTAAGCAACCAATTTATTGACTAGGTAAATGGTGTGAACTTGACACAAAAAATAATATGAACTGTTTACCTATCTTGGTATTTCCGGCGTAAAAATGGAATCATACTTATTTACAACAATTGTCAATCATTAAACTACCTATTTACCTACATAACTACACTAACCTTAACAAATGTTCAAAGTGAGCTCCTTCTCGTGTGATACACAGTTCGGCACGTTTACGCATATTGTCTTTCACACGATTTAATACGAATGGGTCACTTTTAATAGTTTCGAAAGCACTAGTGATTTTTAATTTCAACTCCTCTCTGTTGACATACTCTGTAGCATACACAAGACGTTTTACCTCCCCCCATAAATAGAAGTCCAGTGGAGTGAGATCTGGAGAGCGAGCTGGCCATGGCACAGGCCCTCCGCGCCCTATCCAGCGATCTCCAAACGTATTGTTTAAGTACTCACGTACCTGCGTCTGATAGTGCGCGGGTGCTCCGTCGTGTTGATAAAATAAGTTTTGGAGATTGCTCAGTGGTACATCATCGAGCATGTCATTCACCGCACTGTTTAAAATGTCTAAGTATGACACAGCATTGAGTCTTCCTTCGATGAAATACGGCCCTAACAAACAGTTATTTAAAACACCAGCCCACACGTTAACACTAAACCTGTGTTGATAAGCGTCCTGTCGCGTAACGTATGGATTGGAATGACTCCACCAATGTTCATTGTGTACGTTAAAAATACCTAACTTAGTAAACGTAGCTTCGTCCGTGAACAATATGTTTTTGTCCAAGTATTCTGCATTTGTGTATTGATAAGCCATACTTAATTACTAATAAGTAATAACGGGTCACACGCACACACGACAGATTAGGTATACGCGTAAGATCGATCGCTAGGCGCGCGCGCGGGAAGACGGACGTACAGACCTTACGGCGGCGCTCGCCCGACTAACGCCACGGGGCGGGGGTTGGGAGTAGCGACACACGGCGCGTGCGGCGGCGTGCTGATACAACACCACGCCGCCGCACGCGCCGCCGGCAAGGCTGGGAACGGGTCCACACTTTATTTATTTATACGGAAATTTGGTCAAAAATTAAGTACCTATTTTTTTTACATAATTCGAATGAGAATCATGTACCGAGTATTCTCCTTAAATATTGATAGTAATTAACCAGTCATCCTGTAGAGTATAATTACATTGAAAAAATACTCAATACATACACGTAATACTTAATTAAAACTATTATTTTTTATGGCTTAAATACTATATAATTAACATACATTAATAATGTAAATAAATAAAAACGTGATACATTTATGTATAGACTGATCGTAGTATATATTTTAAATATTTATGTTACAATGTTTATTCAATTTTAATTGTTCAAACAACTAATATAACATAACATAACATTTAATATATTTACCATTGAATGTATTGCGGTCTGAGTTTCTATCAAATGAGAGTTAATATCTAAAACCGCATAACCGATCTCCCTTACCAGCGTGTATTAAGAACATAATTATGTCCTCCAGGTGTCACTTGAGCATACAGATAAAAAATATTTTTTTACTAAAATAAGTTACTTATAGATTTATCTTTTACACGATTCGGGAAAATTGACAAAATAGATAAAGTTTTGAAAACCGGTTAATAATAATAATATGAATACTCATTTTAAATTTGTAGTTTTTTTTTTGTAAATTATAAACTTCGAACTTATCAGGTCGACGGCACGCTAATAGCCTAGCGATAGGAAATTACAACTCGGGGGTGGATTCAACTTTCTTTGGACTATTGTAAAATAAGTTTTACTCTTAACATATTGGGACATAGCAGCCTTCGTACATTTATTTTTTATTTTTATTTATTGAAATTTAATCCTTATATGATCGTTTATGTGCAATAAAGATACAACAAACAACGACTTAATGGGAGAATTGGTAATTCTAATGTTAGTAATTCTTTAAAAACAAGCGTTTTACATATTCATCGAATAAAATTAAAAAAGACATTCGCATATTCGATTTCAAAACAAACGATGTTTTTAAAATTCGCACATAAATAAAACGAAAGTTAACTAATCAATATTTTGACGTTATCTTAACGAAGTTATATAAGGCATAAATCACATGTTATGTGTAACATATTAATTAAGCGTTATTAGTTAGAGATCAAGAAACGTAATCGTTACCATAAAGTAATTATAACATTTCATTGGTTTTCGTAATTTTATATTCAGATATTTAAATTTAGTCAAGACTGAATAAAATTTCCAGTCAAAACCTTTGAGACTAGTCATATCTAATTAAATTTTATCAAAATTTAATTCAAATAGGGTGATTATAAGGTATTATTTAGCTACCGGTGACATTGTGCATGTAAAATTTCATGATGATCGGTTGAGTGGTTAAAAAGTAAAGCGTAACAAGTAGATAAATTCGATTTCGTTTTTATAATATTAGTAAGGATTTTAATACGTATGACAGTTTCCTGACTAAACCTATTTAAGAATATTACAAAATTTCATTAGTTTAGATTTGATTAGTAAACGCTTAACAGACGAAAATAATATGTATCAATATTCACATTTAAAATCGATTGAGCCCTTTTTATCTATGGATTTCGGTATTGCGGGACCCTATCAGGCGAATTCCCATTAGTTTGTGTCACACGTAACTACCACATAGAGCCGTGATGGCCCAGTGGTTAGAAGACGTGAATATTAACTGATGATTCATGTCCATAATAATCGTAATTCATCTCGAGCTCGGCGGTAAAGGAAATCGTGAGAAAACATGCATGTGGCGTATGGAAATCTTTCAAGTGTATCCACCAATCCGCATGGAGCAGCGTTATGAATTAAGCTCTAAGCCTTCTACTAGTGGAACATTTACAGACTTTACATTTACGTTTAATGATGAAAAAATGGAGCTGACCTTAAGCAGAAAAAAATAATGATTTACAACTGGTAATCATTGTTTAATAATGCATAGGTATATTCCCCCTATAACCGTCTGTGTTGCACCTTCATTACTAAGCAACAATTGATTTTCTTACACGCCAACTTGTTCGTTAGTTTTCGCTATAAAAACGCAACCCTTCGGTTGTTCCAGCTGAGCGGTTTGTTGAGCGCGTGCTACGTGACCTTTAATTTCTTGTTCGTTGGATTTTTTTAACATACCAATGATTAGGGCAACGGCACATAATTACACGTTATATATAATACGTGTATATCTGGTAAATAAGCTTACATAATTGATAGGTTCTTATCACTGAATAAAAATTATTCAAATACCAGCACGTGTCTAGATATTGTCTTGAGAATATTCGTACATTCTTAGAATGCAGAGCGTGATTATGAATGCGGAAGTTTGTAAAAATGGACAGGGACCATTTTACTAATCTATAACGATTACGACACGGTCCCGATTCGATTCCGATTCAACTTTGACTATTCTATGTTTATTCGAATCGGAACCGAAACGATATGATGTTAATATATAGTTATGTGAAAAGCCAAACCTAATTGTTAACTTTTATGCCAATTGATCACGCTTCGATTCAATTGCGATAAAGTGTCAAATTGTTAGTAGAATTGACCTCCTGGTAGGTCTTTGTTACTGTATCACGCAAAAATCACTGAATACAGCAGTACTTGGTATTATTGTGTTCCGGTTTGAAGGGTGAGTGAGCCAGTGTAATTACAGGCACAAGGGACATAACATCTTAGTTCCCAAGGTTGGTGGCGCATTGGCGATGTAAGCGATGGTTAACATTTCTTACAATGCCATTGTCTATGGGCGTTGGTGACCATTTACCATCAGGTGGCCCATACGCTCGTCCGCCTTCATATACAATAAAAAAAATACTAATATTACAGTGAAAATATTTGAACACAAAGAACAATGTCTCTTTACACTGCATAATATTCAACCTCAGGTCTTTGTAACGTAACGGTATTGTAACTTACGTAATTTGACATAAAGCTATTCGGGAGAAAGTAATCGTTTCAAATTTGAAAAAAAATGTAACAAAAGGTACAAGGAACTCCTCTCCGATCATACCGGTTACGTATAACGTAATGGGTTCCGCGGAGATAAACGTGGTTCGTTTTATTAAATAGTACCCCGTTGCGATTAAGTGTCATATTTTACTTGTATATATTTTTAAGGGTAATCGTTAATGTCAGGGTCAATGACCTCTGTTTCAATTATTGTTGAAATTAGATATGTACTAGAAAAAAAAATCTCTTTTACTTTATCGCCGGTTCTTCTCGATAGAATCTACGTTCCGAACCAGTGGTACCTAACTTTAAATTTTAATTTACCTACTATTTACCTAGGTAGTACTGTTTACCTAGGTAGCAGGTTAGTAGTAATAAGTAGGTTAGCTAGTTGGTTTGCTACTTGAATAAAGTATATTTTGCTTTGATTTGTGAGATTAACAATGTAAAAGATTGTTAATATTTCCAGTGTCAACCTCGATTAGCGGTGGTTGCCACTTACAATAATTATTATATTTTATTAGATTAGGTATAGCTTATCTATCTACCAGTCTGCCTAACTATTTTGAAAAACAGAAAACATTATATACGTACGTCACTAATAATAATTAATTAAAGTTGATATTTTATTAATTTATATTTATGATGAACTAAATTAAAATCCAGTTTTGTCTAGACGACATTTATTATTATGAAAAGTCAAGAATATAATTTACTAGTTTTCGTCTGCCGCTTCGCGCGAGTTTGGTGGGGGGTAGGGGGTTTGATAAAAATTCTAACTCGTTTCGATTAATACCGAATAATCGATACACACTTTCATTGATACAATTAATTACGCACATGATTTTTTGTAACATTAAATGAGGTCGATATAATTAATCGACTTTCCTCGATCGAGATTCGCGAGTTGTCGATAAATCTCTCCGTCATACATTCGTCAGTACTCGAGAAAGTTGTTGCAGATTAATCGCCGATCGATTTTTGGGTGGTCAATGAGTTTGGAAATGGTTGTATTAAATGCATCTCCTAAGAGTTCTGAGTTCTATGTCCAGCAGTAGACTACGATCGGTTAATCATCATATTATTTCCCAGTCTCAATTTATTAGACTGTATATTAAACATAAAATCCGGTTGAGCTGTGATATATTCCTTTTCAAAGCAATAAGCTAACATTATACTCTCGAAATAAACTCTTTTATAATAATTACCGTTCATATATATTCACAATTACATGGAAATATTTAATAATTCGATGGCTTATAATTATGTATAGATAAATATCCATTGTCCTTTAATTTAACTTCATATACCTATTCATTTTAATATACATTTTTAATAAAGTATGACTATGGAAATGTACTCGTACTATGAGTAAGGAAATCGGTATGGACGTATCGCGGCCTTGTAAGGCTTATTCAGTTTTTTAATGAAATTATTCAAATCCGATTATTCTTAATCCATTTAGTGAAACTTGTAATATTCATGTCATACGATCTCTAAAAACAATATTCAACTAATTCAGTATGGAAGGTTTTAATATGCTAGCAGCTGAGGAATGTTGCACTTCACTCATCATATTTGACGCCTACATACCACGAGGCCCTTTTCCTACTTTCTTCGATGACCTACTGACATTTTACCATCAAATGGGTTAATCCAGTTGATAGTGCACGCTGGCCGGTATTTCCAATTTATGTCAAACTCATCATTAATAGTGGCGTTATTTAATACAAGATTATACGACGGGCCGGTTGGCGTGATTGGTAGATTCGCCTTTCGCGCCGCAGATCGTGGGTTCGATTCCCATCCAGGACAAACATTTGTGTGCATGAACATGTCTGTTTGTCTCGAGTCTGGGTGTAATTATCTATATAAGTATGTATTTACAAAAGAAAACTAGTATATGTAGTATATCAGTTGTCTGATTTCCATAGTACAAGGTCTGCTTAGTTTGGAATATGATGGCCGTGTGTGAATAATGTCCCAGGGTATTATTATTATTATTATAAACTAACTTATATTGTAAGTCTCAGCTACACTATAATTAAATTAGTCATTTCCTTAAAAAAAAAATCACATCTTTTTATAGGCTTGATAGGCTGACCAGGGAACTTGAGGTACTTAAATACTATCGATATATCAAGCATGTCTAATATATTTGAATTCATAAGTGGAAGTAGATGATCATGAAACATAAAGAAGATTTTAAATAATTGGCAGTTTTATGTTTTTGAGTTCATTACTTATTCGTGTACTTTATGGGCCATTGGATCCATTACATTAGCTCTTAAAGTTTATAAACGTGACAGCTGGTACCGAAAACCACCATACCATGGTACCATGATGTGTTAGAATGTTTTATGTAACAAATTCAAAATGTTTAAAAATGCGACATAACACCGTCATCCACCTTCATTTAATTACAACCTTATTTACAAAGTCAATAAGTACGAAAGATTTTTATAATAATGTATTTGTAACATATGAAGCATATCCACTTAATATGACCTTGTATAAGATTAATATTCCTTTTACCGTATAAATAATAAACTATAATATAATAAGTTAAAAATATATAATAAATAAAAAAATGTAATATAATAAGAAACATAAGTCACCGTTTCACCTTTAAAACGATATAGCAACAATCATGTGGGGCTTAATGTCGGACCAGCTCGCCTTGGATTTCTGTCCGATATAACTTATATTAATTGTTTTATATAAGCATATTTATAACCTGACTTTTGTTAACGTTTAATTATTATGTTCCTATTTGTTTGATTTTAAGGTATATAACACTTCAATAAAAGTTAATTAAAACATTTAAAACTATTTATTTTTTGATTTTGTGTTATATAATTATATTACATCTATAATAATTATTTTTTTTAATGATAATCAGAAAAGCTGCTCGTCTAATTTTAATTCAACTTATACTAGAAGATGCAGAAGTAGCGCTTAGCAGTTTCGTCCGTTTTAAATTTAATTTGACGTCACAGGCGTGAATTTCATATAAAATTTTAAGTCATAAAAAGCAAACAATATTGTGTTACATGCATATTTTTATTTCTTTCAGTATATAATAAAATGAATAAAACTGCAAAAGTGTCTCCCGATATAGTGAGATAGTGCCTATTATCGTTTATAGCTAAATAAACTATGTAAGCACTTAAATATCACTATAACATGATCGATGTCACGTTTTCAATTAACTCGTATTATATTTTCGTAACGATAAAACGTTTTACATGAAAATTGAGAAAAATGTTAAGCATTTCAAATTCTTTTAACACAAGAGAACATTTCGCACTAAACTATCTTGCTTATTTGGCTTCGCTTTCAGGAGACGTTATACCGCGATGCTCCAACTCGGGTTGGTGGATAAACACGTGACAGACTTTTACACTATGCTTTCCGTCACCGTCACGAGATGAACTATAAACAGAAATTAAGCACATAAATTCAGTGAGGCTTACCTGGGTCTAACCACGGGGCCATTACGTTTGTTGCTTGTAGTTATTAAAAGTAATAGTTTTTTTTTTTTTTTTATATTAAAAGTAATTTTTGCTGTCTTTGAATCTGCAGAGATATCGTGATGCAGCACATGCTTCGAATACATTATTTGTTTGTAATAAAGCTTAGTACATACATGACGCTGCGACTGCTCCGGCGGCAGCGACGCACCAGACCTTATATATTTCGGAGTTTATGTTATTGAAATATCGAATCACTAGTTATATTATAAACATACGGCTATTTCAATTGTCTCGGATAATTTTAAGTAAACAGTACTTTCACTAATACACATTACAGTTATACTGTAAATTATACTACTTAAATTATTAATTTTATACAACAAAAACAACTCGCCCGTTTTGATTATCACCGTCACAAATACTCAAAAGCAAAAATATAATCAATATAATTACAAATTTGAACTGTTAGTTAATTTCATACTTTTTTTTATTTTGTTACTATATTTCGTTATTTGTTATAATATATATCTGTCGCCCGCGCGGCTGCAGCGTACACACCTATGTACACGAAGCCTACATAAAATAAACGACAATCGCTCTGACATTACAATAGCGATTTAGACAACCTGCTAGAACTGGCTCGCCTTCCTGACTTCGTCAATTGGTTACACCCATGTTATGTCCGTCAATAAACGTCTTTGAATAATTTACCCTCCATACATATCATAGTGACGTAACATCACTTTATTTTAGTCACTCGACCATCTTGCCAGAAATAATTACATATACATAAATGCATGAAGAACTTGCTTAAACATTAATCACTTGATTTTGTGGTGGTTTTCCGGGAGAAATATAGACTGATGACGATTTGCGGGCAGTTCGAACTTGAGTACTTCGTCAGTTGGCTACAACACTATTACACATGTCGATTAATTACTCAGTACAATATAACCTATATTTATGTAGTCCGATATAACCTCAACTTCAGTCAGTCGACCTTGCTGCGGGACACGTGTCTCGATGTCACGCTGAGTCATCGAACTGTCGGTCACGGGCGCTGTCGATTCCGCAGATTCGACGATGTTACCTTCATAACTTACCTTGGAATGTTTCACTTTTTACATAGTAATGCGTGTGGTCATTTCCTTGAATTTGTTGCAATAAGTACTACCTATCATAGTGTGTTCGATTTTATTCAGTACTGCATTATAAAAATATATTTACCTAGAAGATACCCTCTTATCGTGACATGACAGGGCCGGATCCAGAATTACAAATGAATTTGCTATTATAAGAAAATATCCCATAAATATATAATTGACAGCAAATTAATTATCTTAACAATCTTACGTATTCTTATTAATAATGCGTAAGTTAGTTTATTTATATGTTTGTTTGTTACGCTTATACGTCATTAAATATTGAATACACCTTTTTATTGGTACAGAAAGAAGACAAAAGCAAAGCCGCGGACCGAATCTAATATGTCTATAGAGAAGGAATATGTTTCCAAACTTTATTAATGTGGCGATAAAATCAACAAAACCGGACATAGTGCTGTTAAAATATTAAGTAATGCAACGGTTATGTAAGTTGCACTTAAAGTTTACACAAACAAATAAGGGAGTAATTAATAGAAGTGTCAAAGTTACATATATTGTTATATAATATAGTCTAGACAAAATAATTAACCGCTATGTTATAAAGAGTTGAGAAAATTCTCTAATCGTGACTATAGAAACTGGGGAAGAATCCACGTTTTCTAACTGAAATCATGTCATTACTAGATGTAGATTTTATCTCCCTTTCTTTACGTTAGATGCGCGGACGCATTCTTGTGTTAGAAGAAAGCTCCACTCAACCTTGAAAGCTTTCGCAACCGAGCAACCGGTTCGAATAAGGAACTTAAAAAGGGGCGCACGAGCATACGTCTGTTCAAAGGCCACACATGGTCTTTGCGTACTGCATGTATATGCCATTTACACAAATGTGCTATAACCGTTTACAAAATAATGATCGTCGAAGTAACTTTTTTGTTTTTATGTCATATATATCCAATTTTACGATTGTTACGATTTATTTAGTGTGACGTAGTGAGAAATACAATATGACGATACAATATTTTTACAGTTCATTGTATAATTAACGATCGTGTTTATTATTTTTGCTTATTTATGGTTTCCCTTGCGAGTAATGCTTTGACATGATACATGATTAGTGATCACCTAATATCATAATCTCTGTCTTATTTCATTTGTATTTTTTTTAAATATTTGTTTTTAATATATTGTGTTACTTAAATATTGGGAACTATTATAGGTAATTTTTTTTTATTTTAGTAATAAAAAAAATAATAAAAATGATATTGATGCGTCGAAATTACGTCAGATACTGCAAACATGACGACGAAGAAATCGTTTATGAAATTAAAATTTACGATAAAATATCTTAAATTTTGAAATTAATTTTATAAGTTTTCCAAAGGTCAATCGTCAGATTATCGCTATAAGATTTTTATATCTGACATAAAAATAATTAAATATTTAATATTTCTTTAAAATACTGATTTCAACAATTTGGTTGCACGTGCCAAACATAAAAAATGCGTTTTCTATTACGAAAAAAAACACGATTGACTGGAAAATATATAATATTAAAATTATTGTTATTTAGATATATTCAGTAGATAGGTACCTTATCAGCTACTTCTGAAGTAGTTGCCTGCCAAGTGCCTAGGCAATGTAAACAAGGTAAGGTCTGGGATATAAACATTTTGTTCGAAGACAGAATCGCCTAGTTTTCCTTGAGGTAAAACTTTTCACGGAATCAAATCTTGAGTGAGAGAGTTAAACAAAAAAAAAAAACATTTTATAAGAGGTGAAGGTCGCGCAATGGTTAAAGGGCCACCTAGCAATATATAGATCGCAGGTTCGATCCTTACCCCTAACTGTACGCTGAATTGAAGGAATAAATACGAACATTAGTAATTGCTTAAAAATCAACATTGCCATATAATACATTTTAAATAAATAAAAACACATTATCACGTTACATATATGTACATATATACACAATCTATAAAGATAACTCCATTTTTATTTAAGGTCTAAAAATATGGTTAAGCTTTAAGGTCATTTGATAAAAATTACATTATATTAAATGTTTGTAACGTCATAGAATTCCATTAATACATATAGCCTATGGTGTTTATGGATTGAATACCCTATATTGTGTTGTATCCAATTGCGATATGTATTTGAAGTAATAGATACATTGGACAAGCTGCGTTCGCTGTTAATTAACACATTAAATTAACTGAACCGTAAACTTCTCATTTTACTTATTTCACATCTAGTGCACTATTTCGTTACGCTTGTAACAGCCCGGCTAGCTCAGTCGGTAGAGCATGAGACTCTTAATCTCAGGGTCGTGGGTTCGAGCCCCACGTTGGGCGCATATTTTTTTAAACTAAAATATTAATAAAAACTACTAATATATTCTTTTGGACATTATATTAACTAGCTGTTATTATATATGTTTTTTTATTATTTTAAAATTATTAACGTACCCAAATGATACATGCGTTTCCACCGACCCGTATCGGAGCAGCATGGTGGAATTTCTTTTCTCAGCAGTATGATAATAATACCGTAACTTTGCATACAAATAAATAACATTTATGTTTAAAAATTCAGAGTCAATATTTTTCAACGCATAATTATATTGATTTAACAAATATAAAGACTTACTTTGTTCAAATTAAACAGTTGTCTCAAACTTAAAACCAAAATTGATAAAATATATATCGTACATTATAATCACACAATCTTAGTAAATAAAAAATACATATATAATTTTTAATAGCAGTTATTTTAATATGCGATGAAATTTTTAATTAGCATTCATCATGAGCCGACAGTTATGGTCTATTACTTAACCTGCGTCTGTGAAAGTCGGGTGTGGTCACAGATATACATAATTGAAACTACCGACCACCCATGACGAGCATAATTAAATGCTAAAGATAAAATCAAAACTACAATGATTAAAAAAAATATCAAAGTTTATATTTTTACACTTAAGATTTGCTGGGCAAAAGTCTCTACTGTTACGGAGATGGTATGATCGTTAATGTATGCGGCTATGCTATTTCAGTGCATGGTCTGGTGGATACACAGATTTCCTTCCGAAATTTTTCATCAAATAGACTAAAAACGCTTGAACTTTGACAGCTGATTGCGGCCATGTTGTTTGAGTGACAGCTGTCAAATGCAGTGTGTTATATTCATTCCGTCCTCCCAAACCACCATGGCAGGTTACAGTGTCGAGCAGCACGTGCAAATCATAAAATTGTTTTATGAAAATGGGTCTTCAGTTCGAGCAACGTTTCGCGCACTTCGCCCGTTTTACGGTCGCGATGATCGTCCTGCCGAGTCGACTATCCGTCGATTGGTGGACAAATTCGAGTCAACCGGGTCAGTTAACAATCAGCCGGTTCCCGTGCGTCAACGTAACGCGAGATCTGCCGAGAATATCGCCGCTGTGCGCGACAGTGTCCTCGAAAACCCGCGGCAGTCAATTCCGCGTCGCGCACAGGAACTCGGCCTTTCGCAGACGACAACTTGGCGAATTTTGCGTTGTGACTTGAGCCTGCACCCGTACAAGATCCAGCTGACCCAAGAGCTCAAGGTTAATGACCATAGACAGCGTCGTGTGTTCGCTGACTGGGCATTAGAGCAGTTGGAAGTTGACGCCGATTTTGGCAAAAAAATCATCTTCAGCGACGAGGCGCATTTTTGGATGAATGGCTATGTCAACAAGCAAAATTGCCGTATTTGGGACGAGACCAATCCACACGAGGTTCACCAAGTGGCAATGCACCCGCAGAAAGTGACTGTTTGGTGCGGATTTTGGGCCGGAGGCGTGATTGGTCCGTATTTTTTCGAAAACGATAATGGTGTGGCCGTCACCGTCAATGGTGAGCGATACCGGTCGATGATAACCAACTTCTTTTGGCCTGAAATCGAGAATATGGATCTGGACAACATGTGGTTTCAACAGGACGGCGCTACGTGCCACACAGCACACGCTACGATGGAAGTTCTGCACGAGCAAGCGCCCTTAATGGAAAACCCTATACCATTCATTCTGCAGATATTCTATCGCAAAACAGCAATACTTGGTATTGTGTTCCGGTTTGAAGGGTGGTACTAGGGACATAACATCTTAGTTCCCAAGGTTGGTGGCGCATTGGCGATGTAAGCGATGGTTAACATTTCTTACACTGCCCATGTCTAAGGGCGTTGGTGACAACTTACCATCAGGTGGCCCCCACACGCTCGTCCGCCTATCTATCCTATAAAAAAACTTGAATCGTCTCTCGAGAACTCGAACTCGAATGTATAATCTTGTGCATTGTTTGTATTGAATTAATTATAAAGCTATTACTGTTTCGGAATGTATGTAGATTATAAAGAGAAGAACCGGAGAAAAATTAAGCAATTACTCTTTTTCATCTTTTAAAAAAGTAAAAAGTAAATAAAGTTAAATTTATGCATATCCCGTTTGGTAATCAACATACTCTTAAATATCATTGTCCTGATCGCACTGTGTTGACGTAAGGCCTAGGTAATGTTTAAAAGGCTATCTCATAGCTATAGAGTTTAGCCAACGTAATGGAAAACCTATGGAAAAAATCGTAATTACTTTTAGTTTTTCACGGATTTTACTTTTAGTTGTGGCAAGATGGCCGATTATTTGTCCAATGCCACTTAAGATGGATAAGAATTAAGACGCTAGGAAATTGATTAGAAAAATGACGAATCTTTATATAATTTTTGCTATCTAGGTTAATTTTATAATTCAACGATTATAGATTATATTTATATCCTTTGCAGTTTTCATCATAATGTTTTTTTAAATTTACTATCTTATCGTTACATAAAATATGTATTTGTTTTATTTACTACAAAGCTGTCTGAAGTATATGGCAAGTCTACTTTACTTCATTTAGGAATATAAAAAACTTCGTTTATTTATAACGGCATATAAATTATCATGCAGTACATAATTACAAATTATATTATTAAATAATAATAATGAACGCCTGCGAGTGAGGGGCTAACTAGGTGTAATATAAGAGAGACACACCAACGTGTAAAAACCGTACACATAACATGTATGAGGAGGAGCGTAACTTTAAAAAAAAAATTATATCGCCTGGCCTGCTTGTATTCGCGCAGGATTAAGGATTACATTAATTGGTTTCTGTTAGGAATTTATAATTATACTTAGTCTGTATAAGCTGTATGGTTTCTTGTTTATATATTTATAGTATTATATTGTTCAACCCAATTTACGGCCTTATAAACAGTGATATGTCTCCTTCTTTCGATTGTCAAATCAATAATGAAAGAAAGAGCGAAATCATTCATCAAAACACTCGCTAAGCAACGTAAAAGCCCGACAAATAAATAATCCCGATAGTGCCTATTATGTATATCTATCTAGATACATACAGTAACAGCCTGTGAATGTCCCACTGCTGGGCTAGGGCCTCTTCTCCTCTTTTGAGGAGAAGGTCTTGGAGCTTATTCCACCACGCTGCTCCAATGCGGGTTGGTGGAATATCTAGATACATATTAAATATTATCTTAACAGACTCGGCTATATCAATTGATAAGTTAGAATGTTTATAGAAATGGCTTCACATTTATGAAGCATTAAAAAGGCCACTAACAGTTAACTGTATGAAGTATTTACGAGCTCTAATTATAATTTCAATTAAGATTATGTATGTGATAAACATAATTAAACACATTTAAGTCAATTTGAAATGCATCTACACCTTTCATTTGGTTGCCTATAAAAAATTATACAAATATTATAGTGTAAACATTAAAAAAACATATATTTATTAATATAAATCTTCTGTACGCGTGTATGTCACTGACCTCCTAAGCGATTGGACTGATTTTGATGAAATTGTTTTTGTGTGTTTCTGTGGTACCCTGGATTGTTGAGACTTTATAAAAAAAAAACTTATTACACACGTACGAAATCTGAACGGGTAGCTATTGTTACCTATTTATTATATAAATTTATAATTTAAATATAGAATGTATTTTTTCTATGTTTGTAACGTTTTATACTTCATTTGTCTTCACGTTAATTGTTGAAGATTCGGTTCACACACGTACCACTTCCATACTTTCTATATATACTACTATATAAATCTATTGGCTATGTCTGTACATTTTTTTTTTCAGTTATTTTTGTGATAAATAATCGTTTTATGATGCAGTGATTCACATTATACTATTTTTTTCATTTTTGTCTGTCTGTCTGTCTGTCTGTATGTCTTCTTATAACTCAAGAACGGCTTGACCAGTCTTGATAAAAATTGGTACACACAAAGAATATGTGATGGCGCAAATGTTAGGCTATATAAGATCGGTAAAACCTACGGTATCTTATGAAAATTAATTTTAAATCGTTAATTACGTATTTCTTTACCAGTACTCATATATGTGAGTGTGTGTGTGTGCGTGTGTGTTATTATTGTAATAAAATGATTTATTATATTTTTATTAATTATACGCGGGTGAAGCCTTGGGGCACAGCTAGTTCTCTATAATAACATGACATGTTATGCAGTGAATCTGGCATTAAGAGCTCGAGGCTCCTTCGTTTGCATACTGACACGTGCTCGGAGGCTAGGAAACACGATACTGATTAAACTCAATCTGGGGACTAATTCTACTATTCCATAACGATTACGATACGTTCCCTATTTATTCCAATCCAACTATGACTATTCTATATTTATTCGAATCGAAAACGAACCGATATGTTAACATATACCGTTACGTCAAAATCAAAATTAATTGTTAACTTTTATGCCAATAATCGATAATTAAATTAAACAATAGGAAAACGTGATAAACGGCAGCGATTCGATTGCGATGAAGTTACAATTTGTTAGTAGAATTGACTGATTGAAATACAATCGTATTCAATTAATTTGTAAGTTTTTTTACCATCCATATATTATTATGTAAATATCGAAAATTGAATGTTTTAGTATAATAAATAATTTATAAAAATTGAATGACTTGTATCTATCATTAAAATAATACTGTTCCATAAATGGAGACAAATAAAACCATAAAGAATTATTACTATATCCTATAAGTCCTTGGTAATTGTAAATGCGAACGGTCGCGGTAGTTTGTTTTTATGTATTTGGATACAGAAAAGGGCATAGGGTACTTAATACCTCCCTCCTCACACGGGAGCGAATCCGCGGGAACTACTATTTATATCTCTCCAAGTCTTTGGCATCAACTTTTAATATAATTTTAATGCTTCGCTCAAGTATAAGTAACGATTTCATCAATAAATTTCAAGAACGGAGAGTTCGAAAATTTCATTCGCATTTATGTTGAAGAGTATTTCTATGAAAACTTTTGAAGTATAATTTGTATAACGTTTGTTTGGTCTTATAAACTTATCTATAATAATCGTATTATTATTATTGAACTATAATTGGATCATAACACACATCAAATCACATAATATGTAAAAATGGCGCAAAATTACGGAAAAGGGTAAAATACGTCGATCAGGAAGAATACACTGCGGTCGTAACGCGATCCCGATAACCTTTTAATAAGTGTTAAGTGTTCTCTTCGAAGGCTTTATGCGAGATTATATTCGCGGACGATGTCATGTGAACGCCTATACGATGACTCGACTGGAACAACGATTAATACGATAGACTTTAATATAAAAAATTAATAAATGAGGCGAGTAATCGTAATATTATCTCCGATTTTTGTATGCCATAGGAAACCGGTGGGGCAAACTTGTCGGTGACGTGATTCCAACTCGTCGGCTCGGGAAACATGACGAACATTCCTTGATGAGTAGTGAAACAACTACATTTATTAATAATGAGAGAAATTATTTACAACAGCCTGCAAATAGACCACGATTGGCGATATTGAGGAAAATAATCTGAATTCTGCTTATATATATGTTGTAAATTGCCGGATATATGAGCAGGTTTCCTTAAGAACATTTTCCTTCACTGCCAACGCCAAGCGCGACATGAATTATTAACGCTAAAACTTTACCGGATTCGAACCTGCGATTTTAAATCATTTGTTCTATACATTTGTAATATATGGCAATTGGCTCTAAAAGAAAACAATTACTGTCGACCTTACCTGGGATTTAAACTCAAGACCACGGGATCTATAGCCTTTAAAGTAAAAGAGGACTTACACGCGGGTCAAGGAATACTGTGAAGAATTGGAGGCTACCCCACCACGTTGTTCCAAAGCGAATATATGTCAATCGGCACATCGATAGAGACATTAGGTAAATACATCTTATATCATAATTCAAACGTAAATTAAATTAACGGCGATCCGTCGATGACGTTCAACCACGAGATGGCTGCCTGTTTGACGTTTCTGCCAGTGACATAACAGCAAAAATTGTGCAATCACTCTCATCTAAATATCGATAGTCTCAATCAAACGGCGTCAGTCTCGTCCTCGCATACATCACGTGACAGGTGCAATTATAGCTCATCCTTTAAACTAAATCTATGCTTATAACACGTACATAATGAGTATCATCAAGCAATACGCATGTGCAGTGGGCAGTTGCGTCCGATGAATATTCAGTTATAGATAAGAAAAGAAAGTTCCATACAGTGTAATAAAACATATGTGCACTATTAGCCGCCTTTGTAACATCATAATTTATGCTTAGTTAAGCGTAATATTCAGTGGTTTTAATATTGAAGACGTACAATTTATGGCTACGATATCAAAGGAAATTAGTTTTGTAATTAATAGTGCTGTTAGAACAGACTCGAAACTCACCTTAGAATTGGAAATGTCAGAAAGTGATGCGACATTGAATGTAATAATTGTAACATTTAAAGGATACACGAATCAAAATGGCGTATCACCGTAAGTTGATTTTCGACATTCGACTACTGGGACATTCGACTAAGTAAATTCTTACACTGCTTGAAATACTTAGCACTGCAGATCTGGACCATTTAGATACGTGGCATCCACTTATCACTGCGTTATCATATCGCAACATGGCAAAGTTTTTTTTTCTGATATAACGTGATGTGTATACGCAAGATAAGCATTTAGTTAGTGACTACACTAACACGTGACCACTTACCATCGTCCGGTCCATTTATTTAGTTTCTTTACTGTATTAACATTAAAAAAATAAAAACTCACTTTTATTATACTTTTTCTTTATATAATTTAAGTATATATAAAATTTATTACTGACTAGTTTTCGACCGAATGCTTTGGATTCATGCTTTTTTTTTTTTTTTTATCGCTTGAAAAACGCCTTGACGCGTTTCCCCCACATGAAGTGGGGGGGTATGTGGGGCTCACAGGCACTAAGCGCCGGAATACCCACAAAAAATTTGGATTCATGCTTGCTTCATACCAAATTTCATCAAAATCTGTTTAGTCGTGAAAGCGTAACAGACAGAATTACTCTCTTAATTATATATATAATTATAGTATAGATGGTATACTTAGTTTTAGCATACCCGCTCGCTTTTTATTAATTTCTTTTAAACAAATAAAAATATTTAAGGTTTCATGACCAAATCAACTAATATATAAAATTTCATAAGAATTCAGAAACTTCGGAACACAATCTATGATAAATCAAATGATAAACTATTTATTCTCTGTCAAATAATATAAATCACTTTGTAGTACCACGAACGTTATGATTAAGAGCTTATTCTAAAGCTAAAAACAATTATATTTTATCAACGTCGAGATAATCTGGTTGAAATCGTTAGAAAAGACTTAATCGAGTTCTGTTATATGAAATCTTTGATAAATATACCTCGCCAGTCTTCGTTTCATTACAATCAAGACATTCAAAAGGAATATATTACATTCTTACTTTTAACTCTGCTTCGATGTGGTTATTCCGATATGTTAATCCTATATTAACATATTGGAATTCATCCATTTCATCGATTCTTCGGTCCATAAATTATATCCATGAAAAAAGAATTAAGACGAGGTTGCTCCGTTGCTATATGAACGAAGGACAAACAGGCTGTGACATTTTATAATAATAAACTAGCTATCATAATGTAAAGGGTAATTTATATTTACGGAAAACATTTAAAAAATATATTTTATTTATTTTGTTAAGCAATAACACTGGCAAATTAAGGTAATAAAAATAAGGTCTCAGGAACGGGCATTGCCTTCTAACGGTGATATCGTAGGATAGGGGAACATTTAACAGTATTTAAAAACAGCAGGAAATGTGTAGGAATAATATTCGTTTTTCATTGTCTTTTACTTACGTTTACAATATAGATGTATTATCAATATATAAATACCAATATTAATATATAATCTTTATAACATTTAAAAATTGCAATAAAAAGATAAGAAATCGAAATTAAATTTCGAACCCACTTGATACAATTTAAAACATATAAATATTATATGTGTATAATCCGATAAATTGGGGAAAGTTCATCTTCATCTCGCAGTTATATGGTAGCACTGGCTCACCGTATATGGTAGGACTACTTTCATTTTTATTATGACTTTTCCCGGCGGACGTGGGCGGGTGTTAACATACAAACAAAGAAAAGTCAAATAATGATACCGTTTTTTATATGTACAAGTAATTTAAAAGGTCAGCACTTACATCTCTACGTTAATTAACTCACGTCTGTATTAATTTAAACGCGTCACACACGATGGAGATGCTAATAAATTTTATCTCAAGCATCAAACGGCGAACGTAATAATTTTTAACTTATATTAGTACGAAATATATCGCTGATCCATCCAATACTTTCAAGATTATCTATCAGTTTCCTATATAATCGTAAATGGAAAAACATTAAAACTTATATTATTCATCTCGTGTGACACGTTTAATTGTTATATTTCTTACGTCATTAGTTTCGTTATTTTGATTATTTCAAACGGTATTTAGTGTACAACTCTCATCAATCAAAATGATCTTAGTTTCCCTCATAAATATATCTTAGTCAATCATACATTTACATTAAAAAATAATTTGAAACCGTAAAAAAATTGTATCATAATGTAATCATCGAAAACTACTTTACTTTGTTTACAAAATTACTTAAGTACAAAGTCCAATGCTAAGTGTTATTTGTTATTATTCAAATTTATGTAATATTTGTTTATAAACTTACGAGACAGCTTAATTGCTGAATACGTAAACATTACATATGTATCAAAATATTACAATACATAAGATTGCAAGTAATCATGTTACACACAAACAGCAATAGTTTAAAGGGTAATAGTACAAAGTCTAATACAACTGCAATTGGCTTCGCTATCATATTTGAAGATGAGCAGATAATGGATAAGTAGTAGAACAAGGCCATAGTACGATTATTTAACCACAAGCAGTGCCCGCGGCTTCGCGCGGTTAGAATTCAGCTTGTATAAGAGTAACATACAGAAATATTATTATTACAGAAATAAAATTTAACCGTTTTTATAAAGTAGGTAGGTGACGGCGGTAAATGGTCACCACCGTCGTCAATGTCCCACCAACTTTGGAACCTAAGCCGTTATGTCCCTTGTGCCTGTATCTGCAGTGGCTCATACCCTTCAAACTCCGGAACACAATAACACTTAAGTGTAGCTTTATGGTCTATGGTATTCAGTATAATATTCTAATGGCAAAATAATTCTTTAAAATCATTGTCATACGAAATTAACTTACTTTATATCATTAATTTAATAATGTATTTTTAGAGTAATTTTGCGTATGATAAATTTTAATCGTCGTATTATTTTGTAAAAATTTAACATTATTTTACATAATATTTTTTCTTATATAATTTGCACGCCGATCTTAACGGTAGATTGTTATTAACACCATGTATGTCCATATTAACGATTTCCTTCGCATGACATTTAATATTATATTGGGACAGTTCATTGACTGCGCTGAACCTTCGTTCATTCATGGATCATCTTGCTAATATTATAAATGCGTAACTGAGTATGTTTATTTGTTAGTCTTCAGCTATTCAACCAATGATCATGAAATTGAAATTGAATAAAATTTTACAAACACGTTTGTCAGGGGTACCGAAAAGAACATAAGTTACCTAAATATATTACAACAGTTAACTAATAAATTTTAATGTTCTATAGCGATGAGTAGCTACGAACAGATTTCTTTCTTTCTGTTGTCAGTAATTTGACATACGAAAGAGGAAGACAAATCATGCATGCTCTTCCATCATGCAAAGGGAACCAATATTATAATAATAGACCACGAGATACACAAGTCAAATCTGATTTCTTTATATTTTTCTATATACATATACACATATACAATCGACTTACACTTATATTATGTTATTCTTCACTCAAATAATTACGCCCTGTACTGGTTATGGTTTGAAGGGTGAGTGAGCCAGTAATTACAGACAAGCTGTACTGTAAGCTCTTACAGTACCAGATTTACTTTCAGAAAGTCCATTTGCTCGTGCCGTTTGTAAATAAACATGATAACACATATTTATTTATCAACAAACTTTTAATTACATAACATTAATTTATCACAGTCTAACCTATCGCTATAAAACATAAAAGTAGTAAATAACTAATCAATTTACTCGTAATGTTCAACGCAAGTGCATTCCGGACTTGGGTCTTAAATCTGACCAACTTCAAATTTAGCTGTCACGTAAGAAAATAATTTATGATATAATTAAAATGATTTATTTTTAAATGACTATATTATATCTTTTTTTAATACAAATATCGTAAAATGTTATGTGCCTTACTTTCACATAATTATATTTTTATTTTTCTCATTTTAAGGTGTACGGTTTCATAGTGAATGTTAAGACTTCATTAGACTAAGAAGATATTATAAAAAGGAGGTGAAGTAAAAGTTGTTCCAATTTGTTAATAATGTTTCCGAATTGAATACATAGTGTAATTAACGAGCTAGCGTTGAAAATTTGTGTAGTTTTGATATCTATTTGATCAAAATAAATTAGATTTAATTTATGAAACTTATCAATCTCAGACGTTGAGTCGTGAAATAAATGCTTATTCCGCTTTCGATAACAGTTTCCTGATACCGTTGACCTCCTTATCGAATTCGTTACGGACTTTGTACGAGACGTCAACATAAGCAGATCTCTTACATCGTTGCATATTTAAAACAATATCATAATTGTATATAACTTACAATATACACACTTTCATCGTTATTTTGATGAAAACGTGCGAATCTCGGTCTTGACATTTCGACTAACTGTTGTAAGCCCTCTATTGAAATGTCTTCTAAGCTTAAATGTCGATCTTTATCCCAATGACATTAAAACCTTCATAGCCTGGCTGAAGTTTGAATAATTGAAACGTGTATTTATTGAATATTCTTTTATTTTCAGATGGATAGCAGTTCAGAAGCGATGGAGCTGAGACGGGAGTTGGACGCCGTGAGAAGCGCGTTACAACAACAGTCGGAATCCGTCTTGAAGCAAAGGCATCAGCTCGTCGAAGCTAGTCAAACTCTCGCCGCTCGGGACAAGGAAGCTGTTCAAGAAAGACGTCTAAGACAAGATCAACTTGCAATAGTACTACGATCCTTAGTTTTACTAGAGTCCCGTTTGAGCAGGGAGCAAAAGCAAATTAAAGTTTCACTCTTGCAAAAAGAAAAAATCATCAAATCGCAACAAGAAGAAATCGTTAAATTAAAGGCCCGAAAGTCATATTGTAGTAATTGTCAACAAATTCTTGGATTTACGAGCGAACAAACAAATATAGAGACTGACCCAGAATTTCAGAGTTTAGAAAGCACAGACTCTAGATTTCAAAATAATTTTGTTCGAAGTTGCAGCTACCGTGAAAGAAAATCACCACCGGCTTTCCAAAAAAATACTAGATTAAGTAAAAGTTTCCAACTGCCCAAGAACGACATTGTTTATGGGAATTCCAGTTCCAGCGAGGAGGGTAACACTACCAGCGTCTGTAGCAAAGGTACATTCATCAAAAATAAGCAAGCCTTTGTCAGACGAGACGTTTTCAGAAGATCTAGAAAGTATTCTGGAAGAAAGAATAATGGAAAGAACAATGAAAATGGACAAAAGAAAGTATACAATAATCAAGTTAATAGCAGTAGTGCTGAAGATTCTATTAGTATGAATTATCATGTAAATCATGAAGACACTGATCTTACAGCTAGCCAAATAGCAAATGATATAAGGAAAGCATCACTGAAAATAGATCAGCTTATTGGTGAGGCAGCTAAAAAAGAAAGCGAAAATACTCAAAGTGACTCTGAAAAAACATATTCGACTAAAATGGAGAGACTACATGGAATCAAAAGGCAAGCATCTGATGAAATAAAGGCTAACAGACAAATTTTCTTAAATAAAGTTTTGAGCGATGATGGAGATGAAAAGCCCTGGTATTGCAATGTTAGCGATCCTGAACAAGAAATCGATTGTCTGAACCAAAGGGTTCCACTCCAAAACACAAAATCAAAATCCACCGATAATCTTATAATGTCCGGTTTAAACAGTGGAATTCTAAATGCAGAGGTCGTATCTGCTAAAAATGAAGTTCTTTGTAATAATATTATGAAAAATAATGATGCCTACAATCCCAGTTTCGATGTGAGAAGTAATACCCCAAATGACAATAAAGAGATAGCTACAACAGAAGTAAGTGAAAATTGGTATGCTAGTACTAGTGATGCCGATGACACTCCACCGAATGAAATTTATAAAAATAACCCTGTATTAGAATGTGTAAATCAAATTTTACTACAGAACTCTTTAGATGATAGTAGTAACGACAACTCTAAATCAAGTGAAGCGCCGAGTCCAAGTCCGAAGGCAGCTACAAAACGTGTTCAGTTCTCTACCCTGAATAGCATTTCATATGATGATAAAATTAGAGTCAGTCCAGGCACTAATCATACTCTACCGAGAGCAGATAAGAGAGCAAACAAAATCGTCAAGTTTAGTTTAGAAACAGCTTCAGAACATAGCTATGAAGTTCCAAATACTGCTCAAGGCTTCCAATATGAAATACAGAGTATTTATAGTAATGAGTATGAACCGATTATAACTAAAAATATGGAGCCAAAATCTATACCCATGCCGCGTGTAGCGATCAACTCTGAAAAAACGACTGTTCCCAAAATAAAGGGTTCAATTGTAAAAAATATTGCTGCTAATATTGAAAGTCGCAATCTTATGAACACTATGGACCCGAAGATGGATAACAATCTAGGTTCGATGAAGATATTTAACAAAAGAAAAGTGCCACGAACTCCACCTGCACTGCCGCCTAAGCCAAAGAATTTGTCAGCGAAATGGAAAGCTGAAAATTCTGTTAGACCAGCGATGGAGCCTTTAGACTCTGAAGCCGTTGCGGCTAATCAACGGGTTGCAGATGTTAAGACGAGAAATGTGGGGCAAGTGGCTACAGCAAAAAATGTGGAACCGGACTACTGTTCCATTTCAGAGATAAATGTTCCAGTAGTCAGCAATGGTAAAAGAGAGTTGCTCCTCACGCAGCCCACAGTTGAAATTCACAATGAACAATACCCAATACATACAACGGCTCAAAAAGATAACGTCGCTAAAGTTATATCCTTGCCTAGAATACAAAATAAGATTAGTGACAAAGACATACCAAAACTTCCGCATGTAACTGAAATAATTATTCCAGATGAAGACGATAAGCCGAATGAAGATAATCGATCTTTAAATCAAACAACTAAGAGTTACTTAGCGAATTTTAATTTACATGCTATGCAACCAAAACTGGACCCACGAGGTTCAATTCAAATGGGTAATACGGTATCTTCAATTCTTTCGGAAATTAACAAAGGTGCCAAGACGGGTGGCAAACAGATTAACTTGACGGATTTGGATAATCAATTTAATCAAGTACCGGTAAAAAATAACGCAGAACCACGTAAAACCGATTATTTTGACGAGATAGACAAATTCGATTTGTCACAAGATTTCGAAGAGTTTAAAATAGATGATGAACTCAGCAGTATAGTCGCAGAGGAATATCGCATTAGCTCTGGAAGCAGCGACGGTTCCGTGACAGACGTAGTGACCGAAAACCTTACCACTGTACCTGAAACAAACAATCAGCATAATACTGCCAGCAAGGTAAATAACAATGAGAAAATCGAGCCATTTCGTGACAGCAACGAAAATGTGAATAAGGGGTTGTCAAAAAATGCTAAGCTTTCCAACAAACCTGATCTTTTATCGAATATAGAAAATGTCGAGACGGAATCCGTAAGGAATTCCGATATCGAATCTAGTAACTCATCCGGAAGCAATAGTGGTTCATATAATACGGTTAAATGTGAACCGAGAATGGTTTTAAATAATAACGCCGATGTTCATTTCAATAAAAATAAAGGATCGTTCGATTTCTTCTTAGAGACATCAGGTCTTAGCTCTAAATCAATATTTACTCCTAGTAAGAATTATCTCGGCTTAAGGCCTCCTAGTGCCAATCACAAGAGTGTGTTGAAGCCTAAAGATATAAAGATGAGAGTCAAAAATCCCATCGCAACGAACAAAATCAACGAAAAACCTATGACGACTGCTATTAAATATTTTGAACCTTATGTCTAACATAATATTATTTTATAATATATTTATATATAATTTTATATATTTTTTTAATTTTATTTATTGTAAAAAAATGAACTTGCCTGCATAATAATTTTATATTTATGTTAAAATGTGTGCTGTAAATATTATAATTTTACTTAGAATATATAAAGTGAATCAAATACAGTATGTTTGTTTAATTTTACCAACAAATCAACATTTTAGGTTTTATCAATAATAAATAATAATAGTCCATATAATAATAATATAATTTTATTAATAATATAGTCTCATTTTTATCAAAATACTTGAAATAAAATACTGTCTTTCAATGAAAGGTTTGTTTTTTAACTAGAATTAAATATTAACTTATTTCAAATCAGTTAAATTAAATTTTTGATCTATTAGAATGATTTATTGAAGATACTACCTATTGGTCTATTCTTTAACACAATCGGATGAGATGTATGTATAACTAATATTATAAATGCGAATGTCCGATGTTAAAAATTATTTCGCCAAAGGAAAGCTAAATTATCAAGGAATAACATAGACTATACTTTATCCTCGTATTGCCACGGTAATGGGAACTATGCCGTACAAAACACTGGTATTATATAGTATGTGCATCCATTACCATACATAGTAAAATAATGAACACCATATTGCACTGTCAGCTATTAAAATTAGATTTGTAAATTACCTTAATTTGAATAATAGCTTAATTATTATTAAATTAAGATAAATGTTGATATATGATAATGAAAAATTTCCAGATTAAATTTATTTTAATTGTATTGTCTTGCCAGATAAAAATATAAGTAGGTATAATTTCTTTGGATTTTGGAAATAGAACAAGAGAATCATTTTATATAAAATTTTAATTATAAATAAATACAATACTATTTTTTCTTTCGTGATCCTTTGCTGTTGTTCTTTTTCAAGTCTTTCTTTTGTACCTGAAACAACCATTACAATTATTATTTATAACATAAAAAATAAGGACAAATAGAAAGAAATATTATTTACATAATGATTTTTTTTTTAATTTACAAAACTTTAATGGGGTAGATGAATTTAAAATGTTATGTTAAAGTTTTATATATTATGATAAGGAATATTACAAAATGTTAGAATTTAATTACTCAATTTTATACAACTTCTCGTTCGTTCTCATAGGCTATAAATGGAATTTAAGTAATACTGCAAAAAATTTTGATATTACTTATTTTAGAGATATAACTAATAACAATAAATTGTTTTAGAATATAATAGAGATATATTCCATAGGTTTCTTTTTTTTTTGCAATAAAAAACAGTGTCCTGACAAACTGACTTGTGCACTACTTGAACTATAAGACAGAAACTTCAGACATTTGAAGGAGACCTTCACTAAGAAATGTGTAGTAAGAAAGAATTTCACAATATTATGATCTTACAATGACACCCTCCATTATTTTTGTATACTAAATTAATCTGTTAAATAATTACTATTTTTATAGCATATAGTCATTAATTTATTTACTTAAGTTATTTAACTAGTTATAGGGCATTGAGCAAACAGTTCTGGGTAGGTTCCACCCACTCTCACCAAATAATCTACCACCAAAATGCCAATACTTAGTATTCGTGTTTCATTTGAAGGACATAACATATAAGTTCCCAAAGCTTGTGGAACTTTGCTGATGTAAAAAATGGTTAATATTTCTTACAGGGCCAATGTCTATGGATAGTGATGACCACTTACCATCAGGTGGCTCATTTGGCCACCTACCTATTAAAAATATATAAAAATGGTTATCACTTCACCTTTCCATAATTGCTTAAGAAATGTCCAACGTCATTATTCACACCTTTCTTTTTCTTCTTCTTAATTCCTGTGTTGAGGGTGCTCTTTGATATCATCATTTGTTTTTCTTCGTTCAATTTTTGCTTCTCTTGTTTTCTTTTATTCATAAGCTCTTTGTAATTAATATACTCCCGTTTAGGTGGTTTCGCTCCTGTAATTTAAAATATTTATATTAATGTATTTTAATATGTTAATTATAGTGTTATATACACATATTTTTCAAACACATTAACAATTTATATTTGAAATTCAAACAGATCATAATTATATTAACAACTAACCTAAGCTAACAGCCAAAGCAATTTTGGCTTCTTCCTTCTTTGTAGGA
The DNA here is from genome assembly GCA_905220585.2 of Nymphalis polychloros. Classification (NCBI taxonomy): domain Eukaryota; kingdom Metazoa; phylum Arthropoda; class Insecta; order Lepidoptera; family Nymphalidae; genus Nymphalis; species Nymphalis polychloros. The sequence goes on along the minus strand of HG992246.1, from coordinate 2,802,829 downwards.
TCGAAACCGGACATTCCAAATTTCACTATTTCATGTCGTATTTTTTTTAATTCTAAATCTTGTTTCGCAGACCCTGTTGGCTTAGAATTTTGAATATTTTCGATTTCACCACTATTTTTCTTTTTTGGTTTATGTGCTTCGAATTTAACAACTTGCAAATTATTTTCAGCATTCTTTAAAGCAAGTGCTGCCTTGGTTAAAACTAACGACATATTTTTTCTTTAATATATTATTTTACTTATTTTTTTTTATAGTATATTCACTATATTAGTAACAAAATAAACACGTGCTGAATAGAAATGGAAAACAGAAGTAAACAAATTGTAGTTTGTAATTGTCAGTGTCAAATGTCAGTTATCCTGTCAATGGTCTAAATTTGTCATAATCACGGTCGTATACACAGGTCATGCAACTGAGTCCAATTTAAGTGGAATGTGTTACAACTGCTAATTCGCAATACCATCCGCTTGAGGTACTACGTCGCTACTATCGAGGCTGATATTTTTCTCTCCCAAGTATTGTGTTATTTAATCATTGTTAGATCGTTTTGTTGAGTTTTGCGGATTTTTTGTTATTTTAGTTTTGTTATTTAACTGTTTTGTTTGGATTTGAAAAAGGGTTCGGGATAATTATTACGCGAATTGTCATACCTTTGGCGGCCGTAAATTGAACTTAACAGTGTCATTATGTCAACGTACCCCATATTGAAGTTGCAAGACCTGTGTATACGACCGTGGTCATAATAAATCAATCATCAAAAAACTTTAATTCAACACTGATTCGACATGACTTTACTGTAGCATATAGTTTTAGTTTGAATTTTTTCAAGCTATTTATTATTATAAGATATATTTGAAAAGCCTAATATTCAAAACTACTCCACTCATATTAGGGGTTGTAAAACCCCTAATATGAGTAGACTAGTTGTGATTCGATATATGTGATCCGAGGTTCACCTTGGAATTGGAGATAGTCAGCTATAAGCTTGTATAAATATTTACAATCTTATTCATAATAATAAGTGATCAGAGGTTTAAAACCTCGCTAAAAATAGATTGTCAAAAAGTGTTATACGGTTTTGTATACAGGTCTAGCAACCGAGTCCAATATCAGTGGTGAGAGATAGGTGCGATTGTGTTACAACTTCTATTTTCCAATAACGCCCGCTGTACGTCGTTGCTATCGAAGCTGGTTGAGTGACACGCGGCATATAAAAATATATTTGTTTATTGTTATATCGTTTTGTTGAGATTTTTGTTTTGTTATTTAACTGTTCTGTTTGGATTTGAAAAAGTGCTTGGGATAATTATTACGCGAATTGCCATGCCTCTGGCGGCCGTAAATAGAACTGAACAGCGTCATTAAGTCAACGTACCCCCACTACTGTTGTTGCAAGGCCTGTGTATACGACCGTGGTTATTCATAATGGTTCGATAACGCTTAAACGTTCTATAAATCTCCGATAAAGTGTCTTTCATAGAATAATAACGCGTTATTATTCTATGGTGTCTTTTTAATTAAACTTTAATTTAAACAAGCTAGTCTCTACTATTAACCTTCGATAAACCTATATTAGCATAAAACATAGTCGATTTTGTTCAACTGATGTTTGCAATGATGATGACATTTGATTTCTAACCGACATCGCTATTTTTATTGTTAATAGAAATCTTACGTATTTTCCTAAATATGCAAGCATTACAAACCCTGAAAAGTATTGCGGTGATTGAAAATTATGTTCAAGAAGATGCTGGAGATCTTTATGCCTCAAGCCCCTATTAGCCGTTTATGCAATAACGATATAAATATGTCTATATCTCTTGCAGAAGAACAGAAGCTGATGATGGAATTCCGCCAAATTTGGAAATTCTCATCAGCAATTGGCTGCATTGGTTGCACCCATATTAGAGCATGGTGGTGATTTAGCCCAATATTATATTAATAGAAAGGGATTTTACTCTCTCTATGTTCAGTTACGTTTTTTGAGAATATATCCGTTAATGATTGTATTAAGGAAGTTTTCTTTTATGTTATAAAATCTAAAGTAAGGATTGTTGTATGTAGGTGACCTGTGCTAGTCTGCGCATCAAAGACATTGTTGCAAGGTGTGGAGAATGCATTCATGATGCACGGATATTTAACGAATCCACCCTTAGAGAAAACTTTGAAGACGAGTTTAGAGGAAGAAAGCTAGGTGACTCTGGATACAGACTAGAACCATATTTGTTTACACCAATATTACATCTATATAAACATTAACAAGGCACATACTGCAACAAAGAATGTTGTAGAACATTGTTTTGGTGTATTTCCATTCAACGCTTTCAATGCATACTCCATGGCATGCTAATGAAATTTGGCAATGTCAAAACTACTGTTGTGGCACCTGCAGTTTTGCACAACATTGCAATCACTCATAATGACACACATGTGATGAAGGACAATTATGAGCCCAGTCCAGAAGAACTACCAGAACAGCCCATTAAAATGCTTCTATTGCAAGGCACTTTGACGAATAAAGTTCTTCCTACTTGCAGGTATATGATTAAATAAAACAAAAGAAGATTTAATTTTAAGAATTTAATCAAATAAATTTTTTTTGAAATATTCAATTTTATGTTTTATTAATACCGCCTCCAACTTTAAATTTTCATTTCTAATTTTTTCATTTTGCATTTGAATTGCATGCAATTCCCTCCTGCATTCAAGTTCACAAGCAGCAACTTGTTCTGCAGGTGAAGAAGCATCTTTATTCAATTGACCCGTGGATCTGAAACTCTACAAATTGAAATACTGTATTATTAAGGGAACATAAACATTGTAAGCTGAGATTAATATTACAACATCTTTTTCTTGATATTAAAATGTTTTTATATACTTTTCTCTTCGTTTTTTTAAGTTTTGAATCCAGCATTTGTGAGTTTGAATTTGAAGGCATTGGAGGCGGTGATGGATCCAACAATGGTGGGTTCGAAGTTATTGGAGGAGGTGTCACCTCTACTGTGTCCACAATAATCTGAAAATATGTAAATGTTTTGATAAAAAAGTTATTTCTGTGTTTATTAAAACTTTTACAATAACATACAGCTTGAACATTGTTTGTTTTGTTTTTCTTTTCCAAACTCATTCTAAAAACAAAAATGATTAAATCAATTAATTCCAGTATAACACTACATCCATAATAAAAATGTTTCAATTACACTTACCATATCATTTAATATTTCACAAGTGGAGGTGGAGGGTAGTAACATGTCCTGTAAAGATGAATTTTTAATTTAACAGTACACAATAGGATTTCTTAATTAACTAATTGCAAAAACTATGAGTGATTTATAAATCACTAAGCTTATAGCTCATGATACAAAGAATAAGACAACACAAACAGTACAAAGGAATAAGAAAGCATGCTATTTAAATTATCAGAGTCAATAATGAACTGGAAGCAAACTACTTTTTTTTTTTTATTGTATAGGTAGGCGGACTAGCTTATGGGCCACCGGATGATAAGTGATCACCAATGCCCATACACATTGGCATTGTAAGAAATGTTAACCATTGCTTACATCACCAATGCACCACCAACCTTGGGAACTAAGATGTTATGTCCCTTGTGCCTGTAATTACATGTCTTCTTCAGTAGAGATTTCCTTAACTGGTGATGGACCACCACCATAGAGACTTACATTGTTTACAAAATGATCTATGTTATTAATGTTTGATATGTTAAACACATATCAAACATTAATAACATAGATCATTTTCGTATTTAATCCATTTTGAGGTTATAAATGTTTTTTTAAATTTACTCTTGAATGGTGCATTTCCTTTTAATGTGATGTATTATATTTCTATGATCAGGGACCAAAGCTCTACTAGATACAACACATTTTCACCTCAAATTCGTCCCAAACGATATCGCATCGCAGCCCCTTCCTCTGCTCAGCTCTACGTCTTTTTTCTTTCATTTTTAAAAGGCCCCACTGTGCTTTCAGCTGTTGCACAGTGCGTTGGGCCCCTTTACACTTACAATTAAAACTGAAATAAAAATGAAATTTGTTCAAGGGAAATTCTCAAGAAATACAACAATAAAATAATAAATTTGTTAATAGTAGTTAATGTTGTTTAATATTGAAAATACAATAATAGCAAATTTAAAAAACCACCTCTCTTTTAAATCACTCCATGCCGCCACCTTCAATGCATTGGAGTTCGTGTCGGTGTTTTTATTTTCTATAGCCCGAACCCGCTTCTTCACTAAATCTTTTAAGATAATCTTAGAAAGCAAAAACAGTAAATTTTATGAATGCATGAATGAAAATTACAGTGCAAAACTGTAGACTTGCGAATATAACAAAATTGTTACACCGACCTTATCTTCCTCGAGCCAATTTTCACCTCTCTCCCTTTTTTTTAAATTTGTATTCATTTTAAAGTTTTCCTCGATTTAATGAGAGCACAATGAGACACGATGATTGACACAAGATGCAATTTTTTAAATTCGTACATATTCATAGATAAAAACTCGTTGAAACCATTTTCTACCATTCACATTTTACCATTTTTTTACGAAATGGCAATATTGTATACGATAAAGTCATAGATATCGGAGGTTTATCCATTGTATTATACTGTATATTATTACTCAATGGGTTTATCAAACGATTATGAATAAATATTTTTATCGAACGTTTGATAGGCTTAAATGACGTTTTAACTAGTATATACCTTCGGTAAGGGTTTTATCATGAATAAGACCGTTAAAATTAAATTTTATTTGTACAGCTATGTATTGATGTAAATCAAATAAATGTTTTAGAAACGATATTGTAATGTCCCAGGACGGACCCATAAAATGTTATTGAGAGTTTGAAAGTTGATAGTGTGCCTCGGAAAGCACATAGAACCATTGGTCCTGCGCCTGAACTATTTCCGGTCGTGTCGGATTGCCGTCCCATCGGGCTATGAGAGCAAAGGAATAGAGAGTGCACCTGTGTCTGCGCACACACTTGAGTACTATAATATGCACAGTTGAGATTGGCCTCCTATCTTGAGACTGGCCGCCGTGGCCGAAATCGGTCTGGAGGACTTTTGTAATGTCACGTAATATTCTACTAGAAAATCCAGTAATATTATATAAGTTGCTCTAATTGACCCAAATATCATTTTTTATTTGTTCGTGTCTCAAATTTACATTTCTAGTACGTACATCGGAGACAGGAAGAAATTGGAAAAAATAAATTACAAAAATATAATGAATGGCTTAATACACTAGTTTTCAAATCAAGAAAAATGACATATCGTACAGTCATAGATAATATGATTTCAAAAATTGACATTTATCCATATAGACTTGCATACAGTTCCGACTTGTAAATCAAAATAAAAATGGATTTGGCACACCTGAGAGCTAAAATTAGTATGCTTTTTGTTTATTTTTCACTGTGATATTTGTTGTTACGGATGTGCCCGCCTACTTACTAAAAATAATGTAACCGATATTGAATGCTTATATTTAGAGCTGCAGGTATAGAAGCCAATATTTTAAGCTTTCCTACGTAATACTTGTCTGCTTGCGTATTTACATTCCTCGAGAATTATTCTACATTTACCAGTTATTAGGTAATAGGAGAGGATCTCAGTGTCTTATTTAGTTGTAAGGGAAATAATATTTTAATTCGATAAAGCAATAAAATAATAATATGAAGAATAAGTTCAAACAAACTTTTACGGCAATTAAAGCAGGCGATCTTATAATAACGGAACAGCCTTTTGCATTTGTTTTATCTTCCAAAGAAAATGGCATTAGATGTGATAATTGTCTACAAAGGTAAGTAATTTTTTTATTACTTAAGCACTATATGCATGGCAATTAATACTAACTTCAACTTAATTATTCTTTAATTTGTTTTTTTTTTTTGTCATGATAAATAAATTTTCACTCTTCAAGATATTTCTGCTCTACTTAATAATATTGTGTTTTTTTTTCCTTACTATAATTAAGTTTTTTTTTCATAGCTTTGTCATTAATGTAATAAATCGTGAACTCTGTTTCCCAACCGAGAAATATGTTTTTAGTTTTTAATACCTTTTACTAAAAAACTTGCTTTTAAGTTATACCCTTTTTAAATTTAATTTATCTTAAAATTAAAAACCTAAAATTGAATAAGTACTTAATCAAATATTGTTATAACATAGTAACTTTTATTTGTCTTGATTCTGTAAATTATATTCTTTATGGGTTTTGAGGGTGATAGAATTTATCACATCAGGTTAAAATAACTAAATAATTATTTTGTACATACTAGACTACATAAGTTCTATAATTTCATATTTATTTAATGATTTCTGAAGTTTATTGAGCAAAATCCACTTTGTATTTTTACATATTGTAGAATTTTTTGAAAGTACTTCCTTTCAGATCCTTTTTAGATCATCATTATTTACGAATGATAAAAGCAAGGTTTTAAATAAGTTAATTAGACTGACGAAACTTTAGTAAAAATAATAATGAAAACCATAATTACAATATTTTATAACTTAAAAGAATATATTATAATGATGACTACTATATTATATTATATTTTCCAGGGGAAAGGTGCTTAAGTGTTCTGGATGTCAGTTTGTGCATTACTGTGGGCGTGTGTGTCAGAAAGATGCTTGGAATGATCATAAGGTATAATATTGGTTGGATGTTATAAATAACTTTCAATATGGTAATGCCTTACGTCTGAATTCGCTGCCCTAGTCATCAACTTGCAGGTTCGATCTTGAACCCTGGGAGTACCCAGGCCTAATCTGTTTAGTTGGAGAAGAAAATAGGAATAGCTATTACTTAAAAAAAAAAAAACTAGCAAGATATGACTGACATGGCCCTGCCTGTATATTATATAAAAAATAATTTTAAATGTTTCTTGTATTCATTTTTTATCAGTTTTTGTATAAACCGTGTTATACAGATGTACATTATAGTCTGTTCTTTGAATTTTCTGTTCCGCGCTTAGGAATATAGCATGAAGTTCCATAGCATATAATAACCTTCATCAATAAACGAAACATCTAGATCAAATTAAATTCGAATTTATTTATATCCAAATATAGTGTTTGGGAATTCAAAAACATTATTTTATTGTAAAAAATAGCCAACACCGTTTTTAAATATGATCCACAAACTTGAGCAACACTGGTGAAATAAATGCAGTACGTATTACCAGCATAAAAAATTAGTCATTTCCAAATAAAACTTGGGAAGAAATCTCGACATAGTAACACCATTTCGGAGATGAACACCTCACTTAATATGTATGACATCCTTACTAATATGATAAATGCGAAAGTGAGTTTGTTTTTTGTTTACAAGTCTTAATTACTGATAATTATTAAACTTTGCAAACGCGTTGTCAGAGTACAGATAGGGTACCTAAAAACGGATTATCTTCATTTCGCGGGCGGATACTACTAGTTTATAAATCTAAAATAGCTGAATAGCTTCTTGAAAAAAAAACCACGAATATTTTAAACCAGAATTAAGTATTTATTAAATTCGAACTGCAATCAAAACAAACACAAAATGCTAAAGATATTTTCTATTCATTATTCAATATAATAAATGGCAACATTCAATCGTAAATACATTTGAAAATAAACAGATGTAGATTCCGTGGCTCTCTGCCATTTTATATCTAAATAGTAACAAATATTATGATAGAGAAATAGAGTATTATAACTTCTATCCATCCATCAGGGAATCCATCAGTCGATCTTCATATATTTTCTGGTGGTAGGATGCTGTGCAAGGCTATCCCGAAAATGCCTATTTATCAGTCATTCTGTCATCAAAAACTGGCTTGGTTGTACATTGATAATGTTAGGTGATGTGAGGAATACCATTAGGTGGCATATTTTCACGGTTGCCTACTCAATATAATGAAAAAATATCGTGTAGTAGGAAACATAGTGAGGAAACCTGCATGTTGCGGTTGAAAATTCTACGCGTACCCACTAATCTGTATTGGAGCAGCGTGGCGGGATATGTTTAAATGCTTCTTCTTAAAAAGAAGAAGAGGCTTTAGCCCAACAGTGGGTGCTCTTGAGCAGCTTGGGCAGTAGGGCTTTGTGCAATCTCGTTTGGGTAAGTACCACCCACTCATCAGATATTCTACCGCAAAACAGCAATACTTGGTATTGTTGTGTTCCGGTTTGAAGGGTGAGTGAGCGAGAACTACAGGTGCGAGAGACAAAACATCTTAGCTCCCCAGGTTGGTCGCTCATTTGCGATGTAAGCGATGGTTAAAATTTCTTACAATGTCATTGTTTATGGGCGCTGGTGACCACTTACCATCAGGTGGCCCAAATGCTCGTGCGCCTACCTATACAATAATAAAAAAAGAATGTTATTCGACTCATGTCGGTTTCTTCGCTATGTTTACTTTACCGCAGACCACGATATGAATTAAGCACAAATTGAGCCCATAACATCACGACTTAGAACATATCTTTATAATATAAGCACTAAGTTTTCTTCTCCAGTTATATCACTACGTTTTATTTCTCGTAATGTGATAACACATTACAGAATCGAAGTCTTCGACGCGACTATCGTTCGTACAGTAGCTAATTTTAATTATGTATATAACATATGTACTTATTTAAGTTCTCAATGTAAATAAATATATTTTTCTTATTGAATTTATAGTGGGAATGTGCGAACTTGAAGCGGGTGTCACCGAGGATTATACCGGACGCTGCGCGAATGCTCGCGAAAATCATTAACCGTATGAAGCGTAGCGATGGCACCACTTACAAGGCATTTTACTCTCCAACGTCGTTCAGGATGTGGAAGGACCTCATGTCACGTGAGTTATATGAATAAAAATATTACATAGTATATTGTTACATTTATAAAACGTGTTATACTGGTCTACTAGGGCAGCTGTTAGATACCTCCCTATGTCCTTTCCTGTCTCTGACTCACGTGTTTGTAAACTTTGCATTATATTATAAATGAAAAAATGAATTTGTTTTTTACGATGTCACGTCTTTACTACTCAATCAAACATCATGAAATTTAATACACGTTGTAAGTGATCGTTAACATTTATTTCAATCCCAATGTCGATGGGTGAAGATGACCACTTACCATCAGGTGACCGATTCGCGTTCACCTACCTATTCTATAAAAAGAAGGGGTACAGTAAAATACATAGAGTAACTAAAAGTGCCAATATGCTCTCCCCCCTTCCAACCCTCCACGAGCAGGCGAAAACGGTTATCAATAAATTTAAAAATTGTCGTAACAATTATTTACATTAAGGCCTGTAGATATAACAATTAAAAATAGATACTGTACAAATCATGACCTTATGGCAAGAATGCTGGCAGCCTTTCCCCTTCTGAATTGTTATTCCGAATCTCTGGGCGAAAAATGGACCACCCTCACGTCATCTATAGAGGCAGTATGATGAGGTTGAGTGTTATATTATTAATAAAGCATTTTATACTATTATTTGTAGGTGATTTCATTATTTAAAATCAAATAAGCGTAAATTAAGATCTTTAAGTCTCGAAGGCGAAGTGTATGTGCTTAATTTAATAAATTTTAATTACAGATTACACCGATTTAAAAGCTGATAAAAAACGAATGGATCATTTCACGTCCCTGTGTGTGGTTTTGTTTGAATTCCTTAAAGATATATCTTTACCGAACACCGTCGATCTGATGGGATTGTATGGAAGGGTAATATTTATTATTTATCATTAACATAAATATAAATATAAAATAAAGTGTTGTGTTTCAGTGTTATTTAAGTTAATTCGCGTGAATCCAAATATTGATGTTACAAACCAATGCAAGCATCATTGATTTTTTATTCGTGTTTTTTTTTTTTGGCGGACGGCCCGCCTTATTTTAAGTGGTCACCAACGCCCATAGACATAGGCAGTGTAAGAAATGTTGAACATCGCTTACACTGCCAATGCGCCACCAACCTTGGGAACTAAGATGTTATGTCCCTTGTGTCTGTAATTACACTGGCTCACTCACCCTTCAAACCGGAACACAACAGTACCAAGTACTGCTATTTTGCGGTAGAATATCTGATGAGTGGGTGGTACCTACCAAGACGAGCTTGCACAAAGCTCGTCTGCTTGCACAAAGCTCTACCACCAAGTGAAGTGTGTTTCATTTTGTGCTCGGTGAAGGAAAACATCGTGAGGTAACTTGCATGTGTGAGTATACAAAATATATTATATATTACAATAGTATAACGTGTATGTAAAGGCATAATACATACATATTTATATAACTCTCAAAGGATGTTGATTGAATGATTGATATTAAGTTGATTCCGTATTTAGAGCATTTATACATAACGTACAGGTGGCAACACAACCGCATAAAATAGCAAGGTATATAAGTTTATAGCACGGACTTGTATACAGGTCTATCAACGGAGCCCAATTTCAGTGGTGACAGATTGGTACGTTCATGATATAACTTTTATTTCGCGTCAACGCCGCTGTACGTCGTTGCTATCGGTGGGTTCGGTCACGTGCCAGTTGAGTTACGCGTGGTACGCATGCGTTACGTGTGAGAGGAAAAAAGACAGAATATTATTCGGTCTTCGTTGCACAGCACACCCATTTATCGTCATGCCTCTGGCGGCCGTAAATTGAACAGAACAGCGCAATCATTAAGACGACGTACCCCACTACTGTTGTTGATAGATCTGTGTATAAGAGCGTGGTTTATAGCACTGCTTATACGTAGGTTTTTTATGGATGTTATTGTTAGGTTCTATTTTTATTGACTGCTTCGTTGGTCTAGTGGCTAGATATAAGGCCGCAGACCCGGTGGTCCTGGGTTCAATTCCCAGGTTGGGCCAATAAATAGTTATTGGGTTTTTCTGTCAGAAAATTCTCAGTAGCAGCCCGGAGTCTGGAAGGTGGAAGTTTTTACACTCCAGTGCCTCGGAAAGCACGTTAAGCCGTTGGTCCTGCGCCTGAACTCTTTCCGGTCGTGTCGGATTGCCGTCCCATCGGATTATGATAGCTAAGGTATAGAGAGTGCACTTGTGTTTGCGCACGCACTTGTGCACTATAAAATATCCTGCGCAGTTGGCTAATCTCTCTTGAGATTGGCCGCCGCGGCCGAAATCTGTCTGGAGGGCCTTAGGTTCTATTATTTATCGAACTAATGAATCGAATTTGTATTTCCAGATGGTGATCAACAGTTTCACCATATTAGATATGGATATGAATTCAATAGGCACCGGAATTTACCTCGCGTCGTCAATCATTGATCATAGCTGTAATCCGAACGCCGTGGCGACCTTTGATGGAAAAACTATTAACATAAGAGCAATAAAAGACATGCCTTGTTTAGACTGGAAACAGGTTAGTAACCTCTAAAGCTCTTGGTCAACGGAGACTGATCAGCCACTCCCTTTGAAATTCGCAGATATATTAAAAACCTTAGTTACTATTAAATAATTGAAAAGTATGTTTGTTCGATGTTGGGTTGGTTCAAAGATTCAATCAGATCCTTTATCATAATCTGCTAGAATACTCTCTGATATTTTATTAAAAAGCAATAATTAATGTTTTAAAAATTTAAAAGGGACAACGGGCCTGATCTAACTGTGTAGGACAAAAAAATTAAAATCTTCATTATTTTTATATGTACTATAATATTCCTTATTCTTAGAACAATGATGGAACAAGTATTTATAAGTTTCTCGAACCCCTTCATGATATTTAAAAAGACATTGTATCTTTAGATAAGGATCTCATACATAGACTTAATGAAGACGCCATACGAGAGACAAATGGAGTTGTTGGAGAACTACTACTTCCTGTGCTTCTGTGACAGGTGCATGGGTAAATGCTTTAGTTGTGCATACTAATTTAATCTTTAAGCCAGAAATATTTATGGCTGTTTTTCCTCTGCTTCAAATTATCTATTCCTTTACAGTTATCAATGTTGATTTTTTACGAGACTTGGATATACTAAGGGGTTTTCCAATAGGGACGCTTGAACTTTGACAGCTGATTGCGGTCATGTTGTTTGAGTGACAGCTGTCAAATGCAGTGTGTTATATTCATTCCGTCCTCCCAAACCACCATGGCAGGTTACAGTGTCGAGCAGCACGTGCAAATCATAAAATTGTTTTATGAAAATGGGTCTTCAGTTCGAGCAACGTTCCGCGCACTTCGCCCGTTTTACGGTCGCGATGATCGTCCTGCCGAGTCGACTATCCGTCGATTGGTGGACAAATTCGAGTCAACCGGGTCAGTTAACAATCAGCCGGTTCCCGTGCGTCAACGTAACGCGAGATCTGCCGAGAATATCGCCGCTGTGCGCGACAGTGTCCTCGAAAACCCGCGGCAGTCAATTCCGCGTCGCGCACAGGAACTCGGCCTTTCGCAGACGACAACTTGGCGAATTTTGCGTTGTGACTTGAGCCTGCACCCGTACAAGATCCAGCTGACCCAAGAGCTCAAGGTTAATGACCATAGACAGCGCCGTGTGTTCGCTGACTGGGCATTAGAGCAGTTGGAAGTTGACGCCGATTTTGGCAAAAAAATCATCTTCAGCGACGAGGCGCATTTTTGGATGAATGGCTATGTCAACAAGCAAAATTGCCGTATTTGGGACGAGACCAATCCACACGAGGTTCACCAAGTGGCAATGCACCCGCAGAAAGTGACTGTTTGGTGCGGATTTTGGGCCGGAGGCGTGATTGGTCCGTATTTTTTCGAAAACGATAATGGTGTGGCCGTCACCGTCAATGATGAGCGATACCGGTCGATGATAACCAACTTCTTTTGGCCTGAAATCGAGAATATGGATCTGGACAACATGTGGTTTCAACAGGACGGCGCTACGTGCCACACAGCACACGCTACGATGGAAGTTCTGCAAGATCAAGCGCCCTTAATGGAAAACCCTATATATCCTTAAATGTCCAATTGATCTTAGTGTCCTGTGACGTCACAAAATGCACAATGGCGGACGACAGCTGTAAAATTTACTCGTTCGCAAATCTCTGCGAGATTCAGATTACAGGCAGTGTTTGCACTTGTTTTAAATCGTGCTTATAATTTAATCATCTGTCACGGAACCTAAGTTAAAACATAAAAACTGAATTCATCTTTCCATAAAATGACTTAAACTAAGTATAACCGATGAAAATATTTATTCAATAGATTAAAATTTAAACAATCAACAAATCAGGACTCGTAGAATCTAATTTAAACTTTTCGCAATCCCATTCGATCTTCGTCATAATGCTTCCATTAAACAAACAAATTATAAAACACAAGCACATTGCACGCGCGACTTCGTGCGCGAAAATATAAAAATTATTATTTAACGTTAATTAGTATTTGGTAAAAGACTAAACGTAGGACAGTTACCGTTTGTTCAAACTGTGACATTTTTCTCACTGAGACAATTTTATACCGTCATAACAAAACAAAAAGTCCGATCCGGATCATTCAAAGTGTAATTTACATGTAAATAATCATCCTTAATAAATAAAATAATGTCTTAAATGGCAACATTGATAACTGAATTAATCATACTTGAATTTTCAATGCTCTTGCATAGCTATGAAAACGCATGGTTTTAAACATCCCCTTTACATACCTCATACGTTATAAGATCGAAACTTTTCAGATGAAAACCATCTTAAATACGTCCACGCCGCTAAATGTTCTAACACTGAATGTGAGAATCCAGTAAATATAACATGGAAAGAGAACTGTGTTCTTGTAAAGAAACCTGAACGCAAACGTGAACTGGTATCATCACAAAATGGCGATTCTGAAGACATGCTCACAAATGGTACAGAAGTATTGACTTATACAAATGGAGTGGAAAAAGTTGGTGTCAATTGTGACGAATGTGGGATGAAGTTTACAGACAGACAGGTTGAGTTGTTCGTAGAGACAATGGAATCCAGTGAATTGCATTTACGGAACATGAAGGAAACTTCTGTAGCGTGTATCCTTTTTCAAAACGTTTACAGACTTGGGAAAAATTTAATCAGATTGATCATTAACAATTACAGATGAAGTTAATTTGATTTCTTTAATAAATAAGCACTTTCCACTCGTCAATTATTTTAATTACTATTTTTATGTAGAATTAAATTTGTCAATTCTTCATGAAATTCAATGAATAAACTCTTAACAATTAAGCAGATGTTGAAATTTGCAAGTACTGTCTGGAAAAACAGGATGGTGTGTTGCATCCATTGAATGTTATGTATTCACAAACTTTAGACAATGCATTCGATGCATTTATTCAAGTGCAGTTGTGGGAGCAAGCTTGTATTTATGCTGAAAAACTGATACCATGTTTTAGGTAAGAACTGATGATAAGCCAAAATATTTTAATATTTGTTTGACTACTCTAAAGTCAATTGATCAGATAATAAAAAGCAGTAACTTCTAGATACTTTACGGTGAAAGCAAATACTATTGATAAATTTTTCCTATCTTTCAAATGTAAAATTACTGATGGTAGGAGAGAAACTTGTAAAAAACATTACTGATACACAATGGACTTCACTCTTAATTTATATAAATATTATGTTATGTTTATACTATATTAATAAAACATATATTATACTGTCATCTTCATACATTTACCCTACTATCTGTTATTGTTAAATATCTGATCTGTTAGTAAAAAGCTGACTATAACTTTTTTTTTATTGTATTAGTAGGCGGACGAGTGTATGGGCCCCCAGATGGTAAGTGGTCACCAACACCCATAGACAATGGCTTTATAAGAAATGTTAACCACCAACCTTGGGAACCAAGACGTTATGACCATTGTGCCTATAATTACATTGGCTCAATCACCCTTCAAACCGGAACACAACAATACAAAGAACTGTTGTTTTGCAGTAGAATATCTGATAAGTGGGGGATACCTACCAAGACGAGCTTGCACAAAGCTCTACCAACAAGTAATACAATATTGTTAAACAGAACTTCCAGAGATTTCAAAATGAATTGCCCTTTTTCAGGTTTTATTATGGCAAATACCATCCTTTGTTGGGATTACTACATATGAAGTATGGAAAAATTCTTTTGTATAAGATGAACCTTAAAGGTGCTTTAAATCAGTTTAAACTTGCTGAAAAGATAATAAAAATAGCTTACGGAGAAAGACACCCATTATACAGGGAGCATTTACTGCCATACATAGATCAATCGATGATAGAATCACCATAATATTGTACAATTGATCAAAATTGTGAATTATATTGTCATAATAAAATAAGGCTGTGTGTGCAATGTTATGGTGTAAGTAATAAAATAATAAGTGTATAAATTTGTCAGTGTTTTTTATTTTCCATGGATCACAATGTCAGCTTCCTTTTGTCAGTAAAGTTTTAATGGACTTTTATTGTAATGGAGGAATGTATATAAAATTATCTACCAATTTAAATGAAGGGGTCTTAAAATTTCGTGGTAATTTTAAAGTATTGTTAAAGAAAACTGTCTGTGCCAATTTCAAATTTTATTTGTAGTCTGGTCTATGTTGTATTTATATACGTCAGTATAGTTTACATTCTGTCTATCCTCCAGTCAACTCCATTTTTTTTTCTTAGCAGGAGCTTCTGCCTCTGCCTCTACAACTTTTATCCTTACTCCGTATACCTCAGCTCCGTGCAATATTTTTATCGCCTCATCTGCGGATTCACTTACTGCGTACTGCGCAAATCCTACAGTTTTGTTAGGCAAGGTATATACATTGATAAGATTTCCGAATCTACAGAATACATCTCTTAGTACTGTTAAAGGAGGAGGCTGAGGTTTGCAGATCAAAAAGCATCTTTTAGCTACTGGGCTATCTATATGTGCAAGAGGCTGTGGAGCAGGTAATTTGACACTGCAGTATTTCAGGTCCGTACTTTCAGGATTGGTTATACCACATGCACCGGAAGTAGCCATTTTAATCAATGAAGATGCTTCTGCAATAGCTTCTGCCAGCTGTGCAAGATCAGGGGAACATGATTTGGCAGTTAATGTAATTAAATTTCTTAAATTATTAACTGCATTTGGTATATTAGGGTTATCGCTCTCGTAAGGCGCTAAATTGGGATTTGCAGGTTCAACAACTATTATTTGACCTGGTGGATATTCAAACCCATTTAGTTTTTTAACTGCATAAGCAGCTGAAATTGGGTTTGAATATAATATGGAACCTTTGCCAATGTTCTTCATTAAATCAACAAAGAAGTTGCAATTAGCCATACCTGGTACTATGTCAAATAATGTACCAATTTGGGTTTGAGTTACATAAGGACTGCAACTAAAGTTGACTCGGGTAAAACCTCTTGGATTTATATTCATCATAGACATCAGTGTTTGTCTTTGATCATTTGCTGTTGTTGAATTGGCTAAACCATTTATAGTTGTTTCGTAACTTGTTTCATTACGTTTATTATACCCTTTCGGTTGAGCGAATAATGGCCTGTATTTTCTTTCACATTCCTCATATGCAATGGCAGCTTCAGAAAATTTTTGGTATGTAATGTAGGCAAACCCTTTGGATATCCCTGTTTCCCTGTCTCTTTGGATGAGAACATCTTCAACATGCCCGAATTTCTTAAAATAATCTCTTAATACGTTCTCGTCCATTTCCTTAGGAATATGCAAAAATATACGTCTGTATTTATCATAATTATAATCGTCAGACTGTATTTCTGAGCGATTAGCTGCAACCATAACTTTAAGTGCTCGTGTAGAATTTGAAATAAACTTACTATTCATAGACTCTAGAGCTTTGGCCGCTTCAGAGGTTTTTGAAAACTTAATAAAAACAATTCCTTTAGGTTCACCTGTATTATGATGACGCGGTATACGTATATCTTCGATTTTACCGAACTCTGAAAACGCAGTTCTGAATTGTTCTTCTTTTAAACCTCGATCACAAACTATAAATAATCTCGAATATATTGGAGTATCCTCACGATCTTTCTCATCAGTACGTGAATATTTGCTTCGATTTTCCATTGCAAATAAATAAATAATTTCTATGTTATAAATAAGCAATAATCACGCAATGTGAATTATATTATTTTCTACTTAAACTAATTAAGAATTTACACAAGTAACAATTCCTATTAGCTTTTTTTTTTAAATTCATTCTTTACAATTACCATTTACGACAATATAATAAAATGGTGAATGTAGGTAAATATTAAACTCACAGATAGGTAATGAAATGAATATAGCAACAGATTAACAATTTGGAGTTTGATATTTTTATTTATTTTTGAGATTTGTTATTAAAAATGTTTAGTTATTGGGCCAGTTTGATGTTTGATTTGCTTTTATATACTTTATTCATATTTTACGTTATTATTTTTGTATTTTATAGTGTTATAAAAAAATAAACTTGTTATTTAGATAATTAAAAACAATTAATTAACTATATATACGAACAATTATTATTGTCTTTCCGTATAAATAAAAGATTTTTGATAAAAAAATAAGTTATAAGTACACAACACTGCCAAGCAAAACCGTTTATATTCAAAAATATCGATTATTTTGGAAATAGCAACTCCGGATCTATTTATGCCAGAACCAAAAAAGATTTTCGAGTTGTTTATATTTTATGAAAGAAAACTAAATTTTAAGCTAAACTGTCCAAGAAATCCATTATAATAAAACAATATAACGTAATTAGTATCGAGGAATAATAGTTTAGTGATTATTTGTTAAATAGTTCATGTAGGTATATTGATAAATAATGGTGCTATCGGACATGTACTATGGAGATGCATTCAAAATTTCAAATGATTGTTAGCAGGCGATGGGATCGGTAGTCTTATGCGCTGCGCATCGGATTACTTCAAAACATTGTGTTCACTGGTGCGGTACACCGTTTATAAAACCGATAAAATGACCGGCTAGTAATCTGCTCGTTTTTGGAAAATATTCTAGTCCTTATCCTTCCATTATATACCCTCAGATATTTATCAAAATAAAAACTGTTTTTTCCTGAAAAAAAGTGAAAGACTTTTAAAATGTTCAGTGAATCCTATGAGAGAAGGCTACTTCAGCAATGCAGTCCCATCAGCAGGAAACAGTCTGTGTTGGTCCGGCCAGAGCCTATGGACAGATTCATACCCTGTAGATTAGAAAATAATTGGCAGACAAGCTTTCAAGGTGAGTGTTTTATTTTTATACTATACCAATGTATTTTAATGTGAATTACATATAATGCTTAAAATTCAAATTATATTTAAAAATATATAATTTTGAGTTTTGTTCTATTATCAAACTAAAATGTTGATTTGGCTTGAATCTTTTCTTCTCTAAATACAATTGAAATTAAAACTAACACATATATTATGTGAAATTAACTAATTAAGGTAAATTCTAAAATCTTAAAGAATAAATAGAAATATGAATTTAAAACATGCATTGTGAATGTTGAAATTGTTTTTGTGATAAATTTTAAATTTACTAAAATTTGAAAAAAAATCTACATAATTTAAATCTTTTGCTTTATTTAAATTTTATTATATGTGTGGTGTGCAGGTTTGTAGTCTTTTTACTTTGTATAATAGTATTAACATTACACCATTAACTTCACATTAGAATAAAATCACAATATTATTTAGTCAAATTTAAACGATCACTTAAATTTAAATCTGCTTGATTTAAAATTAATTGGAATGCTTCAAGATTTGAAGTTTAAAGTTTGCCAATTAATTTTAGTATACATAATATTTCTAACTATTGAATGAATTTCAAATCGGATGAGTATGCAATATATATATATATATAACTTAATTGAAGAAAAAGAATGGGTATGTAATATGTATATAAGTTAATTAAATGGGGTTAGATTGAATTGGTCATAGGTCGTGATATCTGAACCCTCATTATTAATTTGACCTTTGGAATATCGGATTACATTTGTTATTTACTTTAAAGCAATGCAATTTTTATCATTTATTTTGAAATTTATATTTTAAATGATTTTATTAATTTCACTATAAACTTGCTCAACGGCTCGCAGTTGAGCGGCATGGAATTAATGGACTTACCAAACAGTAAAACCCCTATAAAACTTGAATTTCTATTTAATATTGTCTTAATGTACGTAATGGTAAAAGTAAGATGCGATGTGCCTGTTATTTTCAACGGTCACTTGTTGCTTTACTCGGTGTCTCGTTTTGTCTTTTCAATTTAGTTCATAATATGACATGTCTGTTTGTCCTTAGTCTGGGTGTAATTATCTATATAAGTATGTATTTACAAAAGAAAAATAGTGTATGTACTATATCAGATGTTTGGTTTCCATAGTACGAGTTCTGTTTAGTTTGGGATCAAATGGCCTTGTGTAAAAAATATATATATATATGTATAAGCTACTAAGCACATATTCTTTTAAGTCAAACTTACATAAATGTTATGCAATTAAAATTATATTTATAAATACAGTTGGATAAGAAATTCAATATCGCATAAAAATATGCAACTTGATTATTTCTCATATCGACAATCATTTAACAGGTCCAAATATTTAAATTTTACACCATATTTATTATTTATGTTCAGATAAAGTTGTAATAATATATTAAGTCAAGATTCAAGATGATTGTATAACTGCAGTTAATGTATAATAAATTAATTTTGAACTTGGTCGGAGGTCGAAAATTATAAATGTCTGTAACTTATTTACTACTTCTGGGAAATGATTACATTTGTTACAATCAAATCTATACTATTATTTTAAAATTGGAGGTTGTATGTTTGAATATGCAGGAACTATCGGTTTGGGTCAGATTATCTGATCCGATGAAGCGGAATAGTTATCATAAACTAGTACATTGTAGGCAATTACTCATACTTGTATTGTGTTTTTGAGGAACATTAATTGCTAGTAAAGTCTAATGATGATGTTTTACAATAATTTCTTGTTACGTCATATAATCAATAAAATTTGTAGTTTTTTCGAAATCTTAAACATAATCTAGATCCTAGGTCTATATTATGTGTATACGGTATATACATAGATATACATATATATACATATATATATATGTTCAATGTCAAATCAAGTTGGTATCTTAGAAACATGGTATGTAGATAAAATATAGTATTTAAATTGCGCCATAAAGATTTTTATCTAAAATTAATTATTTACATACTATTTTAATAGTAATTTTTACTATAGTTCAGTTGCACTTGTATTTTTTTTTTTTTGCTGATATGGCATTTAGTTTGTACAAATGGACGCAGGTTATTACGCCAAAGTCACGTAGGATGGAAAATGCACGATGTGAACGAACGTTTGTTAAATCTTGAAAGAGAAACGAATTGTCAACGTATTGCGCTGTATTTTGACTTAATTGTTGCTTGCAATTTGCATACGTCATGTTTCTAAAGCCGAGTCTCCACGAGAGGTTTGGTTGTTATATGTTTGCATTTATTTTCTCTTTATATAATAAATGTCGTGTGCATCATAATAATTGGACGACATTTTGATAATTTCGTGGTCTTGGTCTTTACGAAGTTAACTGAAATGTACCTTAAATGCTTGACGGTTTTAAATTCTATGTACATGGAAAAAAATCATCAAACTTAGGAACCGTCTCAATAATTACTAACAAACTTTCTTACGATTTGCTTATACAATATTATTAATTACATGATAATTTATATAAATAAATCAAGAATAATCAATATTTAATTAATTGCCCAAATATTGTTTATTAAGTGGCTGTAAAATTAATATTAAGGTTGGTAAAATTATAAACTAATTCAAATATACAGTTATAAATCGCATTCGCTATTACGAATCTAAAAATCTAATACAGATTAAATAATCGAAGTTATTCACGGTTATATAAAATAATTACAATGATTTTGCTAAAATCGTGAGTGGTCTAATAATAGGCTTGATGATGAGAACTGAGGTATCATTCTGTATTTCGAGCTCCCGTAATTGTAATAAAATGCTACAATTGTTTTTATATTAATGATAATTGTAAAAACGTAATTACGGTACTGGTTATATTTAAATCGTAATCATAGTATATAGTTTCTTTTTTATTATTGTACTCGAAAATCGAATCATATCGAAATATATTTATTCAAACAGACTTACAAGTACTTATGAATCGGATATAGTAACTTTGCCTGTACTTTCATTTATGCAATAACAAAGAGAATGAAATTGAATTCTCTCACTTTGCTCTCTCCTGTTTAGGAGTTATCGTTTATAAGTTGAAACAAATACATTACTATTTATGTATAATTGTATTACAGTTAGAAACATTATTATACTATATAAACGTGTAGTAATTTCGAATATTTATAAAAATAAATTAAACTTACATTGCAAGCGTAATAAATATAATTATTATTTGATTTACTTGTAATGGTTTCTCCGAAGTATTTATTTATAATCATTTGATAAATATAAAAAAATTGCATCACGAAACAAATACCTACAGATACGATGATTTTCCTCAATAATATAAAGATTTAACTAAGAGCTATTTATTAAACGAAAACACATTTCAATATATACACATTTTTTCGCCTCGTTTTCAATCTAGAAAGGTATAAACTATGTAATAAACTGGACCGTCGTAATGTTACTTGTTTACCATCATTAAGTGAACACACTGTAAAATAATTAATTTTCAATGTCAGTGGCCTTTTATATATTACACAGCGAAATTAAATATTCTACTTAAATCAGGGCTACCACTAAACAATGAGCCATTTGCAATTAATACAGAAAATATTACGTCTCGCTTGGTTGAACCACGTACAGTGCGAAGCAAATGTATTTATACGAATGAAAATAATTCTTATTGTAATTGAATAGCGGTCACATTATGTTGTGACATTTAACACTCAATTGTTTTTAATAAAATCAGCCACGTGTATACGAGCGTGTTGAATTATTCCAGATTTTGTAATAGAACATAATGAGGGAAATGTTTTTTTTATTTTTGTCTACACATATAAATGTTAAAACTAATAACCCGTACCGACTCGGTTTCGCTCTTATGATATTTGTTGAAATAATAATATATAAATAATTATAATTTATCCAAGCTTTTAATACGCTCGTGCTAAGTGCTTTTATCCTGTTTTTTTTTTTTTTAATATTTTATAATATTGATTTTTATGTACAAAAAACATTTAAAATTCCGTGACAAATTAATTGCAACCGAAAAACAGTTGAGTTTTCGTATTTCTAAAAGATAAGATATTTAATGTCGATTTTTTAAACATATTTATATAGATTTTGCAGTGTCCTATATACTCCGACAACGTTGACATATTAAGATAAACCTATATATCAATAGAAATTCTTCTGTGATTTTGAATAAAAAAGAACATATATACAGTTTAGTTCCTGTTTCTTCCAACTTAACCTAACTTCGTTATTTCTATCCCGAATGTTGGCAGTTTATAAATAGATAATAGTTTAAGATTTAAACTACCAGTTTCTCTCACGTATAAAACCTTTATAATATTTTCGAAACTAATATTGCCATCACAAAAAAAAAAAATCGAATTAATTTCATTTTATAATCTTAATTATATTTCTGAATTTTATTTCGAAATGTTAATTACTTGCATTTTTAATGGAATATGTTTTCATATTTTAGCTACATTAAAAAATAAGTAAACGTCTCTTCACACGAACATTCACTGCGTTTACTTTTAATTGGGTTATTAATTCTCATGTTGCTACATACATATATAAAATTTCTAGTATTTACTGTCCGTGCTATATGAGATTTAGCGTAATCGGCAGTCAAGCATGAAGTTCACTACCATCGAGGGCTCGGTCGACGGCGTTCTTATAGGGATTTTATTGTAATTCAAACTTACTCGACCATTATTATCTAGTAATAAATCCTCGGCTACTCCCCTTTCGTTTCAGTCACCATAAATAAACGCTTTTCTCGACTTCTAAATTTAAAATAACTGTACCGTTTTTGTTTAACCTTAAATTCGATTCGGCGTTACGTAAACTAAACAAGACCGTTACATTTTTTATTTTCAAATTTCGAAAACATTCTTTTTGATTCATTTTATGTGAAATTTAGAGTTAGTATTGAATTGTTGTTAGCAAATAATACATACAGATGCAAGTGATTGGTATACCTATAGCGACTAGCTATGCCCCGCGGTTTTATCCCCATTCAATTACAGATAATACCCGCCAGTTTCATACAATTTACAATGTCGGTTGATGTTTGTGTTTTCTGCTTCGCTCTTTAAGATCATGGCGTGAAATGATATAGCGTATAAACCTTTCGATAGCTTTTTTATAAGTGTGATTAATCATACAAGCTCTAATACTGTGAAGTCTCAGTTTATAATAAGTATTTTCGCCACGCGGTTTCACCCGTGTTTAACGTTACTAAGGGGTCATAGCGTGATGTTGAAGCCTAACCTATCTAATTTATAATAGTACTTAAATTAAATAATATTAGTGCTTGACGGTGAAGGAAAATATAGTGAGGAAACCTGCGTGTGTCAAATTTAACTGAAGTTCTGTCACATGTGTATTCCATCAATCCGCATTGGAGCAGCGTGTTGCCATAGGCTCCAAACCTTCTCCTCAAAAACAGGAGAAGAGGAGGCCTTGGTCCAACAGTGAGACATTCACAGACCGTTACTTACTATCTAAATTAATATGTAACGCAATATTTTATTTCAAATACGATTACTGTTAATATATCCAGTCTTCTTTTTAAGCTTAATAGTCAATTTCTTTGTTTCGTTGCGACTTCATATCATATATCATTTCTTATGCTTATAAAATTACTTGGTCTGTATTCTCAAATCAACAGACCATTGAGAACAAATAAGAAAAAAAAAACAAATCTATTCTATCGTCGTGCTTAAACTATGTACATAAGTACAAAACCCATGGACCGTAGAACGTGGCGAAAGGGCGACGCCCTAGGTACAACAGAGTCTAGCTCGCTGGATCTCAACCGAGACGGCTATCTTTAATAAGGCAACCCGACTTGTTAGCCGGCGCCCCCCCTGTCTTGTTCCGCAAAGGTTTCCCAGATTTATTAATTACATTTTATTTTAAATAATTATTTACGAGTACATAGTAATAAGTGTGAGAGATTTGGTTCCATAATCGTTATACGTTTTCGTTCACAGGTTTTGAAATTGTTTGTTACGTCTCTCTAGTTAATTGTACTTAATTAGGATATAAGCTAACAAAGCATTAATTTTAATTATCTCTATTATATTTGAACAGGTACAGTTTTGACAAAAAAAACATATCGTTATTATAAAGGTGTTTGTAATCTCCGAAACTTCTCATTAGATTTCTCTACTGACCCATATTAAGAATGAACCTTCCGGATAATCATAGAGACTAATTTTGCAAGTTAATAAAATATGACTAAAATGTATATTTAAAATTAATTTTTATATATTATACAGCACCACGACTGTCGGGTTATATAAACAGGTATAGTTAAATTTAGGCGATGTATCGACCTCTTGGTCCGAACGGACGTCGTTAATGCATCCCCTATTAATATGTTAATTAAGGGCCACTACGCCAATCACGGGTACCGAAGGTCAAACGACACGGTGTCAATTGTCTTTTATAATATAGCCCATACATAATTGCCTTCGAAATTGGTGTAACATAATATTAGTTCCGTATAATTTAAATTTTCATATATAGCGAAGAACAAATACTGTAAGAGTTTAATAAACTTCAGTTAATACTGACTTTAATAACTTTCATAAGTCTTTAAGAATAAAGTGTAGCAGGGAATAGCGCCGGCCGCTTTCTCCGTAATACGGTGTTTATGGAATAAGCAAACGTTTTTTTCTGCTATTAGAGTCTATTCGTTTAATAAAAGGTGTGTGAATGTACATTGTACTCTTTAGTGTGTACAATCATGTTTAACTTTTAATGTTTAATTATGTGGTTTGATTATTATCAATGAAGTTTATATTAACATGAATTAATAGTGTACAATTGATATATTTACTAATGCGTTTGAATATAATGAACCATTGAAAGCGTTGCAGTATTTTATATTTAAAGCCACCAAGTTGCAAGCTCCATTCCGGGAGCATCAAGAGGTGACTGAACCCGATTTGAAGGTAGTCGTGGAATCTCTAGTTGCGCCAAGCGTGGAAAGAGAGAGCGCTTTTTGCTCGCTTTTATTTCGTAGTCCAGTGAATCGGGTATCTAATATTTGTACTTTTATGGCTCCTGTTATGAACAGCAATGCATTTATAGCTACCACATTTACATTCAATTGAATTATTATTTTTATGGGTGCGTAGTCTTTAAAATTTTGACTATTTTAAAAGCGACGATTTTGACTTCTGTCTCGTATTGTACCGAGTGTGTTGCGTGCGCTTTATATATTTTTTTAATACTATGACTTATTTTGTTTTAAGTATCCTACGCAGTGTTTAATTCCTGACCTCGACAAATCTTTATTGACGCTCTGCAATTGCGATACCAAGTATATTTATAAAGCATTGATTTTCTTATCTCGTCTTTAATGTACCAAAAATTCTAGATAGCTTTGGGAACCTGTCGTTTATGAAGATGATAATTCCTTTTAATGTACACGTCCCACTAACATTCAGAACAAATTGCTTGACTTTTGATAAGCCATCGTTATCAGGCGATTGTAAGGCGTGCGTACTTTGTGATATTATTGCGAGTAATATTTCGTATTATATATTATTTAGTAATATATGTATATTCATAATTATTGTGTATTGTATTTGCGTAAATAGAAACTTGACAGTATTAAATATTTTAAATAAATGACTATATCAGTTATAGAGGAGTAATAAAAGTATTAAGAAGTTTTGTACAAGTATGGCGGCCTCTGTCAGCCATTTGTTTTCGAATTACGTCATAAACTATCATAATAACAAGAATTAGCGGAAAAGCTTAATGCTTTTCCTTTAATCGTTTAAAGAAACGCTAAGAACCTTTAATATAATTAATGTAATATAATCTAATGACGATTTCTAGGAATATAATATAATACATAAAGTAAAACAAATATGCGTACAAGCGAATGAAATTTGTTTTTTACTACAATTCTATAATATTAAAATTTTACTCTCATTCGGTAAAGTTTGATGTAAAAACTACATAAATATAAAACTTAAATTCAATGAAATAAATCAAACGTTACCGACGAAATTTGTTCTTGCCATTTTTGTTTGAATAAATATTGCACTTGTTAAACGAGATAATTCATGCAGCTGTACAAATGTTGACATGTGCCTTGTGTTACGTGTAGGTGAATGCATATAAAACTGACGAATTAACACCTCCGTTATTATAAACGGCCTGATACGATATTTTTACCTAAACATGCTAACTATAGAAAATGTACTTTAATCGAATTTCTAAAATTATATGCTTTTAAGCAACGAGTCTGGTGTACGATGCTCTTCCCCATATTATGTAATATGGTATAATTAGCGCTTTACCCGAAGTTTCGCTTATTCGGAACTGCTAGATAATAATTTCCATTGCTCTTCAAAAATAAAGGATTTTCATACAAACTTTGATCCTCATTATCACTGAATTGGGATTATATATTCAAAAATCATTCCTTATCTACTACGTAAAAGCCCAGTCATTTGGGCCGTGCATTGATATGTCAATCAGTTATTCTTTTATATAGATATCTACTCGGTGGTAGAGCTTTGTGTAAGCTCGTCTGGGTAGGTACTCTCTTACAATTATATATAAATAAATACGAATAAAAATTAAACATAGTTACTGTAGAAATCGTGACCGCGTGGAATGATGGCAAGAATACTAGCAGCAGCAGCCCTTTGAATCGCAATTCCGATTCTCTGGGCGACAAATGAACCAGCTCTCCTTTTTTTTTTTTTTTTTTATTGTATAGGTTGGCGGACGAGCTTATGGGCCACCTGATGGTAAGTGGTCACCAACGCCCATAGACAATGGCATTGTAAGAAATGTTAACCATCACCTACATTGCCAATGCGCCACCAACCTTGGGAACTAAGATGTTATGTCCCTTGTACCTGTAATTATGATGAGTCACCCACTCATCAGATATTCTACCGCAAAACAGCAATACTTTGTATATGTGTTCCGGTTTGAAGGGTGAGTGAGCCAGTATAATTACAGGTACAAGGGACATAACATCTTAGTTCCCAAGGTTGGTGGCGCATTGGCAATGTAGACGATGGTTAACATTTCTTACAATGCCATTGTTTATGGGCGTTGGTGACCACTTACCATCAGGTGGCTCATAAGCTCGTCCACCTACCTATACAATAAAAAAAGTTTAGATTAATTAAATTATTGCAGTCAATCTCGCATTTTAGGTCGCAACTTTAAGTCAGATAGTTTCTTCTTATACATAGAACTTAAGTAACCGCCAGTTAGTATTCCAATTTGGGTTGGTGACATAAATGTGGAAGAATTTACTTCAGACACATGCAGGTTGCCTCACGATGCTTTCCTCCACTTCTTTTAGTATCATTATAAACACAAATTAGATACACGAAAACTCTTGTGTTATTGTCGGGCTTTGAACTCGCTGTGTGCGTTTTGGATGCACGTGTTCTAGCCAATCGGGCCATCGAGGCTTTTTACTTGGAATAATAGCAAAGTAAACAAATCGATAATACTCTACACTATATAAATATCTTTTCTAAACGTTCTTATTTATTATAAATATAATATTTGATGCAAGTATAATAATTTATTGATAGAATTATAATAATTTATAATATATGTTCGAATTTTTTATTTAAATACTTGTGTTTGATCAGTTTATTTTTACTTTTTTGAATAATTTAAGATTTTATTTATGTTTCAATAAAGTTGTGTATTTTTGTACGTATGAATAAAATATTTGTTTTTTTTATTTATTCTAAATAATTTACTTATGCGTTCATTTTATCGTCGTTATATAATATACCTAAACCTAGTAGTTTAATTTAATTAAAATGGGTACTAATTTTGATTAATTTAGTTTTTTTTTTATCTGTAACTAGCTGACTTCCGTCTTCACTTAACCAACATCCATATGTTGAACCCCTTAAGGTTTAAATTTCTATAAATCGTTTTTACAATGATGCTTACGTTATAAAATAAACCGACATTCCAAATTTCAATTTCCAAGACTGCAGGTAGTTACGTCAGTGATGACAAATGATTTTATAAGTGTAGATAATTTTCTATAGACTTAAATATCTATGGTATAATTGCGTCACGATAGCTAGATAGATTTATAATTCTCTGTAATAACTTTGTTATTGTATATATCATATGAAGTATTTTTATATTTAATAAGTAAATAAATTCAATCTAGGTTACTATCTATTATTCTTACATAGAATTCTATTTTTAAAATTACAAAATATAATTCATTTATTCAAGTAGGCTCTTACAAAGAAATTTCGTTGCAAATTGCAAGTTTAATAAAGGTTTGTATTAAAATAAACGAATGGTAAAAAACATTTTTTTACAACAAGATTTCACATATGTCATTTTGTGTCTATGCCGTTCAGGGTTCAGCCAATTAGGCCATTTATAATATAAGAATGCATTTGCATTGGCACTGAATCGACAATTCGTAAAATTTCAACTACGTAATACAAGAAGCACTGGATCAGATTATACGGGTACAGACGAATATTGCAAGTTTAATAAAATCTCGAAAAACCGCCGGTTCGTTATTTAGATTCTATTGGGACCTGCAAGAAACTTAATTGTTACACTTTTTAATTAAGTAAATGATATCGGTATGTTAATTTTACAATTAAATTTATATATCCTGCATGAAAATCAACGAATACTAACTCCACGTTTTTTTTATCATCCATATAATATTTAATTGAGTAAAACGTTTTATTTATTAATGTTTTAAACTTAAATGCCTTTTTTACATTAGACATTTTATTATCTAACTGATTTAACTATAAATGTTTTTAAGGGTGTTAAATGAAGCTGTCTTCTTCTTTCGAATGTAAAATAAATGATGATAGAAAGAGAAATAAGTGTTAAACTAAACACAGCTGAATAACGTTTATTATTAAGTGTAACATAATTGTGCCTTCTTAATTGTATCTTTAATGATAATGACTTGTCACACCTCTAATGTGGTACATTGAGGCCTGTGTAAGACTATCTAAAACACCTACGAATTGTCATGACCAGCCTTCAACTTACGATCAGCTGAGATGCTGATGTCATTCTATGTTATCAAGTGTTTATTTAACACTTAGGCCGTCGAATACTTGGTGAGGCCCAGGTTGTAGCAGTCGGGAAATAACTTGAAAACATTAACGGCCTCAATTACGAGTATGAACGTTTCTTAGCGGATTTTTTGTCATAATTGATTTGAAATTCGAACGAATATGACACAGCATTGTTTAACCAATCACTCGTTAAGCAAAATATATAAGTAAGGCTGTAATTAGTTACCTACGTATATATCGTATATGATTATTGTTATATTATAAACATTTTCGACTTAATTCTTAAAAGGATACATTAAATAAAATATATTATAATCAAGACTTAAGCGGATATGTCTAAAAATTGTCATTAATAAAGCTCAGTATCAACTGAATTTCTTTCTATGATTTAAGTTTACAAAATACATATTATTTATAATTTACGATTACGGTTTTAAAGTGAGTTGCTATGATGATGATTATATTTATTTGATCATCTTCTTAAATGAGCGTGTCAGAACCTTGAGTGTTTAAAGGATATTACATAAAAGGTATAAACTAAAAAACGAAATTTATGCCCCGCATTCTAGTATCAAGAGCAATCAGCTGACCGTGTGATTCAGTGATTGGGTTCGTGCATTTTAATAAGCATTGTGGAATTTTCAGTGTAAAACGAAATGGTATTTTTTTTACCTGTTCAAAGAAGTTCAACGCACCGATCAGCTGAGTCAACATGTTTCTTTATTTTAATAACCACGTGTACGATAATTTTCCAACAATGTTGTGCAATGACTCTGTCGTTTAGGCTCGTACAATTTAACTTATACGACACAAGATCCTAATGGCTTTACCTATAAATGTTGTTTAAGAGGCCATTAGTTATACAATGTCTTTTTCTTTGAAATGACAATGCATTGATGACAGAAAGAGACGGAAAGAAGTGTTTAACTAAAGACCAGCTAAACGACGTTTGTAAGTGAGGCAGTAACGAAAATGAGATATTAAAAAAGAAGGTTTAATTACCGTATCGATATTTAAGTAGAAAGTTTTATTTTATTTCATATTACGAGTTTAAGTGATCCGATCGCTTGACATGAAGATAATTCGCAACAGATATATAAATGCATCAATCAGCTGGCTCGTGGTGTCACGTGTTCCTTTTCGGGGTTCTCTTTTTTTACACGACGTGGTCTTACATGTTAAGACAGGCTTTTTCGGTTGACCAGCCTTCACCTTGACTCTCGACTAAGATCAGCTGTTTCGCTCACAATAATAATACGAGTTTATATATATATATATTTATATGATTCATTTGTTTTATCATGTCATCGCTAGTCTATTGAAATTCAAGTTATATATTTAAATATCATTAGCTATCATTTCGTCTGTGCCTAGTTTGGAATGCGTTGCTGGTTTTTTTTTATATTCATTATTTAATAGTCCGAACGCTTTTTAAGATGAATATAATCATTCGATCGAGATATTAATAAATTCAAGGAATCGTATGATATATAAAATAATTACGTATTACTCGATGGTCTAATGCATTTTTTTGCTTCGTAATTCTGAAACCCTTATATGTTATGACGCTTTTTATTACTGCATAATAAATTAAATAGTATCGTATATTTAATACGATAATTTTAATAAAATAGTAATTTGAATAAATTGAACAACAAGAGAATTAACTTTCTAAAGTTAATAAGCGTGATTTTTAGGTAAGGCGAGAGGAATGGACTTGTGATCACTGAAGCGTATATAACACTGAATATAATTACTGTAAATATAAACAGATAAGTTAAATTTCAGAAACGGCTGAGCGGTTCCTTTATGGGGCCTAAAGGTTGGCTCCGGTGACATGCTCAATAATCACAGACTTAGCACCTAACTGGTAGTAATTACATAAGTACACACGAACCCATGTAGCTGTGTTTAAGTAGTCAACAGAACTGACCTCATTGCGAGGCCATCGTACAGTCGAACTACTACTAAATCCATACTTCAGTAGGTCTCCGAGTTACTTAAACAGAAGCCGTTTCGTTATCAATGTTTATATAATGTATATATGTTATAGATAAATATCTATGACTACTTGCGATTCAACTATTTCTTTTTCCTGCAACTTTTTTTTTTATCGATGTATTTTTGATAGCAAAAAGCGAGTCGCTTATTGTGTATACGTTTTGGTTGACGACACAAATAGTGCCTTCGTGGTACATGGTTACATAACCGGATGATAGATGATCTAGACGTCAATAATCTTTACTGCGTCTTTATATGTAATTGCTGGAGTTTTTTTTTTCTTATTAGTCTCCGCTTTTGACACCTGAGAATGAGCATAAATCAGTTGTCAACGTATCGAATCTAGGCCGCGTGTAAACAATGTTTGGTAATCAATTGATGTCGACTTAGTTATTGCCTTTCTGACATCATCATCCGTTGCTAATGCCAGCTGAACTTTGACAAGTCTAAAGTTGTTCCTGTCACGATTATAAACGCCTCGGCCAGGACTCGTTATTAATATACAAGATATATGATTGTTGTCATCGTCTCGATAATCAATAGCAAAAACGGAGGATGTGTTTTATTATTATTGCCTTAAAATGGACAAAAAGCATTTCTAAGCAAAAAGTCAGTGTATCGATCACGACCTCGACTATGTCTTAAGTAATCAACCACGTTTTTGGTTCATTGCACTCACGAAATTACATTTTACTGAATGCCTAATACCGTGACGACGAATTCATTTATACAAACACTATCTGCAACACCAGCACGAATTATTTATTCGTTTGCTTACATTAGCTTAGTGTGTT
Organism: Nymphalis polychloros; assembly: GCA_905220585.2. NCBI lineage: Eukaryota > Metazoa > Arthropoda > Insecta > Lepidoptera > Nymphalidae > Nymphalis > Nymphalis polychloros. The sequence continues at coordinate 2,770,766 of HG992246.1, read as the reverse complement.
GATTGTCAGTGTTTTATTGCTGTGTTATATTGATTCTCTTATATTTACTTATTTAATTTTATTTTTACTTCTAAGAACATCGTCGTCATGTATGTTCATATTAAAGACAAAGTATTTTCATTTGGCTGTACATTATACTGTACTTTACAGGTATAGTGTTGGTTTTAATTAAACATAGCTAAAGCAAATGTTTCCGCTTTTAAAACGAGGTGGTTTAATAGCTAAGCCTGACAATAGCGAAAGTTGAACGAACTCTATTTAGGTCCCCCCTATATTTTCCGTTTTTCACGTCGCCAGTGTTCCGCGAGCTACGCTTGTTATGTATTGAAGCCTTTTATGTTTGTGAAACAACGTAATAACCGAAGTTTAACAATTGTATTGAAACTACGAGTTTATTTTAAAAGCGTGGTGTTAGCCTTCGTCGATTTTCACGCAGGATAAATAATTCAATTGTATTTAATTAACATATCTAAATAAATAATCGTCGGATAAGGCCAACTTTCCTGTTCTCGGTAGAATCTACGTCCCGAACCGGTGGTAATTTTAATTTTAAATTATTCTTAAAATATGACGATTCAGAAGTGCCTGTAAAAGCACCTTTGTATAGAGTATATTTTGATTTTGATTAAATTTTTGTATTAGTTTATTGCTGCTAATAATAATAATTTCTATTTGTAAGTCAAAAATAAATCTCGAAACCGATGTTGTACAACTTTATTTATTTGCAATAGAAACTTTGAGCGCTATTTTGTTTTTTTTTAATATATCGTATGTAAAGTATTGTTATTATTCAGTAGCCGAGTTTAATTTCTGTCGCAGTAAATTTACTCGTCGTATGGAATTTAAATTTCAAAGGTAGTTCATCAAGTCGGATCCGAAAGAGACTTGTTTATTCGGCAAACTGCATGCGATAACGTGTGATACACATCGGCCACTCGCAAATGTTTATTCATACTTTGCAGTTCATGAGGGAATTCCAAAATTGTTCTTTTTATGCAATTATTTTAAGTTGGTATAGTTATTTTGTTACCGTATTATGTATAGCCACGAGCTTTACTCATGCGTCGCTTACTTTAAAGGCATTTTTATTTCAATTATAATCTTTTTTCATAGTCTTATTAATTTCATTCTACAGGTTCCTTTAATTAATACGGTCCAGATCGTATCGAGTACTTCAATTGTACATTGAATTGAATCTTTGTAGACAGTTCATGATTAAACACCCACATCATTAAAACAATTTTCGATAAAGTCCATATGAATTCGTTTTATTGTAAATCTGATTACGATATATACTTTTTAAATGCATATTGATTTTTTTTTATAATTACACTTCGATACAAATAATTCGTATTTTCGGTAATAATTTATGCAAATCTATGATAGATTTACTTGGTAATAAAATATTTTTCATTAGTTAATTATTTTATGAATATCAACTTCATATCGTGTGTTGTAGTTTTTTATACTTCAAGATTGAATGTCATCGACCTTTTAAATGTCTACTTTATATACGTAATAATAAATTTCTATGGTTTTTTTTTCTATGCTTTAACACGGCAGTGATAGAAAAAATTACAAAATGATCACTAATGCAAATCGCAAGATGTTTATTTCACAATACTATTTAGTAATAAGTGTACTCTATAACTATTACGTTTTATAATGTGATTCAATCGCAAGATAGTTTAAAGTTATTTAATCTTAATTATTGAGTGAGTCAATTCTTAAAATGCAATTGTCGAAGTCGTCGACAATAGTCCGTGTATGGCCCGGTCGCCCGATAACGTGAAAAGTAAAACGATAAGCGATGCATTTTAAAAACAATCGGAACTACTGTAGCCGATATATAATGACAGGGCTCGTTTGAGTGGTCCTAATAGTCTGATAACTAAGGTTAAGGAACTTTCCTCGAGGGAATGCACGATGATTCAAGATGCATTAACCGAGCCGCTTGCAATGCGCTCGTTGCTTTGAATACCGTTATTGACCTAGCATTCGAGCTAGGCATTATAGCTAGATATTTTACTGGAACTAGCTTCGCGGCGAGACCTATGCATTCCATTTTAAAATCTCTGTATAGGGCTTTGTTAAAATCTATATTTTTTATTTGTAATTTCTCATTTTCTATAGAATTAACAGGGTATGTGTGTGAGCTTTCGTTTATACCTAAACGTCGTATATCAAACGTGTAGTTGAAATCAGTTTTGCAGAAGCAATTAATACTGTTAATGATAAAAGACTAAGTTTGTTCATCGGTACGTAAACCTTTTAAGTAAATATATTTAGTAAGCAGAATAAATCGCGGCTTACGTTTTAAGGAGTGATAACGATTTAGAGTGATTACCAGTCTTTCTGGCGTAATTTTTCCAATCTCAACAGTGCTTTAAAAAAATCGCTGAATAAGAAATTCATTGATCATTTCTAAAATTATTTTAAAGAAAAGAATTGTAATACAATTTTAAAATAAAGTAATATGTAATTACATATTAATATTAAAAGCGACAACTCAAATCAAATTATTACATATTATCACTATGTTCCGTTTTACAAATAATTAAATCGCGTATAGTACACGATTCAGGCTAGTAAATATATAGCGAAATAGCGAGTTTTAATGTGGTATAAAGATAGTCATAAATCGCACACAAGCAAGCGCACGCGGAACCTGAAAGACGTAACCAATAATATATTGTAGAAAGTATAGGCTTGTCGAGAATTTCTAGATAACAAGAACTTGGAAACAACATTGGAGTAAAAAGCAATATCGATACACCGCCGAGCGAAAGATTAGGTGTATTGGCAAAAAAAATACTGGAATAAGAATTGAATATTGTATCTATTCTACATAATTAAAATTTATAATAAGGTCTATATTACCTAACCTATGAATTTTATTTAGGTCTGACGTTTCTAGAAAAATCACGCGTTGCTATGTGCAAGTCCTTCATTGAACGCTAGTGCATACCTACTATGAAATCGTAAAGGCGTACTGCAATTTAGAATGTAGGTCATGTAATCGAGTACCTAATGGCTCGGTTGTTGGCTTACAATGATATTTGTAAAACGTAGGATATTATATGATTAACTATATACTTTCATTTCCTCATTGTGAAATATGGTGATTGCTTTATCCTCTATAAGACTGACGTTAATTTTCATTTCATCTAAATATAACCTATAAATCCAATGGCCCGTTAAGAGGGTGGAAATGGAGAGTAAATTTTCAAAGGAATGTTGTCAGTTCTTGAGGAAATTGCGTGCAGTTCACTCGAAGAAGTTCTTTTTGTTTGTATTTTTAATTAGTGCCTTTCCTTTGAGTTGTGACAGACATCCCTAATCTCGAAGCCACTTAAAGTAAACATTCGTCCATTTGCATCCGCCAGCATCCAGGAGCGGGGCGAATGAACCAATTAGTTATCTTGTTTATATTAAGAAAAGTTCAAAGAGCCCTTGAAAAGAAAGTAATTATTTATACTATTCGTACAATTTATTTGCTATCAATATTATTAATATCTGAAATTATTACGTTATATAATTATTTTAAAACCCCTTTTTTATGTTACATGTCGTTTTATCAGATTGTCTCCAGGCTATAAAAAATGTAATCAATGTTTTAAAACTAAACTCACCTAGCTTCAGTATTTACCTCGCTCATGTACTATGTGTTTAATTAGTGATTAAACACATAGTACATGAACTAGGTACAATTGTATCGTTTCTAATTTGATTTTTAACTGTATCATTAAATATTTGTATTTTAACATTCGTTTTAAACTCTTTTTTTTCCACCTGTTACAAGAATGTTACGATAACCGAAGTGCGTGACACACTTTCTTGTGGTGTCTATAGATAGTGATAACAATTACGAGTGTTTTAGTAGCTTCTTCTTATCGAATACCTCGCAAACCCTTTTGTCGTCAGGTGTTTATTGATATCTACTTACGAACGGTTTGAATAATTCCTGATGACAAAATTTATTTCCGGGAAATGTTAAACAGTCCATGTTGTTGAATTGCCGTCATTTGCAGTGTACAATAAGCTTAAAACATATTTTATTTCTTACAAATCGTTATTGAAAGTCTATGATTTGTATTGTTTTTTAGGATTTCTAATCTATAATCAAATAGTTACTACTTTATCTGTTTCTATGTTTATTAGATTAATTTATTTTAAATTATTTTCACGTGGTTAAAGATTAGTAGGTATCGAAATTTGGACCAATTCGCGATAAATTGGATGTGGGCAGCATTGTAGGTGGAGGCCTTGCAAAAGGCGGTTAGAATTAGACAATTAGATTCTTAAATAAACCAAGAAAAGTAGCCTTTATAACCATCACAATTCAGCGTACATTCGCATCCGATAGGATGTCGACGAATTTGGCGTTGGTCTGAATTAATTGACTGTTGGTTTGTCACGTACCCCACCAAATACGTACAAAGTGTATCGTCGACGCACCTTGTATGGGCGCTGCTCAGGAAGGAAATTGTGTGATTGTGTTTTTATATTAGTTTAGCTTTTGACTGATGCCTGTTGCTCGGTCGCTTTAAATTGAAATGCAATTTCGGTTCGCATTTCCGAAGTTCCGACGTCCGGTATAGAGCAATGAACCTGATTTAGAAATAGTATCTATTGCTATTCATATTTCATTTATTTTAACGTTTTTTAGCGGATACCATTTAAAGTAAAAATTAGATATTTCAGATGAAATGGAAAATTTCATTGCCTTTTTAGTATTCGCATCAGAAATGTATCATAAATGTGAGTGGAATATTAAATTACATAGAGTATAAATTAGTTTAGTATGAGAAACTTGAGGATAGAAATATAAGAATAGTATGTGGAAATTTTAATTGAAAATTCCAAGTAGCATGATTGTAGTCGATTAACATTTAATACATCGTGAAACTACACGACCAACTTATTTATATTGCGAGTATAGGTATATGAATATCTAATAGAAGATAAGTGGTCTCGGCCAGTACGTCTCGGCCAGACACAGCGTGGTCCCTTCAAGCTACTAAGACTGAGCGCAATCAATATAACGAGATCTGCGAGATACTTACTTATTAGATAATCTAGCAGTTAAATTTAGTTTTCCTTCCATGATTTTTTCTTTTCTATTAACCACATCGATGTTTTAATTAAAATATAATGGAGTTTCTTTTTTCGCCTTGTTATTACTTCCTTACCTAGATCTTTTTTCATATTGTTTAGTATATCTAAAATTTTAGTATTCTCTTCGAACTGAAATTTATATTATAAACGTAGTCTTTATCATTGGCTGCGGTCGTTTTCGAGCGGAGTGTGAATCACGACTAGCAATATTCTTCGTTAGCAACTGTATTGAATTGCCTGCAGCTTTGCATTCTCATTGTGAGAAATAATGTTGCGTACATTTACTTCTATCGTAGAATCTCCATGGTGCGGAGCTGATGTATATACGTATATTAATTTCGTGCATAACTTCGACTATATTGTTCAGTTTTAATTAATCAAGTTTAAATTCCTAAAATAATAATATAATATTCCAGTTTTTGAATTCAGTTGAAAATATACTCACTCAATACATTATGTATATGCAAAGTACATTCTAGCTCATTTAGTGTTATGATACAATAACGACCTCACTTATATATATTGCTTAATGGGTGATTAGTAAAACGGCATTTTTCTGTGTGTCTTTTTCTTTAGAATGCCAAATCAATAATGTTAGAAAGAGCAAAATCTTTGTTCAACTAAACAGCCGGTAAGCAACATTTATAAGTAAGGCCGTTAAGTTTTAAATCGTTACCTTACCTAATTCTTGTATTGCCATTTTCTAGCACACGTAGTTTCGTTTAGAATGTTATTAGTCAGTCTCCAAAAATAAATTTATGTACTTGTTACATTATTTGTAAATAAACTCAAATTTAGGTATTAATTTATATTTATTATTAACCCTTTTATATTTCGATCATATTGTTTACATGTTTTTAATTAATTTGGTTCGGAATACATTCGATAAAGTATTTAAACCAATTATTTCCTTGTAATTCCTAAATTATTGCTCAAACTACGATATTCTTAAGTGACTCACCTCCGAAGTGCATAAGTTCTACAAATGAATCACAAATCGCAATAACCAAAGTTTGCACGATGATGAAAAATTTTACAAGATGTATGATGTAGGAAAATATTTTTGGCAATGTCTCCCGGGTAGTCGAATTAGGGACACGAATAAGCGTGTAGTATAGTATATGTATAGCTGTAATTAATTACTGTCACATCAAATATACGTTCCGTCGCTAAACATAATTTTTCGTGATATTTATGTCTGCAAATATTTCATCTTTTCTTGTGATTTCGATATTTATTTTAAACGAAACTTGTACATATCAAGTGTTATTTTTCGCACAGTTAGATTATTGTTATTCGTGTCTGTTAATTAATATTCTAAGACGCCATGAAATTAGTTTCGTAAATTTCATCAATACAATATTTTGTCTTTAGTGAAACTTTTAAGTAAAGTTAATTTTGTCGTTTTCGTAGTAAAGAAATAGAATAGATTGATTTTTTTTAATAAATCCTGTTTAATTAAGACTTGATTATATTAGTTGTAAAGTTGTGATTAGTGAACATTTAGTTTTTTTTGTGATTTTACAACTTTCGTTCGATGATTGTAATTATTCTTTCAATATGATTTGGAATTTACTACCATTTTCTTTTCAGTGGTTCTTTGGCGAGTACGAAATGTTTGTTTCGGTTTTAATTAGTTAATATCATAAGTGGTTCAGGTTTATTTTAAGTCCGATTATTGTTGTTTATTTTATTATTATTGTCAATAATATAGTGTAGAATAGAAATAGTTTTCTTTATATTTTTTTGTGCTAAGAAGCTTTGGGTAGACCAAATTTATTCACAAGTCATTTTTAATGAATTGCTGCTACATGGTATATTTTTAAATAGTTACATAATTTATTTATAATAAATTAAGTAGCGATTTAAAAATAACATATTTTACTAATAAATAAATCTAAGATTGTTGAAATGTCTAAATGTTTAGAATTATTTCGGTAATGAATCACCCGCACGCGCCCATATGGCTCTGACAAGACACGATGTACTGCGCGTGCGCATAGAGCTATTTATGGATTCGTTACCGCCGCAGCAGACAAAACCCATAATTTGATTGTTGGGTGGCATTTACCTGGAAAAGTTTTTAGTATAGTAATTTAAGATTTATAGTATAATTTTCATATAATTATTATTATATTATTTTGTGCCGTATAGTTTTTCGTCGTACGAATAAGTTAAAAGTTAAATTATTTATCTTTTACGAGCAAAAAATGGTAATAAAATTTAAATCGGCTAAGAAAATGGTAATACATTTGGCACATCTTAAATCCCTAAACTAAATAATTGAATTAAAGTAATTTTATTCGACCAATCGGCGGCATTTGAAACGAATTCGGTATGAAGTATGAAAGTATATTCACACCGCAAATTAAAATGCTTCTTGCTGCGGCACTTTTTATCCAAACAAAAAACCCAACAAAACAAAAATGCACCAGATAGCATTTCGAGCTGTTGTCAGAAATACGGACGCGTGTTTCAGTAATATAAATAATACTTTATTTATTGAGAGCTCTTTGTATTGTACTCTCGGCTTAATTTGGTCTCTTTAATCTCACAATTTCAATAATAAAAAACATTATCTAAGTAATTAATCATAACACCCGAGTCGTTGAGTGATCGCAGATAATTTTTAACTTCTCATTGTTTTGGTATTATATAAACTTTATTTTTATTATTTATTATGTTGCCAATCCGTGTTCAGTTTTATTTTCTCCTTTTCAGCAATACGTCGTGGCACAGAAAACCAGCCAGCTAAGAAACCTCGCAGCGATGGCGGCAACGATGGCGCTGGTGGGGGTCGAGACCATCTAGCGTATGGATGTCTACTCCGGAACGAGCTTCTTGGAGCTCAGATCGAAGAATTAAGAGGTCCACCGACTAATTGTGGCGAAAGCAATAGAGCTGCGCTGGGCGCTGTTCAACTAGCTTCAGCAGCTAGAGCGGCATTGGCGTACTCCCCGCCAGTGTTTAGGTTCCGAGCACCCGTACACAGTGCTGAGGTATGTTCCACAGACAATATTTAATTTTAAGGCAAGATATTATAAACGTAACATTAAGAAAATATTTAAAAAAATCTTAATAATATTTTAAGAGTGGTCCAATAACGGACCGCTTCGAAATCAAGTTACATTTCAAATACCTTTTTTTTTATTGGAATTCGCCATGTTCAGGTAAATGCATATCTATACTTAGAATATTTGAATTTAAATTGAAAAAAATTATGGTCGTCGATTAAATTGCTAACGTTATATCCTGTCCTAAACGTATATGTTTAATTAGCCTCATGATTTAAGATAATATTTTTATTTTCACTTTTATGCCGTCCGTCTAATGTGTCTGATACTGTGCGAATATTTTACAATCCGACTGTCATAAAGAAAAGGACTCCGTTTGATCGGAATTCGGGTTCCGTTTCAGTGTAACATTAAAGCGATTAACTTTTTCGTCACATAAATAAGATTTGCCTTCTAAATAAGACTCAACTAATATATTTATTTTTGGGCTCTGATAAAATGTCTCGAGCTTTTAATGAATTATAATTATATAAATAACACACCACTTAGTACTAATTTCGAAAGATTTCATGTTAGAAATCAAATATTTTTAAATGTAATAAAAATACGGTACTTTTATAAACTAAATTGCACGTTTAATTAGTGTCTTCGTCTTAAAAACCAATATCAATATGCGATATCTTTATATTTGGCTGTGTCTAATTGCAGCGGTTTTTTTTATTTGCCAACAATAAAAGGTAATTAAAGAATAAAGGGTAATTAGTGTTTTTCACGTTTGTTTTTAGTTTGTATTCGAAACATAAAATTTTTTGTGCATTTTTGTTTTATGCTTTTATGCAGATCATGATTTGGTGTGGACGATAAATTTGGTTAGGATGACTTCGAAAGATCCAATGCCTCGTTGTCACGACAATATTTATGAACACATCATCATGATATATTTAAAAATATTCCTTTTCTTTGGAACTTGATGAGTTATTTAGAAAACAATAATGAACGATCATTGTCCTTACGAACTCGTTTTATTTAAGTACCTTTTGGTTTGAGTTCGTTATAAAACGCAAATTTCAAATTTAAAGAATTTCGTGTTTTTATTATGACAAAATTATATTTCCCAAGTGTACTGTTTTGACCCAGTAATGTTGTCATGATATCCAAAAATTACTTGTGACCCAAGTATTAAGACCCCGAAGTGACTTCGAGTTGGCTCCAACCGATACATCTAAATGGGCCATTTTGTCACGTAAAGTTGCCCATCTAATGGTGATGCGATCCCAACGTGACAGTATCTTTGATAATATGGATATAAAATAAAAAAATATTTTTAAACGTCAAGGTTACGAGTTTTTATTATAGGGTCAAATGGTCATTTGACGATTTCCTCGAGTTGTATTTTGCAATGATTTTAATATCGTGAAAAGTTTTCGTCCATAATCTTTATTGTGTCATGTATCTTTGTTTTAGCACAAAGATCGTTAATTTTCTATTATAATTTTTTTTTGAGGCCATTAAACTTACGTTTTTTTGAAAAGCAGCGTGTTATACCTTTTATAAGGCACGATAGGAATTCTTAATCTATATGTCCATCGATTTGAAATTTGTGTTAGTGAAATTCGAAACTTTTAGTATCCATTTCCAAGTTATAGGTATAACGATGTCGTAAATGTTGATTAGTACCATACCTAAACCCCGAACGCCAGAAAATATTAAGTGTTTGCTGTTTAGATGTTGTTTTTTATTATTTGAAGCCGTTTTAGGAATTCGAAGATACGTAAATATGGCGGATTAACATGCTTCGAGGCAAAATTCACCATGAGAGTATAGATTTACCATCTTTAATAAAAATCAAACGACGCATTTAATTCCGTTTTTGTGTAATAAAAAATATTATTTTATAAATTTCTCGAATCGTGAAACACTTAAGGTAAAACGTTTTACATTAAACAAATGCTGTGTTTGCATCGCTTAAAATGGCTTTTCGGCCTTAAATACGTATTTTGTGCCAAGTGTTATTACGATGAAGTCGCTGAATGTTTCGGTGCCTTTTGTAATAACAATCCAATTATCGAATGTCACTCCTTTATGAGGTAACGTGTGTGTTCAACGAGTAAACTTAAACTTTGCCCCCTCGGTAGCGAGACGTAACGCGTACGTTTTCTTATACATTTATGTCTTGTAATTATTTATGCAAATGCGAGACGCCTCGCTGCGACTATACCAGCTTTAAACTTACGCAAGTTAAGACTCTTTTGTTATAAGGTTTAGAAATGAAAAAATAAAACGTTTCGCTGTTCACAATTTTGTTGGAAACTATAATTGGTTTTAATTTTTGTTTAATGTTTTGAGTATGGGCAGACGTGCCACCTGATTGTCATCACCGCCAATAGACATTAGCGATGTAAGAAATATTAATGGCTCACCAACCTTTGGAAATGAGATGTTATGTCCTTTGTACAGTACAAAGTTACACTGACTCACTTATCCTTCAAACCGGAATGCAACAAATGGGCTTGCACGAAGCTCTACCATCTACAAGATATACATAACAGCAATAACAAAAGAATATGGTTTAATAAATAGCTACCCGTGTGAAAAATTTACGCAAAGACGGTGTGTGGAGAATTTTATGTATATTACACATTTCGCAAATGTTCTGGGAAGGAAATTTACTCCAGACAGACGATATTAATATTCGCTTCAGTGATTTTCGTACACGGTCAAACGGATAGGTTCATATAAATAACTCACTTCGGTTTTTAATGCTAATAAATAATCTATGATGGTCGTAACTGAGTGCAAAAACAAGACGATTGAATATTCATTACACCCGACGTAAGCTGAATTGTACACATCACGAATAAACATAGCAGCGTCATATTTTAAGTGTGAAGTAAACGAGTCGGGTCGGTAAAAAGAAACACTGGATAGTGTCCTCTTGCAAAAATACCTTTGTGTGTCAATTATCGTCGTCGTTTAGCGCGATAGTGACAATGAACGTACGCTAATGAAAACCATCTATGTTTTTTCGTTCGTTACGTATCATATTAAATCTAAATATGAATGTATATATATTTTTTCGTACCTAAAATTTTTATTAAATGTGCATTATTTTTTCACCGGCCATTACGTTCGATACAATGCTATTGTTTTTTTATCGCATAATTTCTGTCCCGTCATTTGTCTGTCCGCCTGACATCACTCATCGGTGACAACGACCTAAAATAAATTATTAAAATGTTTACGGTCAAACGTTTAGAATATTAACTTTGCATGTTATTTGTGTCCGTTCGTTTTTCAATTCATAAACAAATATAGGTTTCGAGTGCAAAATAATTATGTATATCCGTCACGACGGACGAGATTATTTGTTTAACTGAGTGTGTCTTTTTTAAAACCTTTTTAACTTTTGTGCTTATCGAGTACAATACACAAACTGCATAGTTCACTTACTGAATTTTAACTTCTTCTAGTAAATAGAAGTTACGTCCAATATGTCTAAAAATTCTTATTATCATTTTGTTTATACATTAGTGTTGCTATTGTCGTATAATTAATAGCCGTAATTGATAGCCTCCTATTAATAATTAACTATAAAACTACTTTATGTGTTCAGTAAATAATTTTTGCTAGTTTAAATTTATGTACATTAGTGACTATGACTAGTCAGTGGCGTTGATTGCCATTCACGATTTGTCCAAATTGCTCACGTTCATAACGTAGCTGTCAACGGATTGATTCAAAACAAAAAAGTAAAGTACATCTTCATCATTTAGGTGAAAGGTCAACTAATGTTCTAAAACATATTAATTTAAAAATGTGTTATTGAAATTCATTAAATAACATGTCAGATCCGCTTAAGACGTCTTCCAAAAAAAGATGAACGAATAGATTTAATTTAAAAAATTAATCGATGTAAAACTAATTAACTACTCTGGTAGACGATAGAGGCACTTAAACGCTCTCATAAATGCATACTTTGACGATAATAACACGTGTAAGTTATTTAACTTTATTTCATTTAGCTTTATGCAATCAATTTGTAATCAATAATTCTATCATATCGTATACTAGTTAATGATTTTATAACAGAACGTTTTATTTTGTTAAACACTCTGTATCATGTATCATCTAGAAAAAAAAATAAAACGATCAAAAATATTCATGACAATCTAGATTTCTTCTATGGGTACCACCCACTGGATTATACGCGCATTGCTTTTGAATACAAAATTCGGTTCTTAAGTGAATGCATTGACAGTGACTCAATTCCAAATGCGTCTCCATATAAATTCTAATCGGCGCTTTGTATTGATGTAAATTTTTGGCCACCGATGAATTTTGTATCGGTTGCATGCATTACAATTGTAAGAATAATTCGGCGCATTTTATTTTCCTTTGTCAAATAAAACAATGTGACATTTTAATGTTATCACATCTTTATTACGTGTTGCAAAATTAATTTTTCCAATCATATAAATGTCGTTTGTTTTGTACGTGCAGGTTATTCGACGGATAAAATATTATTATAATCTTTTTTAGTCTTTACCCATTCAATAAATTTTATTGTTTAGACTCGAACTTCTTTATTATGTAAGAATAATTTTATGATAACCAAAAGCTATTCAAGACGATGCACAATAAACATGCCGCTATAAATTTTCTGACCTTCGAAAATACGTTATATCAGCGTTAATTGAATTCGCATATTGGGCGTCGGTGCTGGTGCAGTGATCATATCGCGCCACCTATTCATAAGGTTCTTAATTATATAAAATGTATATAACCCTGACGTTTTTTATATAGAAGCGTAATATAGTTAGTGCGTAAAAAAACTTCTTATGTATTCACCACGTGCCCATTTTTTATGTTATCTCTTCACCTGACAAGTTGGCGGGGTAAAGCACCTCTGAGTATTAAAAAATAGAGTACGTTTAATGCAATCTTGTACAATCATCTAAGATAATTTATTTTTATATTTTATATACTATAAAATAAAGGAAATGAAAATTATAAGGATCCAATATAATATTAAAGAAGAAGTTTTTATTTGCATTCCCATAGCAATTCAAGAAATCAATTATCTGACTGCGCCTGCTTCGTTACCGTCTGCAATTATATTATAGTGCTCACCGTCTTGGGTAATGTGCAGGCGCGACGAATCTGCACGTCGCGGTTTATCTAATGCTTTTTGCTTAAAGACCTTGAACGGATAAAAGTCTAGACGCTTTGCAATTTACAAATTTTGCGCTTGCGCATTTCAATGATGCGTGCGATCCTAGGGTTCATTGGTCCGTTTGTACTAAAGTCGCGGGTGATTCGTTTTTATCACCGGTAAGAGTTGGTACATATCCGTGATTAAAATTTTTAACGCACGATATGTAAATTGTGACGTATCTTTGCACTCATGCAAAAATTATCTAGAACATTGTCCAAATTGTTTTTTAATGTAAATTTTTAAATAGGGTTCGATTGATCGGCTACATATTTTAATTTGATATGTTCACGCTACGGTTGATTTATTGTCCGTATCGTCCTGGACAAGAACTTAATGTACCTGGTGAAATTGATTTTAAACTTAATAGTTTCGCAAAAAAAGCTAGTCGGGTTTAACTGCTACTTCACACGTGAAATAATCATTTATTCGTATGATTGAAAGTTATCAAAATCATAACCTAACTTCAATTAGTTAATGGCTATTAAATATAATAATTATATAAATAACTTTACAATAATTCAATCTATGAAGCGCTACTCAGAAATGTTTATAGTGTATGATAAAAACTCGTATGATCAACGATAGTGATAATTCACATTTGTTCATCATACGCAGCATTATGTTTTTGGCAAAGGCAACTCACGTAGCAAGATTTAAAGTTCAGTCTAGATTTGCGGTCATTGGCAGGGGATGAATTGTAACTTTTGCAGCGTTTGATTCTACAAATGCATTTTTTCTTTTTATACTTTATCATAGTCGATGTAATCGTTTTCTTTGTTGTTTTTGAAACTATAGGCAAGCTGCTGTTGTGTTTTTACTATCTAGATCATGTTTAAGATTGTCCATTTATTAAAGCAGAGTCACGGTTTCGATTCATTCTCTAGGCTGCTTCTTCTAATTTCCAAGACGTCTCAGTCTGTCGACTCGGTTTCTCGTTAATTATAACGAAACTTTTTTTTTCCTCTATGCCCACTGGTGTTCGTGCCTCGTGGCCTTGGTTGTTCGATGTCATTTACTGACATGTAAGTGGCTCTTTGTGATTTTTTGCTTTATAACAATGATCGAAAGTCCACTGATTGACATTTACAAGTCACTAATCACCATGCAGATGTCCTGTGTTATCTGATACATAGTACGTATGTATGTATTACCTAATATGACAAAGTCGTTGACTGACAACGCACGGCGGGGATCGTGTCGTACAATACAATACTTTATTGGCCGTTCGTTAGGTATTATGAGTATTCTGAACCTAAAGGCCTTTGATATTTTAGGTATCAGGCTAGGTGTTCGTTTGGTTCTATTGTTATTTCGATGTTGCAAAAAGAAATGAAAAATTAAATCGTAATCAAATTTACTACCACCCACATGGTTTGTGGCTCGCGATGTGTTGGCATTATGTAATAGTTTTTCAAACAGTTTTATCAGTTTAATTTTAAATTTACCTTATGTAATGACGAATACCTTAAACATTATTAATGATATTCAACTTTATTTCTAAAATGTTAAAATAATTAGTATTGAAATGAACTTAGCTCCTGTGTCATCAGCTACAGGTTTGGTCAGAAGTGGCCATCGGTGTTCGTTTAGTGGTTTGTTTACAGAATCAACACCTACCGGCGAGTGAGGGAATTTCGCAAGAGGCATCTACTTGGCCTTAATTTTTTTTTTTCAACTATGTACACAATTGCTTGTTTGCTGAGGCTTTTGCGATCGAGGCCCGGTAGGGTTACGTTTATTTACACAGTTAAGTCAATTGAATCGGCATATTGAGTCAAATCCACGACACCGTTTTTAAATTAGTTGGACTTTTAACTTACCGCAAAGATATTCAAAATTTACCATCAATTTGTTGTGTTGGCTCTGAAACGATAATGCTTGTGAATATAGTTAACATATTTGAAAATTTCTTATGTGACGTTTTGTTCTGTTATTCAGATGACTCATTATATTGGTGTTAATATTCAGTTAAGTTCCGGGTTTAGATGAGTTTAATATTTGTATTCTCTTCACACTAGGTCGACTGAAAGGGGACTACGTTTTTTCTACAGTAGCATATATATTTTTTTTATTATTGCGCATCCAACGTGACCTGTTTACGGATCCGTTCAGGTCACAAAATCTGCCATTCATTTATAGTACCAATCAATCTGTTATCTAAGATCTAGTCACTACATGGTATATTTCTAGCTTTTTATGCGTCTGCTGTCCGAGGTTAATAAACTTGTATTCTGATTGCTCATTCATCTTACATCATTGTGGTTTGTGCGTTATATTGAAATTTTTCTTTTACCTTTTTCTTAAGGCGCTATCACGTCATTACCGTAATAAGTATATTACGATTTGAACTTCTTAATTCACTATCGTGTTATGCGTTGTCCGTGTAATTGTCAATTATTTCACATTTTCGTTGATTTACCTTCAACGGAAGTAAAATTACATACATAGTTGTAAGTGCTATCATAATGGACAATTAATCCATAGTAAACCTGCTATGTTTAGGTATCGATTCAAAGTTCGGTTTGCATGATGATGATATTTTATTCATCGTCTGCGATGACATTTTACAAGATACCGTTTACTTTTTTTTTACCTATAGCTCATATTTTATTTAAATGTATATCAAGTCAATATTTTAACACATAAATTGCAATAAAATGTATATTAAATACTATTTCTTATAGTAGTATGAACTACAAAAAATATGAAGTTTTAGGTTTTTTGAATTGTTTATAAAACTTGTTAATAGTATCAAATTTAATATGAATGATTTGATGCAGCTAATGCAGACTTGCATTAGGTCGATGTTCATTAAATGTCATATCGTTTTCTGATCTATTGTTCGGTGCCTCTCTCTATTCCATGTGAATAACACAATTGTGCGTAGAGGAAATAAGCAATTGCTTGATCTATACATTATCTACGACCGCAACACTACACAATGATGACTACCGTCACGCCATTACAGATTTATGTATTTAAATTATCATTTTATTACCAAATTATTATTTGACCACCTCAATATAAAATACAGGATGTTGATTATGTTCATAGAAGCAATTGATAAATTTTTGAAGCTTTGCAACACGTATAAGCGAGTTAGGTAAAAATATGTTATTTTTATTACAACATGACGTGACTTAAAATATTTTATTAATGTGCTTCAAGCGTTTCGACAGCAATTTTATTTTATAATTATACAAAAAATCTAACTCATCCAATCAAAATAGCATTAGTATTTGAAATTATCGAAGAGGTCAACTTTGTATAAGTGCCAGTAAGAAATAATAATCCGGATTAGTTATGCGTTACTTAAATATATGTTTTGTTAAACAAATGTTTTTTTTTATATCTCAGTTGGCGTTTCTCTGAGATTAATTTAATGATCAAATATATCATCGGATTGTGTTAAGACAAATCACCGTATTCAAATGTACGTTAAATTTTAAGTATCTAAAAATATATAATTTTCATGAATCATGAAATCACTTTTTCGTAATAAGCTAAAATAACAAAAACATTGTCGTCCTAAGTCTCGTCTCTTAATTCGTTATCCTCGTGAATCTCAACTGACAGTTTGCGTATCTTTTTAAAACCAGTTGCAATTTCCCACAGGCGATTTTCGGCTTACATAATATAATAATATGCATTCGTTTTCGACCACATACCAAGGCCAGTGTGTCGACGACCATTCGGGGGCGGGGCGTTTACTAAGTCAATATCTCCTTAAGTGGCAGTTGTAAATTAATCATCATGCACACTATGCACTTTCATTCTTATTTCAGTTTTCCCGTTACTTTTTCATTCATATCTATTCTTAATAGTATTCGATTTTATATATTGCGTGTGATTTAATTTGAAATGGACGAATAATTTAAATTTGGGACAATATAACGGTTAAAGGTAACGATATCTGTAGTACTACGTGTAAATCCCTTTCTTTATCAACAATATTTATTGTAAGCGTGCTTAACTCTCGTGTTTTTGTGTCAGCGTTTTATGTTTTTTTTTTTGTTTGAAGTGGGTGTCACAAACCGAGTTATATTTCCATTTGAATCGCATTAATGTGTATGCAAAAGCAACAGGATGTGTCCTTTTCATATACGATGCTTTGAACGTTGTGCTACCCGCAGACTTCAAATATTATCACCCACGCTATTTAATTTTAATTCAACTTTAAAAAATATTATTCGCACGAAATAATAGTCATTGTTACACCGACCTACGTTAAATCCCACGAAATTTTTTATTCTCTCTGAAGCATCTAGATTACTCTTGAGGTATAATAAAACTGGTTGATGGTCGTGATTATTGCCGTGAGTTTACTCGAAATGTGCACTTTTTTGCAGTAAATTGCTTAGAATTTTTATAATGTTTGTTAGTGCTATAATATTCATTAAATTGTTTTGAGTTCTTCTAGGATAATCTTATATTTTATATTCTCGCTGTGCTGCGTAATGCACGAATTCTTGTATTGAACGAATAACTAGATTGAGTAGGACAATTTTGAGATACGTAGTAACAGGTCCAACTCTTAATATTTTATAAGACCGATCATAAGAAAATGAATAGAATTTTGTGATGATTAATTGAAAGCATCGTGTAAAAAAATCGCTGACAAATCGAAACGCTATCGAATGTGCGGAGTTTAGTTTTGTTACGTTTGTTTTTTCAGTCGTTTTTTTAATCTCGATTCGCACAAAAGGCAACGGGTAGCCGAACCTTTCAAGGACTTACGTTCCGCTCCAGGAGGTTTCTAGGCGTTTCCCCCATTTGGGCCTCTAAAATTTCACTACGTAATTCAGTTTATAAATAAATTGCTAGTTCGTCTTACGTAACTTACAATAATATACTTAACTCGAGAGCTACGATTTAGTATCACTAATGAAGATAGCACTCAAATTTTTATGTTTTTTGCACTCGTATTTTACCGCTTCTCGCTAGCACGTAGCGTTGAAATTAGTTGATTCAATTTGTCAGAAGTTTTTGTTCCTTCAGTGTTTTCCGTGCTGCGAACTGCCTGAGCATTTGTCTTTTTTATTACCCGAGAGCCTAATGAGTGCAGCCTCATTTGTTACTTTAACACCGATTCTAACGCCTCTTACGAACGTGTCTTTGATTTTTTTATATGCGTTTACAGCAAATCTTTGTCCTACCTCTCCGGCTGTTCGCTAGTAATTGTGAACTCAATTTAGACAGATGTCTACCTCTATTATTCTGTTCGTCGTATCTTGATGAGTTTCTCTGTGTCTATAATGAGAATGTCGAGATACTAGTAACTATTTTGTTTTTTTATTTTTTATTAATTTATTATATCAGCAATAAAGTTTATTTTTATTATTTTTTGTTGAACTACACATTTATAAGCGTCGATGAGAGATTTGCTAAGTAGTTAAAAGACTTCGATTAAATTTAATTTATTTCCTCGTCCGTTTATTTTATTGCCTTTCAAGTTGTCGAATATTGATTGAATTACAAACAGCTTGTCTCGCGTCATCTCGTTTTGCAATTTTAGTTTTAGCCGTTCTACTTGATATGTACATTGTATAAAATCGTATTCGTATATAAAATTGTGTAATAAATGTGTACCGGTGGTAAAAATAAAGTACGATTTTTTTTTTGTTATGCATTTAAGTATTAAATCAAGTGGTCCATTTTGTCATGTTTATTGAACGATATTTTTTTAAGACATTTACTTCGTCTTGTGCATTTTATGGAAACGAACTTGATAGGATGTAAACTTTGTATTTGAATGCGTGCGGTTTTATTCTCTTTTTTATTTTTTTTATTTAGAGTCCATTAAAAAGTGTTATTTATGCCGTTCAAAGATAATACAATTGGATTTATTCGTAACGTATATTGTTTCAGGAGAATATAGACCCATCGCCGTACAGCCTCTCGCCCGTGTCGGCTAAATCACAGAAGCTTCTGCGATCGCCGCGCAAAGCGACTAGAAAAATATCGAGGATTCCCTTTAAGGTATTTATTAATAACCTCATATATCTTATTCATAATCAAAAATGTTTATTCCATATAGAAGAGCTAAGCTTGTTCATTGATTGTCATAAATCTATCACCGTTTCAGAAGGTAATATCTCACACCTTTTCACAATTCACAAAAATGTTCAATATAATTGTATATATATCCGAAATGCGGGAGGTGATCGTTTCATTCTCACGATAGACGCAATTATGATAAGAGAAAGAATGAAGATCTATATATTTCGCCATTTTTATGTTGTTCATTTGTATTCGTGTCGACTTACCTTAAAAATAAACACGTGCACGCCACCGGTTGCGTGTATTATCGAGTAACGCCAATCTCGAAACATAAACCGTTCGAAACGAAACGAACTTCTCCGTAATAAAAACAGAAGTATCTAACTCATTAGATAATTCATTAAATAATTTATTATGTTTTATTGTATTTTGATTGTAGGTTCTCGATGCGCCCGAGTTACAAGACGACTTTTATCTGAACTTGGTCGACTGGTCCGCCCAAAACGTTCTCAGCGTTGGTCTTGGAAGCTGCGTGTACTTGTGGAGCGCGTGCACTAGCCAGGTACGTGCATTCATTCGTTTTTTTCATTTATCGAACGATACTCGATTAATAATTTAATCTAATAGTACTTACAAAGGTTCTAAAGAGCTGGCTGAACACTAAGGAATATGAATCGTTCCTTACATCGCCAATGCGTCACCAACATTTGGAACTAAGTTGTTATCCCTTGTGCCTCTAGTTATATTGGCTCACACACTCTTCTAACCCACTAAATAAGTTTTATAATATATTTTTTTGTAATATGGCAACGATTCTTAATAAATTTTTCGTAAAATGAGAATTATTAATTCTTCCACCTTGTCACTCAGAAACAGATTGCACTAAAAATATTTAAATAATAGCTAAATTTAAAATCGTCAAAAACCCGAAATCCCAAACCGTCATAAATTATATTACACGAATGTTTATCACAAATTAATATCTGCATAGTATCCGCTGTATTAAGAAAAGAACGGAAATCGACCGAGAGAAAAAAAAAAAAACAACAAAAACTAAAACATTGAATTAATATTTATAATATTACATGTTTTTATGCAAAATAATAAACCTAATGCAAATAAATGTTATATACCTAACATGCAATCCAAAAAGTCATTGGCCCATGAGGGGATCGAACCCGCGACCTTCGCGTTATTAGCACGACGCTCTAACCAACTGAGCTAATGGGCCGTTGCCATCGACGCCGAAAAATCCATGTATTATCTTTATGCGACATAAAACTGACGTGAAATTATTAAATTGACAAAACCAGTTGTTACTCCAGGTAATAAAAATCGTCTAGCTTAGTGCATAGGAGTTATATTCAGACGGATTACGTGCGAAGCGAAACGTGATGGTGATATTATAAGTGTGAGTGGGCTGTGCGCATCCGCGGATGATATTTATTCATCCCCCCCCCTCCCCCTTACACAGCTGGACGTATGACGAGAGCGTAGCTTTTTTTTCAGCATTTAATAACTATATAATATGTATTATATTTTTTTAACATAATAACAAATAACTAACATGTATATAAGAAAAGCTTTTGTTATAAAAGTTTTTTTTAATAACATTGATTTGAATACTAGCTGTAAAATTGACACAACTAAACTTTTTTGTTAATTCTACCACTTAATTATTTTTTTTATACTAAATTGAATTCGATTACTTCGTTCGAGTAATATATTTATTTCGCACTATGTAGACACACATTTACAACTTTAGCATGAGTCAAATATAATTTACATAATAGTAAAAATAAAATAATATTTTAAGCAACGAAATGATTGTATTATTTGCACGACACACGGAACCCTAAAAACTAGATTTAAGCCGTTGCATTACCGGTGCAGGTTCTCGTTGTATTATCTAGACATTTTTATTTTTGCCTTAAAACCGGTATTAAAACGATTCTGATTGCGTTGTATACGTTAATTAAATAATTACACCTCCATTAAATATACGATTTGATCCTTATGATTATGTGTGGCATCGATAAATGTTACATCTATGTAGAGATTTCTACGACTTCTTGAAACTTGTCGTTTAGGTACTTCTTCATATAAAGAAAATTAATGTTTTTTTTTTTTTTTTTAATTGATTAAGTGTTTAATTTGAAGATATTAACAGAGCGATATAATTTGTTCCTTGTATTTCTTTCTAGTGTATTTCAAAGTTTTTTTAAATGAAATTGGTAGGCGGACGGCCACATGGCCCAACTGTTGTAAGTGGTCATCAACGGCCTTAGATATTGACGCTGTAAGAAATTTTATAATATATAATCTTGGTAACTAAGATGTTATTTCTCCTGTGCCTGCAGTTACTCTGGCTCATTCGACCCTTCAAACCGGAACACAACAATCTTAAGTATTTCGATACCTCCTACGTATATTATCGTAACTGACAAAATTACGAAAATGACATTTATAGATTTTCAAATACTAAAACCGTATGTGACTTTTAAGAAATTCTAGCAAAAATTTCAATAAACCTCTTCGGAGATAATATCCCGCTCCTAAAAATATATCTGTGTGCCAATTTTGGTTCCTAAATGAGCTTATTTGACTTCACTATCATCAATAATCTGCTTGCATACCTTTGAATTGCGATACTGTAAAGTTGATTAAATACAGTTACGATATTATACGTAGGAGGTGTCGATTTGTGTAAGGTACCCCCAAGTATACGCTTATATACGATTTTTATTATGCAACGTGCTTTTCAAGACACGTGTCTGATAATGCGAACTTCTGAACTGCGCGCTGCTAATAAGAATTCCGTGACAGAAAAAAAAAACACTTAATCACCTTTTTATTGACCCGACCCGGGATTCGAACTCGAGATCTCGAGGTCAGCAGCCTTATAAGCTATTAGAACGATGCACTGGATCTATATCATTATATATGTAAATACTATGTGTTACGTGAGTAATTAATGAAACATCGTCCTACGAACCGGTTTTAATATACAAAGCGATATATTATCGTTAATTATAATTAAAAAAAAATGTAAACAATATGCTTCGGACCCTACACGGTAGCCGTTCGGTGGGCGTTACGTATCACTGCGGGGGTAGACGAGTTCTAGATCGGCTAAGTACAAGGTCGATGAACAGGGGCCGAATTCTACTAAGCTATAACGATTACGATACGTTAACGATTCGATTCCGATCCAACTTTGACTATTCTATATTTATTCGGATCGGAACCGAACCGATACGATGTTAACATATACCGTTATGTCAAAACCAAACTTAATTGTTAACTTTTAGTCGTTAATTAAATTAAAGAATAGGAAAACCGATAAACGACAACGATCACGTTTCGATTCGATTGCGATAAAGTGTCAATTTTTTAGTAGAATTGGCCCCCAGGATTCAATAATAATTCGTACGCGCCCTGATAACAGCGTGACTAGCTCTTAATAATGCAGCTGAGATTTGAGACGAGACGGAGTATTAAAAAAAAAAAAACGTAGCCAGATTAATTGGACCGATAGAGGAAAGTTATCGTGCTTTAATTAAAATTATAATTTTAGAGAAAGATATTATTCGATATCGCGTATTTTTTCGATTATTTCTTTGAATTCGCTTCGTTTACCTTTAAATAAGTTTTATATATATATATATATATATATATATATATATATATATATTTATTAATTTATATTTATGTATTGAAATTTTTGTGGTTATAGTTGCGTTCCATACTTGTCATGTTTTTCTGTGTTTTTTTTAATGTGATAAAAACACGGCTAGACAAATTCGTTTTGAAATATTAAAACTAGTAACGTTACCTTAATACGTCGCTGGCATAAAAAAGGGTCTCTAATTAGATATATATATATATATATATAAAGATATCTATTTATTATGTGCGTATTTTTTTGTACTTTTTATTTTTTTTATTTTACAGATATGCGGACGAGCATATGGGCCACCTGATGGTAAGTGGTCACCATGCCCATAGACAATGGCATTGTAAGAAATGTTAACCAACGCTTACATTGCCAATGCGCCCCACCAACCCTGGGAACCAAGATGTTATGTCCCTTGTGCCTGTAATTACACTGACTCACTCAACCTTCAAACCGGAACACAACAATACAAAGTACTGCTGTTTTGCGGTAGAATATCTGATAAGTGGGTGGTGCCTAACCAGACGAGCTTGCACAAAGCTCTACCACCGAGTACTTTTTATATACTATAATATTTGTAACTTTAAAGATGTTGTGCAAGTCAGTCTGCGTTGGTACCATCCACTCCTAACTTAGTCTGTCTACCAAACAGTGATATGATAGTGTTCCTGTGATTTTGTTTGAAGCGTGGGTAAGCCGGTGTAACTAAAGGCACAAGGGACAAAACATCTAAGTTCCTAAGGATCAATCAATCAATCGAGATTATTTAATATTTCTAACAGCGACAATGCCTACCACATTAAAAAAATCTCTAGTCGCACATATGGTGTCATCGGCATCAAATTCGTATCACCTATGCCTGTTCGCCATATTAGTTAATGTTTATCGTTACTGCCTCGCTTCTTAAGGTCGTAGCGTGAAGTTATATAGCCTATAACCTTCTTCAATAAAGGACTATCTAACCCATAAATAATGATTGAAATCAAAGTGATCGTTCGTGAGATAAACGCGTTCAAACAAATATACTCTTCATCTTAATAATATACTAGCTGTTCTGCGTGGTTTCGCCCGCGTTGAACGTATACCCTATACGTACGATATAACCTATCTCAAAAAATTGATAGGCGAGAATTACACGACAGAAAAACCCAATATCATTTTTCGATCCGGTATTTGAACCCAGAACCTCGGGGTCAGCGCCCTTATAAGCTAGCCCCTAAGCCGACGTGGCGGTCAAAATATCAATAGTACTTGTAGTATACTGAGCTTATAAAAAGCATTTTTCGAACTGTTGTAGTTGAAAGATGAATAAAGTCGTAAGTGCGAAAAAACTTCAAGCATAATTAAAATGTATCTCTATTCACAGGTGACAAGATTATGCGATTTATCGTCTGAGGGCAACGCAGTGACGTCGGTGGCGTGGAGTGAAAGGGGTCACTTGGTGGCCGTCGGTACGCAGAAGGGTCACATAAGTGTATGGGACGTCGCCGTCAATAAAGAGGTGAGGTTTTGGTTTGATGAACTTGGCTACCGAAATTAATCTTCGAAAATAATGTTCGCTAAAATCTCTCGAATTTACTTTTGCAAGTGTATTGGGCATTAATTTGGTAGCTCGATCACGTTTTTTAAATTTAGTGGAGATTAAAAGAAGATAAAAATATTTTCACGATTATACGTCTAAATTTAATAAATAGCACGCTAAAACAGATAAAAACATAAGTCTAGGTGTTACGAACTCAATTCGCTTGATTTAAATGTAACTTTAGTATTGTTTATGTTAATAACTGGTAAAATTAGCAGGTTAGTCAACGTATAATTCAGTTTGTGACGAAAATCCTTTAAATTTTTCCATTTTAAAGTAACTATTTGAATTGGAAATGGAATGGTTTGCATTTTCTTTTGGTAACTCACATACAGTCATATTAACTTAAAAAGAGGCAGTTAGCTTGAAATCAATGACAGAAACTCAAATTTTAGCGACCCGCTCCGACATCGCACGGACGAACTTAGCGAAAGACGTTATATCGATAAACTCTCGTCTCGGAATTTTCATTATAATTGTATGGAACAATTTCATCGTCCGTATAACTTACACAGCGAGAGCCATTGATGTTGTTAGACAACAAGTTTTGTTCCGGCTTAACTGATAAATATTATAATAACGTTTGGTATTTTGCATAATGTATTCATAAATGTTATGCGTATACCTCCCTCGACAAATAGCCCGCCTATTGGTGAAAATAGAATGAGATTAATTATAATATTATATGTTTAGAGATTGTACACACGGACAAAACGTTGTAATTGATTTCGATATTAAATAATTAAATGTGTTTTATGTTCCATGACGTCATTCATCAATCCGTTGACGTATGTCAAATTTCATATGCATCTGTTAATTTGTTCGGATATACCGATTAACGTTGTGACAATCGTTTAAATAAACTTTTACACTGAAAATATTGCTAAGATATATATAAGATATATATGTAAATAATGCTCAATTACATCAACAATATATGTTTATATATAGAAATAGTCGTTAGTGTTAGGTTATCCTATGTCCTTTTCTGTAGCCGTGTCAGTGTGTATGCAAAATTTCATAATGATAGATTGACTAAGCATAACACACAAACAAACACACTTTATAACATGAGTAAGAATAAATAAAAACACGTGCATAATCGTGATAGTTTTGCGAGCTGAATTCATGCTTTATAATTCATCACGAGTGGCTAAAGCAATATTCATGTGATGTCTGTTTGTCAACGTATAACGCAATCATAAAACTTATAAGATATTTTGATATGTAAGATAGCTTAAGATGTGTTTGACATGCCGTACGGATAAAAAATCCTTAATAAAATAGATTCGAAAAAATTCAATCATCACATGCCGAAGGAAAACGTCGCTAGGAAATCGGCGAGGAAAAAATTCTGTCACATGTGTATATCACCGAGAATACTCTCAATGGAACGGCGTCCCGTCGGGCGATGAGTGCGATACAGATAATGGTAAAGGATTTTAATATTATAATTATTCCACAGGTAACGAAACTACAAGGACACATAGCTCGTGTTGGCGCTCTGGCCTGGAACGGCGACATACTAAGTTCCGGCTCGAGGGATCGACATATAAGGCAGAGGGATACGAGAACGCCACGTAAGTGTTACCATTATCTTTTTGTTTCAATATTGGAAGGCTGGTGTGCAAATAGATCTGTTGCCAAGTGGTCACGTTCGCCTACACCGTCATTGCTGTAAAAAATTTCAATCTCATGGCTCTTGTATGTACATATTAACTATATCATGCATTTAGTAGACTAAAATAAACGAATCGTAAGCCGCATTATGTATTACACATACATAATTTGCTTATTTCTTTAATTATATAGATACTATTTGTACAATTATTTAGAATCATTTATAACCAATCATTACATTATTTACCAATTTGTTGACGTTACATTGTAATATAAATATTAATTATTAAATAATTGGTAATTGTAATTTCAGCGGTACAATCGTCACGGGTACTTCAAGGCCATAGACAAGAGGTCTGTGGATTGAAATGGTCTCCGGACGGACAGTCGCTCGCTTCAGGCGGCAACGACAACAAACTCTTCGTCTGGTCTATGGTGAGTTTTTATTTTTAATTCTTATAATGTTAGCGTTAGTGCCGTACATTTCGTAGTTTAGATTTTTTTTTTTATATAAACAATTGTCAGATATGACTGATGCCCGAAGTCTCAACTCAATGGATATGTTAGATAGCATCGTAGTAAAAGCATAATCTATATCAGTACTCCGGAGGTTTACGACACTAAGTCATATTACGTTATAAGAAAGAAAATGAATGTTATTTATTTCTCTGATTTATCTTTCTCATTAGTCCATGGAAATTATTAAGTTAACTTATGTGCTTTAACTATTAAGCTCAGAATATTGACCTATATACCATTATATACTACAATAATTAAAAATAATAGTTCGAATCGTTATCATCCGGCGTAATGTTATTTAATATTTATCTAATATGTATGTAGAATACAGCGTGTGAATTGTGTCTTGCGGTGTCCCACATATTACGTCTATCATAAACTTTGCGGTATCACTATCGCGATTTAGTTTCCTGTCGATTACGTGTAATTTTTTTCTCATCAGTTAAAATAATTTTATGTACATATTTATATGTATATTAATGAGAAGATTTACATTGCGTAACGATAATAACGTATATATATATGTGTGTGTGTGTGTGTGTGCAGCACTCGACGTCGCCCGTGCAGACGTACTCGGCGCACGTGGCCGCGGTGAAGGCCATCGCGTGGTCGCCGCACCAGCACGGGCTGCTGGCGTCGGGCGGCGGGACGGCCGACCGCTGCATCCGCTTCTGGAACACGCTCACCTCGCAGCCCATGCAGTGCGTCGACACCGGTACGTATACCGACACTTTTGGTGATCGATCTGTTCCCTGCCACCCTACGCGATTGGGGGGTGGAGGGGCTTGTCTTCTTCACTGATGACAAATGTATGTCTAAATTACTTTCATTAATATGATACTTGAGAAATTTACGAAATCCAATACTATTATACAAAATTAGTAATCGTTGTAGTAGAATGTTTTTCATTCGTAAGTTTTGTTAATAAATAATTAACTATCAACATATTCATAGTATAAATAAATGATAATTCCCAGCATAGTCAAAACCTTTTCGCAGCTTAGTGCTTTAAAACTTGTATCATAACTAATATGTCACTCTTTACAGGTTCACAAGTGTGCAATCTGGCGTGGTCGAAGCATTCCAGCGAGTTGGTATCGACCCACGGCTACTCACAGAATCAGATCTTGGTCTGGAAGTATCCGTCTCTCACTCAGGTATGCTTAAGCAAAATGTTTAAAACACTAATAATTTTAAACGATTAACAACAATGATAATGATAATGGTTTGACGAATTACGTATTGAATGTTATGTCACATAGAAGTGAATAGTATATTTAATAAAAATCTTTCATTAGTAAACGCCGCGTTACAGATAAGACAAGAATAAAAATAGTAAATCAAATACAAAGGCAAGAGAAGTTAGTTATGATTCCTTAAACCTAATGTGTAAAATGTAATTGTAAGATTATAAAAAAATAACAGAACACTTATTGTTATGTAGTTTCCGACCGCACTTTCTACCCCATTTAGGGGGTAGGTTATAGGTACCTTATGGATTTTTATTAACTGTATCTCTGATATCATGTATGCAAAGTTTCATGATGATGGCGATCGCTTGAGCAATAAGCATGTGTAAACGTAACAAATAAACAAACATTCACCTCATTTATGCATTAATTATTTATTTATTTTTGAAACATACAGCATAATATAATACACAAACATTTGACACGAAAATAAGTCTCACATAAGCCAACAAAGTTTCCATTGTTACATTGAAACATGGAGCGAACCTAATAAGGACAAGAAATTAACAGATAATTAATGTATATAAAATAAAGTTTTAAAAAGTAATTTAAAAGGCAAAAAAAAATACAATAAGAAAATTAATGACAAATAAGAGTTTTTAAGAGTTCTAATATTAGTAGACTATAAAACAATAATTAAACTATTTCATTTCAGGTTGCAAAACTTACCGGTCATTCGTACAGAGTTCTTTACTTGGCTCTGTCTCCGGACGGCGAGGCGATAGTCACCGGTGCCGGTGACGAAACGTTAAGATTCTGGAACGTTTTCTCGAAAACACCATCGCATAAAGAGAATAAAAGTGTTCTGAACCTTTACACTGCGTTGAGATAAATTGATAGTGTTGCTAGCTAAAAAGTGATTTCGTTATGGCAACATTTGACTAACCTTTATCGGTGCAGAGTCAAAAAGTGGCATAGACTTATTAATTTGTTTTTTTTTTTTTCTAATCGTTTGTGTTAGATTGTGGCCGTGATTTTCCTTTCTAATCTTATATTTAGTATATTATATCGTTGCAGATTGCAACTGTTGATTGTCAACTCTTAGATATATTTATTATTTTTCCATTGGGACTATTTGTTTTTTATATATATAGCGCTAAAAATACGTTACGTAGACATAAAATAGATTATTTTCTATGATTTATCGTCATCAGAAGATATTCTCGTCGATAAATATTGAATGTCATTCGTATTGCATTTTACATAATCAAACTATTACGATGCGTTTCTATTTTATAAAACTGTACATAAGTTTGTCTATGTATTATACATTATGTATATTTGTTTCTTAATCGTTTATCAATGGCTATGTTTACATTTGTATGTTAAGATAAACGCCCCAGAGGCCGACTCAATTGTGGTTTTCCGTTTGTTTGCGCAAACGAATTTGTGCAAATGAACGCGTGCGTAGACGGTAATAAGTTTGCTTACGCATCTCTCAAGTGTTGCAATTGGTAATTTATGATTTCTTGAACGCATTGAAACACGGTCGTATATTGAAATGTAGTCTTTATTGACACTTTTATTTTGTAAATTACTAAAAAGAGTCGAATGTGTAAGTTCGAAATCGTTTAAAATGTAAGCATGGAAACGAACTGTTATTGCTATCGTAATGTAAATTATATTTTTATATAAATATATAGAAATTTTTAAGTGTTCAGTCTTTATTCAAAACGAGTTTCTGTAGAAAATTTGATTAAAAAAATTGAATTAATTTCGTATAAAAGTAAACATAGTCATAAATGCTTTATACAAATTATGTTGTTTGTAATATTTTCTATATAATCATATGTCATTACACTTGTAATGTTGCCTGATTAAAATAATACATAAAATCTTGCATGCATTGAATTTCATACGTGTTCAATTAATATTATCAAGTGTAATGACAGCCATGAATTTAGATGTGAGTACTTATTTATGTAAATATTACATTGACTAGCGTTTATCATGAATTTTTGGAACCATTTTTTGATGTGTGATTTAGGTAGGTTTAGAAAAAAAATAATTAAAAATCCTTGTGTATATATTTGCTGGGAACATTTATGTTTCTGTTTTCTTTAGTATTTGTATAAAATAATAACCCTAACGTTCTCGTCGAATTATTATGAATAGCATTGATTCCATGTTAATAAATAGATTTTTTTTTTTCAATTTCAAATGCCCTTGCCTTCTTATGATTACATTAAAAAAATAGTTTTAGGTTATTACTAATGTATATCTAGTTGCATTTAATAATATATGCTGTAAGCAAGGACATAAAATGATATAGTATATAAAAGACGGCTAATAAAATTTAAAGGTACCTCCCATGATCTCATAATCAACTATGATCTAAAATATGGCAACATTATTTAGTATTTATTCAATTTAAAAAGTTGTGCTATTGACTTGTTTTAGTTTATTTATTTCTCCATTATTTATTTAGTAAAAAGGAAAATTGCCAGTTGAAAAATTTACAGTTAAATTATAGATAGTTAAATTCAGTTTAGTTTTAAGTTTAAAAAAAAAATAATAATTTTGCTTGAGGTCTGATTAGTTTCGTCTCTAATTGTTTCTATGGTGGTAATTCAATTGTGTGTAATCTCTAAACCAATATGACAGTAATTAAACGATTGTCATCTCTTTCTCCCACCCCCTAACTTCATAGGTTAGAAAGAATAAGGATTCAATCCGTCATTGAGTTTACAGATTGCATACAAAAAAAAAAATGATACCAACATAGTAACGAAATACTTGCACTTCAAGCAAAATTTTAGCTGTACGAGGTACCTTCTAAATATCAATTTGTTTAACTTACTTTATAATAGTCTTATATAACAAATTTATTGGATTTGTGCAATGTAGGTTATATTTGTGTGGTAGCATTTTCGTTTTTTTTTTTGTTCGTTTGAGCTGTTATCATTGATTATAGTCCTTTTATTATCGTTAAAATATATTCACGATCTTGAATAATTTATTTTTAAGTAAAATCATTAAGATTTGTTTATATTATTGTATGTATTAACACGAAATAGTTTGCATTGTCGCTAGTCTTGCTAAGATTAGATGAGATTAAACTCTGTTCGAATTAGTTATTGGATGGATATTTTATTGAATTTTCTTCTACTGAGGTAGGGTTAACAAAACAGTAGGATTGTATTTTTTTTTCTGTCCGTACATTCGTGGTCTGGATTAATGTGGTTCTGCTTTGTATTAAAGCTGTATTAAAATGAAAAGGACTATTTAATGAATGCCTCCGAACGGAAATAGAAAATGCTCATTAGATAAGAACGATGATACGAACTACACCAAATATTAACGTTTCGCTCTCGTTTAACCTAAAAATTAGAAATTTTGTGTTAAACATGTTTTTCTTATATTCTATATGTAGTGTCCAACACTATTGGAGTCATTTACCAGCATTGGGTACATCGTGATTTGCTTTGACTAATATATAAAAGCTATTTTTTTTTAAATTTTCAAATTTATATTTAGGATCGTTTGTAGCGAAATTCTTTTCTTCTCTCTTTACACTTTTCTGAATGAATGAAAATATATTTTTCAAAGCGACTAATTGGACCTAATATTTAGTTTTTAAGGTGT
Organism: Nymphalis polychloros; assembly: GCA_905220585.2. Classification (NCBI taxonomy): domain Eukaryota; kingdom Metazoa; phylum Arthropoda; class Insecta; order Lepidoptera; family Nymphalidae; genus Nymphalis; species Nymphalis polychloros. Next base: position 2,739,187 of record HG992246.1, on the reverse strand, counting down.
CAGAATTGGACCTAACTGAAACAACACCGATATATTTTAGTACGTAGTATACATTACATCCTAGTTTCATATTCGTGTCATAGTACATTATATTCATAGATTTAATAGTAATACTCCATATAGAACCGTTTTAATATAGACAATAGCATAATATACGTCACGCTTAATATATTTTCTTTGCACTGATTAATCGTATTAATCGATATATATTAATTTTATTAAAAAGTTAGGTCCATTATAATAAAATAAAAAGAATTATTTATAAATAGAGAAATATATAATATATTGAATGCACCTATGTAAAGATAGACTGATATGTAACTTGTATTGTAGAATAAAATATTAAAATGTGTGATTTACGAATTGTAGTTTTATTTATGAAATGTCCTGCATTGCTGTTAATTCAGAATTCATTTTATATCTCACGCGATTATAATTAACTAGCTGTGCTCGCGGTTTCACCCGCGTATAATGAATAAAAAAATAGCCTAGAACCTTCCTCGATAAAACAATAAAACACAAAAATATTTTTTAAATTCGAACCAGTAGTTCCTGAGATTAGCCGGATCAAACAAACAAACTCTTTAGCTTTATATATGAGTATATATGTCTCATGCCGCAGTGTCTCTGTGATATTACATGATTGTTTTTCTGCGGAATAAAGTTGCTAGCTTATGTCAAGGCCCTCGGTAAATTAAACATTTTGTAACACTGATTCAATACGGAAAACTCATACCCGAAATAAGGAGACAAAGAAAAATTTACTACAGATTTTTGGAATTCTATAGATTAGATTAACATTTTTTAAGTTTGAATAGAAGAGTGTATTCGTGGGTGTATTTCAATGATTTTACGATATAATGTATGTATAGAATAATGTAGGGTTGTCAAGATTAAATAATTCACTTTTTTTTTTAAAATGTTTTATAAGTAATCGATTGCGTTGATGACTCTAGAACCAATTATCATGTCTTTCTTAATTTAAATTATGAAGACTCGCAATATATTAACCGCTGCCAGCCGTTGCTTATTTCGTCAATGCGCCACCTACCATTGGAAGTAAGAGCTTATGTCCTGTGCCTGTAGCTCACTGTTCTTTTAACTGGAACACAAGTTTACAGAGTATTGCTGTGTGAGTGATGATGATATTATTTTTAAAGCTAAATTTTATTGGAGGATTGTAACTGAATGTGCAATCGTAGTCATAAAACGTATATATAGTATGTAACTCTGATATAGTATGAAAACCCTGTCCGATCCGTGAAGTGGTTATTTGGTATCGTGAGCCGGTTTTATTTCTGTAATCATTTTTAAAATACTAAGCAAAAAATTTATCCCGATTTTTTTTTTATTTCATTAAATGATGAAAATGACATGGCGACACAGGTGGGGGTGGGTAACAGCGTTCGATAGCTCTTGCCTATCGGGTAGCTAAGACACGAGGCCATGACCTCAGTTGTACCTGTGTTTACCACCAACAGTGTCGTTAAACACAATTACTATTTTTCTATGGGTAATTTTCTTGCTCATTATTTTAAAACTGATTACATAAATAGAACGAACTCACGATACCTAATAACCACTTCACGGGTCGGACAGAGTTTTTGTTACGCACGTATACAAAACGTGCATTCCAAAGCTCACGCTTAATAAAAAGCGAACTAACAAACTCTAGGCTGTTGCTGAGAATTAAATGGAAGAAAACTTCAATATTTTAAAATAAAACACATAGTATACATATATATGCTTCACATTTTTTTATTGAATACTACATCATGTTTTCATATTGAGATACATATATATTCAGGATACATTTTTAAGCGAAGAATTTTTGCGTAAAAGTTCGTAAGTTTTAATTAATTCTTGAACGAATACAGTATAAGCGCGTGTATTGACATTGTGAATAAGGTATGGGATTTGCTGGTCCTGCGACACGAAGGCGTCGATGTCGCTTGAGTAGGCCTTCACGATATCAGCAACTTTGCCCAACTGGAGCAGCAATTTCGCACGGTTTCTCAAGAAATTGCCACCCGTCTCAACTTTTCTTTCGACTTCTGCGTTACATGCTTGTACATCGTCGATTGATAAACATAATGCGTCTATTAAAGAAGTCACCTGAAATATAAAAAAAAAGAAACGGTTACTCTATGAAGAATAATAAAATATTTTTAATGAAAGCATATAAATGCCTAATCCCTTATTCGGAAAGAAAAAACTTAACAATCAATTATCCTATCCTAACTAATCTTATAAATGCGAAATTGAGTTTGTTTGTTACGCTTTCAAGCCTAAATCACTAAACCGATTTTAGAATTCTTTCACCAATGGAAAGTTAAATTATCAGCGAGTAACATAGGCTACGTTTTATCCTTGTATTCCTACGGGAACGGGAACTACGCCCGTGAAAACGCGGGCAAACGCTAGTTATGTTATAAAGACGAAAATGAGTCCGTTTGTTACGTCTTCATTACTGAACAATGATTATGAAATTTTGCATACACATTGTTAGGGCTACAGAAAAGGACATAGGGTACCTGATAAACCTCCCCCCCCACACGCGGACGGAAACAAGTTTATAATATAAATAAAAGTAGCAGCAGCAGACTGCTGGGTTTATGGTATTTCTTTTGATATATAAAATGTTTTCGAATGGTAATATAACCTCTTTTGTTGTTTAGTTTTATCGACTTTATATTAACTTACCGGTTGGATTCCGGCTTGTGCTTCAGCTAGGATACTGTTTATTGGCTTAGATGCTTCACCGTTGTAGTTTTTCCATACCACCGGTACGTTCTCATTGAGTACTTTTAATGGGTCATACGTCCTCACATTCATAATGTAAGTCTCAATAAGCTTCTTCGTTATAGCTGCTATCATGCCATAGCCAAAATGCCGTCTGTATTCCGGATTAGTGATGTTACGAGGGTCGTAGGGTCTGAAATGATTTTATTAGGTATGTTTACAATCTGTTACTTATAACATAATAATTTACGATTTTTTTGGAGTGTGATATGCCTTGTGTATTCAAGGGGCAGTGATGTGTTTGCACACATAGTTTTGCACTACAATATGTTATGTGCAGTTGGCTAGTCTCGGTTGAACAGAATGGCCGGCGTGTCAAATTAAATTACTTTTTCGAATTAAAATCTTATAAGTAGATTTGTAAGAGTTGCGGTAACCCGTTGGATGCGGGTATCGCAAGACCTGCCATCGTGGACAGGAGGCCTTTGTCCAGCAGTGGACGTTTTCCGACTGATATAATAATGAAGCAAATTTATCAATGAAACGTTACCTTCACCTGGAAGATCAATTTATATTGTCACGGGTACTTACATATTCTCTTGTAGATATAATTTAGCGCTTTGAAACGATGACCTTGACTGGACATAAGGCGGAGCTTCTATGTTTGGATTTCCTACAGCGGCGTGAGCGCCAACGACGAACAGTATCGAAACCAAACCAAGCATGACTATAATCTGTTAAAAGATACTCCAATTAATAATGAAACAAGCAATTAGCATTTTGTTTCTGCAGTTGAATATAATAATACTCTATGAATATAACTAACTCACAATTTTCTTAAATATTAAAAGCAGTGGAAGATTGGTATAAAATAAAGCAAGTTTGTTTTGTATTGTACTCTATGAATATAACTAACTCACAATTTTCTTAAATATTAAAAGCAGTGGAAGATTGGTATAAAATAAAGCAAGTTTGTTTTGTATTGTACAATTTATATTACTGTGTTTTCTATATTTATTTCTTTTTGAGCTGATACAGTGTCTATTTTGATGACTTTGTGTTGAGTTAGACAAATAGACAATATTATCAACAAATGAACTTGAGTTTGGATGTTATTTTTAATAAGAATAAAAAAAATACTAGAATTCAGCAAACAAACCGACGGTCACCAACTGATAAGTTTTATAAATTGGCACTGTTAAAGTCATTCGTCAACGGGTTTATGACGTTATGTCATATGTACGTGTAAAACTGTCTCAGTTGCCCTTAAAATTTGAACACAGTAACACTAGAAGTTTACCGGACGACCAATTAATACGGGGGCGATACCTACTCAGAGTGGCATGCACAGAAACCTACCACCAGCAAAAAAAATCGGTTGATGTGTTAAAGGCTTATGTAATTGGACCCAGAGCAACAAATCACTTGTATCCTTATTGTGACTTTTCATACAGACAGACATTTTATACTTATACGTAATACATATCTAGACATATCTAGTTATATATATGTATATATAGCTTTATTTATGTACCAATGTATTGTAAAACTATGTTTAATTTATAAATATTACTATGTAATGTGCACTCACCGAACGAAAGTCGCAGACAGGATCAAATTAAGAGATTGCTAATATTTATATGATGTGTAATTAGTTATGGTTATTAAGTTATTTATATAGAACAGGTGATATAAACAAATGGTGCGTTCATTTTATATAAATTGAGCAATTTCTTTTAATCATATTAATTGCCGTGATGGCCTCGCAGCCAGAACACGTGAATCTTTGAAGTTGGCTTCAAACTTTATTCCGCGGTAAAGGAAAGCGTCGGTATACATGACCTTTGTGGTGGATTAAGTTCCAAACGTCCTCAAGGAGAGCAATTGTCCAGCAGTGGGACATTTACAGGCTGTTACTGAATATTAATTATTATTTTAATTGGCTCCGTTAGGTAATTTCATTTGGTTATGTTAACGGTTTGATTATCTAAAGTATACATTTCGACAAAGGAGGAAGTTTTCAGAAACTACGTTAACGTATGCATTATCTAATGATGTTTTTGGATGCGTATTATTACTCAGAAATAATTTTGTTTTGTTTCAATTTACATACGATCGTTAATTAAAAGAACACAAGAATAGATAGATGTTTTTTTAATTAATTATTTTTTTAATATTTAATATTATATAAATAATATAAATTTGGCAGTCTGGCATAGGCCATCTGATTATAAGTGATCATAATTGATATTGCAACTGTACGAAATATTACCCAGCCTTTACATAATCAATCTTAGCCAACAGCCTTGGGAACTAAGATGTTATGTTCTTGTCTGTAATTACACTGGCTCACTCACCCTTCAAACCGGGGCACAACAAGACTATGTACCACCAATAAAAGTTTTCTCTAAAGATATCAAATAGGGTGTAATTTTAATAAATAACTAAATATTTTCTTGATATTCAAAACAAACATGAATAACAATTACCTAAGAACTATATAAAAATAACTATAAAAAAATATTCGATTTGAGTGTGTGCACTAATATCTAGAAATAGATAGATAAATGTCGAATTTCAATTAAGAACAAACAGGCCAAAACTTTATTATTACGGCACTAAAATATATACACATATATCTATATATATATAGCCATTTCATTCTAAGTAGGTATCTATAGGGGTAGATGGCAAACAGCACGACGAACTCTCTTACTGTTGTGCCTTCCTTTTCCTTTTAAACTAATTATAACTAGATTTAATGTATCTTAAATCTAGTTATAATTAGGTATCTATTTATCATCGCATTACCTTATTTTTATGTAGGTAATATTCCGTATTTACTACATCCCGCATGACAATGTGTATGTGCCTATTAATATGCACATAAACACATAAAACCTTCTCCAGTAGCCTTTGCTTTTGTTATGAATTTTCGAGTTTATAACTAGAACTTCTAGTTATAAACCATACGGCTAATTGAAGGTGTAAGACATCGTTTATTTTTGATTTAATCGATTTTGACTATTTGAGTTAATGATAAAATAAAAACACCAATAGTTATTAAAATAAATACGACGAACGACTTAATTTGATAAGCTTCAATCAACAATTATTTTTCAAAGAACATAATGCATAAACATTTTAGTCATGGTTTAAGTTATATATAAATTATATGCTTTAACAGTGTTATGTTTAGTCGATAAAAATAGTTGAACATTCATACCATCACAAAAATGTGCACTCTCGGCCGCGTAATAAAAAAATACAGTGCGTTTTAGCATGACTTGTTTCTTTAATCCCAATTATTTATAATGAATATATTTATTTATCTTGAGTAACTGCACTTATAGGAATGAAACTTTTTTAAGTTAGTTAATCAGATAAACAGTAACAGCCTGTGTATGTCTCACTGCTGGGCTAAGGCCTCTTCTCCTCTTTTTGAGGAGAAGGTTTGGAGCTTGTTCTACCACGCTGCTCCAATGCGGGTTGGTGGAATACACATGTGACAGAATTTCAGTGAAATTTGACATATGCAGGTTTCCTCACGATGTTTTCCTTCACCGTCTAGCACGAAATGAATTATAATCACAAATTATTAGGCACATGAAATTCAGTGGTGCTTGCCCGGGTTTGAACCAGCGATAATCGATTAAGATTCACGCGTTCTTACCACTGGGCCATCTCGACTTTTTAAGTTATTTAGTACGCTACTATATTAAGAACTAAAGAACTATTCAAATTTCTGCGTCATAGTTGAAGCATTGCATTCGTATTCAACCAAGATTGATAAGTCAGTGCATGGCTTACATGCCGTATCAATAGAAACATTAGGTAATTCCATATTATAATTCCAACGCAATTTAAAATAAACGTCAATCCTTCAATGACGTTCAACGACAAGATTGCTAACCGTTTGATGTTCCGCCAGAGTGACACGACAGCTGCAATATTTTTTCGACTCAAAACGTGTTTTAAAATATAGATTTCATTTGATTATATTACTGTATTTTTGTCACACCAAAAAGCGCCCCAACCTGCTTTACGCCATTCTCTATTCAAAGATTAAGAAACGATTTAAATTTTTAAATTCAATTAACAATACCCATCCCCATTTTAAGGAATTTACTAATATTTTAATAATTTACCCCTCCAATTAAACAAAGTTTATCATTGGAATTGTGACAATAGCTCAAGGTTCGAACCTGGGACTTACGTGTAGCTCGTAAGCCGTAGCGCTATTGGTCCTTGTATGGTTTTGTATCACCTTCATATTTTGGTTTTTGTATATCGAGTACGTATTTTAAATAAAATTAATTCTATTGACTAAGTTTGTTATATTTAAGTATTTAATTTAATTAATAATAAATTGATACGCGCACTACAGTTCACGCTCAATCGTTTCAATTCTACTTGCGTTCTCAGAATGACATTACAGCTGGCCTTACCTTGCACTCTGGGAAGGCTAGCCTACCCACCCACTCTACACGTGTAAGAGCAATAAAAAATATTATTTTTACGTAAGCAACGGTCTAGAAGACTGAATATCCACCGACTTTCAAGTTGAAATAAATTTGTGTCTAAACTCAAAACACTCACGATCAACTTAATATACGTTGATCCTTGTAGGTTGAACCTTTTTTAAAGTGCTTATTGTTGGTACTTTGGCGCTGCATGAACTTTCAATTCAATCGAATGAACGATGTGTAATCGCATACAGCCTACTCTAACGGCAGGAGTCTACTCTTCTTAATAAACAACTATTGACATAACATTGATATTATATTATTGTCTCTTTAAGATATAGTCACGAGATCCCTAGATCCATTCAACAGTGTTGTAAAAAAAAGACGCGCTCTAATTTAAAAAACCGCCATTTTGTTAGTGGACAGAAAGGTAAAATAATTAATTTACTTTTGGCACGACTTGTGATTTGTTGAATATGTTCAAATGTGTTATTTGGATTTTTAGGAACAATTAAGTTAGTTATTTTCATGAGTTAAATATGAATTGGTGTTATATTTTTAAAAAGACCAATTCGAGGTTTTGTTTTAATCAGTTTCCACTTCTGGATGCTAAATAAAAAAATATAATAAATTCTATGGCATGGAATGGGTAAGAAATATTAACGTTAAATGGTATTGTTAAATAAATAAATGTATCGGGAACAGTTTGTATAGCATAAGTACAAAGTTATGTAAATTTAAGGTTTGTATATCTTAACTAATTTGAAAAGACTATCAAAAGCATATAAAAATACTATTAATATAAGTTTAGACAACAGTTTTACTTTTAATAGAAAATCAATTTACAAAATGTTCAAATATAAAATTCAACAAAAAAAAAATTTATTTTTATAAATACATTTTATTACATCTATTAATAATCCCGTCAATGAAAAGATTCCATTCTTTTCAAGATGACGTAGGCTCTAGACAATCTCCTAACGACCGTCATTAAGCCCTTTTCTTTGGCGTGCACAGATAAATAAGAAACAACTTCATTGTTGTTTATTATTTTTTCTAATAAAATAATATTTCTCATTATATTCTTCGATGCTTTTCCAAGGTGAATGAGGAGTCGAGCTGGCATGTAGTAAGCATAGGAATTCGATCTGACGCTCTTGTCAATAGCTTCATTGCAGCCTAAGTAGGGTTCTGTGGTACATAAGGATTTCATGAGATTTGTTATCTGTGAAATATATTTTTTTATTTTTAATCTGACATATTATATATATACATTAAGTACATATTATGTATATAAACACAAAGTGCATTTGCAATTTTTGCTTAAGAAATAATAAATATACCAAAAAGGTTCTCCATATACCAATTATATAATATTACATTAATGGTATATGGTTGCTAAATTAATGTTTGAATGTTTTTTTAAATTCATATTTTAATCAGTTCTATCTATACATATAATAAATCTGTAACTGGTCGATGTCTGTACATGGAAGATAAATGAGTAAAACTTTTATCGGGGGTCATTATAAACACAATAGAACCCAAAACAATGATTAATAGATTTTTTGTCTGTTTGTCTGTTTGTCTGTTTGTCTGTTTGTCTGTTTGTCTGTTTGTCTGTGCGTTTGTGCACGCTAATCTTAAAAACGGCTTAACGGATTTGAGTGCGGTTTTCACTAATGTATTGTGGCTAACTTCACTTAACATTTAGTGTTTGTTTTATTTCAATCGGTTCATAAATAATAAAGTTATGTCAATTTAAAGATACACGTAGAACATTTATTAAAAAATGGTTATGGTCAAACTGAAGAGATTAAATATTACATGTAATATACACTTTTGCTTATGATTTATCCTATATTTTGTCCTATAATTTTTAATCTCTTTATTTATTTATTAAAAGTTTAGTATTATCACTACTAAAAATCAATAAATTATTATCTGTAGGAAAAGTACGCGCACTGTTAGTTGTCAAAATCAAAAAGTTTTGTTAACAATTTCGTGTTTTCAGTAGCTTGGTGTGTTGTTTTTGCATAAAAACTAATATTGCATATATATTGTGTGTATCTTTATGATCTCATCTTATATCTTTCATAACAGTACGCTTTAAGACTGCGTGTGAGCAAGTCAGTTAACTCAGTGACAATAATTAATACGTAAATAGTATATAGGTGTATAAACAAAGCCTAAAAAACAACTATAACAATAATACATGGTTTTAGAAGTGTTTGCTTTAAACATAAACGTGGTATATCACTTCTTAAAACTTTAAATAGGTAAAAAAAAATCGTAAATTCGTGTTTCCTGTCAAAAGTTTTAAAACGGCAGATAAAAATTCAAACGTTTTACCTACCGAAGCTTTTTCTAAACAACGAAATAAATAACAATTTAACGCGGAAAAAATGGCAACCATATTTTGAACTATATTTATTAGCCTCTGGATATATATAAGGAGTATTAGCCACTGGTTATGTATAAGAAGTGTAAATAGAGAAAAATAGCAATTTTGTTACACTCGATTGGTTGAAAAGGTGTCGAAATATTCAATTTATTCAACATTAAAATAACAGAAATTACTTTAGAAGACCTCATTAATAAATGTAACAAGTATTTGAACCAAGGAAAAATTTAACTATAGCCTGACATGTATTTTTTATGAGAAAACAAAGCAAACACGAAAATATAACCAACTTTATTACGAGTCTAGAAAATTTCAGTTTAAAATGCGATTTCGTTGAATTAATAGTCATTGGTCAGTGATAAATTTACAGCGAATATGTGTTAGAGTAGCTCGCCAAACATCAAAGATTATTACAACGGTCTGATCTGTCACTAAAGAAAGCTATAGAGATAGCTAAAATAGTAGTGATCAAACAACAAAATATGGAGCACATAAATAAAAGCACTGAGACGTCGTCATCACCGTCATCATCTAATGAATATCAAGTGATGAAGGGGGAGTAAAAGGGTTAAACAACACACAGTACAGAATAGAAAAGATGTGCATATTCCTACGAAGTCAGATTGTGAAACATGGTTATATTTGCCTCATCCCAATATAAACCGAATAAAAGTATTTTGTAATTTCTCAGCTTAATTCAATTGGTCTTTAGCTACATCAAGCTTGCGACAGCATAATCATGAATAGGAAGAAGTAGATCTGTGCGAACATATAATATATAATTAAGTGTACTCAGATATTGATATTATATATTTAAAAAAAAATCACTGCAAAAATAACATAAATAAGATAAAAATAATAATGTATTAAATGTATTAATTTATATAAAATGAATGTACCAACCCATCTTAATATTCAATATTTTAGTTTGTTATAAATTTTGTACTGTAGTCATATTCTTGCTTGCCTTTTAATTGTATTTGGTTAAAAAATATATAAATAATATATATATATATCATTTATTTACTGCATTTATTGGCCTTACTCAATGTAATAATGCTTAAGCTATGTGATTTCATTCATATTTTGTTTTTGTTAAATTTGTGTTTTCATTAATTAATTAATTATATTTGATTATAAAAAAATATATATCTTACTACACCTTTACTGATTATGATGGTTTAGCTGTTTAATTTTATATATGTTTTGTTTATTTTAATGATTGTGTAATTATTGTTGGTGGAAACTTAGCTAATGTATGTATATATTTATATGCTATAAGTGTCATCTCATTTTTAACACTTAACCTACCAGAGCGGTCAAATAACTGCTTTTGAAACTTTAATTAAAATTGTTATATAGCTGCTTTTGTTTGTATATTATATACTTTTTCTACATAAAATGGCCGCTTAAGCAGCTTATTCAGATGTGTGTCAATTTCAATGGACAACATTTGTTTTAATTCCCTTTTTTTGTTTAATTAAATTAGTAGCCTTGGTGAAGTCTGATTTTATTTAGTCTCTGACAGAAGAAACTTTTCCTTTACTTTATACTTTATATTGTACACATAAAATAGCATAAATCTATAACAAAAACGAATTAATTAATAAATTATCCATACATATAAATAAAATTGAAGTTTCTGTCTGTTATTTCAAAATAACTGCCTGTTTTAAAGGTTATATGGCTATTTACGATTTACCAAAACCAAAGCAATAATTTTTTTAATTTTTTTTACTGTCTGCATGTCTGTATCTTTCAATCGTCTAAAAATTGAAATAACCGAATTATTATAAGAACTATTTCAAGATTTCGTTTAGCCTTTATTTCATCAAAATTAGTTGAGTCTATCAAAAGTAAAAAAAAATACGTATTTTTGTTGATCTATACACATAATATTATTACTCTTCCTAACTGATTCATTAACGCAGAGCCTAAACTGCGGGGGTTAGAAACTTGAAATTTTGGCAGTTGATAGATTTTATAACACCCACTAAGGTAGGATTTTTGGAAATTCTACCCCTAAAGAGTTGAACGATTGTTTAGAAACCCGTCATTTTAGTTAGAAGTTAGAAGCATGAAATTTAATGAACAAGCTAAAAATAAATAAAAATGTATTTCAGCGTTTTTGAAAATCTAAATCTAAGAGGGTAAAAAAGGGGTTGAAAGTTTGTATGGGGATTCCGTCACTTTTGGTGTAAGAAGAATTATATTTAGTAATAAAGCTATACATACGTATTTCGTCGTTTTTAGAAATTTTACTCCAAACGGGAGAAACGGGGTAAAAGCATTAGTATAAAAATTCAAAAAAATAGAAATATACTATTTGTGTTTTTTGATTGAATTAATAAACATGAATTTCAAAGTTTTTAGAAACTTTTATTTTTGTTTGGAAGAGTTGGGTGCAAATAATGAAATTCAAAATACGCAATATCTTATATCAATATCTCTTAGGGAGAAATATACGAACTTCACTATGTTAGTGATGTTTGGATAAAGAAAACATATTCCATTATTGCCATATGTACCACTTAATTGGTATTCCCTAAGCTTATATTACTGTAAAGTTTCATTAAAATCCATTCAGTAGTTTATGCGTGAAAGAGTAACAAACGTCCATACATCCATACAAACTTTCGCGTTTATTATATTAGTAGGAAGTAGGATTATTATATGCCCTGTACTGAACACACATACACTATACTGGATGGGCGAATAAATCGATTGGTAAATGTTAATATCTTATTGATTAAAAAATGTACGAGATAAAATCCTTATTTTACCCGTACGAAGTCGGGACGGGCAGCTAATTACTCGCTGATAACGTATCTTTCTGTAGGTAAAAAAGGTTTTTAAAAACAGTACAGCAGTTTTTTTGTTTATTCGCTACAAACAAACATACAAAAAATCAATTTTTACTTATTTATAATATTAGTATAGATAAAGACCACGCGCGAGCGAAGCTGCGGGCAACAGCTAGTCTTTAAATACGAATGAACCGTCAGTTTGACGTAACATAGCATAAGTTTAACGGTTAATCCGAGGCATGAGGAATTTGAGCACTGAAACAGACCGTAGAAAATGCTTGTACGTCCGATAATCTAGTCTGAGTGGGACTTAAGAATTGTGAAGGTTAAGAACATTCGGTCCGTATAAAAGCAAATACTGAAACAAAAATTTTTCAACGGTCTACGTTGGAATCAAAAATCTTACGTAGTATAAATGTTAGTTTCTGTCTCTTTTTTAAATCGGTCAATTGATCAACTTACTGGTGTAATTTTTTCACTTGCATCTTCCAATAACTCATTGATCATTTTAACTACGTGAGTGTAATTTTCTCTTCCGAATTTATTGTAATCTTCAATTATAGTCACCGGTTCGTAATTTCTGGGGTTAATTGTAAGTGCCTCAACCAAACCTCCTGCTACAGACGCGAGGCCAACGAAAGCAATCGCCTCATCAGTAATATATGATTTTGGGTCATGCGGTCTGTAAGCGAGTTTTTTTTTTAATTAATTTGTTGAAAACCTTCGACTAAACATACCTGAAAATAAAAACGTTTACCTTCCGTGTGAAAGGTAACAGAAATTACCAAAGCTAAAGTCGTAAATGGGCGGTAAATAGATCTAAGAGGTCACTTGCGTCTCATATTTTATTAACCGGACCACAACGAAACATCATCACTTCAAACACATTATATAAACATGTGAGCATCAGAGTGCTCAGCCTGCTTCGCATTTAAGTCGAAAGATCTTAAACGACGTTTAGTTTACTAGAATTGTTAGAAATGATAAAAGATAACTTTCTCCATAATTCAAACGTACGTTTATTCATACGAAATATTGAATCTTGCCGCAAATAGAAATTTACCATTATGAAGATGACTAGTAAGAATACTTCAATATCTATGTAACTGTGTATTATCTGTATTTATTGTATAGGGTTTTCCATTAAGGGCGCTTGATCTTTGAAATGCAAAAAAAAATACATGTAGGAGAGATATTTGCGAAATTTTATGTGGAAGGTCTATCGACCCCATTATGTATGGAATATGACATCATTCAAATGACCGCCACGGCTTTGGTTGGTGGCGCGCACACGAAAGGTCAAATTTTCAATGACTCTGGCGCACAAATCGGGCTGTATTTGATCGATGGCGTGGCGTATGTTGACTTTGAGGGCATCGGTGGTTTGCGGCTTGTTGGCATAGACCTGCGACTTAAGAAAACCCCACAAGAAAAAGTCCAGCGGGGTCAAATCGCACGATCTCGGTGGCCAGTTCACGTCGCCTCCGCGCGAGATGACCATGTCCAGAAATTGCTCGTGCAGAACTTCCATCGTAGCGTGTGCTGTGTGGCACGTAGCGCCGTCCTGTTGAAACCACATGTTGTCCAGATCCATATTCTCGATTTCAGGCCAAAAGAAGTTGGTTATCATCGACCGGTATCGCTCACCATTGATGGTGACGGCCACACCATTATCGTTTTCGAAAAAATACGGACCAATCACGCCTCCGGCCCAAAATCCGCACCAAACAGTCACTTTCTGCGGGTGCATTGCCACTTGGTGAACCTCGTGTGGATTGGTCTCGTCCCAAATACGGCAATTTTGCTTGTTGACATAGCCATTCATCCAAAAATGCGCCTCGTCGCTGAAGATGATTTTTTTGCCAAAATCGGCGTCAACTTCCAACTGCTCTAATGCCCAGTCAGCGAACACACGGCGCTGTCTATGGTCATTAACCTTGAGCTCTTGGGTCAGCTGGATCTTGTACGGGTGCAGGCTCAAGTCACAACGCAAAATTCGCCAAGTTGTCGTCTGCGAAAGGCCGAGTTCCTGTGCGCGACGCGGAATTGACTGCCGCGGGTTTTCGAGGACACTGTCGCGCACAGCGGCGATGAAATGCTAAGACAATTCAAATTCAAATTTTATTAGTAAAAGCGTTAAATGTAGCGAGTTACGCTTTCGGCTCTATAGAAATTAGTATTATAGAAGATTAGGTATTTTTTATACTAAGTTAATAGTGTCACTGCAAATGTCGTTATGACTGAGCTCTTCATCGAGGGCACTATATTTATCAAGTTATAATAAGTTGCAGACACTGGGCTCATAATCTGACGAACTTCAACTGCCTTAAGCTTCTACTATAATTATAAAATGAAGTAAACCTCTTCAAATTCCAAAAGAGTATTTTAACTACGAGATAAATTTTAAATACTTAGGCAAGGCACAGATAGTGTCTTCTAGCGAACTATACATATTACCTAAATATATTTTACAAGGTATTAGCTAAGACTTGACTTCGCTGTTATCTCGATTTTATGTCTTTAATAACAATCGAACGATAGTAATAACGGTTTACGGCTTGAAATGTTACTTTTGGGATGAATAATAAAATAATTTACGTCTCTTTCTTTTGAATGTCAAATCACTGATGACAGAAAGAGATAAATCAGGTTAACTAAACACCCGCCCTAAAGAACGCTTAATTATAAGCGTTCTTATGGGCCGTTATTGTGTCAATTGTAATCTTCTTCTTCTTCCTGCCCTTTCATACACATATCTTTTTTTACGCAATCCATCCACACTTTCTTCGGACTCTCCCGTTCCCTATATCCATCAACATTCATGCTCATTGCCCTTCTAGTAACGTACTTTTCATCCCTCCTCATCACATGCCCATACCACGCTAATCTATTACTCTTCAACTTTTCATTTATTGGTGCTACTTTCAGACTTCCTCTGATATACTCATTTCTTATCTTGTCTATTCTAGTTACACCGCACATCCCTCTTAACATTCGCATCTCTGCCACATGCATTCTTTTTACATCGTCTTCTTTTGCTGCCCAACATTCAGAACCATACATTACGACAGGTCTTATAAAGGTCATAATCTTGTGTCAATAGTTAATGTAATAATAAAAAAAATTAATAAATTGTTTTCATGGAACTGTACCTATGTTAATCTATCTATCTAAATTTATATAGTACATAAATATGTAATCACAAGTAAATTTCCATTTTACGAGTCCACTCTCCTGTTAAGGAAAAGGGATGAACCCTTTTATCACGTCGCTTCGATGTGTTTTGACGGCTACGTATTGTAAATGTTTTTTGGTACAAGTTACTATAATTGTATATTATTATATTATTTTTTTATAATTATATTTAACACATAACGTAATTTCTAATGTAATGTAACGTTAACGCATTCAGTTTACTTACAAATGATTCTGTATATATTTCTTCGCTTGTGCAAAGGATTGATTAGCTTCTAAATATCGCGGGACATTATGGGAATATACGAAGGTATCCGACTTCGAACTCCCCGCGTTTACCGCGCCAGCGAACAGTACCACGCAGATAAGTATCAGCATGGCTTATTTCTGAAATAATGTTAATAAAGTAGAATCCTGGCAGGTACACATTATACGACGTTGCGGTCTTTCCGACTGATTATGTCATAGCTGCGCAGGAGACATCCTAGTGTCCACGTGTGTGGGCGAACACATACGTGCACTGTAATATTTCTGTGCAGTTAGATAGTCCCCATTATTATATTAAATAATACTATCATATAATATCGATGGGTTTTTTCCATTTCACGCCACGTGCGATTTTAAACAAATGAAATTCATTTCACATATATATCTATAGTAATATTATATAAAATAAATCTGTCTGTCTACTTGTCTCTCAGAGCTATACATCAAAATTGAGTTTGATGAAATTTGGTATGAAGCAAGGTTGAACCCCAAGGGACGTCATAGGCTTTTAACCCCCGCCCATATTTATTTATAGTACTATACCTACTGTCTCACCTTATGCAGGTTTTTTTTGCTAATCACTTGAATTAAACAGTGGAGTATTATTTAACCTTAAATATATGTCAGGCTTATATACCCATCTTACTTATAGAAATTCCCCATTGTTATTGTTCTTGATTGGCTACGATCGTTATTATTATTGATGATTTCATAGATAGAACGTTCTTGCTTCCAAAAGCGAGTCAGTTAAAATGAAGTATAAATTCAGTTCGCAACCAATACGCATGTATGTATTACAGCTCTTTCAAAAAACATTTTTTCACTAAGCTATGCGTTGTAGAGTTCATCAATCAAGGGCTAGTGTCATCGTCATAAAGCATGCGGTACATTTGCAATGTAGTTGCAGAAGTCAATACTCAACACACGGTTTTTTGTTTCTGAAATAAGTCGATGTTGAAATTGACAATTTATTTATTGATCAAGAACAATATTTTACACAACTGCTTTTTTAAATTGACTTAGGAAGTTAACAAAATAAAGATGAATGGGTCTCATCGCTAGGCTATTTCAATAAGGGAAAACAAGCTTTTCGTTAAACGATAATAATGTTAAGAACGTCACATGAGTGTAAAAGTCACTATAACAGTAAAAAAAGTTCTTGTTAAAATATTTTTATATACATTTATATATTTGTCTATTTCAAAAAGGAAAAAATTTATTGTAGTTGAGTTTTTTAAGTTGAAGACTCGAGGTATTATAAAGAAAACATCTTATATATTAGTATATTTGATGTTTAACAACAACTTAAACTACGATTGGACGATTGATATAGAAACGCATTCCGGGACAGAAGTTTATCAACTTTATTTTTCGAGAAGTATTTATTTATATAATATGGTACACATATATGGATAAGATATAAAAAAAACCACAATAGTATTAGTAATTATTTCCAATTATATAAGGTAAGGTAATTAGACTAAATTTTTCGATTATGATAATAAAATAATATTTATTGACGTTATTAGATAGATTATGTACGGCCTTAAGCATGGAGTTGATTGCCATGGTTATATAGACTTTCAAGGCATTTTAGCTTCACTTAAATTTAATTTTATTCTAATTTATGGATTTAAAATAATTAGTTAAGGAATAATTAGCCTCTTCATGCATTTCAGAGACCTAACTGAACATTTTTGAATCGCTGACTTTTTGAAACGTAAACTTAAAATTTTGTTTTGTCTCAGATATTTGTATGTTGTAATTAAATTTAAGTTTATCTACATTTAATGTTACATTAATTTGCTGACGCTACTTTCTTCTTTTATATGTTCAATTACAAGCGGTGTTTACCTATAATTACTTGTTACGCTATTCCATGTGCTTTTTTTAAAGGTATTAAGCTTTTAGTGTATACAACTGTCGGTAAGGCTTAATAAATAATTTAAAAAAAAATTGCTTTTTTGTCCTTTTTGCACTAAAACGTGAAAATTTGTACTACAGAGAAACATAACTGCAATTCTGATGACAGCGAATGTTACGGAGTTATACAAAGTAAGCTGCTTTACAGCGACGGATTACAGTTCTGTCTCTGGATTAGTTTCCTTTATTAAGCTTTTTAGCGCTTATCGTAGTAGTTTTGTAAGAAATGTGTTGTTAGCCTGGAATTGAGGGAATGTGGTGCATTCTTTTCATACACTTTATGGTTTAAAAATTGTCAAACCGTTCAACCATGGTAAGTTGTCACCATCAGGTAAAATAATGAGGGTGGCGGATGATTTACCGGCTTCGAATCCTGTTTTAATAACCCCATTTAGTCCTTGAGCAGAACGCCTAGTTCACATATTCTTATATCATAAATTTTAATGTGATGATGTGTAATATATTGATGATAACAAAGGTGTTTATTAGAAATATACACAGAACATTAATTTCAGCGTCATTTATTTTTACTTTACTACACATCATGTAAATAACAATAGTGTAACACAAAGAAATATGTATAAGGAAAACATGGACGAGCAAAGACGGTGTATAGCGATCTCCCACAAACAGCCTTTGATGAAATAAGTTGGGGAAGAAAACGGATAAACAAACTATTGTTTTTTTTTCAACCGCACATTGTACAACCCCATCTGAGGGATCACTCTCCCGTCAGTTTTTAAAATATTAATATTTATTATTATTGTGTCTTGGTTTGAACGGTGTGAGTGTGTCAGTGATGTTTTTTTTTATGGCGTAGGAAGGTGGACTAGTGTATGGGCCACTTGATGGTAAGTGGTCATCAACGCCCGTAGACATTGGCATTGTAAGAGATGTTAACCATCGCTTACGTCGCCAATGTGCCACCAACCTTGGTAACTAAGATGTTATGTCCCTTGTGCTTGTAATTACACTGACTCACTCACCCTTCAAACCGGAACACAACAATAGCAAGTACTGCTGTTTTGCGGTATAATATCTGATGAGTGGGTGGTACCTACCCAGACGAGCTTGCACAAAGCCCTACCACAAAGTAAACAGGTTTAAGTCCCGTTATGACCCTGGTGCATTACCAATATCAGGCAGTGGTGACCATTCTTCGTTATATCGCATTTCTCAACTTAATCATCCCAAAAAACCGAAAGAAACCTTTACGTATGAAATTGACCTAAGTTTCACGCCATTGTGAAAATTTTATTATTAAGATATAACACTGAAGATATAAAACTTAACAGTTCAAGGAATATATTATACTAGCCTATTCGACTTCGTATGAGTAAAATTCATAGAACGATACATCTCAGACTTCCCCCCTTAAAATCGAAAATTCATTTCATTTTTTATACGAATGCTTACGGTATAACCTAAACTTATGTTCCAGATTTCAGCTTTCTAGACTCAGTAGTTTTGGCGATGCGTTATTAGTCAGTCTGTATAAACGATTTTATAAGTAAAATTTTATTTATAGAGTACATTTATTAAGTATATATATACCGATGGCTATCACCTTTTCGGTTAAACAAAGGTCTTACAACAATAAAAAAAAACAAATAAAATGTTTTTTTAATGGTGTATATTGGAAGTGGACTATATTTCGTTTATGTTTATTGCAACACTGGCTTTTGCAGCTTTCAAATTATTAGAAAATACGTGTATTACGAATGGAATAAAATTTTGCTTTATATGTAAATCATTAATTGAAGCATTTATTGCAATCGCGTTTGTTTTATATATCCAAGACTCGCTTAATCTTCTATATGACATTTCGCTCAATTCTACGTAAACAATTCGCACTAACTTTATGAAGGAAAGAAATTGTTCGGTTTCAGCATTATACATTTGGTATGGAATATCATTACTGTTTTGAATGATTACGTTGATTGTTGATTCGTTATCCTATCACTCATGATGTTCATTGTTATTTTTCGCTCCTCTTGAGTTCTGGTACTTAGAATTACTGCTCCTTTTGTACCCCAGGACCGGGATAGTTCCTAACTGTATCGTCTGTTACATGTTACGTGATACATTGATATACCTTGCTTTGATTTTTTTTTATTTTGTTTTTCGCTATTTTTTGTTGTTTTATTTTTATTACATATTAAGCACTGAACCAGTTTACCAATGGAATATAAATGACATCCTTGTATAAAAATTAACATATATACGACACCTTCGGTGGCCAATAAGCAATCCCCCAGGCATGCGAATTTAGCGCCTTGACCGTCAACAAGTTAAGCTAGCTATTCAAATGTGATGTAATATTTTCTTTTTTTCCCGGGAAATTTTACCAAAATCTCACTCGAACCGAAGAGAGTGAGATTTTGGATAACATTTTACGAATTTTTGTTAATACGGGTTCGAGGCCCTGTAGCTTGGGGGCCCTGTATCTTTATACGGCGGTAGCTACGCCCCTGATGGACGCAGCATGATTTTGTCTTTGATATAAACTTATGTTGACAAAAATAAAAATTCCTTTTTTTATTACATCATTAAGTTTCGCATCCTATGAGGCTTAGGCTGTGACGAAGTAAATAATTACGTAAATAACTTCAATTTCATTACTACGTATGTATGAAACGTATGAAACAATACATTTGTAGCGATTTTTGTTTTAAATTTTTGCAGTTTATGATTTTCCAAAAAAGATAAACAATTATAAAAAATACCGATTTCAAGTTAGTCGCCATGAAATATGGTTATATATAATGTTTTATATAAATATATTATAGTTTGATACGATCATTTGTTTTCAATGAAGCTAACATAAATAACTCTAATATCTCAAAGTCGCAAATTAACTGATATTATCAGTTAATTACAGACTTTTAAAGGATCATTTTGATCGAGTAAATTTTACGAAATTTGAAGGCATAACATGCTTGTAATATATTTAGTTATAATTGTGTAATGTCATTTTTATACAATTTTTCCATCCATTACATTTCTTTTAACGTTCATAATATACATCAATGTAAGCATATATAGAATCGGAATTAAGTGTATTTGAAGTACTCCGAGCTTTGCTCACTCGATAGCATGCTGTCCGACTTTGACTTAAAACGATAGAAATGAAATTATGTGGATAAAATATATCTCAATTACGCTTGTTTAAACACTGTTGGATTATAAAATACGGTAAATGCAATAAAACACAATTAATGCTTTATATTATATTTATTCCAAAACATTTTTTTTAATATTCAATTCTTCATTCATTGCTTAAGAATCTTCTATACGCCAGTTCGTTCATATCGTTATAGACTCTTTTTATTAAGACAAGAAGGGCATGAAATTGTTTACTTTCGACATTATGGATTAAGTATGGAATATCATTATCGTTTTCAATGATAGAGTTGATTGTCGATTGGTTATCCCTTATTGCAGTTGATAGATTGCCAAGTGATAAAAGTAGATCAGCGGGTAGTCGATAAGTGAAAGGAGATTCTTGTACCCTTCTTTCAATTTCTGCGTTACATTCTTCAATGCTCGCTGATCCACATACGGAGTTTATGAGATTGACTATCTGCAAATGTTAAATGATATTTCTTATTAAATTACAGCCTCACTTATAAACGTTACAAAATATAAATTATGTATAAATAATATAATATAAAGTAAAACCTCGTTTGTAAATTGATGTCCTATATCGTTGGCTTCTTATTTAAATAAATGAATAAAAGTTGCTTAGAGGCCGTTTAGTTCAACATTGCATTTCGCCCTTTCTCTCATTATTTATTTGACATTTAAATGAATAAGACACAGCAAATTTTAACTAATTACCCGCTTAGAAACCGTTAGTATTTATTCATTGATCTACTTAAATTTCACTACAAATTCAATGTCGAATAAAACCATAGTTTTGTTTAAAATAAAAATAAACCGGAGGTACACAAATGTACCTAATTGTAATTCATCTCGGGCTTGACGGGGAAGGAAAACAACGTGAGGAAACCTTCATGTGTCTAATTTCACTGAAATTCTGTCACATGTGTAGTCCACCAACCTACATTGGAGCAGCGTGGTGGAATAAGCTTCAAAACCTTTTCTTAAAAAGAGGAGAGGAGGCCTTAGCCCAGCAGTGGGACATTCAAAGGCTGTTACTATTACATATATGTGTATCTTACCAGAGCAACCTTATGAGTTGCTTCATTGAGAAAACTCTGTGCATTTTCGGAAACTTGACCATAAGCTTGCCAAACCATTGGGACGTATTCATCAACAATTTCCAAAAGACTTTTATTGTGTTTATTATGATCTTGTGCTACAACGAGGCCACCGGTAACTCCTGTTAGCATGGCGAAGGAAATGTGTGCTCGGTCGGCCAGCTTATGGATGTCCATTTTACGGATTGGTCTGAAAAATGTTAAAATTATAAAAATATTAAAAGGGTGTTAATATAAAGCAGGTTTTATCAATATTCTGGCCGTTCTGTGGGTCTATGACTATTTTTTCTTAATTTATTCGCCCTTTTATACCTTCATGTTCCTAAGTTACAATTACTTGTAGGTACTAAATCCCAGGCTGGATCAGTGCTTGGGTCCAACAATAATTAATCAGAAATACTCACAGTTTTTCGGATACATAGGTTTTGCTGGCAATGAAGGCCTCATTTGATTGGACATATGGGGGTGCTTCTCCCAAAACTGCTCCGCTGTATCCCAGGAGCAAAATCATATAGTAGCCAATCATCATTTTACCTAAGTCAAAAAAAGAAAATAAAAATATTTTTTTCAACTTTGAAGCATTATTACACTTACTTATTGGTAGTCAAACTAGAAACTACTACCGGTTCGGAACAGAAACACCTAGCCCTGAGAAGAACCGGCGAACGTAACTCAGCGGGGTTCTTTTATGTCATGTTTCAATTAAAAAGTGTAAAAAAAAGAAATAGCCAGGCGGCGATCGTTTTATTCTAAATGTATTAAGGGATTTAGTTATCTTTAAAATACTTTAAAAAACTGTCCTTGTCTCATTTGAATTTATCCAAGTAATTTTGTCTTTAACGTAGAGTTCTCAGTTATAATCCAATATTTTAGCAAGATCGTACGAGTTTGTAACTTCTTTTAAATAATTTCTTAAATTTAGATGATCAATATCTGAACAACTAAATCAGTAATAAATAACAATACTTAATATATGTATTTGAAGTATACATACGTATTATTTTATATAACATATTTACTTGTGTTTGACGACAATCATATCTTAAAGACATTGCCTAAAATACACCTATTCAATTTTTTTCTCAGGACCTCAGGGTCAATTACTTATATATATAAATAACAATTAAAAATAGCTACTGTACAAGTCGTGACTGTATGGAATGGTGGAAAGAATGCTAACAGCATTTCCACTTTGAATCGCAATTTCGATCCTCAGGGCCAAAAATGAACTAGCCCTCTTCGGTAATATTTTTACTGAAAGTTTTTGCACTATTACTCCAAGGACCAATCGTTTCAATTTTTTAATAGTAATTTATCACATTAAAACTAACACGTAACAGTACGGATAAAGTTAAATATAATGTATGATTTTGTTTTTATGATTTTCCAACGAAATATAAGGAAATATAAAAGAAAGTACTTACCGACTTCAGGTTAGCCACCTGAATAGTTATGATTTTAATTCTAAATACCAAGTATTTATACAAATATAATTAGATACGATAATTTGTTCCAAATTAAACAGGTGTTGTCAACATAAATAACCATAATAACAAAATTTAGAATTTAAAATCACTTTTATTTCGACAACCCAAATTTACTCATAAGCTAAATATCGATATCTTAGTTCCTAAAATAAAAAATTGCGAACATCGTTTCTTTATTTCCTCCTGATTTCCTTTCACCTTCTTGAGAATAAATATTAAAAAAGAAAATAGTCCGACCTGCTTTTCTCAAAAAAAAAATAACGAAAATGTATACAATCATTTATTCGAAATTTCACCCTCTTACGTGTTGAATTTTCATAAACGCTTTAACAACTATCTTTAGCTCATTAACAGAAGTACCGATTTCCATATTTTTAACATCAAATGACGAATTTCAAAACAGACTTTCATCCCCCATTTTCCCTTAGGAAATGAAAAATCCTTTCTTACTGCTACCTACGTTTCATAATGAATTAGTATTAGAACCTTCGGCCTCAATTTTTATTCTGTTAGAATCTGTAGCTTAGGCTGTTCGTTAGTATGTTAAACAGTAATTTAAAAAAAAACTTATTTTGGTACAACGTGGTTGAATTTATCAAAGAGAAGAGAAGCCCCTCGCACACTTGTAGGTTATCAATTCAAAAATAGTGTAGATGATAGTTTTTTTTTTTCATCAGTAAATCGAAATTCAATCAAATGACTGCCATCTTCTTGATTAAACAAAACAGTAACAACTATAAAAAAATACCGGTCAAGAAAATACATAGAATAATATAATTTTACGGTAGACAAATAATATATGTACATGAAATATATTACATAAAATACGGTAAATGCAAAAAAATACAATTAATGCTTCACATAATGTTTATTCCAAAACATATATATTTTTTTAATATCTAATCATCGCTTAACAATCTTCTATATGACAGTTGGTTCATATAGTTCCGAACTGTTCTTAATAAATTTATGAAGGCATGAAAATGTTTAGTTTCGACATTATGTATTAGATATGGAATATCATTATTGGTTTCATTGATTGAGTCGATCGTCGATTGGTTATCCCTTATAACAACTGCTACTTTGCCAAGTGCTAAGAGAAGATCAGCGGATAATCGATAGGAGAATGGTGAGGCCTTTACGATTCTGTCGACTTGTGCATTACATTCTTCAACGTTAGCTGATCCACATACAGAGTTTATGAGACCGACTATCTGCAAATATTAAATTAAATTTCTTATTAAATTACAGCCTCACTTGTAAACGTAATAATAATATATGAATTATATATGTATAATATTATATATATAATGTAAAACCTCGTTAGTAAATTGAAGTCCAACATTTGTTCCTATTTCAACATTGCATTTTGCTCTTTCTGTCATTAATTATTTGACTTTCGAATGAATAAGACACAGCAAATTTTAACTAATTACCCGCTTAGAAACCGTTAGTATTTATTCATGGATCTACTTTAATTAAAATTACCATAAAATAAACTTCATTTACGTATGCACCTATAGGAATTCTTGAATTTATCTAGTAATATGATAAATTTTATAACATATATTAAATATGAAGTTATCATCGGTCTTAATGTAGATTCTCCCGAGATAAAAAGGTGGAAACGATAAAATAATTCACAAAAAAAAAATCATGTCTACATTCAATTTAGAAAAAAAGCATACTTTTGTTTAAAAAAAAAATAAACCTTAGGTGTACATATGTATATCTTACCAGAGAAATCTTATTAGTTGCTTCATTGAGAGTTGACTGTGTTTCTTTGGCAACTTTATCATAAGCTGGCCAAACAATTGGGACGAATTCGTCAACAACTTCCAAGGGAGTTTTTATGTGTGGAAGCTTATCTTGTATAAAAAGGAGGCCACCGGTAACTCCTGTTAGCATGGCAAAGGAAAGATGTGGTCGGTCGGCCATCTTATGGATGTCCATTTTACGGATTGGTCTGAAAATTTTAACATTATGGAAATATTAATGGCCCCTGATAATTCCAAAGCGGAAACTGAAAAATAATGGATTATTAAATATTATTTCTTCAAGTTTATTTAGCTTTGAGGTAATTAGTGAGGGTAAGTTATGAGTGAGCCAAAACTTGCTCTACTTTTTTATCGAATGAGATTGCATCACGGCTTACCTTGGTCCCCCAATATTGAACCTCCATTAGAAACTTGACATTAGATCATGTCTTGTTTCTGTGGTTTTATGGCTATTTTTTTTCATTTATCCGCCCCTCGATACCATTATGTTCCTAAGCTGCAGCTACTTTCACTAAATTCCAAGCTGGATCAGTGCCGGTTTGATCCAACAATAACTAACCAGAAGTACTTACAGTTTTCCGGATACATAGATTTTGCTGGCAATGAAGGCCTCATATGATTGGACATACGGAGGTGCAACTCCCAGAACTGCTCCGCTGAATCCCAGGAGCAAAATCATATAGTAGCCAATCATGATTTTATCTAAGGGATTGAGTGATCACACTTTAAGAAACTGTTCTTGAATCAATTGAATTTCTTCAAGTAATTTTGTCTTTCATGTTAAGAGTTTTCAGGTATAATTTAATACTTTAGCAAGGTAGCCGATAAAGCAACGAGTCAGCCACTGTATTTAGGTCATGTTATAAACATATTTTTGTAAAAATATCTTGCTCATTTGTATTTAAAATATTTAAATTGTTTACATTAAAGTCTTAAATATACACAATAGAATTAAAGATAAGTACTGTACACATCATGATCGCGTAGAATGGTGGCAAGGGTGCTAGCTGCATTTCTCTTTTCAATCGAAATTTCGATCCTCCGACCGAAAATTGAACCAGGAGGCAATTCCACTTAAGTAAAACGTTTATTAACGATTTCGAACCAGCTTTGACTATTCCTCATTTAACCGAATCGGTATGATGTTACCATATAAAAACCATTTCAAAACCAAACTTAATTGTTAACTTTTGACGTTCCATCAAGAACGAATCGAATCGCAACTGGATTGTTGTATTAGTAGAATAGGGAAAAAGCTAAACGTCAACGATTATGTTTCGATTCGATTCCTATAATGGACAATGTGTACAATTCACCTTCATCCCTCATGTCACCAGTAGAGGCAAGAAGACGGGGAGAATATTTTTAACGAAAGTTTTTGCACTATTATTCGAAGGACCAAGCGTTTCCGGTTTTTAATAGTAATTTATCACATAAATGGTTTTAGATATAAACAAGTATAAAAAATACTTACCGACTTCTGGTTAGCCACCTGAAATTCGACTGTAGTGTAATTGTAATTAAAAATATCAAGTATTTATACAAATAATTACAATACAAATTAGATACGATAATTTGTTCCAAATTAAACAGATGCTGTTAACATAAATTAAATCAGTTTAATGCGATAACCCAAGGCTAACTCAGAACGCTAAACATCGATTCGTAATTTTCAATTTCAAAATTGGGAAATTTCATACTTTTCATCTTGATTTTCTTTCACCTTCGTGAGGTGAGAAAAGTCATCTCATAAATAAAAGCAAAATACCGATTTAATTATTTCAAATATTAAAAAAGGCAAACTTCTATATGCATACCCATACACTATATGCATACATGCAATGACTGCCTCGTTGGTCTAGTGGCTAGTTGGTATAAGGCCGCAGACCCGGTGGTCCTGGGTTCAATTCCCAGGTCGGGCCAATAAATAGTTATTGGGTTTTTCTGTCAGAAAATTCTCAGTAGCAGCCCGGAGTCTGGAAGTTGGAAGTGTGTACACTCCCGTGCCTCGGAAAGCATGTTAAGCCGTTGGTCATGTGCCTGAACTCTTTCCGGTCGTGTCGGATTGCCATCCCATCGGATTATGAGAGCTAAGGAAAAGAGAGTGCACCTGTGTTTGCGCACACACTTGTGCACTATAATATCTCCTGCGCAGTTGACTAATATCTCTTGAGATTGGCCGCCGTGACCGAAATCGGTCTGCAGGACCTCATATTATTTTATATGCATACCCATTTTCACCCTCTTAGGTAATGTATTTTCAAAACACCGTAACAATTATCTTTTACTGAGAAGTAAATGCCTAAACACCGAATTCCTTACACTTAACTTTCAAAAATTTATATATTAAATAGTTTTCTCTCAATTTCTTCATCTATAGTGTTGAATTTTCATAACTGCTTTAACAATTATCTTCAGCTCATTAGTACTAAATACCTACCGATTTCCATATTTTTAACATCAAATGACGAATTTCAATACAAACTTTCATCCCCTATTTAATCCCCTTAGGAGATGAAAAATATTTTTCTATAGCTCATCTACGATTCATAAGGAATTCCTGTGACAATTTTTATACTGTTTAAACCTTTTTTTTTCGTTGGAAAAACGCATTTTCGTTGCTGAAGTCGCCGGAATACCCACTAAAATCCCAGCGTTATCCTCTCCGCCTGGTCGGGGGGGGGGGGCACGATGTAAAATATTGTAGATGATAATATATTTTTTTTATTTCATAAAAACTAAGCAAAATGTTTTTCTCCTCAGACGCATTACAGATTATGTTTATAATATTATTTTCGGTAAATATTTTTTAATGATGGAACTAATGAACCTACGTAATTCACATTTATTGAATGTGTAGCGTATAATT
Organism: Nymphalis polychloros; assembly: GCA_905220585.2. NCBI lineage: Eukaryota > Metazoa > Arthropoda > Insecta > Lepidoptera > Nymphalidae > Nymphalis > Nymphalis polychloros. The sequence goes on along the minus strand of HG992246.1, from coordinate 2,711,026 downwards.
ATGTTATTCGTACCGTGGCCACTTTGTTACATACATACATATATAGCCAATGACGTAGTGCTGTGATCATTTCTATTTATTTATTTCATAATTTTATATTTATCATATACCTTATAGCATAAATACAATATGTACATAACGTTTAAAAGAAGTTGGTAATATATGTACCACAGTTGGACAATATTTCCTAACTGTGTATTCCTTTGCCACTGAGCACGAGACGAAGTAGACATTAATTAATTATTTAAAAATGTAATGTACTAGAAACTAGGGTAGGATTATTTAGTTGAGATTCACGTATTTTAGTCAATGGAACAGACCAGAGTGAGTGAGCCAGTGAAACTACACGCATAAGGGACATAACAGGGGAATTACGTTAGTGGTGTTCTCCTGACATTTGTCTACGTACGTGAGCCGTTCTCAAGAGTGACTAAAAATGCGTCGGACATATTGCATTGCGCAAGTAGCATGTGCGCAAATAGGTGCACTCTGTGTTCTTTTATCCTCATAATTCGATTGGACCTTTGATATGCCGGGCATATAACTAGCCACCAGTGAATTGAATTTCGTCGAATATAAATAAATAGAACAAAACACTTATTTCTTTAGTTATCTGTCGATGTGTCAAAATGCTTATGCGCCTATTCAGTGTCATTTTTTCCTCTCTATCGTGTAATATTAACAAACCTAGGTGTTGTATAATAATAGGAACTCGCCTTGAAGATCATTAGCCATAGCAATCGACTGCTACCCAGACAAGGAAGTCGAGGAAGGGGTGTCGGTTATTTTAAAGGGTTTAAAAGGGTTCACAGACATGTGTAAGTCATTATTATATTGATAATCTATATTAATATTATAAAGACGAAAGTAACTCTGTCTGTTACGCTTTTAAGGGTAAATCACTGAAGCCCTACCAAGCGGTGAAGCTGAGAGCGAACGAATTATAATATCTTGGGACATTATTCACACAGGGCCCTCTATTCCCAAACTACACTCTAACACTCGGTGGTAGAGCTTTGTGCAAGCTCGTCTGGGTAGGTACCACCCACTCATCAGATATTTTGTGATATTTTGAGGTTTTTGTAAACTTTTCAAATTTTTCTTTTTTTTGTACAAGTATTTCATATTACATAATATTATAAACAAATATCTATTTTAAAACATACTAAAGTAAGATATATTTTTAATTATATCAATTAATTCGTTCTCCATTCGTTTAGCGAACGACTTTGGTCGAGAGCTTAATATTAATTGTCAGTTCATCGAAAAATAGCGTCTTAAATGTCAGCAAAACTGTTTTCGCAACTATGGAAGTAAAATTAAAGTGGAATTAAGTAGTTAAGTGGAATATTGTTGTGTTACAAATGAAGATATATCAATCAAGAACTGTTTGTAGCGCATAAAAAAGCGGAGTTATAAGCACTCCTATTGTGATTGGAATGTAGTCTATTCCAATCACAATAGGAGTGCTATATTTAAAAAGATATATGTAATAAAAACCCCTGTCGAATATTTATATCACTTCTATTTTCCTCTGTTCTTAGGTTACGGCTTAACGCAGACGAAGCAATTTGTAGCGCGCGACACATTGACAAGCCCCGGAAATCAGTTCGCGAGCGATGGTTTGTAGTCTGGCAAATACTCGATAGATGGCGTCAGTTGTAGTGTTAGTATAATAATTGTGACAAAGCGATATACTTATGTACTAGTTATAATATGAACGTATCGTCTGCAAAATGTATATTTAACAATTCATCTAAGCAACTGCCTTTATTGCAGAACGTACAACTTTATTCGCACACATCCTTATTTAATAAGTTCGTAGGCAAGACCGTTAATATAAGAATATATTCTTTAATGAAAATTAGAAAAGAAGAATCGATTTATTTTTCAAAGTTAATTAAAAAAGGGAACTGAATTTTAAATTAAAACTTTGTCGTCCTAATTTTACTCAACAGTGTCTGAAGTTTTTATGTACCTTTCATACTTACATGTAAAACACGAACTTACAAGTCGTTTTCTTAAAACAAAGTTTTATATTGTGAACCAGTTTCATTCGTGAACCCTTCAACTTTTATAATAAAATATTCAAGATGTAAGTACTTAATACGGAAATTACTATAAAATAAGCATTATTTTATAAATGAGTTAAACGTTTTTCGTATTATTTTGGAAGTATATAAATACAAAAAAAACTATATCTACCAGAGGCGGGGCAAGGCGTGGGCGGGCGGGGGCCCTCGCGGTCCGGGGGCCTCGCGCCTCGGAAACATGTTACACATTACTTAAAAGCTTTAAAAGCGAGGAAAAAATTGGACTCGTCATGAATCGAAATATATTATTATTAAGTATAGGAAGCAATGCAGAAAAAAAGTAAAAAATACTTTTTTTTATGTTTTAGTTTAGTTTGCTTATGGAGTACTTGGACTTTGGAGTAACGGTGCAAAAACATTTCTAAAACATAATAAACCACACCGTCAATATTGCATCTACTGATGGCAGGCCCCTTATGTCAGTATTTCCCTAAAATATGTCCGAATTGCGTATCAATGGGGAAATGCTGCTTACATTCTTGTCACAATACCACGCAGTAATTTTAACTTGTATATGCTTAATAGGCGTCACTGTAAATAATTCTTATGTAGCCAGATTAAAATAAATAACTTCCAAAATGAACTGAAATCGATTCACATTATTGACTTTGTCCGCAATTCATACAGGATTTGGTAGCAATCCCTTAAGGCCTTTTTATCCTACCGTCCAAATTTATATCCGGAAATAGGTGTTTTTAATATATCTCAAGTTATATATATTTGAATTCGGTTAATGTACTTGAAATATATTATTATGTACATATATACTAACTGCCCGTTCCTACTTTTTACAGGCGAAATTGGGTCGTCAGTTGGTATATTTGTTAAAAAATATATGCGATCGCACCTACACGTACCGGGTCTTATCTATATTATCAAGGGACCAAGCAATGCAATACAAATTATTCATGCAAATTAGCCATCGTATTGTAACTCAAAAAGTTATCAAAGGCTTGTACCATTTAATAATTTGCCTAAATTTATGTGAGATAAAATATAATATTTCGATATACAGAAATCAATTTCCATTTCAATAGCACAAGTTTGTCTTTGGTTTCATGTCTGATTGCTTTCTCTTCGATATTCAATTGTTCAACAATGTTATAATCATTTTCAGAATAGAATGATTTTGTAAATACACGTAGGATTGCCAAGCTGAAATAAACTGGTGTTAATATTTTTTAAGTTTTCATCATCAGCATCATTAATAGGTTTAATGCTGGACATAGACTTCTCCTGCTACGGTGCTCGCTAAGCTCTGTGAATGAATCGTTCCAGCTATCTTCTTCAGGTCGCCAGACCACCTGGTAGCGTCCTGTGCTCCTGGTTTCGACAATCTTCGTCAACAATAATAATCAGTTCTTCAAAAAACTTTACATGTTCCTTGCCATGTCCCGATTGGTACACACATGTTATTGCAGACTTTTATCCGGCACATACAAATTTCCTTCAGAAATCATAATGAGGACTAGAAGAATTTCAAACACAAAAGAGAATTTAGTTGTTCTGATTCAAATCTGATTACGGGTTCGAACCCGTAATCTGATTTGAGGTAACCCGTTTGAGGTTCATGTTTTCTAATTGTTCACCTCGACTTTTAAAATATCGTAAAACTTCCAACGGTTTTCAATATGCAATATTTATTTACTTCGAAACAGAAAAAATCCTTTTAAACGAAAAAAAATATTTTAAAATATATCATTCTTTGCGACACTCAATGCTGACCGTAATTTGTTCGTAGTGACGTCCCACCGGACGGACGGACCAGGCGAACCGGACGGAACGGACAAAGTTCTATTGAAAGAACATTTATCTGTGATGTTAGAATTTCGTGATTATTTTGTTTCTTTAATAAAATAAAATGTAAGATTTTGTATAATAAAAATTTGATGTGAAATATTGAAATTGATGGTTATTGAAAGAAAACTAATAAAATAACATGAGGTAATATAAATAAAACTTTGACTTCGTAATTCGTTCATGAAATAAATGTATATGTTTTTTTATAATAATATATAGCAATGCCGTAAAAAGTAAAGGGCCACACACACACTACGTTATAGATAGCGTCGGAGAAGAGTGGCATTTAATTATATACAATGAATACATATGTAATTTTAGTAATAAAATAGAAGAATTCTATGTATATTGATTTTCTTCATATATAGTTCTATGGGACAGTGGAAATAATTTGCTTGTAGGGTTTTGTGCAAGCCTGGATAGCCGCCACTCATCATATATTCTACCGCTAAAAAGCGTCTTAGTATTGTTGTATTCCAGTTTGAAAGGTGAGGGATTCAATACAAGGGACATAACATCTTAGTTCCCAAGGTTGATGGCGCATTGGCAATGTAAGCGATGATTAACATTTCTTACACTGCCAATGTCTATGGGCGTTGGTGACCACTTACCATCAGGTGACCCATATGCTCGTCCGCCAACCAATGACATAAAAAAAAAAACACACTTGTGCACTATAATATCTCCTATGCAATTAGCTAATCTCTCTTGAGATTGGCCGCCGTGGCCAAAATCGGTCTGGAGGATCTTCTTTTTATCTTATATTCTTTTATGTGTAACTACAGACACAAGGTGAGCCAGTGTAACACTTATAACATATCAGTTCAGAATGCTGGTGCTTTGAAAATGTCAGGGATGGTTAATGATTTTTGTTGTGCTAATGTCTATGGGTGGTGGTGGTTACTTACCATCACATGGTCCATTTCTTAGTCTGCCTACTTATTATTTAAATGCTCTCGATCCCATGCTACAGGCACAAGGGACATAACATCTTAGTTCCCAAGGTGTGGTGGCGTATTGGCGATGATTTTTTTTTAAAGAAATGTATAATGCCCATTTCTATGGGCGTTGGTGACCACTTACCATCAGGTGGTCCAAATGTTCGTTCGCCTACCTATACTAAAAAAAAATGCTCAGTGATGATGCAAAATATTGTATTGTATCTACAAGAAATGGAGTAGCCTTATGAGTAGCGTACTTTCTTTAACGAAGGGATGGAGTTTACGGATTTCACTTTTATTTACTTTATCACTATTCACTATTCCAATTTCACTTGCGTTGTTTTACGAGGGACGTTCGATCAGTTCGGTTCGAATCGTCATAGAATCGGCGCGTCGAAACCATCAAGAAAAGAGCGTACACATTATTTAAAGGTCGGCCATGCACCTGCAAGAACTCGGGTTTTGCAGATGTCCATGGGCGGTGGTAGTCACTTTCCATCTGGTGAGCCACCTGCTCGTTTGCCCGCCCTCTTACGTAAAACAAAACATCACTGTCGAAGATTCTTCGATAAATAACATTATAATTAAATCCGTTTTCTTTGTTCAAAATATAATAAATACTATTTTTCTAATTTATGTTATTATATTTATTTGAGTTCGAGTATTTAATCAACAGAAAGAATCCATATTTTTACAAACAAATAGGGTAATGAGGTTCTATAAAATATCAAATACCACATCGAAATTTACGCACCATAACGGACTTATTATAGAAGGTAGAGGTAAGTAGAATCATCTGTGTACATGAAAAAGTGTCCGCCAAAAGCAGTAAATTAGGGTGGCGCCACATTAGCATCAGGGTAAATTTTAAAGGAAGCGCCAAATATTATTAGAGTAATAAACAAGGAAAGAAAAACTTCCGCTAAATTATAGCGCGCTTATCAAAATCACGCAGTTCATGAAATAAAATCACTCTAGCTACACGTTTTCTCATAATAATTCTTTATGGTATAGGTTCTATATTTAGTACATTGTACTACGCAAGTAGTTTAAATTTTTCAATAAGTAACTACTTTAGTCGGCAATAATATTACATTTTTTAACTCGGCATACTTCAATTCGTTTACAATTGTTTATTGCTACATTACATACCCTTTGTCTTCACTAGCGCCAATTTATAGCTTACAGCTGGACACTTTTTAAGTTATCTACCATATGAGATGATTCTCCTTACTTGTACCCTCCATAGGACTTATAAAGCTTCGCCGCTGTTAACTGAAATACTTTCGCTCTTTCTGTCATTATTGATTTGACATACGAACGAACAATACACAGATTAAACTATATTATTTAAATTACGAATATTATATTTTTCATTCTAACACTTTTCTAAAAAAACTTTTTTTTTTCATTCTTACCTAACTTAACCTAAAATACCTTAAAAAGTTATATCTACATATTTGCATAGATTATATTTAATACAATTTTCCAAATGAAGTTTTAGTTATTTTGTTGTGAAAACAACAATTCTGTTTGTACAGACTGCTCTAAATTAGGAAAACAAATAACGACCAGTTTTTATGTGTGTTTTTGATAGTAAATTGATTTGTTCGAAGCGTAGTTATGAAATTGGTGCTACATTAGATTAAAAATAAATGGTTATTTAAAGAACCTCGTTTCAAACCAGGTCAGTGAAATGTTATGGTTTTGACAGTCAGTGACATCCTCGAATTCGGAAGTTGTCAGTTCTCGTAACTCGTAAAAGGAGTTTGTTCTGCGTTAAAACTCTTTTTGGTCCTGTCAATTTGTCGACCTATCAGATTACAAGTTGTAGTTTTTAGCTTCGCTTTTTATAGCAAGTTAGTGGCTGTGATTTAATAAGCATGTAGTATTTGCTTTAAAATGATTTTATATAATCTGTGGTTGTAGTATAATTATAGATGTAAGAATGACCAGTGTACAAATCAGTAGTAAGCCTAATAAATTTATTTAAAATTAATATAATAACAATAGTGAAGGAATAATGAGTGTTCGTTGTTGTTTGTGAGTGCGACCCAGACACTTGTACACTTACAATATTTTCCGCGAACTTCGTTAGTGTCCCCTGGGAATTGGTTATGGCTGCCGTGACGTCAGATCAGGTACTTCAATATACGAATAAGCAGATCTCAATAACAAAAAGATCTTAAGTGTACCGAAAAACGTGTGATATGGATATACAAAGGACTTTTTCGTTTTTCAAAAGTCATATTATACTTTATTCAAGTACGGTCTCACAAGCACTTTCGAGTCGTCATTTTCATATAAAACTACCCATCGGTTCGGAATGTGTAATTCTACCGAAAGGACCAGCGAGAAACTCACTAATTACTCTTTTTAACTCTCATAAAACACAAGTACAAGTAATAATCATAATAAATTTTTTTTTTATTTATCCTACATGAACGAATAGTAACTCCACGTTTATTTATATGATCCTATACAATATAACAAGTCTTATTTATTAAAAACTAGCGCCTTGCCCGCGGTTTCACACGCGTATTTTCCGTTCCCGTGGGAACACGGGGACAAAATATGGCCTGTGTTACTCGCTTATAACGTAGCTTTCCATTGGTGAAAGATTTTTTTAAATCGGTTCACTGATTTATTCGTGAAAGCGTAACAAACAAACTGACATTTATAATAGTTGTTAGTATTTAGGTAAACTTTGATGACTTTGGTGGGGGTTCTGCCGAAATCGGTCAAGAGGACATCAAACCACGTTCGACGTGTAAAATAGAATTGTTTCTAAAACTAAATGCGCTGCCGAGGACGCAATAAATCGTTTCCTTTTAAACGTACTAAATTCTGTTTCTTCAACCGTAAAGATAACTTTTGGGATTGGCCAAATTTATTCTAACGGTACCGAAGTTTTTCTAACTTTGTTGAGCACTTTTTTATTACGGCTTCTCGTAAGAAATACTGAGAAGCAGATGTTATTTGTTTTTATTCAATGGTAGTATCGAAATGATAAAAACAAATAGCCTATAAAAGGCTTGGTCTCCTTGCTGCTGGTCTCCTTTACCTTTTGAGGAAATGGATTCGAGCTCATTCCACCATGCTGCTCCAAAGCGGGTAGGTGGATACACATGTAGCAGAATTTCAGTTACGTTAAACAGATGCAGGTTTCCTCACGTTATTTTCCTTCACCGCTGAGTGCGAGACGATTTATACGTCATACAAATTATGCACATGGATATTCAGTAGTGTTTAGCTGGGATTGAAAACGCAATTTCTTAACTCTAATCGATGATTAGAGTTATGAAATTGATTAATGATATGCTGAGTTTATATAACTACTGGTAACATATTAATATTATAATAGTACAGTACAGTAACAGCTTGTAAATGTCCCACTGCTAGGTTAAGAAGGTTTGGAACTTATGCCACTACGCTGCTCCAATGCGGGTTGTTGGAATACATGTGGCAATGTGGCAGAATTTCGAAATTTTACACACGTAGGTTTCTTAAATGTTTTCCTTCACCGTCAAGCACGCGATGAATTATAAACACAAATTAACCACATGAAAATTCAATTGTGCTTGCCTGGGTTTGAATAAACGATCATCGGTTAAGATTCACGTGTTCTAACCACTGGGCCATCTCGGTTTTTAATATTATAAAGTACGGGTAAATTGTTTTTAGGGTTTATTTTTTAAATGTCAAAATTATTTTTATTTAAAAATCTTTAATTATGACAAACGTAATTTTTCTGTTCCCGTTTAATTATTTTGAAATAAGAACACAAAGAACTTGAACTAATCGTAAAACTTTTTCATTTAGTAACGTTTTAATTTACAAGAGTAACATTTTCAATTGCTTGCATTTTAATAGTTTTTAATTGAACGATGATAGTCAAAGTCTTGCCACCTGACCCCGCGGTGACCTGATTCGTGCTTCGTTTACTTTATTCGTCGCAACTATGCCGAATGACTCGACTGGATTCACTTTTTTTTTATTCCTTTTATAAAATCAAGGTGCGATTCTATAAGAACTCATTACATTCTTCATTAGAGTATGACAATATCATATTAGAGTGGTATATGATATTAATACTGTATTATTTTATAAAAATAAGAATAGTTGAAATATCAAACCAATTGTTGAAAGAGAATGTTTATAACAACAAATTTTACATTAGTGGAGTTTTCCGCCCGCGGTTTCGCTCGCGTGTGAGGAAGGGGAGTGTTGGGTACTCCCTGTTCTTTTCTGTTCCCCTAACAACGTGTCTGTAAAATTACACAACGAAGTCAAAACGTGAAAGCGTAACATACAAAGGAAATCACTTTCTCATTTATAATTGAGTAATGTTTTGTTCTTTTATAATTAATTGTTCTTTTTAACTAAAAGGTAGTTAAGCTTAAGGCTTGTGTTAGAAGTATGACAATTGGCGATATAAATTTTGGTAATGATATATGTGTTAATTTATTGATTGTTATCCAATGAGGTACAAATATCAATATCAAACGACAGTTGACTTCTTAATATTTATTTTATTAATTGTAAGAATATGTATATTTGAATAATAAGTTTCATGAATATTTATAAGTTAATTGGAATTGTTTAATAATTCAATAATAACGGTTTGTAAAGTTACTAAAGAGTTTTTATTATCATAAGAGGTATCATTCTGTTTTCAAATAAATTCATGAAATGACGTTAAGACAAAATGTAGCGAATTGTAAAATAGACGCGATAGAGACGTCAATTGTGACTTGAAATAAATGCTACAAAATGGAATAAGAGTTGTTTTTTTCAATAACTTAACGTATTCAACATATATTTCCGTATTATGAATTACGATGGTAATTTCCGTTTTGTATTATGTAAATGGAAAACCCAAATCGCGAAAGCGTTGCTTGTGACAGACGCTTCATAGCTCACCGTCATTTCACTGTATTTAAATCCGCTTTATAATTGAATACGCTAAAGTTGTAAGTAATGTAAGATATGTAAATTTCTTAAACCATTTATAATAAAACATTGAGCTGATACATTCATTATGAAAAATATAGACTTACTTCAAACACAGTAACTCTTCAAAAACACTATTGTATATATATTTTTTAAATAAAATAATTCCATTTATTTATTATTATACATATGAATAAATAAGTATTTTACTATATATAAGGTCCTCCAGACCGATTTCGGCCACGGCGGCCAATCTCAACAGAGATTACCCAACTGCGCAGGAGATATTATAGTGCACAAGAGTGTGCGCAAACACAGGTGCACTCTCTTTTCCTTCAACACGACCGGAAAGTTTAGGCGCAGGACCAACGGCTTAACGTGCTTTCTGAGGCACGGGAGTGTACACACTACCAACTTCCAGAATTTTCTGACAGAAAAACCCAATAACTATTTATTGGCCCGACCTGGGAATTGAATCCAGGACCACCGCGTCTGCGGCCTTATATTTAGCCACTAGACCAACGAGGTAGTCATACTATATAATATTACTATAGTAATTAGTTGAAGATAATATTATATAGTACTTTACTGTAAAAAAAAAAAAAAAATTGTTTATTTCTGTAACTTATACCTAGATACAACAGATACAGCTAGGGAGCTCCTTTTAAGTAATGGAATTAACTTGTGTTAGGAGTCCCCGAAATATTATATTATTATTTTTATTTAAGTTTATCCAATTTATTTGTATTATATGAATACTAACTCTATCTCACGTTATGATCCAAACGCAGCATGCCGTCGTAACTGAGACGGGGGTGGGGTTCAACGACCTCTACTCCGCGCCCCTCGCCGAATGAATTTCAGCCTCAAATAAAACTGCAGATTTATTTGCTTAGATTGTGTTAGCGGCTATTTTCTTAACAACTGTACATATTCATATTTATTTTATACTTTATTTAATAAAGCTGTTGTGTATTTTTTTTAAATTAACGTCTGATTTCGACATATTTTATGTGTATTTCACGATACATGCATATACAATATGAGATCGCTTGCAAAGACGTCTTATGAAATGTATATTTATCTATTTTTAGCAATAACGTTTTTCTGTTTTGAATATATTCTCGTTCTCATTTCAATTTAAAAAAATGGTTCTATGCAAATACATAATTTGAACAGAAACAAGTCCAGAATTGTCTTGTAAAATATACAGCAAAGAGAATTACTCTCTTAATGAAAAGTTATTAAATTAATTTAATAGAATAATTGTTTACAAGTAACAGCTGTTAAAATGCTAAAATAATAATAATAACTTGTCAAATGTAAATCAAATAAAAGAAAACATACGAACGAGAATGTACATTCCAAATTCAATTTTACTTCAATATTTTTGGTGTCAAGTTTTAATACTAAAATGAACTGTAACGGCTCTAAGCTTAAAACTCTTGTTACATTTCTAGAATGAGGTTCTATTTCGAGCGCTCTGCAATTCTGGAGGTAATTGGGCGTGACAGCGACGAATAGACGCACTATGTAGTCGTCTTAATTGTATCGCCTTACGTTTTGAGTTCACTAACGTATATGTAATATCTTAAGTGCAAAGAAAGTGTTTGTTAGTTAAGTGAATGTATGCAGAAATAGTTAAGTTAGTTATGTTTTATTATTCGAAATTGAAGTATCTATTGAAAACATCTATATTCAAATATTGAGCTGAAACGTTCACAATAAAAAAAAAACATTAGGAAACACGATAACTCTTCAAAAACACGATCGATGTTTTTTTTAAAATAGATTCCATTCCTTTCTTTATATTATTATATAAACACCTATACTAATATGTAGTAATATTTATATTATCTAAGTAATAATTACATTTTCAATATATGTTTGTTTTGCAGTGTCAGTGTTGACAGTTCGTCGTCAGCTATTTTGGTTTTGTCAGTCATGCTAGTGACGTAATGATGTGAGATGTGGTTTGGTGTAGATTGTAGTGATGTGACTCTCAAGCTAGTTTCAACATTAATTGTTGCTGATCGGGGAACCGAATGCTCTGCAATAGTCGGTTCAGATCATAGAAGATGTGCTTGGGATGCATAATTCTGTCAGAAATGTTTCCTTCATGGGAGGGGTAGGTAGGTCTTTAACTAAATGTATATAAATATAATGTCGGGACCTTTCCAAGTACAATAGCTAGTGCCACTTCAGGTAGAACGATTACGACAGTTATCGTATTTCAATCGTATCAAATATTAAAGAAAAATATTATCATTCTGCTTTCAACTTCGTATGACGTCCTACGTATGAAGTCGGTTTAATAATAATAATTTAATCATAAAAGCTGTCCCATTTCAGTAGGCAAAGAGCCTATTATATATTTTCAGGAAACATCTAATTAGGATAATTCCTGGAAGATCTAGGGCAATTTTCTCACCGACTTGAATAGATAAAGGCAGGTAATATTTGAGTCTCACTTTGGATGCAAGTCTCATATTTATTTAAATTCTTTTAATTTGAATACTACAAAAAACCGTTAGTAACTCAACTCTATGTCTAATTTGTCTTGTAAAATTACTTTTCAAATTTAATATGCTTGTATACCTACTGTGCACCTACTTGATTAAAGGATATTTTGATTTGATTATTATATAGTTTGACCCCTGAGAGCTCTGTATGTTAATATATTGACATTTAAAATGATTGATTTTTTAATTGTGTTATCAATAATTGAAGACATTCGTTATTATTATTCGTATTATGATTATTAAGTGATAATAAATATGGAAATAGGTTTATATTATGATGTACGAGATAAACTATTTTCAAATTGAGAAACCCTACTTTGAGTACAAGGGTTCGTGTGACGAGTCAGTCAAGTAGACATGTCAGCAGGGAATTAAGATTTTTCTTTTCATCTACCTAACAAATTTCCACTGATCTGTTTTCCGTGTCTTTGGTATATCTTTCTGTTATTATATTGATTGAGTTTATTTTAATACGTCTGCATATTTTTATTATCAGGCAGTTTGACTGTCAATATTTTAGAAGGATGATATTAGGATTTTAGACATGAATTTTGAACTCAATTAATGCATTTATTGCTTTAATTTATTACATTATTATAAAATTTAGTATATTCAAATGTATGTTTTTTTGCTTTAATCTTCTAACTATTGAGTGAGTTTCTATTTGTAACAATTAACGGGCTTATTTATAAACGTTGCTTAGTTACTGTTTAGCTAAACACTGATTTGTCTCATTCTGTCATTATTGATTTGACATACGAAAGAAGAAGACAAAATATTGTTTAACTAATCACCAGTTAAATAAAGTTTATGAATAAGGCGGTAAATGTACACACACCTTTATACACATTTCTTTTGTAAATAGGTTTAGCTTCTGCATAACGTGGCACCTAATTAATTTTAAAACAAAAGATTCATCGCAGAACAGGGCTATTTATGCTTTCATCAATCATCTTAGCATTGACCGGAGCTAACATAAACATCTATACAAAATCGATGATGCTTATAATTTGACCCAATTTTCCTGAAATGAATCAATGAAATATAAATGGACCACGTGCCTGCAAAAAAATAAAATTTCAGTACGATGTCAAAGGCTAAGTTTAGAAACTTAATACGAAGATTTAAGTATTCTATTTGTTGCTTACGTTGGACGAGTAGCTTGTTAGGCTGCTGATGCTAAAGTCTGGGGTGCAATGTCGGAGCAGACAAATAAAATATAGGTAGTGGTTTTTTTGATAAAAACTTAAAAATATCAATCCGGCAGTCACGTGATGCATGCCCGAGTTTGAACCTGCACTCCTCGGCTAATATTTACATGTGTTAGATACTGGGCTATACCGGTTCTTAATGGAGTCCTTATAAATCAAGACAATCTTGGAATCCATATTTTGACCCACATTGATAGTATAAAAAAAGTATTTTGTGATTATAATTCATCTCTCATCGGTGCTTAACGGTGAATGAAAAAGTCGTGAGGAAACCTGCATGTGTCAAATTTCACTGAAATTCTGTCACATGTGTATTCCACCAACCCGCATTGGAGTAGCGTGATGGAATAAGCTCCAAAACCTTCTCCACAAAAGAGGAGGAGAGGCCTTAGCCCAGCAGTGATACATTCACAGGCTGTTACTATATTATTTATATAATAAATGTATAAGGTGTAATATATAAAGGTTTGTAATGAAATTATGTCATTACGTTGTTTAGCGGAGGATTAGTTAAACAATGCTGTGTCTTCTTCCTTCGAACGTCAAATCAATAATGAAAGAAAGAGTAAAATAAGTGTTTAATTGAATAGGTTTCAAAAATACATTTGGTAAATATTGTCAATTGAGAGAGATTTGACTAATAGCTAAATAAAAAAGGTTCAAAGGTACTTACTCGCGTAAGCTATCGTGTCATCGTATACGAACATCGATATCTTTGGAGTTTTTTGGAGCTAATCAATTTGTAATGAACTGCAGGGAATTACTTACACGGCCTCGATCCATGCGGTACTCGGCGTTTGCGAGATTAACTTCGTTTCCTAATAGATTTCTATTTAATGACTCTTTATGAGACCCGGTTGTGTGTGTGGCCGCGATTTCACCCGCGTATACACCTAACAAATGAATACAGACAGAGCTTTACCAGGTCCATGTCACCGGGCAGCGACGTGCCTCTTCGACATAACTGCGTTCGCTGCATGTAACTCAATGCTATAGGCAACAGTGCGGTAGTAAGCGCGCTTTACAGTTTTCGCATGGGCACGCTTAACCGACGTATGTACAGCATAAGTTGAACCCTATTTAGTATGATTGATCATATAGATCTGAGCTCAACTTACATTGGAATAATCTAAATATCTGAAACTGTCCATGTTTTAACCTGGTATTGTTCTATAAACTTTCAATAATCATTTTACAGAGTATCATTTATACTAGCTAAAGTTTAATAAGTTGTGGAAGCAATTCCACTGAACAGTTATTTTATAACATTTTTATCGAACAAATGTTCGACATAATTCTTTAGTGACATAACTTTTTTGTTTATAAACCCATTAAAATAAAACAAACACTAAATTTTGACGAAGTTTGTCACAATACATTATTGAAAACCGCACCCAAATCAGTTAAGCCATAAAAATCGATTCAGTGGTTTAGCCATGAAAGCATAACAGACAAAGAGAGTTACTTTCATGTGTATTAAGAAGATAATTATGGCCAATGACCAAACAAAGGTTTTAGGTAGCAATGTATGAAAAGGAAACAAAAATTTTATATAAAGATTTTAAATTTGGCTGAGTTAGATTAATATAAATGTATTTACTTGTATTACTTTACTTTTAATATCGAAATCAAATAAAACATCACAAGCGTTATTCTTAATTATTATAATTAATGGATAATTCAAAATGCATCGTTCGGTACTTGGAGGTACCATTTACATGTCTTTCTCTAAACATACATTTAGAATAATTTAATTTTTAATTTTGTTAATAAATTAATATAATACGATAAAATTACCCGTCTCTTAAACCAAGTGACGCAGCCATTGTCCAAATCAGAGCTTACAACGATTACGCAGTACATACGACACTGAACTTTAAATCAATGACTGCAAGGCACAAAGTTAATTTTCTCGGTATCGACAAATCACAAATCGAAATATCAAATTAATTTTAACCCAAATTAAAATCACAGAGCGAGTCTAAAACATACAAAGTGATACTGACGCCAAACTTACAGTCACACATCGACATCGACTTTAACATTGATCGAATAAAAATGCTCGAACTATACAATGATAAGCATACGAATCTAATTTTACTATAATTTACATACTCCGACTAGAATCTACGTACACTTAGAAAATCTACATAATTACAAAGTTGCACTAAGAATCTAGACTTTTAGAATTTTTCAGAGGTCGCGCAAAGGGTGCTGTTTTCACTTTTTTAGCTTTGCTATCTAAAGCGGTGAAGGAGTCCGAAGGTACTGGGGGTTGGTTGAAAACGGACGCTTTAGAATTAGGAGCGCTGTTTCCAGGAGATACTCCGCTGTCTGTGCTCACTGAGGCAGGACTTGGGCTGTCGCTCGTGTTGTTGCATACCGTTAATTCCTGACCAGGCATCGACACGATCTGACCGATCTGTTTTTGCCTCACTAAGTTTATACTTTGGCACACATTCTTGACTTCACCATCACTCGTTTCCTTCTTATGGTATCTAGTTAGCGTACCAGCGGAACCAGCTGAAGTCGCTCTATACATTGGCATGAATTGAGATTGAGGGTAATATTGCATTTCATGTCCTTGCCCTGGCAACCAAGGACCCATTGTTGAAACAACTGGTGGCATGTGAGGCCACATTGGCATTTGAACCATATGCGATCCATCAGGTAGTGGACTGAAGGCAGGAGGCATTGGCATTGGTCGGACGACTCCGACAGGTGTTGGAGCACTATGTGTTCTTAAAGCTGGATGCCCGTATTGACCTGTGAATTCTTCGCCTTCATATATTCTCGGATTTGGAATGTGGGCATAATCCACATTGGGAAATACTGTATGGGGGCCTCTTTGTAGATACGTGAACATTTGTTGCTGGGCTTGTTTCATTGCCACGTATTGCTGCAGATGGAAGGCTGTTTGTTGTCTTTGTTGAACTAAATCTTGTGAATTTGAAACGTTCGTCGATGGATTACCATGAATGTAATAAATTTGGGACTGAGGATTAACTTGTGATTGATTATGGGTCGGTTTTTGATTAGCACTGTATTTATTATCGGCCATATGGTTTTGAGGGTCTTGGTACTCTTCGGGTGGAGCTATAAATTTTGGTGGAGATGGAGGCGCAACTTGTTGAGACATCGGGCAACTTATAATTTGCGCTATGTACGGTTGCTGAGACTTAGCTGAATGGGCTGGACTGTGAGTTTGGAATGTTGGGTTGTATGTTATTTGAGATACATCGTGACTAGCATTCATTGACTGACAAACGGACGAATCCACGTCTTTTTGGTTTGTTCTTTGGTTTTCATTGACTTCGTTTTTTTTCGGTTTTTGATTGTAAGGTGCAACTTTTGGATTGCTTTTCCAGGTAGATCCAGCGCTTTGCGGTCTTTTAATCGGAGATTTCGTAGGATCGTGCCAGTTGTCACCATTGATTTGTCGCGGATCTGTTGGGTGATGAGATTGAGCACTGTGCGCTCTTCTCGGAGGTGGAGACATTCCTTCTGTAACGTGCTGTTGCCTGTAACATCTTCTGATTGACCCAGGACTATTTTGACGTTCTGGTGGTTGTGGTATGGACCTGGGCATCCGTCGTCTGGCTGGAGTAGGTGGACTGGGCTGAGATTGTGATGATTGGGTCGACAACGATGCAGAGCGCCATTGATCAATTAATTTTTTACGTCGTTCTCTTTCTAGGCGAACTTCCGTCTCGCTCGACGAATCGTAGTCTTTTCCCTAAAATAAATAATTTGTAGATAGCTTTCTCACATTCAAACATTGTCTCTAAAAATATTAAGATAACATTACCTTTTCAATCTTTTCGTCCAGCATTTTAAAGAAGTCTTGCATACTGGCCGACACCTCACTAGAAATAAAACGACATAAACTAAACAAAAATTATTCATATTTATTATTATTTTTTCGGGACATATATAAAAGCTACTTATGCGGGTTTTTGACATGGTTGTATAATATACTATTTTATGTAACTTACACGGTGGGTGCGTGTGCAGTGAGAGGTAAAATGTGTTTTCCATGATCAGCGTCATCCTCCTTCTCAGCCTTGGGCCCTGTTCCAGCATTGCCTTCCTCTTCATCCGCTTCCTTGTCTGCTGCGCCTGAAATGTTTGTTTATAAAACTTTAAATTATTGTTTTGCTTTCTTAATGCCATACTCTTAATCGGTAACCTCGTTATTTCATGATAGGTGTCGTTTAGACTATTACTGTATCCAGTCCAAAGTAAATTTACTGATAACTTAAATAGGTAGCTTGGCTGTCGATATGCGTCTACTAAGTATCATTTTAAATATTCACAAATCAATTATGGCGGTATCACATTAAATATCATTTCTTGCAAATTTTTAATCATAGTAATATATGTATAGTTGTACAATAAAAATAAATGATTTTTAAATGGCGGTTAATCACATTAACAACGTTACAACGAGCACAAACGAATTCATCATACAATTATTATTATAGGTCATGAAATTTATTCATTCGATGTATTTTTAACAGTAATTTCAGAATTAAAGTTTATTTAAAATGGTTTTTAATGTCCAAATGGATTTCAATAAATACGTTCTAGGCTTTTATAAAACTTTTTTAATGGCATTTCTTGTATGAAAGTCAGACAACATAAAACGCTCTTTAGCGAGTGATCAGTTTTTGGCGTTGACCATTGAAAAGGGAGGATCCTCCGACCAGACGGGATGTGTTTGTCTGGTGGGCTACTGCCCGACGGTTGTTGTCGGGTTCTTGTATATATGTTCAATCGCTCGGATAACTTTAATATCGCAATGTAGGAAACGTCAGTTTTTAGTTTTCGCATGTGGTGAGATAGATGTCGCTACATCACTCCCCTCCGAGACCGGAGGTCGATAGCAGGTTGAGTCGTCCATACATCTTTGTAATGCTTGCCGGGCCCGTGGAATGTTCCAGTGAGTCGGAACCAGGTGCCGCATAGTTCACAGTGAGTCGGAACTGTCTGCGGTGATACCCCAGTGAGTCGGGTTGATGCTGCAAATACTCCAGTGAGTCGGAGTTGTGCTGTGCTGCGTAGTGGCTGGCTGCTGCGTCGACCAGGAGAGAAGTGCGTCTCTGCTTGCTAACCGGCCGAAGTGCAGTGTGCTGTGCAAAGGTCGCTGAGAAGACTGTGGGTGATGACCAGGAATGCGCCGTCCGCTGCATGCTGGTGGTCAGGATACCCGTAGTAGTCGTGGATGCTGGCTGGCTGTATGACTCGCTACTCGAAAGCTTGAGGAAGTGATGATGACGTCACGATGACGTAGTTTTGCAAAGGCTGCGCTGACGTTCATGCTCGGGGTCACCAGTTTGGCGTTGACCATTGAATAGGGAGGATCCTCCGACCAGACGGGGTGTGTTTGTCTGGTGGGCTACTGCCCGACGGTTGTTGTCGGGTTCTTGTATATATGTTCAATCGCTCGGATAACTTTAATATCGCGATGTAGGATACGTCAGTATTTAGTTTTCGTATGTAGTGAGATAGATGTCGCTACAAGTTTAAACATTGATGTGTCTTTTTCTGTCGTATGTCAAATTTATAATAAGAGCGAAATGGAAATCAGTGTTTAACTAAACAGCCACTAGGCAACGATTATAAGTAAGGTCGTTAATCTTTAAAAAAATATATAATTTAAAAATTTACACCCCCTTTTAAAATCGAGCAATTTACATGCAAGGTAAGGAGTTTGTTACTTTAAATAATAAATTATTAGCAAGTTACAACTGTTCCGCTCAGAAACGGTTTATCGCTTCTGTCAGACAGAAAAATTACTCAATTTGTCTCCACGGAAGCGTATGTCTTGTTTGTGTTTTATCAAGTTCATGCCGCCAACATTTGTGAAAAAAGTGTTTTACAAGTGAATAAATATTTTAAGCTATCTTATAAGAGAATATATTTCAATCGGCAACTTTTCGAATTAAATTGTTTGATTAAATAGGTAGGGACGTTCTAATGAGCCACCTTATGGTAAATGGTCATCACCATTAGATATTGGCGCTGCAAGAAATATTAATCGCTTAATCGCCATTGTATGACCAACTAAGATATTATGTCCTATAGTTACACTGCCTCACTCACCCTTCAAACCGGAATACAAGAATACAAATTTTTGGTGTTTAGTGATAGAATATTTGATGAGTAGGTGGTATTTACCCAAACGGGCTTACACAAAGCCTTCTTCAAGCTTCAAGCTTCCGTTACTATTGTTAGGTCAAAGGAATTTTCATTAGTTTGGCGTATTACCCGTGTAGGGTTCTGTTTCTACCCATTTTTTACCGCCTCGTTGGTTTTAAGGGCCAGACAAATAAAATAATTATTGGGTTACTTTGTTGTTTCTTAGTTGGTAGTGTTTACACTCTCGTGTCTCGGAAAACACTTAAAGCCTTTGTTCCTGTGCCTGTACTTGAATGGTGGTATCGGATTATGAGAATGAATAAAGAGTACTTGTGTTTGCGCTTGCAAACACTATTATATATCCTCCGTACGTGCTAGGAAGCTAGCTCCTTTGAGAATGGTCATGGCGTCATAATCATTATCAAATCAATCAAATTTCAATAATGACTTAAATCCTTGTTGACAAGTTATACGATACTTGCACTAAACGTCATGTCATCTGACATTTAGTCAATATTCGATCCTGGAATACGAGTGACTATAACGGTCCGGTGTCTATATTTACTTGACTTGATTGTGTCGAATGCGAAACAAAAACGGATTGTTAAGTAAACCTATTTAATTGCTTATGTTATCTGTAACTAAAATAAAAAGTGAATTATTAAAGACAATAGAAACCTCAAGGACTCAAAATGATAACATTTCCCTAATTTCTGAAATAATAAATACATAATTTAAACATCGAATGTTCGAAAAAATATTTTTTGTCTGATATAAATCAAACTGAAATAAAATCAATTAAATCTAATCGAAATATTTTAATTCAAATTAGTATCACCATTCAAAAGTACTTTTGAATAGTGATGCGTGCAAGCGGACAACTGACGCATTACGACCATATTATGTATACGACATAGTCTTATCGTATCTCTAATACTATGGTACTGTACCATAAAAATGCAACTGTGAACTATAACTGGACAAAGTTTTCGACTCAAAAGAATAAATGATTTAGGAAGTCATACGTTTAAAATAAAAAAGCATTCATTATTCACTCACATACATCTCTATTCAAATTCGGTTCAATTTTGCCGAACGTCAAAAGGAATAAATGACATAGTCTATACATACCTATAGGGCTATTCTGTAAGAACAAACTCGAAATTCAGCGCAGAAAACAGACGTAAATGTCATAAAGCGATATGCAATATTGACCGTAATAATCATTACATTTCAAAAATACACGTATCAAAATAGTATATCACCATATGTCGATTGTCAACATTTGATGATTAAGTAATGAAGTGACTTTTTACAGAATCGCAATATAGGCTTAGATTTAAAATCTACAATTACTATTGAGTTATGCTTAGATTATTAAAAAGTTCAAAACAACGATGCACATTAAATATAATATAAGTTACTAAATGAGCATTTGAACCATGTAAAAACAGGCCATTAAGGTGGCGTTGAAGTTATAATGATAGAGTTCCGGTATCCCTTTGTCAACAAACCCCGTGTCGCAAGTCATGTACAAGTATTTTAATTACTCGCTAAATGAAATTTCTTTAACTATTTATCCATGGATCCTTAACCACTGGCGCAGTTAACTCTAGTTAAGTTAAAACGTATTGTTATTTTTCTAACCATCGTAATTATGACAATAAAGGTGTTAATTACATAATAAAATATAAAGTAATTACATATGTCAAAAGAAATAATCTATACTAATATGAGAAGTTGTCACATGAAAAAATAATAGGAAGGCTTTCCTGTTGCTAGTGTTAGGTTAATTTATTAATTGTTATCCAATAAGGTACAAATATCAATATCAAACGACGGTTGATTTCTTATTATTTATTTTATTAATTGTAAGAATATGTATATTTGATTAATAAGTTTCATGAATATTTATTTATAAGGTAATTAGAATTGTTCAATAATTCAATAATAACGGTGTGTAAAGTTACCAAAGAGTTTTTATTATCATAAGAGGTACCATTCTGTTTTCAAATGAGTTTATGAAATGACGTTAAGACAAAAATGTAGCGAATTGTAAAAAAGACACGAAAAAAGTCGGCAATTGTGACATAAAATAAATGCTAGAAATGGAATAAGAGTTGTTTTTTTAATAGCTGTACGTATCCCACACTAGTGCAAGCAATGTTTTTTCGAAAACCTTTTATATCTGAACGGGTGACTTTGTAAAAGCGCTTTTATAAAGTTATATACTTAAAAATGATTTTGCCTAGTAACGGTCAACGACCCTTAGTCAGAATTCTATAACCTTTGCAAGACATCATGAGTCACGACTTCAGTTGGTTTACGATGCCATAGAAAATAAAACTTATAGAACTGATAAACGGATTTTAATTAAACTACATTTTTATAAGAATTTAATTAATTGGGGGAATTATTTATTTATCTTTTTTTATTTAAAACTAAATTAAATATTAGGTAATTGCTAGGTTGCCTTTATCTACACGAGTATACGGTAAATATTAATTAACATTTCGGCTTTTTTTGGATGTGTAAGTTACTTACTATTTTCATCAATTAAATTGTGAAATGAATTTAATACTTTTTTTATCGGATAAGTTATACTTCAAGATTTGAAGAGTTTCCAATCGTAATAACGTAAAACTAGCAAATTAAGCACATATTTTATTTAAACGGCGTTGTCCTACTAGCGAAACGTGTTTGAATAAATTACCTATGTAGTATAAAATTTTCTGTTATAATTTACTTATAAATAACTACAATAGGTACTTACAATAAATATAAAAGCCGATTATATATTTAACTTACAATACCTAATAGTTTGCCTTCCTTGCTTGCTTATATTAAATAAAATAAAAGAAAATAAACTTTCTTTCAGCTAAGTAGCATCCATAGTGGGTTAGTAAAAAGAATTATTAAAAGCTTACAGTCTATGTTAGTGAATATTTATTATTAATATTTGGTCAGAAGTTCGTTGCCAGTTATACATATACGAACAATATGACGCACAATTGGAGAATCATATCTCTCAGCTATTGTCTTTAGGATGCAGTTGGAGCTGGCTCGTATTCTGCTGAGCATCGAGACAGATATTAATTAATATTAATATAATGATATTATTAATATTAATGATAAATGTTAGTTTTGTTAAGTTGTTAAGCCCTGTCTTACTATTTCGTTGTCTGTGGTAACACTGTCCAGATGGCAGTCAATCCAACCTACCTATGAACTACACGCAATGGTTATTGTTTACAGACGAATGCTCTGTGATGTAGAGAATTGTGTGCGAAAACAATGTTGAAACATTGAAATATTTCGAAATAAATTCTACAAATATATCTTAAAATATCTAATGTAAATAGACATAGATAACACTTCAGATAACCAGGAGACAAGAAACCAAGAACTGTATCTAAACTATTGAAACAAAGCTATCAGACGATTCATTCGCATTAGGATTTGACTTAGGTCACAAAAAGTCTATGTTACTTTTTGAGTAAAATATGAAGATATTAATATAAATTAATATTGAAACACATAAGGAATTGGTTATTGAATGTAATTAGTGCATCAATTCACCTCAGGAGTGTTTAAATGTGTGTAAATCCGGCAATATATGACTTAAATTGCACGTGTATTTTGATACTAAGACTCGATTAAATACCATTCAAATAATAATGAATATGCCTTGACTAAACGAAAACAATATATTTTACTTACGGCATGGTAACCCGACTGTTACAAAGTAGATGACGTAACCCTCTGTTAGTATAATTTTATCGCTATCGATTCATCGATTGCTATCGATACTATCGATAATATCGACAGTATTGACACGTGACAATAATAACAATAAACTATCGATACCATTGCTTACGCCTTAACTATCGATCAATAATCGATTGTCTACCGACTGTGGACTATCGACACGCAGCACTACTGCAAACTGTTTTTAGTTATTCCACAATAATAACATTCCCTTTAAAATCACAGAACCGTAGTTTTGGGAGAGTAACTAATCATCCTGTCATCAGTCATGATACAGTTTAGAAATTTATTAATTTTTTAAATTCTCGGAATGGACAATACCAAGATGGCGTCGAGCATTAAACTATGGTATGGTCACGCGGTTGCGATTGTTTGCAAAATTAGCTTTTGTTATGGCAAGGTTCGTCGGCACGAATCCCTTTATTGTGTGCTAAATTTGAGACTTAATTATTGGAATAGTTCGAAATTATAATTTTAGGAATGATATTCGTTATGTACTCGATGTTTATGGTTAGTTGGAGTTCAACGGAAGATTGTATGGTCAAATCTGGGCTAACGATGAGTTATCACGTGTCTGATTTCGTGCTCGGGAGTGAAGAAATCGAGAGGAAACCTGCACGTGATGGATGAAATTTAGCCAATTCCAATTTGAAATGAAGTAGAAGCAGTGTATTGAAATATTTCAAAACTAAACAGTGGAAAGGTCTTTGTCCAGCATATACCGATTACTATGTTATCATTAAATTAGATAATTATTAGGGTTTGTTAATATGAGCGAATCAAACGGCGGTTGACAATGCACTCGTTTATTATTAATACATACATAGATTATAAATATAGGGTTTTCCATTAAGGGCGCTTGATCTTTGAAATGCAAAAAAAAATACATGTAGGAGAGATATTTGCGAATTTTTTTTTTTATTTGAAAGGTCTATCGACCCCATTATGTATGGAATATGACATCATTCAAATGACCGCCACGGCTTCGGTTGGTGGCGCGCACACGAAAGGTCCAATTTTCGATGACTCTGGCGCACAAATCGGGCTGTATTTGATCGATGGCGTGGCGTATGTTGACTTTGAGGGCATCGGTGGTTTGCGGCTTGTTGGCATAGACCTGCGACTTAAGAAAACCCCACAAGAAAAAGTCCAGCGGGGTCAAATCGCACGATCTCGGTGACCAGTTCACGTCGCCTCCGCGCGAGATGACCATGTCCAGAAATTGCTCGTGCAGAACTTCCATCGTAGCGTGTGCTGTGTGGCACGTAGCGCCGTCCTGTTGAAACCACATGTTGTCCAGATCCATATTCTCGATTTCAGGCCAAAAGAAGTTGGTTATCATCGACCGGTATCGCTCACCATTGACGGTGACGGCCACACCATTATCGTTTTCGAAAAAATACGGACCAATCACGCCTCCGGCCCAAAATCCGCACCAAACAGTCACTTTCTGCGGGTGCATTGCCACTTGGTGAACCTCGTGTGGATTGGTCTCGTCCCAAATACGGCAATTTTGCTTGTTGACATAGCCATTCATCCAAAAATGCGCCTCGTCGCTGAAGATGATTTTTTTGCCAAAATCGGCGTCAACTTCCAACTGCTCTAATGCCCAGTCAGCGAACACACGGCGCTGTCTATGGTCATTAACCTTGAGCTCTTGGGTCAGCTGGATCTTGTACGGGTGCAGGCTCAAGTCACAACGCAAAATTCGCCAAGTTGTCGTCTGCGAAAGGCCGAGTTCCTGTGCGCGACGCGGAATTGACTGCCGTGGGTTTTCGAGGACACTGTCGCGCACAGCGGCGATATTCTCGGCAGATCTCGCGTTACGTTGACGCACGGGAACCGGCTGATTGTTAACTGACCCGGTTGACTCGAATTTGTCCACCAATCGACGGATAGTCGACTCGGCAGGACGATCATCGCGACCGTAAAACGGGCGAAGTGCGCGGAACAGCTGTCAAAGTTCAAGCGTCCCTATTGGAAAACCCCTTACAACAAATATTATGTCACCCATACCATGTACACATACATAACAGGGTTCCATACTATGTTAACGCTATATACAAATTAACTTTCAACTAACAAGTAATTCCCAATCGCTATAAATACTACAATTACACTGTTTCACAACCAAGTAACGCTGGATAATATTCGTCAGTTATTTTAGTGAGCTTTTTTTTAATTAACTTCAAATATATCTTCATATTCTTTCAATGTTTTATGTGTCTTCATCAATTTTTTTTGCATAGTATGGGAAATTTATTTTCTCTTCAAAAGTAACGCAAACTTTATAGATACAAGACATCTTCTCCGTTATTGAGCGGAAGGCTTGAAGCAATTACCACCACGATGCTCTAATGCTGGATGGTGGAACACATGTGTGTGATTTTCATCCGACACTTGCAGGTTTCCCCAAAATATTTTTCTTCATTACCCAATTATAAATATGTATTATAAAGTACGTGTCAATTCAGTGATGCTTGACTGAGTTTAATCAATCAAGATTCACTAGTTCTACTAGTATATCATCGTATATAGTCAGCTTGACTCAAAGTCAATTAAAAATTTCTCTTTGAGTTCGTTTCAAAACAATGTCGGTCACCCCACTAGGAGTCTCGATTACAATTCTTGCGTTCATTTTAAAAGCATCTGAATTATTAATAATTACATTCGAAGCTGTTCAAGAAATTCAAGTAATTTTTCATCGCACGGAATCGTTCTCTTAGAAATACCATCGTGTCATCAATTTTATTAACGTTTACGACAGCTTATATTCTAATTTAGCAAGGATTGAAACGAACTTATCAATGACATGCTAAATTGATATCTAATATTTCTCTTCTTATCTCTTTCTGTCTGTCTTATCAAGGTTTAATTTATTTCAGATTTCAATAGGAAATAATCTTATACTATATAAACTTGAAAACAGCAAAGACTCGAAATATAATTAATTAATTTTTAATATCTCATTTCACATTTACAAAATTCGCACCATTTTGGAGAAACACGGATGGTTTAAGTGAGATTGGTAAAAAGGGATTCGGAACGACTCCTAAAGTTAATATTTAGTACCGTTTATCCCTACGCCGGATAAAGTTTAGAGAATTGCCTCTTTGCTTGGCCTACTTATAACTTTATTGATATACTTTTAAATTGTATGCGGAAAAGTTATTTTTGCATTGTGATATATACGTCCATAGTAATAATGATATTCTTATGGTAGGACTTAATTAAAAGTTTGTATTTCTATAGACTTTCGCATTCGCTTTTCTGATTGATTCGCTAATTCAGTTAAAGTTCAGAATATACAATACTTTGTACATAGCTCGATATTTCACGCGGTTATATGTATTTTCCTGTAAAATTATCTTATGCCTGGATAAGAATCAGATTGCAGTTGTTTAGTAATGATAAATCAACAAACAGACAGGTTGAGTTACTATCTCATTAATAATATTAGTCTGATTTATCTACAATTTTTATAAATGTACTAATACTTCTTTATTTTTTCATTACATTTTTGTGACACAGATTTTGATCCGCAGCCATCTTGTTTTATGTGGAGCAAAATTAGACGTGGAATAAGTTTTACTAAACAAGACAATAGTCTACTTACCTATTCGTTTTTCAATATACAAGTTTAGTCTTAAAATGTAATGTCTTAAATATTTCTTCAGTTATTCCTAAAAATGTAAACATAAGTATGGTCACAGTACACATCAGACACATTCCGTGTTGTATAGCATATTAAAAACCTTAATAGGCATATCAGTTTTCCATATGAGGGCATTATCGTAAAGTTTTTCATAATCTAATTAACTAATAAACAGGAAAATGATGCCATAACTGATTTCAGCTACGGCGGCCATTTTCATCGGACACTAGCTAATTGAACATTAGATATTACGGTACACAAGTAAGTGCGTTTGCCCTAACACCGATGTGATCTCCATTCTCTCACTCCCATAATGAAATAAAAACCATCAACAGAGTAACATAACTGTATCTTTAGGTATATTACACGTTACACAGCATTAGTTACACAAAGTTCCACTTGTCGGTAGTCATAGAATGCAGTCTAAATAGGCTGGTTGACGTACAATAACACAATATTTCAAAGGATCTTTTCTAAAAAATTCAATATAGACTGTTTTTCATAACGTGATGTATCCTGTCTTCAACAAAACAGTTTCAGCGTAAAAACTGTAAAAACATAATTGTAAAGGACTGTATACACGTGTGCAACCAAGCTAAAAGGGAGCGACCATTGACGCGGAAACCTCTATAAAGTTACGGCTACACGTGTGCGATCAAACGAGACAACTACAAGGGTTTAGGAAATCATTCGGGCTACGAAATAGTTGACGCTACAATTTGCTCGACTGCCCTTTGCACACACGTGACAAAGGCTAATTCGTATCAATTGTGACAAGTTCTATGGATTGTTTTGTCATATCTGTGCTAATCTTGAGTCTGGAAGTTGGAAGTGTGTACACTCCCGTGCCTCAGAAAGCACGTAAAGCCGTTGGTCCTGCGCCTGAACTCTTTCCGGTCGTGTCGGATTGCCGTCCCATCGGGTTGTGAGAGTTAGGGAATAGACAGTGCACCTGTGTTTACGCACACACTTGTGCACTATAATATCTCCTTCGTAGTTGGCTAATCTCTCTTGAGATTGGCCGCCGTGGCCGAAATCGGTCAGGAGGACCATTATTATTATTAATCGTACGCAAATTTTCTCTTGGGAGACATAACCTTGTAATTTGCATTGATCGTATTTTATTAACAATGGTTCTAGTTTAACTTGGTAGTGATTTAATGTAATGGTCATCCAGTGGATGGTAACTGGCATCTTAAACGAAGAACGTGGGCTGGTTTTTTTTTATTGGAAGGCGGGGACCTGGTGAATGGTAAATAATCACCAACGCCCATAGACATTGGGACTGTATGAAATAATTATCATTCCATCCGTCAATGCGCCACTTTGTGAATAAAGATGTAATGACCTCACTCTCATTCTCACTCACCCTCCAAACCGGAACACAACAATACTAAGTATTGATGTTTAGTGGTTTCATATGTGATAGGTGGGTCGTACCTACCTAGACGGGTAGGAAGACATCATACGCTAAAAGCCCTTATGAAAGTATTGTTGAATCGGCTCCAAACCTTCTCTTAAACACGAGAAGAGTGGGACGCTTACGAAATGATAATAAAATTTGAACAATTGAATGTTTCAACTGCTCAATTTATAGTAACAATTTACCTTCTACCATATGATGAAGGAAAACGCCATACATACATATATAAATTCAAATTCGTTTATTTGGTATCACAATTTGTAACAATATTGCCAGGGGTCCTCGCACTAGGCTTCGCCTGTATCGCGAGGAACCAATTAAAAATTACATAGTAGAATTAACAAAAAATACGTAAGAGATACTAGATAAACAAAATTACAGAAGAAACTTAAATAAAACGGTATACAAATGAAACTTAAAAATATGACAAATTATAAAAAATAAAATTTAAACTTCTTATAAAGACATGACAATAAACTATTATTATATATAAGTTAGGTTGCTTTAGCTAGCATATTCTCTGTTTCGGTGTAATTTAAAGAGAGAAGCAATTTAAAAATTAGTTTTTTTGCTTCATTTATAGTACATTCTTTAAGGTTACAGTGTTTTAGTATGGCGTTATAACTTGATGCCCTTATGTGATCCCCGAATCGTTTACCAAAAGTGGAGAGTGATATTGAAACAGGTAAATTGAAAATGCGTTTATTACATACAGTGCTATAGTAAGTTCTGGAATTAAGTGACTTATGAGTTGCTAAAGAAATTTTAAAGATAAACAATTGACGAACAGTTGGTTAGTCGGCGTTGATAATGGCAGCCGTGGCCAGAATCGGTTAGGAAATTATTGTCCTAATAAGTAAATAGTGTGTTTTTTTAATTGAGCTTTGGCCTATCAGAGACCTGCCTCTTCGATTTTATTCCCTTTTTGTAAGTAATGAAAATGCCTCAACGAAGTAGACTTGAGCAAATTATATAGAAGCGTTGTAAATTGACAAAGCTGGGGCAACATACTGGCAGACCACAGACAGAGATCTTTTTGTGGTCTGCCAGTATGTTGCCTCTACGTTATTATATATCGGAAAATTCAGCTCCGCCAGATGGGCACTTAGATTTATTTTACGTTATAATAAAAAATATTATATAGATACAAAAGTCAGAGCCCTGGATGTTTGCTATTTTCAGAGGTGAGATTTAGAAGCAACCTACGTTAAAAAACTTATAAAATTAGTATCTATGGGTCGTTTTCTAATTATACGATTAATTATATGATTTTTGGAACAGAGATTTTGTATATGAAAACGAACTTGAATGTCAAATAAAGGTTAAAGGTTATGATAGCATTCATTGATTATTTATATGATAGACAACGAATGAAAATATATTTCTAAAAGGTTGATTGTCTGAAAATAACAAATCCAAACATTCGAATTTGAAATTTAATTCCTTTATCAAAACTTGGAACTACAATGATTACGTCAGCGTTTGAATACCGAACACGTGTTCGATATTTAAAAGAATGTTATCAAAGGAATAAACAAGCCGTCAATAAGTCCTTTTTGTATGCACTTTTTGTACGATCCCTCTGTGCTCGTGCGTATCACGACCCCACCCAACTTATACTCATAATGGAACACCTGGGTACATTTTGTATGGCACTTTGACATATCGAACTGAATAAATCATAAACAATTTGGGCCAGTTTGTGTCAAACCCGCACCGGGTTCCGTGGTAATAAGAAATATAATTTAGTTCTGAAAACACATTCATTATTTTTATCAAATATCTTACGCCTTATTAAAACGAGTCGAGAAAAATTGGCTCGTTAAAGTTCCAAGGTCTCTCGAGAGTGATGGAGAAATCCATTATTTTTAAACTAAAATGCTATCTCTATTTATGAAGGCGAGAGGCTCATCTACGAAATGAATTAAGTATACAAGAAATAGTTATCAGAAAATATACGTTATTACATCTGCAATAGGACTTAGTCTTTAATTTCCCATCAATAAGTAAAACCCGGCAGACGAGGATCTGTTTATTATGAAAATTAATTTTAAATATATCTTGAGGTCATATTTCATCAATTTGTATTTTACCATTATTATTATTTTATTGTAGAAAACATTCAAATATCTTCAACCATTAAGACAGCGACAGAAACGCGTTCGATCTCGTCGCTCACTTATTCGTATATACGTTGCAAAATTGATATTCATGACAAAACTTATTATTTTAACCGGATAATATATAATCCAGCCGCGTGTGAAGAGGACCAGAGTGGTACGTTAAATAATAAGAAAAGTATTGTAATTATGTGAACCATATGAACTACAATGACTCTTTAAATGAATTTGATAATATTCACTTTTGTATATTATTCATGTGAGCCATTAAAGTTCATAAATATGATTAAAATAAATATCATTTATTTGATTATATTGCCTAACCGATCTGATTCTAGCATAAATTCAAATTCAAAATACTTTATTCAGCATTGACGTATTACACTTTCTTATTGATTGTCAAACGGGAAACTACTACCGGTTCGGGAAAGAAACACCCAGCCCTGAGAAGAACCGGCGAAAGAAACTCCTAAAATAAATATATTGAGTAAATATGACCTTAATCGGTCGAGTCCTATAAGGAACACAGACACACAACATAATTATGTATGTTTGTACGCAGAGAATCTACTCTGAAATATTTTTATTTATAAAAATACGCCGTTAGAACGTCAACAAACATTATTTTTCTTTCATTCGATCTTGACCAATCATATGATGTCAAAGTTGTTAATTCGTCTTTGTTCCTATGATTGGAATAAGCTATTCATAGTTAATACAACTTATTAAATCTTTTATAAAAGTTGTATTAATTAATTTAATATGAGGAAAAATTAAACTAGTTACCAAGATTAATTAGCAAGGATTTGAATTCGTATAATTAATTATTGACTCATTGCTATCGACGCCAGCATGTTTTATTAATAATATATTCAGAAATCTAAATTTATACTGATCTTCAATAACTTCAACTTGAATTAATTTAATAAAGTAATTTTTTATTAGGATGTATCTTATTATAGGCCTTCATTGGCGAGCCATCAGCTAACCAATGTTAGCCTCCAAGCCGTTGGGGCGATATAGTACATAGTGTGCGTATGCTCTCCCCAAACAGCTGGTAGCGCTGGTTTAATAGTGGGTATTTACAGCGAGGTAAAAAAGAAGTTATCTGACAGATTAGGATAGACCCATCCCTCCTCAGTTGGTCAGTGTAATATTGTATATACTAATAATACTGACGGCCTGAATTACTCGTATGATGACAAATAAAGCAGCAAAAACCTTCCATAGGAAGTTGCGCCAGGAAGTTCGGCTTACAAACATTTTTATTGGACTCGTGGTTGTATGAGTAGATTTTGACGGATTTTTATATTATAATATTATGAATAGTACATTTATCTGTTAAAAATATACTGATTGAGTGATTATTCACTTTTTAGTGCGTTTTCTCATAATTACGAAGTCGGTTCATTTTTTATTTAAAGTAATTTATTTGTAAGATATTTCTCTCATGTCGTTCAGAATCTTATTACTGTTAGTTACCGTTTAACTTTGAGACACTATATTTTATATACTATACACAATAAATATATTTCTTAAGAATTTTTTTTTGCTTAGTATTTTAAAATTATTACATAAATAGAACCGACACACGATACCTAATAACCACTTCATGGGTCGGAAACGAATTTTGTTACACGCTGTATATACATATGTTTGTGTATATGTATAATACCTACGTAAATATGTATTTACGAATAACTTTGCAAATCAAGTTCAAAGGTCTTGCCGATATTTCTTTTTAATTAAGGTCGTGCGAACGCTGGAACCTACGTTGAATATAATCAGTAATTGGTTCTCTAATAATTAATTAGATGTTATACAAAACCTTTTTGTGTTTATTTGTTTAATTAAAAAAGTTAATCTTAATACAGAACCAAAATGGCATAGTGGATAGAACAAATGGATCGTTATTAAAGATTACGTTTTTAAAATTTGTCAACATTGACAACATGACAAAATTTTCATATTAATATGAAAATGTATACCAACCTGCTTTGGTTCAGTGTGAAAGAGTTTGAGGTCTTAGTACAATATTTTACAAGTAACTGGCTGTTTGTTTTAAATCAAAAACAAATGTCAGTTTTAATAAAAATCAAGTTTAAAAAAATATATTTATAAAAACTTGAACTCGACTAAAAATATATTCAATTCGATTTCGAACTGGGTCAACATGTAGATGTTGAGAATACTCATATTTTAATTAATATAATAATTAGTATTACTAGGGTTAAATATTAAATATTTCATTCATTCTTTGGACTCTCGTTAACCACTATGGAACCAGCTTTCGTCGGCGACATTTCCGAACCGATATGACAGCAACCTTCAACAAAAGAGCGTACTCATTCAAAGCAAGCCCATGGATGTTGCAGATGTACATGGGCGGTGGTAGTCACTTTCCATCGCGTGAGCCTCCTGTTCGTTTGCCCCCTCTTATATAAAAAAACCATTTTGCCCGTGGGGTCGTTTTCACCCCACTTTTTCATAACTAGAAAATATTATTTAACACCAGTGAGGTCTTTACCAACCATAAACAATCTTTATGTTAAAGGCATATGGTAGAATAAATGAGTCTTACCGATTCAGACAGACTAGTCTATTCCTTATCAGTAAATTCATTGGAGCTTTGAGTTTGGATGCTTTTTGGCTCCGGAAATTACCATCTAATCAGGAAATAAGAAGATAAATTTTAATTACTTTACATCACTGTCGGGTATTATTCTCTTGACAAATATAACATTTTTAGCTATGAAATTGATAGTAGATAGTACTATGAAACTATCTTTAATTAGAAACTGTTATCAAAGGTTATTTGATGCTCCAAATAGAATTGAGGAGATGTAGAAGATAGATTTTAGATAGAGGATAGAGAGATATACTCGGTGGTAGGGCATGTGCATTATATTTTATCGCCAAAGAATTAAACTTCGAATTATTGTGTTCCAGTTTTAAGGGTGGTCAATGTAATGACAGGCACAAGGGACATAACATCTTAATTCCCAAGGTTGGTGGCGCATTGGCGATGTAAGGAATGGTGTATATTTCTTACAGAGCGAGTCCAACTACTTATTTCTTTAAAAAAAAGTCTTGTATATCTTAACGACAGATTGATACGATATTTTCTAAAAGTCGAGGAGTTCCTCGACTGTTAGAAAGGCGTAGGCGATAAATATCAGTACATAACACGAATGTAATAATATAGAAACCAGTTTATTATATAACAATAACTTTTACTATTTACAAGAAAATTTTGGACTCAATACGAATACAAATAAGATCTATAATACAATTAAAATTCTCTGCACTAAAATATACTTAACTACAATTAACTACAATCGCATCGGAATAAGTTTAGTTATTTTTATATAAAAAAATATTATTATGTATTGGCTGAAAACACAAGAATAATGCCATTTAAAATAAAATTTGTCAATAATTTCCTGTTCATACCAATTCTAAGAATAAACATGACATAGGCACAAATTAAATTGTTCTGGTAATATACTTGTGTCTGTCACCCTTGTACAGTTTCCTTAAATCTCTCGCTTTATTACACGAGATGGAGGCATAAAATAAAAAAGGCGAGAATTTTTCGACCCCTTTTCCACGAACGTTGTAATATTTGCCACACTTAAAGGGCTAGGGCTGTCAAAAATATTTTTAAAAGTGGATATTTAGTGACTATTCACCATCGATCAGGCCACGTGATGGTAAGCGGTCATATCCGCCCCATTGGCGCCGCAAGAAATAATAACCATCTCTTAACCCTCCAATGCGCCACCGACCTTGGGACCTAAGACGTTATGTCTCTTGTTCCTGTAGTTACACTAGCTCACTTACCCTTCCAATCGGAACACAACAATACCAAGTTTTACTGCTTGGCGGTACAAAACGTGAGTAACTATCCAGACGGACTTTCTCAGAACTATACCACCAAGTAAAGGTATTACTGGTATTATTTTAAATTTATATTTATATATTTATTTTCCTAAGCTAATACCACGATTTGTCCGACTTGCCGCCGTGTTAGTTAATGCTGTATATTACAACTCCACCATCGTGGCTTGTACCTAATTAAAAAAAATGTTTTCAAATCGCACTGACAGATTTTGATTAAGCGAAATCAATCAAACAAATAAACACTTCTGCATTTGTACATAAATATATATACGTAAGCAGTAAATTATAATATGTAAGTCCTTATTTGGTAAAGAACGTCATTCGAAGCCCGATATGGCATTTTCTATAACTCACCATCTCGTCTAGTTACGCTGTTAAAGCCAGTGAGGCCGCAAGAATTAACGCCATAAAAAGTAAGTATTGGCTGAGTAAGTATTGGCTGAGTCTTACTAGCAGAAGAATATTAAAATCGATCTCAAAAAATGTTCTTAGCAAAAGTGGGTTAAACGCCTGGAAGAACGCGTAGCGTTAAAAAGTAATCCATTAGTTTCGAATGAAACTCGATTGGAAACTACGGAGATATACGTTCAATTATATATGTTTTTTCACAGATAAGAAATCTTATATAAGATCAAGCGCTACATATAATATGAGCAAAATAAATGTTTTAATAAATTATTTTTAATAATTTAATTTACTCAGCCCTGATCTTTATGGTTTCACGTTGTGACAATTTCTTTCGCTGGACCGAATGATCGAGATAATTTTGGACGAGTTTCTAGTTGTTTTATTAGGTGGAGTATATTTTCTCTTTTAAAGATTTCCTCATGAAATTATAAACATTTATACATTATTTCGTATATTAATACTTTGATTACTGTACTGCTTTGATTAAGCTAGCCTACAGAGTCGTTAGACAAATGAGGCAGCCGTTACGGGCTAAATAGTATTATAGCATTAGTTATCCATAAACATAGGCTGAGATGGCCCAGTGGTAAGAACGCGTGAATCGTAACCGATGATCGTATATTCAAACCCGGGCAAGCACCGCTGAATTTCATGTGCTTAATTTGTGATTATAATTCATCTTGTGTTTGGCGGTGAAGGAAAACATCGCGAGGAAACCTGCATCTGTAAAATTTCACTGAAATTCTGTCACATGTGTATTCCACATGCTCCAAACCTTCTCCTCAAAAAGGAGAAGAGGCCTTAGCCCAACAGAGGGACATTCACAGGCTGTTACTGTACTGTACTGTAAAAGGCTCTGTAAAAGTTAGTTTTCTATATCTATTGTTATTTTTGTAAAGAGAAATTTTGTTCGTAGGAAAAACTATATGCTTTTATTTCTCAGCGTCCTCGATTTGAATTCAGTGTTTAAATGTTTGCATTCCTATGTGTTTGTAGATTAAATGACAGAACAAACAGTCCGCCATGTTTGACTTCAAAATATCAACGTAATCGGTAATCCTTGTCGAGTTTGCATTGTCTGTTGACATCGTATTCATCGTTAATATATGTTTTTTTTTAATATAGATTATAGCAAACATTTTTAGTTTTCAATTATTATTAATACTATATTTTAATAGATTTTTTATCTATGTTAAAATCAATAATAAATATAAACAATATATGTAAAAAAATATTTAAAAATAGAGTAAAAAAGCAAAATAAATTTTATGCTGATGTTTGTGACGTCATCAAGAGTTGCCATTCAAATAGTTTATGCAGACAAATAAAATAAAGGCTCTAATGCATTAAAGAGGTTCCATCGTTTAAGTTAAAAAATTGATATCTACTTACGACTACGAAAATAAATAAAAATAAATTAAGTAGGAGACGCAGTTTGAGTACATATCAGTTGAACGAGATAACGTCTTTACCGTTAAGCTAATTGGGCTTAATTATTGTAATAAGCTGTACTTGTTTATATTCAAATTATAATTATCTAAAACGATAGTGGATTAAAGCTTGCATATATTATATTATACAACAGTATACAAAAGATAAATGATTTCGTTTGTTGCAACATTATCGAAATAATACTGTGTAAATGCTCAGATACAACTTTGACCATTTGATACAAATTTGTATCGTGAAACTCTTCCCGATGTTTTCTTTTGATGGTGAGTACGAGAGGAAAATTATAAACAAATATTACACACATGAAAATTTAATGGCTTGAACCCGCTATCTTTGGGCATGATCCACGTATTCTAACCACTGGGCCATCAAGGTTCCGAATATAAAATAAAATAAAATGTTCAGGTAATTTTTATTCTTTTCGTCTATGGTTTTATTCTTTTAAGGATAACGAGGATGCGAGACCTTTCACACAAGGACACACAAGTCCGTACAAGGGACGAATACTAAAGCGCAACGCATTATACATAACAAATCGTTATATTGCTAACAAAAGAACTTTTAATATATAGATATAACGTGACGCTTTTTCAAGTGTTTTAATTTAAATGTAATATAAGTACACACAGGGGCCTGATAGTAATTGGTTACCATCGCATGTAGAAATTGTCACTGTATGAATATATTAACCACTCCTTACATCGGCAAAACAATACCAACTTTGGGAAGTAAGATGCTATTTCCTTGTTTCCATTGGGCACAAGGGAAATAGCAGTTACACTGGCTCAGACTCTCTTCACAATCGGAATACAACAATAATAACAAAAATATAATAATAATAATAATAGTCCTCCAGACCGATTTCGGCCACGGCGGCCAATCTCATGAGAGATTAGCCAACTGCGCAGGAGATATTATAGTGCCCAAGTGTGTGCGCAAACACAGGTGCACTCTCTCTTCCCTAGCTCTCAAAATCCGATCGGACGGCAATCCGACACGACCGGAAAGAGTTCAGGCGCAGGACCAACGGCTTTAAGTGCTTTCCGAGGCGCGGTAGTGTACACACTTCCAAGTTCCAGACTCCGGGCTGCTACTGAGAATTTTCTGATAGAAAAACCCAATAACTATTTAATAAGCCGACATGGGAATTGAACCCAGGACCAACGCGTCTTCGGCCTTATATCTAGCCACTAGACCAACGAGGCAGTCAAAAATATAATAATGTAAAAATATCTACCGAGATGAGCACAAAGCTCTACTACGGCCAAATATATTTATAAACAAGTATATTTAAACTTTTCGGTAAATAGCCTCGTATACAATGACAGCCTTGGTGTAATAGCTTGCTTAATTGGCTGAGGGTCTTGAGTTCGATATTAGTCCAATAAAACTGTTTGCGGTTTTCTGACAAGTTATTGATGGTCCTGCGCTTGAAGCTATTTGTGCGCACTGTATGGCTGTTCACCGATCATGAGGCATAATTATTTTTAAAAAGTCCACTATAACAATACCAAAATAAAATAAAATCTAGAAGGTTTTAGCTGACTTCAAATAATGTTAGCAAACCGGGCTAGTCACTCGTTTTTCTCATTTGAGCAATGCGTTTATGTGTGATTCGGTTCCAGTAAAATTCAGTTTCTTACTACTGTAACCGAACGATTAACAACAGCTGATCAACTGAGGTCATGGCCTTATGTCCTCGCTGCCCGATAGGTAAGTAAGCGCTGTCGTCATGCCTGTGTTGCCATGTGATTTTCGTCATTTTATTTAGTTAAATATTCATTTTACTGGGGGTAATTTTTTTAGTTAGTATTTTAAAAATGATTACATATATTAAATCAACTCACGATACCTAATAACCACTTCACGGGTAGGCCACGAATATTGTTACACGCTGTATACAGATTATGATCTACCATAAATTATATTGCTTATAGGATCGTAGATTATATACGCAGCTGATAATAATATTTTATCATACAAATATTTTACTCGCAATCGAAATCCGGTGAGAGCGATAATCTATACATGCAAATGCTGGCTAGTTTTCGCTCTTTCTGTCATTATTGATTTGACATTCGAAAGAGAAAGACATTATTGTTTAACTAATCACCCACTAAACAACGATTAATAAGTAAGGCCAAAAAAAAAATATCCGATGTAAAATTAATGTTTTCTGTTATAGTATTTAATACATCCTTATTAAGGGACCGTCATGCCGTTTACCGTCACGGCATACTCGGCCGAGTCGGTCTTACTCACAATGCGCACCAATAGATGTTTTATGTAAGAAAAAAATCTAAACGGGTCATCTACGTCCATAGACATCGGTACCATAAATTTATACGGGAAGATATATTAAACATTCCTTACAACACGCCGTGGGATGCGTGCCATGCCATGGGAATACGAACTAATACATTATGGGTCTAGTCCTCTCCGCTACGCTTCATATTGCAAACTGGAGTATTAAAAAAGTACTGCTGTTTAGCTATAGAATAACAATCAGAAGGGTCTTGCACAGAACACATGTCAAAAGCTACATAATGAGCTGTAGACCCCGAAGTCCAAGCCTTTTTTTTAACGCTGGACAAACACATTTCACGTTTCCCCCACGGGAATAGTGGAGGGGTATGTGGGGCTCGCCATATGTCCAGGGCGCCGAGTGCGCCCCGGTCATCGAAATACCCACTAAAAAAATGCGGTACCCTTCCCGTCCTAACGGGGAGCGCCACAGGATCGCTTGCGCATGCTACCGTGATGTTCCGAAAATGGGTCCAAACCTAGGGTGAAGGTTAAAAATTTGAATTTCTTCAGCCGTGTCGGATTGAAACCACATAGAATTAAGACCATAAGATGGTGGTGTTTGCGAACGCATTTATTAACTATAACCAATGAAATGAGCCAGTTTAACTACAGAGACACGAGACGTAACATCTCAGTTCACAAGGTTGATGGTGCATTCGCGATATAAGGAATGGTTTATATTTCTTACCATCAGATGACCACTTACTACCACGCAGCCCACTTGCCAGTCTGCTTCCTTAATATAATAAAAAATACGCAGAATCAACAATATGGTGTCAGTCAACAGTCTACAAAATCATAATATGATCTTGCGGGAATTATTCTAGAAAACATTTTCAACGATAACAATAATTATATTATAATTTTATCTATATAGTGTTCATACAACGCTTAAATAAAGATTACGTCAGTATGAATCTCCCTTGCCTTCATTTTATCTTCTTTCAGTTTTCGTCATGAATGTTTCTTAAATGAGTTTTGTACGTAAATGTTATTTTTATTTATGTTATTGAATCTCTTTTTTTTATATCAAAGCATTAAGGCTAAGGTCACATTGCGAAATATACGCGCGCTGTGTATTGGAATTACTATAACATTTGTTCGATCATATTATGTATATTAAAAACATTTATTCATTGTAACATGATATCGAGAAGAATAAATAATGTAATCAAAAACTGGCAACATTTTATTGAATATTGTTTATTTTTTTTTAATTTTTATCGATTATTCTATGATTTGTAATTTTGATAAGTTAAGGATGTCCAAAATATAAATAATCGGAGTAATTATAGTTAGAAGATGAACAAATTTATTTTCGCAAAAAATAGCTTTTTATTGTGAATTTATATTATATACGATATGACGACGTATTTCATTATAAATATGTCCCGCGTATGCAAATCAATACATCTTAATCTCATTGTTTATAATTGGAAATTTAAAAATGGAATAAAAATCTTGAAATAATCGCTTTAAGATTGAATATTATAAATGATCAGTAGCTTGAGATGAGTTATGAAATAAGATATTCTAGAGTCATTATTCATTGTACGTATAAGAGAGATCCTTCGTCGATCGATAACCTTGATTGGTTATTTTAATATTTATGTATAAGGAAAGGTAATGATGAAGCCCTAAAATGCACTACAGCTGTTCTCGTTTTAAGAAGAAATTGTGAATCTTATTCTACCACGGGTTACCGTGCCGTGTGGGTGCACGTGGTAGATTTTTACGCGACACATGGAGGTTTCTAACTAAGGAATTAATTATAAGTACAAAATTAAGTACGGGCGGGACACTCAGTTTCAGCTTTAATCCGCGATCTACGTTTGTAATTCACGTTTTTATCCACTAGATCCATATTTTATTATATTTTGCAAGCGCGGTTGGGTTACGAGTTACATGTCGTTTAATGCACTAAAATGCGATGGTCTACCTGCACCTTATAAGGAATTAGTCTCGAGCGGTTTTCTTCATGAATATTTTAAAACACGCCCGCGTACTTTTAGTTACCGCATTGCCTATCATCGTCAAATCTTATGAGAACTGTTTATATCATTATGCACCTTATTTTCATCGGCATAAGAACTATATGTCAAACAATATACGTGGAATCCCTTTCGATTGCTTTTATATAGGATCAATAGACACGTCCCACAATAAAGCCGGTGACGTGACGCCGTCCTGTAATTGCTCTATCGGTATTTTCAGACATTTTTCAGTTCCATTCGTCGCGGTCCAAGATACATTTGTGGAAATAATTCAATACAAAGAAATAGTATTTCTACAAAGCGTTTATTTTGCTTGGATGTATTTTATGATGTTGACAATTACTTTTTGTTGCTTATTTAATAATATAAAATTATTTTATTGTAAGTTACTTTGTTTTACTTAGTCGTAGGGCCATTTTTTTTAACGCTGGAAAAACGCATTACGTGTTTCCCTCACAGGAACAGTGGGGGGGTATGTGGGGCTCGCCATATGTCCAGGGCGCCGAGTGCGCCCCGGTCATCGGAATACCCACTAAAAAACCAGCGGTATCCTTCCCGTCTTAACGAGGAGCGCCACGGGATCGCTTGTGCATGCTACCGTGATAGCCGTAGGGCCTCGTGCAAGGCTTGCCTGGCAATAATAACTGTTATTCTATTCCATCATATAATACTATATAAAAATACGGATATTTTTTGTAAATATATAACAGGAAGGCATAGAATGATATTATAATGTTGAATGAGATAAGTAAACACGTACTGGTACAATCATCATACTGTATAGTACTTGGGCGACCAGTTCGTGAAATAAAGGAACTCATCCACTTTATGTAGAAGTGGGGTAAACATACCTATGTACATAAACATGAACCCTTAAAACAGTTAAAACTCCTTTTTTTTCTAAAAGGGGGAGTAAAGCTTAACCGTGCGTGGGAAGTGTTGCTTAAAATAAAATGTTTGCCAATAACAATTTTCTAAAATTGAAGGTTCACTAAATTTCGCACCAAATAACGCTGGAGTAATATTGGTGCGATCAAATGGTTAATGAAACAAAGGATACGCTTTCGACTGGTCATACTACTATAATTTATTTGACAACTTATCAATTGTTGTTACACACTATATATACCACGGTCTTGTATACAGGTCTATCAACGGAGCCCAATTTCAGTGGTGAGAGATTGGTGCGATTGTGTTACAACTTTTATTTCGCAACAACGGCCGCTATACGTCGTTGCTATCGAGCGTGGTTAAGTGACACGCGGCATATATTTTTCTCTCCCAAGTATTGTGTTATTTAATCATTATTATATCGTTTTGATGAGTTTCATAACAGGCGGATTTGTTGTTATTTTTGTTTTGTTATTTAACTGTTTGTTGGATTTGAAAAAGCGTTCGGGATAATTATTACGCGAATTGTCATGCCTCTGGCAGCCGTAAATTGAACTGAACAGCATCAAAAAGCCGACGTACCCCCACTACTGTTGTTGATAGACCTGTGTATACGACCGTGCTATAAACATTCAAAGTATGCTGAAATTGAGGAATAAATAAGATCTATTAGAGGTCCGGACGTCGGTGGAGTGTGAAATTGCCTTTATCTTATTTGTCGGGACAGAACTTCTTATAAAACTCCTAACATCCATATTGTGTCATACGGATATTATCATTTAAGGTCTGCAAGTGTCGAGCGAACGGTCGCCATTCGTTTAACATACAATATTTTCTTTGTAATCCTTTTCATGAATTTATTTATTTAGGCGATTTGTTATGATATGTTTTTATACAATTTGTTATAGTTAGTTATAGTTAGAAATAATATTTTTATATTCATTCTACGGCGAGGTTTAAAGAGTAATTAAATAATGAGGAATTTAGGATAATTTTTATGGATAACCATACTGATGAAGATGATGCCATTTTGGCTACATTTTAAATTTAATCATTCAGTATGTGGAAAAATATTTTTAGACAAAGATTACATGTGGTATGTAATGGTTGCTTAGCTTCGCATTTAAATCAGTATATAGTATATAAAGCATGGTAATGTAAATTAAAAAATTTTTTGATTTAATTTGAGTAGAGATGAGTGAGGGACGTGTTAAAAGTGAAAAACGTTAAAAGCAGTTATGTAAAGTAAAAATACGTAATAAGTGAAAATTATCGTAGTTTTGATATCAGGAACTTCCTTCTAGTTCTCTTAAGCTGCAATAATAATTATTCTATTCAATGAAATATTCTTTAACACATTACTTGAATTGTTATTTAAGTACGAGAAAAAGTTTGCATTTTTCTTGGCACATTCAAGTTTACATTTTGCAACCGGTGAACGATGAACAATTCGGTCATAAATCGTGGACAATTTCACAATCTGAGTTGATATCATAAGATTTTGCTGATTTTTAATAATTATTTTGAGATTTTTAGAAAATAATGGTAATATTTAAATTAGATTAACACTGGCTGGAAATTATTGAGCCGAACAAAAAAATACACGACAAAAAACAAAATACGAAAAATTTACTGGCTTGTTCAGTGTGTCAGTCAGTTGTGTAAGCGTGATAGAACTAATTCCAATGAAAATTGTAATACAACATATTATATTACAAATTACATGTGAAAAAGAATAAAGTGTTAAAAGTTAATGTGAAGGATTGTTTTACTGGAGTTTTCTTACAATATTAATAGATATAATAAACGTATCGTATACATATATGCATAATTGCGTACTAATATTATAAATCAAGAAAGTAACTCTAACTGTCTGTTACACTTTCTCGGCTAGACCACTGCACCGATTTTGATGAAATTTGATATGAAGCTTAACGCCAAGAAAGGACATCGGCTATTTTTTACCTAACATCTGACAAAAACGAGGGTGAGGCGTCGGCCGATAACTAGTATTAAATAAAGGTGAAT
The DNA here is from genome assembly GCA_905220585.2 of Nymphalis polychloros. NCBI lineage: Eukaryota > Metazoa > Arthropoda > Insecta > Lepidoptera > Nymphalidae > Nymphalis > Nymphalis polychloros. The sequence continues at coordinate 2,667,416 of HG992246.1, read as the reverse complement.
TTAAAATTAATTTGTTAAGACTATTTAAAAATTCAATTTAAATATTAATTTAATGTCCTTATTAAAAACGGAAATGTTTAACTGTTCGGCTTTAACGATATAATCCAGATCGGCGTTAATCGCGTAAAAGGCCTATTACACCAGACGATGTGAACATCGTCGAAAAGTTAATTCTGTCTTTGCAGGAGAATAAGAAACTCCTAATGAAATGAAATGTGTGCTGGGATACATAGTAGAAGTGAAACTTTATTATTATTATTTTTTTATTTCAATTTTATATTAAAACAGATTCAAAAAGAAAAAAAAAACTATCTGTAAAGTGCCATCTATTAGCTAATTCGGAACTTAAATAATACAGGCCGCCTCTCACCACGCGATATATCGTCTACCCCCTCCACGCAGCCGTAACGATTTTTCGTGACAGAAAAATCCTAATACCTATGTCTATATAGAAGTTTCACTTCAAAAATTGATAATGCAAACATAAGATATTAAATATTAAAATGCATAAAAATAGGTAAGAAAGATGAAACAGATAAACTTTTTCTATCCATATCAAATAAATAAGTGATTTAGAATAGCAAGTAAACATACTCGGCCGCATTACCAGCTTTAATATCGTACCCTAAATATCGCCTTTTTGTCGGATCGGATCTTTTTTTCAAATATGTTGGAGTTTCGATCAAAGGGACTAAAAGACTGTTTTAAATTGGTAAGTAGAAATTTGGAGAAGACCTTCGCTTCCTTCCGTAGTAAGGAAATATATATTATTTTAGTATAAAGGTTAGTCTGTCTTCTTCTTTCAATCAACGCTTGCAAAGTGTAAGCTGTAAGTTCCTTGCAACATATATTATACATATAGTGATATTGTGATACGACAAATGTGCTACGCAAAAAATCACCACTATTTTAACTTTAAGTGCACGAAGCCAAGTCTGTGAGTGCGAATTTTAAAAAGAAGTAATTATTTTATTTCGATAAACTTGGAAAAGATATAAAAATAACATAAAAGAAATAGTTTTAAAGTGTTATCGTGAGTTAAATAATATATTTTATCAGTCTTCGTTTAGTTTAGTTAATATTTAATCTGTTTCCCATCCATTATAATCGTTTTAAATCTCACCTGACTTTTTGGCATTGTTCCCCTTTCCGCCATTTTTATTTCTCCTCGGATAAAGATTAATTTTGCTCTGGCCACACCCCATTACAGCGTTTATTCATCCATATCACCAAAAGATCACTTCACTTGTTGCATATCGTTATAATTTAATTACTCCACAGTCTCATATGACATTATATGTATTAAATGATATGTCTTTCGCGTTTACACTATTCCATTTGATTCTATTTTGTTTTCTCTTTGGTTGTAAATTTAAGTTTTATTGCTTGGTTTGATTCCTGGAAAGAAAAGGAAATTTATTAAAATATTTGAAGGGTAGTCTTCTGGGATTTACGAAGGAGTCTGCGAGCACAAAGGTTTTAAGGCGGGGAATAATGTTGAATAAATTATACAGTAATATATGATTATATTTTTCAGGTGTGCTCTACTTTGTATTATATAAATACCAAATGTTTGGCGAAATATGATTAAATTTCAATATTGTGCTAAAATAATATCTGGAGAATCTTAATAAATAAAATAAATAATTATAATATAATCATAAACTAGTCTTCACAGATTCACCGTAGACTGTAGCCATTTTGTATTTAATCATCAAAAATCATAAAAATTGACTAAGTAAGGAAATGTACTGTAAATTTCAATCCTTTTAAAAATACAAAAAAATAACTTTCAAATTACTTTGGTTATGTACTGCTCAATTCGAATTTTTAACTTATAACGTAACTATAACTGATTTCACATGATACCTTGATAAAAATATATGTGTACGTATCACAAAATGCTGTTACTCTACCGCAAAACAGCAGTACTTGCTATTGTTGTGTTCCGGTTTGAAGGGTGAGTGAGCCAGTGTAATTGCAGGCACAAGGGACATAACATCTTAGTTCCCAGGGTTGGTGGCGCATTGGCAATGTAAGTGATGGTTAACATTTCTTACAATGCCATTGTCTATGGGCGTTGGTGATCACTTACCATCAGGTGGCCCATATGCTCGTCCGCCAAATTATACTATAAAAAAAATAAAAAAAACTCATTTTCGTATATACGAATCATCGTATATATCATAATATACATAATAGTATCACGTGATGACAACTCACATTTTCCATTTTTATTTATCCAACTTTTCACTTATTTTTTGTTGTTTCTGTCATAACTTAATTTGGATATGTATCGTTACCCTCTTCTGTAATTAAATGTTCAGATGTTCCTTTCTATATAAATATTAAGTAAATAATATAAGAAATTTTATATAATCAGACTTATTCAGATAATTTTACGTCGTTGACTGCCTCGTTGGTCTAATGGCTAGATATAAGGCCGCAGACCCGGTGGTCCTGGGTTCAATTCCCAGGTCGGGCCAATAAATAGTTATTGGGTTTATCTGTCAGAAAATTTTCAGTAGCAGCCCGGAGCCTGGAAGGTGGAAGTGTGTACACTCCCGTGCCTCGGAAAGCACGTTAAGCCGTTGGTCCTGCGCCTGAACTCTTTCCGGTCGTGTCAGATTGCCGTCCCATCGGATTATGAGAGCTAAGGAAAAGAGAGTGCACCTGTGTTTGCGCACACAGTAGTGCACTATAATACGTCCTGCGCAGTTGGCTAATCTCTCTTGAGATTGGCCGCCGTGACCGAAATCGGTCTGGAGGACCTTTACGTCGTACTTTCAGAACGTGAACAGTAGTGGAATTGGGATTTATTTAATTTAGGAATTGATATTTACACAAAATTCTGGGGTAAATAGTGTTTCCTGTTATGTTTAAAGGGATATTTAAATAAATCATACTGGTTTCGGTTTGTTTGATGTACGAGAATAGATCATATGAACTACTATTCAATCAAAAATAATAAAATATGTCAATAAAGGTCTATTTAAACTGTGAAAACAGTACATTTCAAACTGATCAGCCCAATTTTTTATACGAATGTTTCAACCCATTTCTCACAAATGACAAAATATGTATGCATTTATTTTTGCTCAGAAGCTTTAAAATTTAATTTCATGCTTCTTACATAAAAAATGACGGACTCGCCATACAAAGTTTCAACCCCGTATTTACCTTCTTGCGGGGTAGTTTTTAAAAAACCCTGAAATACGCATTTATTTATTTCTAACCAGAAGTTAGTATATAAAATTTCATGCTCTTACATGAAAAATGACGGACCCAACATACAAACTTTCAACCCCTATTTTACCCTCTTGCGGGGTAGTTTTTACAAAACCTTTAAATACGTATTTATTTATTTCTATCCAGAAGCTAGTATATAAAATTTCATGCGTCTTACATAAAAAATGACGAACTTCCCATATAAACTATTTCACCCTCTTAGGTGGTGAATTTTGGAAAACTCTGATTTGCGTACTTATTTATTTCCAACCAGAAGCTTGTGTACGAAATATCATGTTCTAACTTTGAAAATGACGGATTTCCATACAACGGTTCATCCCTTATTTCACCTCCTTAGGGGTGGAATTTCAAAAAATCCTTTCTTAGTACGCGTTTTCATCATAAAATGCATTAACTGTCAAAATTTCAAGTCTCTAACCCCAGTAGTTTAGGCTCTGCGTTGATGAGTCAGTCAGGATAAGTCTTTTTTAGATAAATAAAAACATTTTTTTAAATAGTTGATCGGTATCCATTACGAAGTGAAGATATAAAAATGTTCCTTATTAAAATCAGAAATATAAATTAAAAATCAGTTCAGAGTTACTATTGTATCCGTTTTCTCGCATTAATATTTTAACAGATGGCAGCCCCAGCTATTCGAAATATTAATTAAATTTATTCAACCAGTCATGCGTCCAATTTGAAACTCTTATTAAAATTAACATAAAATTACTTGCTATTGTTTGGATTATTTGAAAAGACAATGAAGGAAATCGTTATGAAACAGATCCGACGGCCCAGCAGTTAGAAAATTGTGGGAACAAACCCGGACTTGAATCACTGAATATTCAACAATTTCTATTTTTAAATCATTGTCATTAAAAAAACAAATCTATAACTTTTGTTGCATTTATTTGTGGCGTCATATTATGTATATAAATGAAATATTAATTAATTTTGAAGTGTTTTTTTTTTTTGTAAATATAAAATCCATAAAAACATGAAATGTAATAAATGCAGTCCTTCCACGGACAAATGTTGTGAGACGTCATGTAAAAGCAAGCCAGTTATTTTATTTATTATGTACGGAAGCAGCTTCAACAACTATGTTATAAATTATTTCCCATTAGTTACTTACCAAAATTTATAGTGACCGTATCCATATTCGACATATTTATGTATATCATAAATATAATGACAGCAATTTATATTGACATCTAATAGCATAAATATAATATAATAATCATACATAAGAATAACCTACTATTTAGCACGTTAAAACTCATCGGTCAATTCTACTAATAAATTGACACTTTATCGCAATCGAATCGAAGCGTGATCGTTACCGTTTATCCGTTTTCCTAATCTTTAATTTAATTCTCGACTATTGGCATAAAAGTTTTGACATAACGGTATATACAGATATTCTACCGCAAAACAGCAGTATTGTTGTTGTGTTCCGGTTTGAAGGGTGAGTGAGCCAGTGTAATTACAGGCACAAGGGACATAACATCTTAGTTCCCAAGGTTGATGACGCAGTGGTGATGTTGTTTTTTTTTAAGAATATGTCTATGGGCGTTGGTGACCACTTACCATCAGGTGGCCCACATGCCTCAGGTCGTCCACTAACCTATACTATAAAAAACAAAGAAAAAAAAGACATATCGGTTCGGTTCCGATCCGAATAAATATAGAATAGTCAAAGTTGGATCGGAATCGAATCGGGAACGTATCGTGAACGTTATAGCTTAGCAGAATTCGGTCCCAGATGTACCTACTTGTCCACATTTGAACCCGCGATCTTTGGTTACAAATAACTAGTATTTACTCAATTATCTCTACTATTCATTGTCGTTTAATTTGATATGTATAGTTGTGGGCGGCGTAATGTTCACAGCGCGATAAATTATTTTAACTGGTACTAAATTTCAACCAAAAAATAACAGCGATTTAATTCAGTAAAGATAAGACCTTGACGTTATAAAGTAGAAGAAAAAAAAATATCCAGAAGATATTCATTTTTCTCGATTCATTTTGTTATTTCTTAGTTGATTAAAAACATCACTTAATCCATTTTTTTTCAAAGTTCAGTGGTAAATCTGCCGAGCTGGCAACACCGGTCTCGAACTAGAACCGTCAATGAAACTGAATATAAAAAAAGTTTTCCTCGGTAGTTAAAAATTAAACGCTTTAATACACGCATTAAACAGAACTCGCATTACACAATAACTGAGCGAGTTATTTATAAATTACAAAGAAACGCTTCCTCTAACGCCATCGCGAAAAAATTAAAAAAAAAAAAACACTATCGTAAACTTTGACGTGATCGTAGCCAGACTTGATGGATTCTTCGAGTTACTGTGGCCGTTACATCCGCTAGTTAAAAGTTTGGGACGCAATTGCTTTTAAATTTCGTAAGATAAGACGCGAGTTTGATGAACAATGACACATAAAAGCAGTGTATGAGCAATAATAATTTACTTGATGAATATGTATGAATTACTAACCTCCGCGCACGACTTCCCTCATAGCAGGGTAAGTGTTAGATATACTTGGACGTGACGTGAAATCGTAACAAACAAACAAACTCACTTTCGTAATATAATAATATTAGTTAGGAAGGATTATTAGCACACGCAAGGTACATGTGACATATATGTCATAGATTTATGTTGTAGATTGGTAGTTGTGTGCAGTTCGAAAATTAAATTAAAAATATGCTTCATTCAAGTAGTACAAAATATTTTTTGTAGAATGATAATAATTATAAATCTTAACATGATAACACGATAATTTTTTTTTTATGTTATACGTATTTTTATATTCATATTATTGTTTCACATTCTACGGATGACCTATAAAAATAATTAAAAAAATTCACAGAAAGATAGCGTTGTAGATTACGCCTTTGTATATGGCTTAGAAAATAATTCTTATATATAGATGAATAGATGAATTGAAGTACATACTATTAAAAATAATTGATTATTATATTACACATTTTAAAAAAGAATGCTATGAATAATTTATTATTATTATTTTAGTTTAAATATGGAAGTGTTAAAAAATATAATCAAAAAACAATGTCCTGGCTTATTTTATCAGTCGGATTACTAATTACGCAGGGCACACTGTTACATTCCACTACAGTGTGCGCAAACACTAGTGCGCTCTCTATTCCTACACTCATAATCCGATGGGACGGCAAATCTGACACGATCCTAAAGGCGTACTAACTGTTTTATCTGATTTTCGAAGCGCGGGAGTGTGGCCAAATTCCATTATTTATTTATTTTTCGCACCCAATTGATCTCGAGTCCTCGGCATTAGAGATAAGATAACCACTAGAGTAACAAAACAGTTTATACATAGTTATATAGGAACAATATAATCTACAAAAAAAGACAGTGACCTACATCTTTGTTTATACAGCGTGTAACAAAATTCGTGTTCGACCCGTGAAGTGGTTATTAGGTATTGTGTGTCGGTTCTATTTATGTAAAAAATTTGAAAATACTAAGCAAAAAATTTATCCCGGATTTTTTTTTATTAATAAAATGTCGAAAATTACTTGGCAGCACCGGTGCGGGAAATAGCGCTCGATAGCTCTTACCTATCGGGTAGTGAAGACACGAGATCATGACCTCAGTAGTCCACGTTTTTACCACCAACATTGTCGTTAAACACAATGTAAGTGTTAAAGATATAATAAGAACTTTTAATTCATTAGATGTTAAGAAAACGGCCGATCTGTGGGGAATCTCTGTTAAGGTGGTCAAGTCAGTTATTGATGTGATTGCACCTTATCTTGTTATTATATTTAACAATTGTATTCTTAGTGGCGTGTTTCCTGACCTTATGAAACATAGTAAGGTAATTTCTATTTTTAAATCTGGTAGTACTTCCCCAACAATTATAGACCTATTTCTGTACTACCAACGCTTAGTAAGATCTTTGAAAAATTAATGCTTACTCATACATTTTGACACATACAAGTTGCTACACAGTAAACAATTTGGCTTTACAAGGGGTCGCTCGACAACCGATGCTGGTGTCGAGCTCGTTAAAAATTTACAGAGCCTGGGAAGAGTCACAGGATGCCTTAGGGATATTTTGTGATTTATCTAAGGCTTTTGATTGTGTGCAACATGAAGCGCTGATCAGGAAACTACGTCACTATGGCATTAGAGATAAAGCACTCAGCCTTCTGAATTCGTATTTGAACAATCGGATTCAGAGGGTTGATATAAATGGAAAGAGATCTCCCGGTGCTCCAGTTGGTATGGGGGTCCCTCAAGGATCTATTCTTGGTCCATTTCTCTTCCTCATTTATATAAATGACTTGCCCCATTTTTTAAATAATAAACATGAAATAGTATTGTTTGCTGACGACACTTCCTTAATTTTTAAAATTAAAAGACGCTTATCAATATATGACGAGGTAAACAATGCTCTCTCTGAAATAGTACATTGGTTTAGTGTTAAACAGTAAAAAGACAAAATGTATTAAATTCACTATTCCCAACGTGAAATTTGTAAAAACGAATGTACTTTTAAATGGGGAACCTTTAGATTCTGTAGAAGCAACAGAATTTCTTGGTATCACAATAGATTCTAAGCTTCAATGGGGCCTTCATATTAATAAATTGGCAGATAGACTCAGCTCTGCAGCTTTCGCGGTAAAAAAAATTAGAATGTTGATTGATGTTGATACGGCTCGCCTAGTGTATTTCAGCAATTTCCACAGTATAATGTCTTATGGCATTCTACTCTGGGGTAATGCAGCCGACATAAATACGATTTTTGTACTGCAGAAGAGAGCTATTCGTGCAATTTACAACCTGGGCCCAAAAGATTCATTAAGATGTAAATTTAAAGAAATTAAAATAATGACTGTCGCTTTTCAATATATATTTGTGTATGTACGCAAAAACATAAAAGATTTTCCTAGAAATTGTGACGTACATACTGTTAACACCAGGAACAAGTATAAACTTACAACCACTATTACTAGATTACACTGGGTTAGTAAGTCTTTTATGGGACAATGTATACGCTTCTTCAACAGGATCCCAGAAAGCGTTCAAAAATATTCAATTGTGAAATTTAAAAGAGTTGTTAAGGAAAGCTTACGTGCTAAAGGATATTACGCAATCAATGACTTCTTAGACGATTGCTCACTTTGGGAATGAAACGATCGCATCCAGGCTATTTCAAATAAATAAGAATATTATAATGTAAATCAATTATAATTGTAAAGAATAAGCTTAAAAAAAATCCCGCTGAGTTTCTTTCGCCGGTTCTTCTCAGGTCTGAGGTGTTTATTTCCGAACCGGTGGTAGATTTATGACAATCAATAAGCAAGTGTAACACTTCTATATTGAATAAAGAAATTTGAATTTGAATTAATATATTTTTTTAAGTAATTTTTTACAGGTATATAAATACATATTTGTGTGAATTGCTAATATTACTGATGATTATAATTTGTAGATATTTCCTATAAAATTAGATATTTGCCCTAACAAACTGTATTACAGATAACTGAATACAAATTGCCATCGTAAATGTGATCCATGGCGTTCTAAACATTTTATCATAGGCGTTAATATAAATCTTTTTAAAACGTAAACAATCACTGTTACGCCAAGGCCGGGAGAACTGTTTCTAGCAGATTTAGCGCTTCACAAAAAACTTTATTTCTAACTTAGAAAATAGTTTTACGATCTTTTCATTTTACTTGGTGGTAGGGCTTTGTGTAAGTCCGTCTGGATACCACCCAGTTTTCTGATATTCTATCACCAAACAGCAATTCAAAGTATCATTATGTTCCGATTTGAACGGCGTGTGAGCTAGTGTTTTTTTATGGTTAAGGTACATATGCATATGGGCCACCTAATGGTAAGTGAGCACCAACGCCCATAGACAATGTAAGAAATTAACCATCGCTTACATCGCCAAAGCGCTACCAACCTTGGGAACTAAGATGTTATGTCCCTTGTATTTACACTAGCTCACTCACCCTTCAAACTGGAACACAACAATACAAATGACTGTTGTTTTGCGGTAGACTCTCTGATGAGTGGGTGGTACCTATCCAGACGAGCTTGCACAAAGCTCTACCACCAAGTGAATAGTGTAACTACAAGCACTAGGGACACAACATCTTAGTTCCCAAAATTGGTGGCACATTGGCCATGTAAAGAAAGGTTTATACTTCTCACAGTCTATGAATGGTGGTGATCACTTACATACAATCAGGTGGCCTACCTTTTCGCCCACCAAACTATTTTAGATAAAAGAAACAATTATTATGCCGTCAAAGAGCAATACTTAGGAATGCTATACATAGAATTACCGGCTTGGAGAGCAAGTTTTCTCATTTTAGTCATATATTCGTTTCCATAGTTGATAGCGCATGGTCGGTACTACGATTGGTTAGTATTTCTAACAAGGCTAATGAATATGAACTGTGGTGACTTGCTATTAACCACTTACCAACAGGTGGCCTATTTGCCCGTCTATAAAATAGCTACTACATATAATTAAACAATATTTCTTCCACCAGAAGGTCAGTAACACCCCTTTAGGGCAGACAATTCGTCCGTAGAAAATTAAAGAAAAGAAGAGAAGAACTGAGTCAAAAAAAGTTCAAAATCAAGGGCTACGCTATAATTCAAACGAATCTATAATTCAGCGCTTTAAGCATTGAAAGGTACTGTTCAACAGGTGGCCACTGTGGCATTAGCGGTGTTCAATTCTTTCTTATTCGACGTGTCTACCTAGTTAGCGATGGTTTATTGAAAATCGTAAATCCTTTGAACTGATTGCCGTTATTGATGACCGTATTTCGTAGAATTGAATTAGATGTTTCTGTATTGCGGGGAACCAAATTACACAATTATTTTCTAAGTTTCATCTAACCTCATACTAACTTTACGTTTCAAAATAAATTAGATAAAAATGTCAGTTGCTTCATAGCAGTTCTGGTGTTTGCTTTATGTAAATTATATAAATGATTATATGTCAAGTAACTAAAGACATTTTCAATGTTTTGTAGGATATTTTGGGAAAGTTGCAATGATGTTATTTAAAGCCAACTAATTGAGGTAGGTAGAAATCCAAATTGTCGTTGATTTTTTTAGTTGCAGGAGCGAATACATTTCTAAAACCATGAAATCGAAGTTCTCAAGTAAAATCAAAAAAAGCAATGAGTTTTTTTAAATAGGTTTATTTATTTATATATTTCATACTCCATTACTATGAATTCTTACTAGGAAGACAACGTGAGGGAGCCTACTATTTTCATCTGCATCTGCTACGTTCTCCACATTAAGAAAACCTTTGCCTAACCATAATAAAAGGCTAATAATAATGTATGCAGGTATACTAGAAATACACCCTAAGAAATCAACTGTGCTGAAAGCACCTCATTGATACTACAACCAAACCACAAAGGGCACTCCACCGTATACGCGTAAGTGCGCGGTGCTCATACACCCTTTTCTATTCACTAAGCCTTCAACGATGCTTGGTTTTATTTTAGAGTATCGAATCATCTAGAACAATTGTTCCTGCCCTATACGTGTGCAATCTTACAATGGAACGTGTAGAGGGGTCACTATTTTTATATCCTCGATACTATTATTCTTTTAAGGACATTTACGTATAAACGTTGTTTATTAAAAAAACTATTTTGTCCCTTTCTTACACCGTTGGTTTTACGTTTGGGAGAATAGGATTCAGCATTGTTTGCCTCCTACACATGTAAAATCAAAGCCGTTAATGTTTGATTGACGCAGCTCGATTGTTGTTTTTATAACGCCGATAAAAACTGTAGCGTGTTTACAGATTATGTGTGTATGTTATCACTCAGAATCTTAACGTCAAGTAATATAACAGGTAAATGCTTAAACAAAACTTATGTTCTATCCACTTAGGACATAAATCCGAGAACCGATAATTTCATTATTTAGGCTCCTAAATCAGCATTGGATTAGGGTTCAGCAAACAGCTTGTAAAACTCTTAGTGCCTTATCACCTACTGAGAAAATTAGGATATGGTATAAGAAATATTGATTTCATTATCAGCATTCATCATGCGTTTGGGTACTCCAATATTAGTTGGCTTGTTTTTTTGTCTTTTTTATGTTATATGTAGGTGGACGAGCAAATAGGCCATCTGATGGTCACCACCGTCCACAGTCGTACGATGTTAGAAATATTAATCCTTAGATCGCCAATTTACCACCAATTTTGAAATCAGAATACAACAATACAAAGTATTGCTGTTTGTTGGTAGAATATCTGGTGATTGGGTGGGGTTAGGCCTAATGGTAATTTCACGGTAGATCCCGTGGCGCTCCCCGTTAAGACAGAAAGGGTACGCATACCCTCCTATTGTTCTCGTGGGGGAAACGCGTAATGAGTTTTTCCAGCGTTAAAAAAAGGCCTAATGGTAATTGGTGAAATGGTGTCTCAAACAGAAATACCAACATTTTATATATGTATAAATACATAAGAACTATTACATTGTCATTTTACAATATAATTCGTAACAAATAAACGTACGAATAATAAGTGATATTCGTTAAATATTATTCATTGCATTGTTTTAACATACATGTTTATATAAACAAATGTTTGTTTCACTAACACTGTATATCTCCAACTGTATTTCTGAAATGTTATATCGTGAGAACAAATTCATTTCTGTTGCTAAAAATATATGATCGGCTCTTTATTTATTTATATTTAATATTATATTTAGTTATATATCTGATGATTTTAATACTTATAAAGATTTGTCTTCACAATACCGACTGCTCAACAATTATTTATTTATGTATTTATATATTTATAGCCTAGAAATCATCATCTCCGTCAATACATTATAAAAACTTATTTTTATTAATGTACTTATAAAAGATAATACCTATTATTCTAAAATTACGCTTACCAAGTGGCCCATTTGCAAACCTGTCTACCTATTTTCAATGTGAAAAACATTACGAAGCGAAAATAAAAGAAAAGCCATAAACGAATGCTAACTAAAAATCCCATGCGAAAAAATCTACTTCATAGATGTGTAAACTAATGATTTCAATTTAAAAACAGGTTCAACGAAAAAGCGAACCAAGAGAAATCTCTATCGTCGAAAAAATATTCCGCATTTTTTTATTCGCAGGTATTAATTAAAAAAGTAATTATGTATATATAAAAAAACCGGCCAAGTGCGAGTCGGACTCGCGCACGAAGGGTTCCGTAAAATTATGTAAAAAAATGCCAAAACAATAATGTCTGTTGTATGGGAGCACTCCTTAAATATTTATTTTATTTTTGTTTTTAGTATTTCTTGTTATAGCGGCAACAGAAATACATCATCTGTGAAAATTTCAACTATCTAAATATCACGGTTCATGAGATACAGCCTGCTGACAGACGGACAGACGGACGGATGGCCAGACGGACGACAGCGGAGTCTTAGTAATAGGGTTCCCGTTTTACCCTTTGGGTACGGAACCCTAAAAAGTTTGAGAGAAATTTAATTAACAAATATTTTTCTTTATTTTTTACTTGAAAGCCATAAATATATACAAATAAAAAAATAAAAAATAGTTACTGTAAAAATCATGATCGCGTAGAACGGTGGCAAGAACGAAGAAAAAGAAGAAACGAAAGAGGAAATGCTGCTATCCTCTTTTTAACAATAATTATAATGAATAATTTTCTTGATAAATAATATAAAAATATTTAAACAATTTATAAACTTAATCAGTCTATTTAAACTTAGTATCGATTGGTTTGTGGTTACTTAACTAGATAAACATAGGTCATGTTAGCGATTTACACAGACACACAAGTTTGTGTAAATATATAGCAAGTCTCGTGATGTTTGAAGTCTTACACGTATTCCAACGTAGCTCTGATTCGCCAAGTGTCTGTGATATAGAAATTTATTCCAAGATTAAAGCACTTTGGCCTATTCCAATCGATGTTAAATATAAACGAACATATTTACAATCCATGCGATTTGCTAATAGCTATTCCATATTATGTACAAACAGTTCTCGATTAATATGGGGTTTTCCAATAGGGACGCTTGAACTTTGACAGCTGATTGCGGCCATGTTGTTTGAGTGACAGCTGTCAAATGCAGTGTGTTATATTCATTCCGTCCTCCCAAACCACCATGGCAGGTTACAGTGTCGAGCAGCACGTGCAAATCATAAAATTGTTTTATGAAAATGGGTCTTCAGTTCGAGCAACGTTCCGCGCACTTCGCCCGTTTTACGGTCGCGATGATCGTCCTGCCGAGTCGATTATCCGTCGATTGGTGGACAAATTCGAGTCAATCGGGTCAGTTAACAATCAGCCGGTTCCCGTGCGTCAACGTAACGCGAGATCTGCCGAGAATATCGCCGCTGTGCGCGACAGTGTCCTCGAAAACCCGCGGCAGTCAATTCCGCGTCGCGCACAGGAACTCGGCCTTTCGCAGACGACAACTTGGCGAATTTTGCGTTGTGACTTGAGCCTGCACCCGTACAAGATCCAGCTGACCCAAGAGCTCAAGGTTAATGACCATAGACAGCGCCGTGTGTTCGCTGACTGGCCATTAGAGCAGTTGGAAGTTGACGCCGATTTTGGCAAAAAAATCATCTTCAGCGACGAGGCGCATTTTTGGATGAATGGCTATGTCAACAAGCAAAATTGCCGTATTTGGGACGAGACCAATCCACACGAGGTTCACCAAGTGGCAATGCACCCGCAGAAAGTGACTGTTTGGTGCGGATTTTGGGCCGGAGGCGTGATTGGTCCGTATTTTTTCGAAAACGATAATGGTGTGGCCGTCACCGTCAATGGTGAGCGATACCGGTCGATGATAACCAACTTCTTTTGGGCTGAAATCGAGAATATGGATCTGGACAACATGTGGTTTACGATGGAAGTTCTGCACGATCAAGCGCCCTTAATGGAAAACCCTATATATCTTTATATATAATAGAACATTGTTCTTTTGTACTGTTCTACTGAACTACTTACTACATATATTCACTTAATTTTATTCAACCAATAATACGACAATTCAATGTCAATGTAGTTTATTTGCCTTTACTCTAGTTGAAATAAGGCAGCAGTGAAGTCAATTTAAAGCTTTGCACTCAAATACAACCTTGATCATAAAATCTGAATTACTTTCTGAATTACTTTCAGATTTTCACCTTGAAAAAACTTATTTGGTTGTGTAAGCCGAGGCGGTAGCCACCCATCTAATATTCTACCGTAACAGTAATCCTTAAATTGTTGTGGTCAGGTTACAAGTCAGTAAGCCAGTGCCAGGCATGATTCATATGCAGTTCGCAAGGATGGTAACGCATTGACGGTGGAATGGTAGATATTTGTAATGGCGTCAATGTCTATTTACGTTACTTAACCATAGTTCATTTGCCTGTTCACGTATATTATAAAAAAATGTGCGGTCGGGGTCCCTCGTCAGGAACAAAATTCTGTGCGATATTTTTTTCTACTCAAGCCATGTTTAAAAAATGCAGATTTTAATTGATCATATTACTGTATTTCTGCGTCACCTCTTTGTCGACCTCCTAAATTCGAGCGACAACGCATCGCATTTTGTAGCGTACAGTATGAACGATATTTCGTTATATGACGTGACCTTGAGCCTCTGCCATTTCACTCTACTGTAAGACGCGTAAAAGAACATCGTTCCAAAAAAATTGATAAGAAATGATGAATGCTAACCGGACACTGTCATAAACAATAATTCTGTTAAAACAAAACTTAACAAAGAATATCACATTGATGACGATGTTAAATTGAAAATGATTACTCTTACGAACGTGCTATTTTTATTTTGCGGTCGTTTAAAAATCTAACATAAACAGCATTAACCGATCTTTTATGTTTCGATCTTTCGTTATGAATCGCAGATGCCAAATCTGATGATAAAAATGATTAAGAAGATGTTCTGTGGGAAGACAAATAAATAAGTCATAAATATTGCGTTTAACTGTGTTTGCATTATAAATCTTGCCATAAGTATCTTTTTGTGAAAACTGCTAACATATTGAAAAGGTCGCGAGTGTTATTTCCGTCGTGAATCGTTTCTGAAAAATTGTTCAGGATTTTTATTTATCATGTCTCGAGTATTGATTATCGTTATCCAACTTTTATTGTAGCCTTATTGCGTGAAATATTTGATATGCAGTGCGGTGTTGACTCAGTGGTTAGAAGACGAAAATCTCAGCAGACGATTCCGATTTCAAACCAACACACACCACAGAATTGTATGTTAATTTGTGTTTATAATTCATCTCGTGCTCGGCGGTGTAGACATATGGCGGATAAAAACTGTCACGTGTATCCTACATTGACCCGTATTAGAGCAGCGTGGTGGAGTAAGCTCCAAACGTTCTGCTCAAAAGGAGAGGAGTCCTTAGCTCAGCAGTAGGATATTTATAGGCTACTGCTGTTAATTTTACGTTTAATTGGTACGCCACTGTTGAACATTATTTAAGATTGTTTTATTAGGTGAAAGCTGTTGCAATTTTATTTGAAAAGTACAAGTTTTGGTAAACATTTCTATGATACTAGAATGAATAGAAATTTCGTTTTTTATCTCTAAATTTTAAAGCAAAAACACTTTCAAGTCATAATAATTTTTTGAAATATAATCCTATTTCATTACTATTTTTATGCTCGCGTACATGTATGTAAAAATAAATAAGTATATGAAAGAAATATAATATCTTCAACTCGAATATATCCAAAAAGGGACCAAATAAAATCGGTGGGACACCCAGTCGGAACGAGGTTCTTTTGGCTATATATTATGTATACAGACTTTGTTAATAAATAAATAAATACTTTAAACATAATAATTGTCTACCGTAATTACAACAAACCAATTATTACTAAGATTGAATGCACTAATTAGTATATGGGCTAATTGTTTACATTATAATATACATTTTTACAATAATATCTTTAAAATTATTACATCTAGTTCTGCGTTTAATTTCCCGGTGGTAAATATAGGTATGTTATTATAACTATATCGAAAATTCATAATTTGTGACTACCGAGCATATATATTATTATACACTAGTATTTGTGATATAAATCCTACTATTTGCAATTCGTAAGGCAATTTGCTTTAACCTTAATCCCAGAAGGTTCAAATGATAATCGTTTTAAGAAACCTGATAACGCAGCTTAACTGAACTTCAACCAATTAGATGGCACTTGGTATATAATTTCACTCTTTATTTTTAAATCCAAATTACAAAGATAAAATAATCGCTGGAATTGGAGACGAGCATGTTTCGTCAGTTATCACTATAGAGAACTAGATAAAGCCTTACAGAATGGGTACTACATGTTGGGGGAAATGCCGTAGAACATCTACAAAACAGCTTCACGGAAACTCGGAGTCCTGAACAAGGTGCGGCGTTTTTTCACGCCACAACAACTGCTCCTGTTGTATAAAACACAGGTGCGGTCTTGCGTCGAATATTGCTCGCACCTCTGGGATGGCTCCGCTAAGTACTCACTGGAGGCCTTGGATCGGTTGCAGCGGCGTGCGGTTCGCATTATTGGCGACGTAAAGGTCACCAACACCCTCGGGCCTTTACAATTGCGTCGAGAGATAGCGGCACTGAGCGCTTTCTACCGATTGTATCACGGCGAGTGCTCAGAGGAATTATTCTCCCTCATTCCTGCTTCCCCATTCCTTTACAAGTCTACGCGTACTGGCTCTCGATGTCACCGCATAACTGTGACATCAATTCCATCGCGCACAAAGAAATTTGGCAACTCTTTTCTTTGTCGCACCTCTAAAACATGGAATTCTTTACCAGCACACGTGTTCCCCTCCTCTTATGACCTGGGTTCCTTCAAACGAGGCGTGAAGAGGCATCTTGAGGGCCGGCAAGGCGGGGGCGGCTAGAACAAGTCATTCGTCCTGACTGCACTAGCCGTCGTCGCGTTTGGACTCTACTACCACTTACCATCAGGTGGAGTAGAGTCATTTGCTCTCCCGGGTAATAGAAAAAAAAAACAAGAAACAACGTACATTGACGTCATAACCTTTTTAATTTCGTCGCATTATTTTTAATATGTATGGTGATGTACCTAACATGTTTCTTGGGAAGGATGCCGATTAAGAAAATAAACTTAATTTTAGTGAAGTTAGGTGTTCTTGATTATGTGATTGGTTGTGAGTAGGAACAAAATTATATAATGAGAAGATTATGCGAAGCATAGAAATGTGAAACAGCTTCTAAGCACATATAGTCCTCTTGGTATATAATGCTATGAATTGTGAATAGCTCTATACCAATTTCTATGAACATCTGGAGAGGCTGTTGTGCTAATTTCACATTTGTTTATTTGACGATTGAAATTCCGTATTCATGACCATTTCAATATATTTTATTATATATTTTATTTGAGATAAGTTATAGTTAGTTAAATATGAAACACGAACCAAAACAAATTCATCCTAATGTATTTGTTTGGAGTTAAGAGGTAAATACGAGAGATTCATGTGTGATACTGGGTGACATTTCAGAAACGTCGATGTTACGTTTGCAGAATGTGTGTTTGAATAATTCAGAAACTAAAACCTCAATGGCTGATTTTACTGTGCTTACGTCGACGAGACGGTTCTTTTACGTCAAGAATCGTAACAGCGTTTTCGATTTTTTCGAATCATTATCTTGCTGCCTCGACACTACCTATTCAAACGTGTCGTGTAATAGCGGTTCTTGTTTTGTGATCATGATTATTATAATCAGTTATATTATTGACGAATTAAAATCAAGTCAAAATTCATTTATTCACAATAAAAGCATTACAATTTATTTATTGATTGTCAAGTTAGAAATTACTGCCGGTTCGGAAAAGGAATATCCTGACCTGAGAAGAATTGAGGAAAGAAATTCAGCGTTTTTTTTTGTACTCGTTTCAGGACGTCGTCTACTATGACATTACTTTTACGCGATAGACCATTTTTATGGGCTGTTAAGGAAATACGTTATAAGCGAACCTGATGGCAGAAAGAAGAAGTTTCCAATGAAGTAGCAAAGTATAGGGTTTTCCAATAGGGACGCTTGAACTTTGACAGCTAATTGCGGCCATGTTGTTTGAGTGACAGCTGTCAAATGCAGTGTGTCGGCGCTTCACATATGCCGACGACGAGAGAGGCGCGGGGAGCGGGGCGCGGACTGGCGGCCCGTTGCGCGTGCGCCGCGATTCACCGGTCACTCAGCGAGCGACAGCCAACTAGGCGGACACTTTATCGTCCTTGCGTGCAATTACGAATACGCAAATAAATCAATATAATACAGTCCAAGTCTTATTACACCGAAGTCCCGTTAGGGCTCCTTCATTTTCTGGTCCTTCGAAGCGAAAAACCTGCATACTTCCGTCGCATTACAATTGCAACGCAACGGTCGTTGACGTCGCGTGGTGTACGTTGACCGCGCCCAAGGACAAAGGACAAGAAGTCGTCTCCGTCATCTACGTGGCAGCCTTCGTCGTCTTAAGAAGCTGATGTCAGGGAGTATAATTCTGTATTTGAGTGAGTCCATCCAATTACTTATTTCCAACTTTCCCTATTGAAAACTTCTTTTTGCTCAAAATTTTTATTTTTTAAATATTTCTCCATAATTAATTTTCATCTTCTAGTTAATCAAGTAATATATTGCTTAATTACTTCATTGATGCATTATTTAATTGTTTTATAATAAAAAGTACGCACGCACTTGACACGTGTTAACCTTGAAACCGGTCAAGTCTTATCGCTTTGAATAGAACCCGTTCGTCTACGCAAACAGGTGCTGCATTTTTTATATCCATTCATTACGATTCCTTTGTTTAATTTTATTTTTTTATGACTTTTTTTTTTGTTTCACATTGCAACATAAAAACTTGAAGATGTCTGATAATTTAAAAACCCTTCTAAAAAAACGTAGTTCAATAAAGTCTAAATTAACAATATTTAATAATTATTTAATGTTAATAAAAAGCAGTCCCGAATTATCAGAGTTACAACGTCTTGACCTCATGGAACGTTTTCGTAAATTTGAAAATTTATATAATGAATTTGATGACCTGCAGAATACGATTGAACTACTTTCCGAGGATGCCGAGTCTACGTTTACTGAGCGTGAGAACTTCGACCGTCAGTATTTCAATCTGGTGGCACTCACGCGCAGCCTGCTCGGTGCTGGATCTGAGGCGGGCTTCAAAGATGCTGACTCAGGTGCACATATTTCCAATTCAAGGAATTTTATTCGTTTGCCTAAAATAGATTTACCGCATTTCGACGGGACCTATCAATGCTGGCTAGAATTTCGCGATACTTTTACATCTTTAATTCACAATAATACTACCATTAATGATATCAATAAATTCCATTACCTTCGAGCTTCACTCCAGGGTAATGCAGCTTTAATTATTAAAAATATTGATTTTAAAGGGGATCATTACAATATTGCATGGGATCTTTTATGCGAACGATACAATAATAATCGCATTCTCGTCAATAACCACATACAGGCCCTTTTTGATGTCGAGTCAATAACAAATGAGTCTAGTGTTTCAATTAGAAATCTAGTTGATACGATTAATAAAAATGTTAGGGCATTAACAACATTAAATCAGCCAACTCAATATTGGGATACTTTACTCATTTATATAATGTCTAAAAAATTAGATTTAAAAACTAGTCGTGATTGGGAAGAACATAGAAACAATACTTTAAAAGATGATCCCACTCTAGCACAATTTTGTTCTTTTTTAAACAAAAAGGCAGATTGGTTGGAATCCGTCGAATCAAATATTAATCTTTCTCAAAATAATATTATTGTTGCTTTAAATAATAATCATTCAAATAAATTTGTTCCAAATAAAACTACTCAAATACCAAAAAAATCTAATAATAATTTTAATAAATGTCCGCTTTGCTCCCAAGCACATGCTTTATACAAATGTGATTCATTTCGAAGCTTATCTATTGAAAGTCGCATACAAAAGGCAAATGATTATAATGTTTGTCTTAATTGCTTACGGTTAGGCCATTCTGCTAAGCAATGCAAACTATCACATTGCAAATATTGTAAAATAAAACATAATACGCTTTTGCATTTAAATTCGAATGACTTCAAAACTGTCAATTCATTGCCTTCTTCTTTGCACCTTGCTACGTCAAATGTTGCACTTCCGGCCAATTGCTTGCAGCTTCCTGCTACTTCTGCGCATGTATTACTATCCACAGCTCTGGTGAGCGTGATCGGCGCGTCGGGAAAAAAGTACACTGCACGTCTACTGCTGGACAATGGTAGCACGGCGAACTTTGTTACGCAGACATTCTTCGAGAAACTGGGTTTGTTACGACGCGGTACTAGCACCAGGGTAACAGGTATTAATAATCGTATTTCTACTAGTACACAGTCTTGTCACCTCCTAATAGAGTCTTTATGCTGTGCCTATACTGTAGATATAGAGTGTCATATCTTGCCTGAAATTACAAAAGTGTTACCGTCGTCTTTCGTACACATCAACCACGTCTCTATTCCTTCAGGTCTTAAACTAGCGGACCCGAACTTCAACGTTCCGTCGGCCGTAGATATCCTGGTAGGGGCTGAAGTGTTCTGGGAGGTATTAAGTAAAAATTATATAGATTTAGGGAAAAACTTACCTAAATTACACGAAACTAGATTCGGATGGCTAGTATCAGGTAGTATTCCCCACCAATCTAAACAAAAATCTATTTTTAATCATTTTAGCCATCACACTAATGTCACTCCCGACCTTACTCAATTCTGGGAGCTTGACAACGTTTCTTCAAAACATTCATATTCTCTAGAAGAAAGAGCATGTGAGCAAATTTTTAAGGAAACCACTGTTCGTAACATTGATGGTGGATTTGTAGTCACCATGCCTTTAAAGGGTGACCCTAGTAATTTAGGTCAATCTTATTTACATGCTAAAAATAGGTTTTTATCCCTTGAAAGGCGATTTAGGCGTGACCCTATTTTTAAAAAGCATTATATTGAATTTATGCGAGAATATGAAAACTTAGGTCATATGACTTTAGACTCGCACTCTACTTCAGTACCTGAAATCTTTAAATTTCAATATTTTATTCCCCATCATGGAGTTGTTCGAGATTCTAGTACCACGACAAAACTACGCGTAGTATTCGACGCATCAGCCTCTACCAGTTCGGGCGTGTCTCTTAACGACATACAGATGGTCGGACCAGTAGTTCAAGACGACCTGTTTTCAATTTTAACACGTTTTCGTCAGCATAGGTACGTGGTTTCCGGTGACGTTGAAAAGATGTATAGGGCGATTGAATTAAATCCAGTTCAACGACCTCTTCAAAAAATTATTTTTCGTTTTAATTCTTCAGAACCTCTAAAGACCTACACATTAAATACGGTCACTTATGGTACTGCCTCTGCCCCCTATTTAGCTACAAAGTGTCTCACAAGTCTAGCTGATAACCTTGACGACTATCGTGTTCAAAGCGCTATTCGTCGTGATTTTTACGTAGACGACTATTTGAGTGGAGGGAATACCATAAGCGAGACTATCGAAATTTCAAAAAAGGTACAATCGGTTCTATCATCAGCTAAATTTAATTTACGTAAATGGAGATCAAATAATCCAGAAATTCTTAGACATGTTACTAATAGTAAAATCGAATCACAAAATACTCTACATTTCTTTGATCAAGATCCGAATTCTTGTCAGGCTAAAACTCTAGGTCTTAATTGGGTTTGTGATTCAGATTCCCTTACATATACTATTAATATAACGCCAAAAACTAAAATCACTAAACGTCATGTTCTTTCTGTAATTAGTAAAATATTTGATCCACTGGGTCTAGTAGGACCTTGTGTCGTTCAAGCAAAAATCATTATGCAGAGACTTTGGATAAATAAATATGATTGGGATGACGAGATGTCACACGAGCTTAAAAATCTTTGGTCGACATTTGAAAACACTTTGATATCATTAAATAATTTAAAAATACCACGATGGGTTTTGTGTCTTGACTCTATTAAACACGAAATTCATGTCTTCACAGATGCATCGGAAAAGGCGTACGGGGCATGTCTGTATATTCGATCAAGTAGTGATAATGGCTCTACAAATGTACAGCTTCTAGTCTCTAGAAACCGAATAGCGCCTGTCAAACCGACGACCATACCGAGGCTTGAACTTTGCGGAGCTTTGTTAGGTGCAAGGCTGTGTACTAAGGTTCGGGAATCGCTTACCATACCCATTCATAGATGTAGCTTTTGGTGTGACTCTACCATAGTTCTAGGATGGCTTTCAACTCCTTCTAATCAATTAAAACCTTTTGTTAAAAACAGAGTCAATGAGATTTTGGAAATCACATCTGGTCACTCCTGGAGCTACGTACCGTCGAAGGACAACCCGGCGGATCTTGTTTCCCGTGGCCTCAGTGCCGACGTAATAAACGATACACCTCTGTGGTGGTCCGGTCCTTCTTTTTTACTTCATGGTGAAAAAGAGTGGCCGAAAATGCCAAACACAGAGAAGCACGATTTTCCGGAAGTAGTTACTCATTTCATTAGTAATTGTCGCAATCATTCATACGTTTATCATTCAGACGCAATCACGCATTCATCAATCATTAATTGCTTATTAGAAAAATATTCTAGCCTAAATAAAATTTACAAAATATTTACATATATACAAAGATTTATTTATAACTTAAGACATAAAAATAAAATGCATGGCAATCTTTCTGCAACAGAAATACAAAATTCAATAAATACTATTATACATCATTGTCAACTTGAAATGTTTCCTGAAGAGTATAATCTTTTAAAATCTGGTCAGAAATTGCCACGCAAAAGTAGATTGCTTCCTTTGACTCCATTCATTGACAATCATAATCTCATTCGCGTGGGCGGGAGGCTTGACAACTCCCCCTACGATTTTAACATAAAACATCCCATTGTAATTTGTAGTAAGCATATTTTTACTAAACTTTTATTTCATATGCAACATTTAAAACTTTTACATGCCGGCCCACAATTATTATTGTCACATATAAGGCAAAGTTATTGGCCTCTAGGTGGCAGAAACTTATCTAGACTTATCGTAAATAAATGCCTCACGTGTTTCAAAAATAGAGCACACAATGTACAGCCTCTAATGGGTCATTTACCTAGTGCTCGAACTAATCTGGAATTTCCATTTCTCAACTGTTATGTAGATTACGCGGGGCCAGTATTGATAGCCGATCGTAAAGGCCGCGGTTGCAAACTTATAAAATCTTATATGTGCATCTTTGTTTGCTCAGCAGTAAAAGCAGTGCACTTGGAGCTCGTCTCTGATCTTAGCACTGATGCTTACATGGCCGCGCAACATCGTTTCATAGCGCGTCGAGGCAAACCGCGGACGATAACATCTGATAACGGCACGAATTTCGTAGGCGCATCCAACGAAATACAGAAATTTATTCAATCATCGAATGTTGCATGTGAGATAGCACAAGAGGGCATCGATTTCATTTTCACACCTGCTTATAGTCCTCATTTCAACTCTTTAGCAGAAGCAGCAGTCAAATCATGCAAGCATCATTTAAAAAGATTACTTTCTCTAACCCATTTCACATTTGAGGAGATGACTACGTGTCTCACTCAAATAGAAGCGATTCTAAATTCGCGTCCTCTAACACCTCTCTCTTCAGACCCTAATGATTTTTCGGCACTAACTCCCTCTCATTTTCTAATTGGACGACCACTCTTATCAGTACCATGCTCTCGGGTGACTGAAGCCGACATCACTCGACTGGACCGATGGAGGAGAATCCAGCACATACGACATCATTTCTGGAGCCGCTTCCATAATGAGTACACTTCTTTGCTACAGGCCAAATCCAAATGGTTTAGTTCCAGAGGGGAGGTGAAACCAGGGTCTTTAGTCCTAATCAAGGACAAAACGACACCACCGCTGCTCTGGTCCCTGGGTCGGGTCACACAGACCTTTCCCGGCGTAGACGGAGTCACGCGGGTAGCAGAAATCAAAACGAAGAGAGGAACAATTCGTCGCGCTTTCAACAACATCTGCCCCCTTCCTGATCAAGATTGAAGAGCACTCTTCAACCCGGGGAGTATGTCGGCGCTTCACATATGCCGACGACGAGAGAGGCGCGGGGAGCGGGGCGCGGACTGGCGGCCCGTTGCGCGTGCGCCGCGATTCACCGGTCACTCAGCGAGCGACAGCCAACTAGGCGGACACTTTATCGTCCTTGCGTGCAATTACGAATACGCAAATAAATCAATATAATACAGTCCAAGTCTTATTACACCGAAGTCCCGTTAGGGCTCCTTCACAGTGTGTTATATTCATTCCGTCCTCCCAAACCACCATGGCAGGTTACAGTGTCGAGCAGCACGTGCAAATCATAAAATTGTTTTATGAAAATGGGTCTTCAGTTCGAGCAACGTTCCGCGCACTTCGCCCGTTTTACGGTCGCGATGATCGTCCTGCCGAGTCGACTATCCGTCGATTGGTGGACAAATTCGAGTCAACCGGGTCAGTTAACAATCAGCCGGTTCCCGTGCGTCAACGTAACGCGAGATCTGCCGAGAATATCGCCGCTGTGCGCGACAGTGTCCTCGAAAACCCGCGGCAGTCAATTCCGCGTCGCGCACAGGAACTCGGCCTTTCGCAGACGACAACTTGGCGAATTTTGCGTTGTGACTTGAGCCTGCACCCGTACAAGATCCAGCTGACCCAAAAGCTCAAGGTTAATGACCATAGACAGCGCCGTGTGTTCGCTGACTGGGCATTAGAGCAGTTGGAAGTTGACGCCGATTTTGGCAAAAAAATCATCTTCAGCGACGAGGCGCATTTTTGGATGAATGGCTATGTCAACAAGCAAAATTGCCGTATTTGGGACGAGACCAATCCACACGAGGTTCACCAAGTGGCAATGCACCCGCAGAAAGTGACTGTTTGGTGCGGATTTTGGGCCGGAGGCGTGATTGGTCCGTATTTTTTCGAAAACGATAATGATGTGGCCGTCACCGTCAATGGTGAGCGATACCGGTCGATGATAACCAACTTCTTTTGGCCTGAAATCGAGAATATGGATCTGGACAACATGTGGTTTCAACAGGACGGCGCTACGTGCCACACAGCACACGCTACGATGGAAGTTCTGCACGATCAAGCGCCCTTAATGGAAAACCCTATATTATTCATGCTGTTGTTTTATCTTCAAGTTTTTGTTGCTCGTTGTTGACTGTCTTGGGTCTAGGGATTCTACGTTTCCAGATCATAAAATTCGAATCCCGGTTCTGACTTTTGTTATTGTGTGAAGTTATTTTTTCTTTCATTTATGATATTCTCAGCAGTGTCCTTATGACGTCAATCTATTAGTGCTGCGCCTGATCTCTTTCCAGTCGTGTCAGATTGCCTTCCTATCGATCTTTATGAGTGAGAATAGACAGGTCTAACCGTTAAATGTGCGCCGTTGATGAAATTAGGTCAGGTGGGTTGTTCTGTGTTTTTTTCTACTACTACATCTCGTTAATTTGAACACTATCGAATAAGGCCGCGGTGTTTCTTCTACGATCATAATTTGATTTGCCTTTGCAATTTACTTTACCAATAGAAATATGGGGTTAATCAAGCAAGGTTTTTTTTATATTATTAACTTCATCATATATATATTTTTAATACAAATCTTGTATTTATTTAAACTAATAGAAACAAAGTAAATAGTATGTGGTCTTATAAGGCTATAAGACTTTTAATAGGCAATTCCTCGAACGGCTTTTCAACTCATAAAGTTGCGAGTAATTTCACATGTTAACAAGCTTCAGAACTTTTGAATTATATATCAGAAATATTTAAAGTTAAACTGTTATGGAGCTTAGTACTTGAGTAATAAAGACTATATTTGCTAATAATATATGATAGGGAATATTTATTTTAATTATATGGATAATAAGAGTTATTTATTAGAAAATAATTTTAATCAGAGGCTTCATTCAGACTACGCCTGATTCCTGTATTATATAGGAATGGTTACAGGAATTAACTTTACGATTTCCTGAAACCTAGTCTAATGAAGTATTAGACTAAAATTTCTGAAACCATTCGTCATTCAGATATAATTATTCCAATAATTGAACTGTAGATTAAAACTATTATATGAATTCATCAAAGATTTATACGTGCTCAAACATATACACAATATTATAAGAAAATTATATTTGTTGATTGATCATATATTTATATATCAAAAATATATATTGTTTTATTAAAAAAAATACAATTGAATTCTTATGAATAAAATATATGTACATTGTACATATACACAGACGAATTAAGAATCTCTTAATTCTTCAAGGCAGTTATTTTATTAGTGAAAAGCACATACAGTACATATTCAATTCTAAACCTAAATCTTTATATAAATAAGTAATAAGAAACACAAAAGAAAATATGAAACAATACTTATTTAATCTTAGTTTAAAAGCTACACAGATTTATACGAGTATCCAAAGCAAGACAAAAGTCCAATGAGATTTCATTCCCGTCGTGCAAATGCTTCAAAGTGATTAAAATACAGTTTCGTTCCACGTGCTGAATATTTTAATTTAGAATTTATTCTAGAAAGTTCTTATATATCTAAATTTGGACAATTGTATTCGAGAAACTTTAAGTTCTTATAAAAGTAAGTGAAAGAGAAAAATGGGTCATCTCATGATGAGCTAAACATTGGCGTTTCAGAATAATGTGAGTTACTAGCTACTTATGTGATACTCAATTTTCTATAAACATAAAAATTCTTTACGAAGAGTAATAAATAAGTAGTAAGACCTCACACTAAAACTTCTGCGTTTAAATATAGCGAAAGTTACGTGAATTTCATAAAAACCGATAAACTCACGAATAAATGACATTTAACCTCAATACATTATGATGTAATACGAGCCCCCATTACCGAACACTACGTCAGCGGTAAAACGATCGGTAAGTGAAAACATATACAATTCTGCGTCAGCGCTTTGTTGCTATTTTAAGAAATCTATTTTAACGAACGCAGGTTCCAATTTAGTTGTCTGTTTCTGAATTACTATTTAAAGACATTATGACGTAAACGCTTTATAATGAAATTAAGTGGCTCCCACTTTGGCTTTTTTGATTAAATAGCTAGGCAGACGAACATATGGGCCACCTGATGGTAAGTGATCACCTACGCCAATTTAAATTTTAAAAAAGAACATTTTAAAGCAATATTGAAATAGAATAGACCTTCGGTGACCTGGACACCGTCTTATCCGGTGTCCTATGTAATCCGACATCCGGTTTAACATGTTACAACTTGCTACGTGGCATCGTCACTTGTTGCGAATTGTGTTGTATCACTTTGTTTATGACTTTCAAGTAATGCATTTGTCGGATGAGTTCTGGACTAAATGTATAAAGTTAGTGAAAGTGCCCGACATTTCTTTCTTAAAACGAATTTGAACTTAAGCAATGTCTGTTTTATGAGGAAGAACGAATATTAATCTCAAGTTGACTGTAAAACTTTGACCCTTTGGGTCAAGAATCAAACCTGCGATTCTTACATCGCTAAGCGGTCAGTAAAACATTGCGCTAAAGACGCTTCTCGTTTGATAATCCAACTTCTAAAACGATTGCCGAATTGCCGAAGGTTTACTATAATTAGCGTCATTAAAAGTTATTGAATAAAAATTTCACATAACGTTGACGTAAAATAAAAAAGATTAGTATCATGAAAAATATATAAATAAAATCTAATCTAATAAATGAGACCTTTTTGTAATGCCTGTAATAAATACTAAACCAATATACATAAAGTTTATACCAGAAGATACAACGCGATTCGAAGAAGATTTGAGTATATAATATTATCATAAAAGTAGCTGCAATTCGCAGTTTTACTCGCTTTATACTTAGACTATTGACGTGAGAAGTTCATATTCTTGTTATCTTATATATAAAAATGGTTGTCTGTAAAATTACTTTACGGACGATAATTTTACGTGACAACGTCATAAGAAAACAATGATGAATACTCGAACGCATCGGCCCATGGAGTGGAAGAGAGATAGATGCGTCACAAGCCGAACGCTTAGGCCGATCGTGCGTTTCTATCGCTTGTTCTGCGCTCTTGCTTGCACACTCGGCTCAGGTGGAACGTGACAATGAGTCATGTTTTTTCGTGCATGCAGCCGAGCCGGCGTTCATCGATTTATAAGACATTATCACGTCAAAATGGACGTTGGTAGATATGTATCACAACGTTGATCACAATAGGTGCATAGATTATGTATTTTTTCATATATGTATGTATATATCATTAATGTAAATATTTGTAAAAGTCAAACAGTCATAATGAACTTATTTCGAAAGACAATAAAGTATATCAGTAGAATTAATTTAAGATAATCTTTATGGTAAACAAAAGGAAGAAAACTGATGCCTGTTCTGACGCCAGCTGTATAATTGCTTTTACTGAACAAAATGTCAGGCTTACTGTTTCGCGTCGTACTGATTGGAATATAATCTTTCTATGTAAATGGATGTAATATATAATATCGTAATAAGAAAGTTACATATTTATCGCGCTAAAATGTTTAATGTATAATTGAAATAATTTTTACATCAAATCCCTTTAAAATCTTCCATTCTTCTGATAAAACTGTTTATAAAGATTTGGACTTCAGCTAGAGCATTTACATATAAAGTCATTCTTAACATAGTCTTTGTCGCCAACAATGGGGTCTAATTACTATGGCTCACTTAACATATATAACAAAGGATTTATTTGACATTTTATCTGGCGACAGCATAACTGTTGAGTGGGTTGTGCCTTCCAGAATAGCTCGCCGAAAGCCTACCACGAGTACTAACAGACTAATCAGATCTATTCGTATATTTTATTTTAGTGATTGCTTTACATATAATTATAATCTTGTACTATCATTAAAGAATATTTGAATAAAGAAGACAGGCTTTATTTTGTAAATCAAAATATGTATTGTTTATTGTATATGTCATATTCAGTGTTCAATACTCTAGTCGTCTGAAATCCATCCATCTTGGATTTCTAGAGTAAAATTTTTCGCTTAACAAACACTTAAGCTTTTAAAAGTGGCTATTCTTTCATCAAATATGTATTAACGTGACATATGAGCTCGTGTGCTTTTATATTATGATAAATGGATTACATACCGAATATCGTCGAATCGGCGTAGTAATGTGAATAATATGGAAACAGTTATTTATAATTTTGAGGGATAACGACGTGTATCGAATAACACGAATCCGATATTAATTTTACGATATATTTTTAATGACTATAAACGTGACATTTGTTAGGCTTTTTTCGGCATATATCATCATATTTTATATCGTTGTGTAAATACTATAGGGTTTTCCATTAAGGGCGCTTGATCGTGCAGAACTTCCATCGTAGCGTGTGCTGTGTGGCACGTAGCGCCGTCCTGTTGAAACCACATTTTGTCCAGATCCATATTCTCGATTTCAGGCCAAAAGAAGTTGGTTATCATCGACCGGTATCGCTCACCATTGACGGTGACGGCCACACCATTATCGTTTTCGAAAAAATACGGACCAATCACGCCTCCGGCCCAAAATCCGCACCAAACAGTCACTTTCTGCGGGTGCATTGCCACTTGGTGAACCTCGTGTGGATTGGTCTCGTCCCAAATACGGCAATTTTGCTTGTTGACGTAGCCATTCATCCAAAAATGCGCCTCGTCGCTGAAGATGATTTTTTTGCCAAAATCGTCGTCAACTTCCAACTGCTCTAATGCCCAGTCAGCGAACACACGGCGCTGTCTATGGTCATTAACCTTGAGCTCTTGGGTCAGCTGGATCTTGTACGGGTGCAGGCTCAAGTCACAACGCAAAATTCGCCAAGTTGTCGTCTGCGAAAGGCCGAGTTCCTGTGCGCGACGCGGAATTGACTGCCGCGGGTTTTCGAGGACACTGTCGCGCACAGCGGCGATATTCTCGGCAGATCTCGCGTTACGTTGACGCACGGGAACCGGCTGATTGTTAACTGACCCGGTTGACTCGAATTTGTCCACCAATCGACGGATAGTCGACTCGGCAGGACGATCATCGCGACCGTAAAACGGGCGAAGTGCGCGGAACGTTGCTCGAACTGAAGACCCATTTTCATAAAACGATTTTATGATTTGCACGTGCTGCTCGACACTGTAACCTGCCATGGTGGTTTGGGAGGACGGAATGAATATAACACACTGCATTTGACAGCTGTCACTTAAACAACATGGCCGCAATCAGCTGTCAAAGTTCAAGCGTCCCTATTGGAAAACCCCATATTTAACTTTGCACTAACTTATGTAATTAAGAATACTATTTACCCCAAAACGATAAAGCAGCAGCGTCTTTCTGGACGCTTGTATTAAATCCATTACATTACGTATAATATAAAAATAAATTACAAAATATTAAGTAAAAGCTGACACATACATACGACAACAATATCTTTTTGTGTTCTAGAATACTCCTGATATAACCTGATATCTTTCCCAGTTTGTTTGATGATTAACATTTCTTACAAACCCAATGTCTATGTGCGATGGTGACCACTTACCTACATGTTCGTCCGCCAACCTATATACCTATTAAAAAAAAGTCGCTAACCAATCCAAGTTAGTAACAGTAACTTGGATCCCTCTTATATAACCGTTGTTATAATTAACAATAAAGAGTATTGCTGTTTGTTAAACCATTTTACTAGTAAATAAATAAAATGATATCAATTTAGCAAAATCAGTAGAAAATATTACGTTATTCCTGAGACGGGTCTGCGGTTAAATATTATTACAGCTTAATCAAATGGTAGACGAGCGGAAATTCATTTAGACGCCATCTAGCTAACGCCGACTTATTATAAATTGGAAGTTGTAGATGACAAGATAATATTAAGTGAAGCAATGCTTCGGGAAGTTTCAAACTTTATAATTCTTCACTTGTTAATTGTATATTTTCCTCAATAGCACGAGGATTGAAGATCAAATGACATATAACTATAAAAAAATACCAAAAATTGTCTATGATCCTGAAATCTTTCATACAAGGCTGCGTGTGAGCAATGTCTATGTCAGAAAACTCAATGTCAATTAATACCTGAATAGTATATTGTTATAAATATATACAAAGTCTAAAAACCAATTATAACAATAACACACTCAGCTCAGACAAATAATAATCTGTTTTTTGTAAGTTGGTAATTCTTAAATCTTCTCTGACCTGGTAAATATATAAGTTGTGTAACGTTAATATGGGAACGTTTTACATGTTTTACTGATTGTTGGTAGAAAGACTAATTAAGAAGGCTTATATATACAATAGATAATTATACCAAAAAGACACTACTAAGTCTTTATGTATTTGCGTTTGTGGAAAAAAAAACATCGTAAGCCTGCATTTACGTATAGGTAAAAAAGTTTCTCACGCGAGTCCACAATGGCGCATTTACAGACTTTTACTTTTCTATGATAAATAAAGATGTTGATTTGGTATATAATAATCAACTGCTGATTTTTAAACGAACAGATGACTAATAATTTTAATGTGAATATTGTTACTGATAGAAAACCTCAATACATTGACAGTTCCTATCAGAAACTATCTCACTCTTTCGTACGCAATGCATTGAATAGCTTTCAAATAAATTAATATTAGGATCGGACGGTGGTCTTGACGAGATTGGTCTGTACCGTAAAATTTACGTTATGATAGTAAATACCTGTGAGTGTCCCACTGCTGGGCTAAGGTCTCTTCTCCTTTTTGAGGAGAAAGTTTAGGGCTTATTCCACCACGTTGCTCCTATGCGGTTGGTGGAATACACATGTGGGAGAATTACAGTGAACTAGCCACATGCATTTTCTCACGACGTTTTCCTTCACTTATTATAAACTCAAATTAAGCACATGAAATTTCAATGGTGCTTGCCCGGGTTTGAACCCACAATCATCGGTTAAGACTCCGGCGTTCTAACCACTGGGCCATCTCGGGTTTTTGGTATGATAGAGTAATTTTAAAAAAGTACATATATATAATTCACCGTTATTTCATGTTATAAAATAAACAAGTTTATATAAGCGCTTTACAGGCGAATGGACATACGGGCCGACTAATGCTTAGCGGTCGAAGGACTTTTGCCGCATCAGAAGATCTTAGCTATGTCTATCTTACCATGTAACGTGATTGTTTTAGACTTAGATTTGCTTGACTTAGTTACCTAACAATGATTATAGAGTAAGTGACGTGAAGGCGAGTTGCTCTAATTGTTAGAATCTTAACAGAAGCATTACTGAATGTTCATATGCTTAAATTATATTTATTATTCATATTGTACTCAGCGTAAAAAAAACCATTTGAAATAATCTTGCATGTGTAATCTTGGATGAATAAGGCCACGTATGGCCACCAACCATTACAATACCCAATAGCGGCCCGAATTTGAAAGTTAGCAATACTTACAATCCCATATCTCGTAAATGCACTAAAGCTTGCGTCTTTACATCGGATTATGTAAAGGAATAGAGAGTTCATCTGTATATTCGTACACACACGTGCGCTATAACCCGCGTAGTTGATTATTACGCTCCGTTAAAAATGACTGTTGTTCTTAATAATACATCACCATACTTTCTCGGTCGAGTGAGTGAAGAAAAATTGAAATTCGTTCGTAAATACTCTCAAAACTTTTTTCTAAAGCTTTTTAAACGCGCATAGGCACTTAAAAGTTGTAACTGTCATTGTAATAATTATAAATTTATGACAAAAAAACCGACCCTTAAGATGTTAATAAACTTTGTTTTCTAAACAATTTAGCAAACTTAAACTAATTGCGACCTCTATATATCTCGTTCTTACAAAAAAAGATAGTCCATTTATCATCTGTGGTTTTATATATAAAACTTATAACACCCTGGACTTTATTACATCACTTCTTTATAACACTACGACAGTAATCAATTTAAAAAGCAATCAGAGCATGCATTATTATATAAAGCTCTGTATATATATGACTCTCGAGTTTTTTAAATAGAAGTGATTACGTAAATTAAGTAACGGAAAGATATTTCCATCTCATCAGATTATTTTTTGATTTCTTTTATTTCTGTATTCATTAATTGGCAAAATTTAATTGTAATTAGTAAACGATTTTTCATATTGTATTACTGTCAGTACTCAGAACAGACAGAGTTCAGTCAGTCAGTCAAAACTCTACACTCGTAAGTCAAAATTATTTTAGTTTGACATAATTAAGTACTCAGCTTCAGCATTAAATCATAAATGCAATAGAGTTTCATGTCATTTTTCGTCACGGCATACGCATCGGTCTCACATCTGAACAGTGGCGTAGCTTGGCAGAAGGCGTATCAAGGCTTGGTACATATGTCTATAAAATTTGATATTCATACATATGTAGGTATATAAATAAAGATCAGTTTTTTTCTGCTTGTGTTGTTTCTTATGAGCGTAAAATATTATACATTATTTAGTGGCTATGTGAACTTGGCACCCGACTTTGGAAAATCGATTTTTTTCTTTTTGATTCTTATAGATATATGTTTGTAGTTAATTGTAGTAACATTTTTTTTGTTTGTAGTAGCTCTAAAAAAAAATTATAGGTCATCGAAAAAAACTCATCCCCCGGTTTTGTCGGCACTCAAAATGAATAGTTGATTCTTAAACATAATCGTTTGTAGTTGATTGTAGTAGAAAAAATTTCGTTTGTAGTTGAACCAAAAAAAAAATAAAAAAAATAATAGAAAAATAATTATTTTTTTTTACTTTAAGTCAAGTTTTTATTGCTTCAAAAAACAAAACGAAGGTACTACAATCGAAATAGATACTACTACATACTAAATAGCCGCTACTACAAACAAAAAGAGATAACTACAAACGAAATAAAAACAACTACAATCAAAAATAAGGTACTACAAATAACTACAAACGAAAAATAGTTACTACAAATGAAATTAACGCTACTTCAAACAAAAACGAGTTACTACAAACGAAATTATTGCTACTGCAAACGAAAAGAAGTTACTACAAACGAAATTAACGCTACTACAAACGAAAAGGGGTTACTACAAACGAAATTAACGCTACTACAAACGAAAATAAGTTACTACAAACGATATAAACGTTACTACAAACGAAAATAAGTTACTACAAACGTAATTAACGCTACTACAAACGAAAAGGGGTTACTACAAACGAAATGACTGCTACTACAAACAAAAAGAAGTTACTACAAACGAAATGACTGCTACTACAAACGAAAAGAAGTTACTACAAACGAAAAGAAGTTACTACAAACGAAATTAACGCTACTACAAACGAAAACAAGTAACTACAAACGAAAAGAGGTTACTACAAACGAAATTAACGCTACTACAAACGGAAAGAAATTACTACAAACGAAAAGAAGTTACTACAAACGAAATTAACGCTACTACAAACGAAAAGAAGTTAATACAAACGAAATTAACGCTACTACAAACGAAAAGGAGTTACTACAAACGAAATTAACGCTACTACAAACGAAAAGAAGTTACTACAAACGTAATTAAGGCTACTACAAACGAAAAGAAGTTACTACAAATGAAATTAACGCTACTACAAACGAAAAGAAGTTACTACAAACGTAATTAACGCTACTACAAACGAAAAGAAGTTACTACATACGAAAATAACCCTATTACAAACAAAAAGAAGTTACTACAAACGAAATAATGGCTACTACAAACAAAAACAGGTTATTAGAAATGAAATTAACAGTATGCTTCTTATATCAAAAATGACCGACCCGCCGGGTCTTCCCTGCCCGTCGGGTTCTTTTCGTTTGTAGTAGCGTATTTTTTCTTTCTAGTAACCTGTTTTCGTTTGTAGTAACTTCTTTTCATTTGTAGTAACGTTAATATCGTTTGTAGTAACCTCTTTTTGTTTGTAAAAGCCATAATTTCGTTTGTAGTAACTTCTTTTCGTTTGTAGTAGCGTTAATTTTGTTTGTAGTAACTTCTTTTCGTTTGTAGTAGCGTTAATTTCGTTTGTAGTAACCTCTTTTCGTATGTAGTTACTTGTTTTCGTTTGTAGTAGCGTTAATTTCGTTTGTAGTAACTTCTTTTCGTTTGTAGTAGCTTTAATTTCGTTTGTAGTAACTTCTTTTCGTTTGTAGTAGCTTTAATTTCGTTTGTAGTAACTTCTTTTCGTTTGTAGTAGCGTTAATTTCGTGTGTAGTAACTTCTTTTCGTTTGTAGTAGCGTTAATTTCATTTGTAGTAACTTCTTTTCGTTTGGAGTAGCCTTAATTACGTTTGTAGTAACTTCTTTTCGTTTGTAGTAGCGTTAATTTCGTTTGTAGTAACTTCTTTTCGTTTGTAGTAGCGTTAATTTCGTTTGTAGTAACTTATTTTCGTTTATAGTAGCGTTAATTTCGTTTGTAGTAACTTCTTTTCGTTTGTAGTAGCGTTAATTTCGTTTGTAGTAACCCCTTTTCGTTTGTAGTAGCGTTAATTTCGTTTGTAGTAACTTCTTTTCGTTTGTAGTAGCGTTAATTTCGTTTGTAGTAGCGTTAATTTCGTTTGTAGTAACTTCTTTTCATTTGTAGTACCGTTAATATCGTTTGTAGTAACTTCTTTTTGTTTGTAATAGGGTTATTTTCGTATGTAGTAACTTCTTTTCGTTTGTAGTAGCGTTAATTACGTTTGTAGTAACTTCTTTTCGTTTGTAGTAGCGTTAATTTCGTTTGTAGTAACTTCTTTTCGTTTGTAGAAGCGTTAATTTCGTTTGTAGTTACTTGTTTTCGTTTGTAGTAGCGTTAATTTCGTTTGTAGTAACTTCTTTTCGTTTGTAGTAGCGTTAATTTCGTTTGTAGTAACTTCTTTTCGTTTGTAGTAGCGTTAATTTCGTTTGTAGTAACCTCTTTTCGTATGTAGTTACTTGTTTTCGTTTGTAGTAGCGTTAAATTCGTTTGTAGTAACTTCTTTTCGTTTGTAGTAGCTTTAATTTCGTTTGTAGTAACTTCTTTTCGTTTGTAGTTGCTTTAATTTCGTTTGTA
This sequence comes from Nymphalis polychloros, assembly GCA_905220585.2. Taxonomy (NCBI): domain Eukaryota; kingdom Metazoa; phylum Arthropoda; class Insecta; order Lepidoptera; family Nymphalidae; genus Nymphalis; species Nymphalis polychloros. The sequence goes on along the minus strand of HG992246.1, from coordinate 2,631,002 downwards.
GTAACTTCTTTTCGTTTGTAGTAGCGTTAATTTCATTTGTAGTAATTTCTTTTCGTTTGTAGTAATTTCTTTCCGTTTGTAGTAGCGTTAATTTCGTATGTAGTAACCTCTTTTCGTTTGTAGTTACTTGTTTTCGTTTGTAGTAGCGTTAATTTCGTTTGTAGTAACTTCTTTTCGTTTGTAGTAGCAGTCATTTCGTTTGTAGTAACTTCTTTTTGTTTGTAGTAGCAGTCATTTCGTTTGTAGTAACCCCTTTTCGTTTGTAGTAGCGTTAATTACGTTTGTAGTAACTTATTTTCGTTTGTAGTAACTTATTTTCGTTTGTAGTAACTTCTTTTCGTTTGTAGTAGCTTTAATTTCGTTTGTAGTAACTTCTTTTCGTTTGTAGTAGCGTTAATTTCATTTGTAGTCATTTCTTTTCGTTTGTAGTAATTTCTTTCCGTTTGTAGTAGCGTTAATTTCGTTTGTAGTAACCTCTTTTCGTTTGTAGTTACTTGTTTTCGTTTGTAGTAGCGTTAATTTCGTTTGTATAGGGTTTTCCATTAAGGGCGCTTGATCTTTGAAATGCAAAAAAAAATACATGTAGGAGAGATATTTGCGAATTTTTTTTTTATTTGGAAGGTCTATCGACCCCATTTTGTATGGAATATGACATCATTCAAATGACCGCCACGGCTTCGGTTGGTGGCGCGCACACGAAAGGTCCAATTTTCGATGACTCTGGCGCACAAATCGGGCTGTATTTGATCGATGGCGTGGCGTATGTTGACTTTGAGGGCATCGGTGGTTTGCGGCTTGTTGGCATAGACCTGCGACTTAAGAAAACCCCACAAGAAAAAGTCCAGCGGGGTCAAATCGCACGATCTCGGTGGCCAGTTCACGTCGCCTCCGCGCGAGATGACCATGTTCAGAAATTGCTCGTGCAGAACTTCCATCGTAGCGTGTGCTGTGTGGCACGTAGCGCCGTCCTGTTGAAACCACATGTTGTCCAGATCCATATTCTCGATTTCAGGCCAAAAGAAGTTGGTTATCATCGACCGGTATCGCTCACCATTGACGGTGACGGCCACACCATTATCGTTTTCGAAAAAATACGGACCAATCACGCCTCCGGCCCAAAATCCGCACCAAACAGTCACTTTCTGCGGGTGCATTGCCACTTGGTGAACCTCGTGTGGATTGGTCTCGTCCCAAATACGGCAATTTTGCTTGTTGACATAGCCATTCATCCAAAAATGCGCCTCGTCGCTGAAGATGATTTTTTTGCCAAAATCGGCGTCAACTTCCAACTGCTCTAATGCCCAGTCAGCGAACACACGGCGCTGTCTATGGTCATTAACCTTGAGCTCTTGGGTCAGCTGGATCTTGTACGGGTGCAGGCTCAAGTCACAACGCAAAATTCGCCAATTTGTCGTCTGCGAAAGGCCGAGTTCCTGTGCGCGACGCGGAATTGACTGCCGCGGGTTTTCGAGGACACTGTCGCGCACAGCGGCGATATTCTCGGCAGATCTCGCGTTACGTTGACGCACGGGAACCGGCTGATTGTTAACTGACCCGGTTGACTCGAATTTGTCCACCAATCGACGGATAGTCGACTCGGCAGGACGATCATCGCGACCGTAAAACGGGCGAAGTGCGCGGAACGTTGCTCGAACTGAAGACCCATTTTCATAAAACAATTTTATGATTTGCACGTGCTGCTCGACACTGTAACCTGCCATGGTGGTTTGGGAGGACGGAATGAATATAACACACTGCATTTGACAGCTGTCACTCAAACAACATGGCCGCAATCAGCTGTCAAAGTTCAAGCGTCCCTATTGGAAAACCCCTTAGTAACTTCTTTTCTTTTGTAGTAACTTCTTTTCGTTTGTAGTAGCAGTCATTTCGTTTGTAGTAACTTCTTTTTGTTTGTAGTAGCAGTCATTTCGTTTGTAGTAACCCCTTTTCGTTTGTAGTAGCGTTAATTTCGTTTGTAGTAACTTCTTTTTGTTTGTAGTAGCTTTAATTTCGTTTGTAGTAACTTCTTTTCGTTTGTAGTAGCGTTAATTTCGTTTGTAGTTACTTGTTTTCGTTTGTAGTAGCCTTAATTACGTTTGTAGTAACTTCTTTTCGTTTGTAGTAGCGTTAATTTCGTTTGTAGTAACTTCATTTCGTTTGTAGTAGCGTTAATTTCGTTTGTAGTAACTTCTTTTCGTTTGTAATAGCGTTAATTTCGTTTGTAGTAACTTCTTTTCGTTTGTAGTAGCGTTAATTTCATTTGTAGTCATTTCTTTTCGTTTGTAGTAATTTCTTTCCGTTTATAGTAGCGTTAATTTCGTTTGTAGTAACCTCTTTTCGTTTGTAGTAGCCTTAATTACGTTTGTAGTAACTTCTTTTCGTTTGTAGTAGCGTTAATTTCGTTTGTAGTAACTTCTTTTCGTTTGTAGTAACTTCTTTTCGTTTGTAGTAGCAGTCATTTCGTTTGTAGTAACTTCTTTTTGTTTGTAGTAGCAGTCATTTCGTTTGTAGTAACCCCTTTTCGTTTGTAGTAGCGTTAATTTCGTTTGTAGTAACTTCTTTTTGTTCGTAGTAGTGTTGATTTCGTTTGTAGTTACTTGTTTTCGTTTGTAGTAGCGTTAATTTCGTTTGTAGTAACTTCTTTTCGTTTGTAGTAGCAGTCATTTCGTTTGTAGTAACTTCTTTTTGTTTGTAGTAGCAGTCATTTCGTTTGTAGTAACTTCTTTTTGTTTGTAGTAACGTTTATATCGTTTGTAGTAACTTATTTTCGTTTGTAGTAGCGTTAATTTCGTTTGTAGTAACCCCTTTTCGTTTGTAGTAGCGTTAATTTCGTTTGTAGTAACTTCTTTTCGTTTGTAGTAGCGTTAATTTCGTTTGTAGTAACTTCTTTTCATTTGTAGTAACGTTAATATCGTTTGTAGTAACTTCTTTTTGTTTGTAATAGGGTTATTTTCGTATGTAGTAACTTCTTTTCGTTTGTAGTAGCGTTAATTACGTTTGTAGTAACTTCTTTTCGTTTGTAGTAGCGTTAATTTCGTTTGTAGTAACTTCTTTTCGTTTGTAGAAGCGTTAATTTCGTTTGTAGTTACTTGTTTTCGTTTGTAGTAGCATTAATTTCGTTTGTAGTAACTTCTTTTCGTTTGTAGTAGCGTTAATTTCGTTTGTAGTAACTTCTTTTCGTTTGTAGTAGCGTTAATTTCGTTTGTAGTAACCTCTTTTCGTATGTAGTTACTTGTTTTCGTTTGTAGTAGCGTTAATTTCGTTTGTAGTAACTTCTTTTCGTTTGTAGTAGCTTTAATTTCGTTTGTAGTAACTTCTTTTCGTTTGTAGTAGCTTTAATTTCGGTTGTAGTAACTTCTTTTCGTTTGTAGTAGCGTTAATTTCGTTTGTAGTAACTTCTTTTCGTTTGTAATAGCGTTAATTTCGTTTGTAGTAACTTCTTTTCGTTTGTAGTAGCGTTAATTTCATTTGTAGTCATTTCTTTTCGTTTGTAGTAATTTCTTTCCGTTTGTAGTAGCGTTAATTTCGTTTGTAGTAACCTCTTTTCGTTTGTAGTTACTTGTTTTCGTTTGTAGTAGCGTTAATTTCGTTTGTAGTAACTTCTTTTCGTTTGTAGTAGCAGTCATTTCGTTTGTAGTAACTTCTTTTTGTTTGTAGTAGCAGTCATTTCGTTTGTAGTAACCCCTTTTCGTTTGTAGTAGCGTTAATTACGTTTGTAGTAACTTCTTTTCGTTTGTAGTAGCGTTAATTTCATTTGTAGTAATTTCTTTTCGTTTGTAGTAATTTCTTTCCGTTTGTAGTAGCGTTAATTTCGTTTGTAGTAACCTCTTTTCGTATGTAGTTACTTGTTTTCGTTTGTAGTAGCGTTAATTTCGTTTGTAGTAACTTCTTTTCGTTTGTAGTAACTTCTTTTCGTTTGTAGTAGCAGTCATTTCGTTTGTAGTAACTTCTTTTTGTTTGTAGTAGCAGTCATTTCGTTTGTAGTAACCCCTTTTCGTTTGTAGTAGCGTTAATTACGTTGGTAGTAACTTATTTTCGTTTGTAGTAACGTTTATATCGTTTGTAGTAACTTATTTTCGTTTGTAGTAGCGTTAATTTCGTTTGTAGTAACCCCTTTTCGTTTGTAGTAGCGTTAATTTCGTTTGTAGTAACTTCTTTTCGTTTGCAGTAGCAATAATTTCGTTTGTAGTAACTCGTTTTTGTTTGAAGTAGCGTTAATTTCATTTGTAGTAACTATTTTTCGTTTGTAGTTATTTGTAGTACCTTATTTTTGATTGTAGTTGTTTTTATTTCGTTTGTAGTTATCTCTTTTTGTTTGTAGTAGCGGCTATTTAGTATGTAGTAGTATCTATTTCGATTGTAGTACCTTCGTTTTGTTTTTTGAAGCAATAAAAACTTGACTTAAAGTAAAAAAAAATAATTATTTTTCTATTATTATTATTTTTTTTTTTTTGGTTCAACTACAAACGAAATTTTTTCTACTACAATCAACTACAAACGGTTATGTTTAAGAATCAACTATTCATTTTGAGTGCCGACAAAACCGGGGGATGAGTTTTTTTCGATGACCTATAATTTTTTTTTAGCGCTACTACAATCAAAAAAAATGTTACTACAATTAACTACAAACATATATCTATAAGAATCAAAAAGAAAAAAGTCGATTGTCCAAAGTCGGGTGCCAAGTTCACATAGCCTTATTTAGTTGATATTGATAATAAGTCAATCTAATCTATCTTAAGAAATATATAGATATATTTATTACATTAATATAATATAATAACAAATATACAGTGCGTATTTAAGAATGTGACCTAATTTTTATTTGTATAATTGTGGGAACACGGACAGCAGTAGATATTATAATTGTTATAAATACCGCTACAGATATTGATTCGTATTACATGTTCGATAAAAGACGACTCATTTGAAGCGACTGCACTAGCTCGTTCCAATCCCTCACGACAAATATTCGTTTAGACGTTACAAGTTTGTCGTGGTCTCGGCTTTGTGTCCTGAGTCTTGGACACTGATTAATCTGTGGTACTCCGACAGAATCGTTAATTTAAATGTTTAAGTTTTAGATACAAAATGAGACAGTTACGCGCTTTATATTAATTTTAACAGTATATATGTAACTATGTATGTAATGTAATTTTAAGTGTTTATACTATTTTGTAAATTTGCATACTATGTAACCTCATATTAATGATAAAAAGTGAATTTAGGTACTATGTTTAAAACTCATAAATAGAAGCAGTAACGGGATTTCCTATAAAATCAAAAGTAACGTTCTTTTTTACAACTCGATACTCGAAAGCCAGTAAAAATCAAAAAGTGAATCATTGCTGTCAATTTCCCGCCATAACGAGCACCTGTCAACGTCCATGTTACCGGTTTAAAAATGTAGAATGTATTTGTCGTTGTTCAAATTTATTAAGTTTTCTAGTTATATATTACTAATAAGTAAATGATTTGATAAATTTTAACATCGACAATTTTAGTATGTAGTTGGTTAAATTATTGTTCTTCTTCTTACATACTTTATAATCAGTCCTCTGCAAAGATTTTCTAAGGAGATCGCTGCATTAGCAAAAACTCCTTTTTTCCGTGTGGAAATCGTCAAGGCCCCCCAGCCCCTCATTTCAGAGATGATTGCGGGATATGTTGGGCTCATACCGAGTAAAACCGTCACAGTACGCTTGTAACTTAATCTATAATATTATATATCAAAAAATATATACATATTATATAATATTTAAGTGAAATAAAGAACATATAATAATAATATTGTGATGTTTAATAAGTTAAAGATTATAATTAGTTAATAATAATAATTTCATAACATCTAATATTGGGTATTATATTTTGATTGAGTCTGACAAGAGTAAGCGAATGATAATGAATGATGAATGAAATAAAATTCTAATATTATGATACTCAGACTGGGCGCGACTTTCAAGTTTCATTCAATATTCGGTATCGACCTGTAATATAAGTGCTTTAACGGATTTCCACGGTTGAATCGGCGAAGTAGGGGGAGCTCCGGGAAGCGTAGTTCGTATACCGTCAACATAAATTCAATTTTGCGGATGATAAACTCAAGTTGGAGGTAAAAATGTTATTATTTTTCCTGATATAATTGTATATAATATTAGATGCTCACTACGAGTACAATTACTACAAGTAATAATTAATGTTTTATGATTTGAATTTAATAAGATCGATCGTTGCTTTCTTTAAAATTAAAGAAATTAATGATAGGTTAAAACGTGGATTCTCATATTATATAATATAATATATAAAACTATAATTTTCTCGTAAATAATTTTGTAATCGGACCGAGAATATAGTATTTGTAGTTTTCTCTTCTTTTTATTAGTATTTTTAGGTTCACAGATTTTAGTGTCGGTGCTAATTTACGAGATTATTGGTTTTGCTGTCACAAATATTTGCGATTTTCAATTCTATATATTAAACATATACCTAATATGTAGTATAAACACATCGGTAAAAATTAGAAAATCTAAACATAAATATATATCAAAAGAATTGTTTATTTTTCAATACTACTGTTATTATTAATTCTTTATTATGTGTCAATAAATTTTGACTTAAAGTTTATTTGTATGTTAGAAAAAAGTTATAGTAATAACAATGTCCTCTAGACCGATTTCGGTCACGGCGGCCAATCTCAATAGAGATTAACCAACTGCGCTGGAGATATTATAGTGCACAAGTGTGTGCGCAAACACAAGTGCACTCTCTATTCCCTAGCCCTCATGATCCGATGGGACGGGAAAGAGTTCAGGCGCAGGATCAACGGCGTTACGTGCTTTCCGAGGCACGGAAGCGTACACACTTCCAACTACCAGACTCCGGGCTGCTACTGAGAATTTTCTGACTGAGAAAAGCCCAATAGCTTTTTATTGGCCCGGCCTGGGGATTGAACCCAGGACCACCGGGTCTGAGGCCTTACATCTAGCCACTAGACGAACGAGGCAGGCAGAAAAAAGTATCATAATAATAATCCAATTTAGTAAAAACACAACACACTCATTACATATCCCGGGAAGCTTGTATCGTTTGTAGCGAATTCTACGAACCATACGATCAGGAAAATGATAATTTATTTAACGATAACATAAAATCCTGTCGTCTGATATTACGACAACAAAGTAAACTTTTTTTATAACATAGGTAGGCGGACGAGCATATGAGCCACCTGGTGGTAAGTGGTCACCAACGCCCATAGACATTGGGATTGTAAGAGATGTTAACCATCGCTTACATCGCCAATACGCCACCGACCTTGGGAACTAAGATGTTATGCCCCTTGTGCCTGTGACACACAACCTCAACTCACTCACCCTTCAAACCGGAACACAACAATACCAAGTACTGCTGTTTCGCGGTAGAATATTTGATGAGTGGGTGGTACCTACCCAGACTAGCTTGCACAAATCTCTACCACCAAGTTAATTAACTGAACTGTTCTTACTTTGAACTTCACCTAACAAAAATGGACTAATTAAAAATATGTTTAAATAAATATATCCACAAGTATTGTTATCTACACAATTCATACATTTACACAAAGTTTAAGTTAGTAAATTATAAAAATATTAAAGATATTCTACCGCAAAACAGCAGTACTTTGTGTTGTTGTGTTCCGGTTTGAAGGGTGAGTGAGCCAGTGTAATTACAGGCACAAGGGACATAATATCTTAGTTCCCAAGGTTTTTGGCGCAGTGGTGATGTTGTTTTTTTTTAATAAATATACAAACCACTGTCTATTGGCGTTGGTGACCACCATCAGGTGGCCCACATCCTCGTCCACTAAACTATACTACAAAAAAAAAAAAAAAAAAATAGTAAGCAAAAGGTGCCATGTAAAATTTATTCATGGAACAAATATAATTACATAACTTAACATAACAAAGTGAAATTATAATAATTTTGTATATCTACTATTCGAAAAACAATTATTTTGTACTACTTCAATATTGAATGATCCAACAAATGACGGTTGTTAGTATGAATGTTTTTGTTATGCGTGTTCTGTCCGGTAATCGGTTTTTGATTACAGTTCAATTCTCCCTTTCAGAAGATACTTTATTCATTGGTTCATTGGCCTCATTTATACTAATAGAAATAGAGGTTATATACTTGGTATTAGGGGGCAAATGAACTACCGCCCGAATAAAAAGTTATCTTAATATATATTTTTGTATATAGAAGGCCTGCATCTAAACAAAATTAAATTAACAGCCTACCCACTGCTGGGTTAAGGCCTGCAGCCTCGAAGAAGGCTTAAGTCTTCATCCACCTCGCTGCTCCAATAAGCGTTGATGAATTTACTTGGTGGTAGAGCTTTGTGCTAGCTCGTCTGGGTAAGTACCATCCACTCATCAAATATTCTACCGCGAAACAGCAGTACTTGGTATTGTTGGGTTTCGGTTTGAAGGTTGAGTGAGCCAGTGTAATTACAGGCACAAGGGATATAACATCTTAGTTCCCAAGATTGGTGGCGCATTGGCGATGTAAGCGGTGGTTAACATCTCGTACAATACCAATGTCTATGGGCGTTGGAGACCACTTACCATCAGGTGGCCCATATGTTGGTCCGCTTACCTATGCTATAAAAAAAAAGAATACAGGAAGCATGCAAGTTTCATCATGAAGTTTTCAATAACAGCAGTTTACTCTTTTTACACGTCTCTTGTGTCAGATATCGCATTGCCTCACTCGTTATTTTACAGAACAACTACAGTAAGAAAGTAAATTAGTTAAGTTTCATTTTTAAATCCTTCAAATAATTAATTTTGATATTTATTTTTTATATGTTATATCTATTAATTGAAAATATATACTCGTTAGAATAATTTGCATTTTTAATAACTTGCTGTTTTGAAAATTACCCCGGACAAACAGACTGACAAAAGTAAATAAAATTGTTGTTTTGGTAACTGGCATATAGCCATAATAACTTAAAATATAGTAGTTATTTTGAAATCACATACAGGCACTTAAAATTGTATATTTATAGACTATTCCAATATTCCTAGAAAGGAATTTCATTACACTGATAGTATAGAGATTTACTAAATTAAACACGGAAAAAATTTTCAACAAAATTCTCAGTACTTGAATTTCAACCTTGTCAATAGTACCTGGAATCATTTTAAAAATAAAATGATGCACTCCTATTACTATAAACGGTAATATTTGAAATAAGAACGCAGACAATTTTTTTTTTTAATGAAAAGATAAAATTAGGCAATTTTACCTTTTTTTATTTTAATTAGGCAAACGAAAAATGAACTAAGTGATCGTCAGTCAACACAGTCCCACGGCTGGGCAAAGGCCTCCGCAATCATCGGTTTCAAGTATCACGTCCCACTGTCCCATCTCTGCTCTTACGACCATTTCTTATACCGTCAATACGCCACTAACTATAAAACTATCGTCCGTATACCGTCTTACAAAGTCAGAAGTATGTATTTTACTCATATTGGCTCATAAACATATTTTTTTATTAAATATTTTTATCACATAGTATACAATGGTCGAACTTATGCATAACTTAAATGATGTTAGTAATACTTATTGAATCGACTTATACCATAAATTCATCACCATGTATCATAAGTTTTAATACAGAGAAATTATTCTCCCTCATTCCTGCTTCCCCTTTCCTTCACAAGTCTACGTGTGCTGGCTGTCGATGTCACCGCCTAACTGTAACATCAATTCCATCGCGCACGAAGAAATTGGGCAACTCTTTTCTTTGTCGTACCTAAAAAATGGAATTCTTTACCAGTACACGTGTTCCCCTCCACTTATGATCTGGATTCCTTCAAACGAGGCGTGAAGAGTCATCTTGCGAGCCGCAAGGCGGGGGCGGCTAGTGCAGATCATTGTTCCCGACTGCACTAGCCGTCGTTTGGACGACTTACCATCTGGTGGAGTAGCCATTTGCCTTCCCAGGAAATATAAAAAAAAAAACAGACAGACATTCATTCACTCAAATGAATTCTGTATAAAACATGGAATCTCAGTTTTCTTTTTAATATTGTGCTAAAACTAAAAATATGTTATTATAAGAACAAATATACTTATACTCGAAAATCTTCTAACTAAGTATACATTTAGACGAATATTTCATAGAAACGTAAATTGAACGGAAAAGTCGGTGTCTTATAAAACATAAAAGAAGCCGTCCAAGAACCGTTTCCATTAAAAACTTTCAAGAAATGTCTTGTTAATGGTTTTCTTTGAGAAATACAACAATGTAGGTAGCATTACAAGATTCCGACCGATGGAGTGTCCGACAATTGTGTTAAGTAATTCTGTTCAAAGTTTATTCATTTATTGCTTATAAATATTGTTCAGAGGTTGATTAGTTGAAACGAACTTCTTCTTTCGAATGTCAAATCAAATGTATAAATACAATGTCTTTTATTGGTTCATTACTTGTGGGTGGTAGCGCTCGACGATTCATAAGTACTTGTAAAAGCGCGTTTGAATGAAAATATTTTCATTTTGATATATACCAACGAAAACCATGGGACCGTGTTCATATAACTCCTTAAATATATATAAACTAAACACATATATTATAATAAGTACTATTACATTTAAAAAGTCTAAACTACATAAAGGTTTTATATTTAAAACAATATGGCTGCCAAAAGAAACTTCAATTTTAACAATTTTATACAGAACTTTACAAAGGCACCGAAAACAAAATTTGAAACTTATGTGAACTGGACACGAATCATGTTATACTGTAAAAACATCGATGTTATTTTATGACAGTGTGATCTATTTGAATATTGATTCGGCCTAATGTTTGCATTATATTTACTCTATATAAGTTTTTATGTAGAAATTTTTGACAGCAATTTGACATTTCAAGCCTAGTTGTCAAACAAGTGAATTAACTTTACATTGTGAGTTTAAAACTGGTTTTTAATTATCATTGTGTGCATTCGTCTTTATTTGCGTTTATAATTCATTAATTTCTCGTGTTTGATGGGAAAGTAGCTGTAAACACGTGTATGTAAAATTTTATGGTGATCGGTTGAGTAGTTAAGACATGAAAGAGAAACAAACAATAAAAAAACAAATTCGTTTTCCACGCATGCTGCAGCGCATTGAAAATAAGTTTTTTTTTTATTGCATTGGACGGCGGACTAGGATATGGGCCACCCGATGTTAAGTGGTCACCAACGCCCATAGACATTGGCATTGTAGGAGATGTTAATATCGCCAATGCGCCACCAACCTTGGGAACTACGATGTTATGTCCCTTGTGCCTGTATTTACACTGGCTCACTCACCCTTTAAAATGGAACACAACAATAGCAAGTACTGCTGTTTCGCGGTAGAATATCTGATGAGTGGGTGGTACCTACCCAGACGAGCTTGCACAAAACCCTACCACCAAGTGAGACCTTTCTACTTATGAGAAAACATTTACCAGCCAACATTGACCAGCTGTAGAACATGTATGGGCTGTTACTTAGGTCAAACTTGTAGTAATACTTATTTAAAAAACCAGTACATAATTGAAACTTTAAAATGGCATGAGATTTAAGGCATAAGAAGTTAATTTTCTCATTAAGAACAAAAGTTCCACTTACAAGAGAAACGAATTACATTATTTTCTTATACATATCTATATTATAGTTACGATTATTGGTGTCTTTATATAAAAACAAAAGTGAGTATATATATATATATATATATATATATATATATATATATATATCTTATCTCCAATCAATATTTGCTGTGTTTTGTCAGTTCCGTCTTAATTTTTTCAAAAGATTTTACATTAATTATTTTTTTAGGCAAGCTATTGTAAAGTCGTGCCCCGTTAAACAATATGGTTTTTGATCCATAACTTTTTGTTCTGGCTTTTGGTAATTGTAATTTGTATTTAGTTAAAGTAAACAGAAATTGTATCATAACTAATATAACACAGACCTTAAGACGAGGCCTACGAATTACAATTGAAGTTATCGATCGTAGCACACCCCACCCTTACAAGGATCTCCCTTCGCTGCAGATTGTGCCCGTCTCCGCGTCTATATTATTGTATGTATTAATAATATAATAGGGTTCGAGACGTTCCGACTTCGATCGGAAAGTTATAAGACGGAAAACTAATGACATCGAGAATCTTCAATAAAATTTTAGTTGATAGCGGATTAACAAAAAAAGACGACCCTATGACTTATCATTCAAGTAATGAAAATTAATTAATTGTTTCATTAAATTAGTATTGTTTTTATATGAATCAAGCTAGCCCATGTATTAGATGGCCTTATTGTTCGTACTAATTTTCAAGTGCTTAATTTGTGTTTATAATTTAGGATGAGTTCCAGACCTTCTCCTAAAGAAGAGAAGAGACCTTTTCCCAGCAGTGGGACATTTATGTATGTACATGCATTTAATAATTATTTCTTACATACACTTATTTGGAATCCAGTATAACTAAGAGCATCGTTTATGTGAAATAAATATAATTCTGTCTTCATTGCAGAATAGCGATTATATATTGGCTTCGTGGTAGGGCTTTGTGTCGGCCCGTCTAGGTAGTTACCACCCACTCATCAAACATTCAAACAGCAATACTTAGAATTATTCTGTTCTGGTTGAAAGCCGAGTGAGCCAGTGTAACTTCTAGTACGAGGGCCATGGTATTTTAGTACCCAGGGTTGCTAACGCATTAAAAGACTGGCTGTACGCATTCGCAGGAGCGGGGAGGTATGAACTTGAACGGCACGAATTTACATATACAATTTTCAATCAATTCTAAATGAATATTATATATATAGTTAATTCATGCTATTTACATATATGTATGTGAATTGTTTTTGAAGACACTTCTTAGGCGACGATAAGATTTAATCGATATCGATATAAGGACGTGAGTGACATTAAACGTCACGTTTACGTAGTTTTCGTTTAGAGAGTTGAAAGGGAAGATATGACGTATAGTAGAAGAGAAAGAGAGCTATTAATTCGAGAAATTTCATTTTTATCACGAGTCAATGTTGCACGCGTTTATTAAATAGTTGTGAGTAAGCAACTAGCAATTGAGATGAAATAAGAGCAAACTTTTTGGAACATTGTAAAAACATAACGCTTAAAAAACCGCTGTCAATTAAGATATTATAAATTCTAAAAGGGTAAAGCTATTTTCCATTAAAATAACTTGAAATATAGCGCTTCGGACTCCCCAATTTGTTCCCCATATTTTATGTTGCCTTTTCCATAAATTATGTCGTTTGCGCGAAGCGAGCTTTAAAAATGCTAAAGTTGGTGGTACTTGACGTTTGCGGTTTAATGAATATCATTCTTACTTTATTTGTGTGGTTTTATAGTTTTATTAAAAAAAGGCGAGATAGAAAGATATATATAAAACACAACATGAGATAACAGCAAACATTTTTATTTGTATATTTTTTCCCTTATATGATTATTATTAATTCTTAAGCAAGTGAGTTCTTATAGAATAGTATTATTGTATCTGTAATCGATATTAGTAAAAATAAAGCTTTTTTTTTAAATTTATTGCTTAATTTCCTAAAATGAATTATTCTATATATTGTTCTTTCGTTCCCAAATATACACTACTATCATCAATCGTCAAATCAAAGTATTATTTATTCAATTAGAACATGTTACAATATTCAATTAAATATTATGCTACCGGTTCTGAATGTCTATTCTACCGAGAAGAACCGGCGAGAAAATCGGCAATTATTATTTACCATCATTTTTATAACAGAGTTATATCAATCAAATACAATTAAATTGTATATACTATAAATTTACTATATCTCTTTGTTTATTGTACTATCGTTTCAACTACTTGCAAATTCTTATCACAGCAGTTTGATTATGAACGAGCGTCCTACACTACAGAATCAAGGCTCGCGACGTAATAAGAGAAAATCTCAGACAAAGCACATGAAGGGGGAGGGCAAAACTGTTAAGAGTTCTTCTGAGTATCAGCACTAATTATTTCGCTCGTAATTAGCGATTCTCTTAAAGAGGAGGGTTATAGGGGCCTTAGGCCTTAAGAGACACTTTACGCGTTAAATAAACAGTTATTGTTCGTTTTTATTTGATACTAACTGTGCCCCGGGCTTCACCCGCATGTAATTAATAAAAATATAATAAATTATTTTATGACTATAATAACAAACACGCGCGCGCGCACACACACACGCGCGCACACGCACACGCACACACACACGAATATGGCTACTGGTAAAGAAATACGTAATTAATGTTTTGAAATTAATTTTCGTAAGATACCGTAGGGTTTACCGATCTTATATATGGCCTATCATTTGCGCCATCACACGTTCTTTGTGTAAACCAATTTTCATCAAGATTGGTTAAGACGTTCTTGAGTTATAAGAAGACATACAGACAGACAAAAATGAAAAAAATAGTATAATGTGAATCACTGTATCATAAAACGATTATTTATCAAAAATTAGGTGAAAAAAAAATGTGCAGACAGAGCCAATAGATTTATATAGTAGTATAGATTTTATATGAGGATTTCAATGGTTATTGTGTTTAAACGTATTTTATTATATACAAAGCATCCATCAAAATACGTATAAATATTTACAAAGGCCCAATATTCAGGGATGTTGGAAAAAAGTGTATCATTGATTTTTCCCCGGTTTGTAGTAGCAGTGCCCAATAATGTAAACAATAACATAAATATAAGAGCAAATTTAAGACATATTGATATTTTGTAGACAATTCTTTTTATATTTTTTCTGTTCAGCCATGAGCAAGTGCCAACTGGATTATCCATTATTTATCGGACCTCTAAATATGAATAATGTAATAATTGCTGTGTAAAACCCAGTCCATGGATCGATCTTGAATTCACATTAGCCAGACCATGTAAGTTAAACATTCATCAATTGCACTACCAACAAACAACAATACTTTGTATCGCTGTATTTACGTTTGAAGGCCGAGTGAGCCAGTGTAATTACACGCACGAGGGATCTAACATATTGGTTTCACGGTTGACAGCAGATTGAAAGCGTAAGGATGGGTTATATTTCTTGCAGTGCCGGAGTCTATCGGGGAATACCACTTACCATGCCAAATAAATACGAACTTTTATAAACTCACAGGATATACTAACATATTATATATCTTATACTTTTGTAAAATACATACAACATTTTATATTAATATAAATATTTGTTTTTCTGACTCCGATAAAGAAAATGAATATTTACAAAATGAAATATATTGTTAAGAAATATAAATGTATGTTTAAAATATCTCTAAGTAAGGAGACAGACAGACAGATTTCACATCCCTTAAGCCAAGACATATGTTGCTTTAAATACTTGGACTTTGACGACGTTGTAGATTTAATTAAGATGCAATAAAGCATCAACAGTACAATGGTTTTAAACTAGCGATCTGAGAATCGCAGGTTCAATCCTGATATAATTGTCGTCCACTCCTAACACAAGCTTTACGGTTAATCGAAGCGGTAAATTTGAACTTTTTTGCTTAATTTCAGAGTTAACACACTATGCGGAAACCTATATTATGTATCTACGAAAGATTCATTCTAATCGCATTTAAATACACATGTAATCAGACATATTCAAATTTTCGAAGTTAAATACGATTAAACTAACTTCAACAAAATCATACTTATAAAAACTAAATTTTAGCGCACAGACAGATGGATACCGTCCTATATATGTAACAAGAAAAATTCTATTGAAAACTTTATTTCAGAGATACACGTTTCGATGAAGTTTAATCCCACAAGGGTTAGTTGGATCTTCGATTTCAACCCTTGCAAGCCCTCCTTCTAGCCAATTTATTGCACGAGCTGGAAGAGAGCAACAGAAATGATTCCTATCAGACGAGAGCTATTACTGTAATTGGTTTTATGCGGCCATGTTGATTCTTGGTAACGATATTTTGCACTGTGATCGATGCTACTGAACGATTCGATATTGTTCGAATTTTAAAAAGCGTTTTTTTAAATTTTGTTTTATCTGTATTGGTGTGTTATTAAAATTTACTGACTTATAATTTAAAAAAAATGTATTTTATTTCATTACATTAATTTATTTCTTTTATCTCGAGAACGGCTCTAATGATTTGGCTAATATTTTTAATTGAGATAAGGTTTTTAAGTTAATATATAATAGGCAAATTATTCCAAAAAAAAATTATAACTAATTATTAGAGCCATATGAAGCTCAGTCGTCCGGGTACAATTTATAAGAGATCTCTACGCTACGGATGAGCGCGTTTATCTCAGGAACTAAAAGTCTGATATGGTTAATTCTTCTAGTGTTAGATAGTTCATTTATTGAAGCAAGTTATAGGTTTTAACTTCGAGGTCCTAAAAAAACTGTAACTGTCAATTAATAAAATATATTAAATGACAATTGTTAACTAAATATAATGTGAGTGAAACCACCGGGCACAATTAGTATAAATAAATAACTTCAAAACTCACCCAGTTCAATTTGATATATTAATGTTTCGCTCTGTTTTATTATAAATAACGACTGCTTACATTGCCGACATTTTTTGATCTTTTGTATTCTCCGTTCTTCAAATATTAAATGGAACATAAATTATTTAAATGTAATGTCTTATTGTTATGTGCCTGTATGTTTGAAACTGACATGTTTGTATAAAAAATCGTTATTAATATTAAACAATCGTATATAAACGTTAATTTATGAGCTAATGGTCGTACGTAACAAATTAATTTCTATTTAAAACTTTAAAAAACGAAGTGAATTTTTTATATATTTATTTCCT
Source organism: Nymphalis polychloros (assembly GCA_905220585.2). Lineage (NCBI taxonomy): Eukaryota > Metazoa > Arthropoda > Insecta > Lepidoptera > Nymphalidae > Nymphalis > Nymphalis polychloros. The sequence continues at coordinate 2,614,145 of HG992246.1, read as the reverse complement.
GATTTAGAAGATCTGGTTAAGATCACCTTGGAAATGAAAGACGGAAAAATATGAACCGAACCATTTAAGTGAAACCTGAGACATGTAACTAAAGAGTCTTAATTAAAACAAACACATGAAATTTAAAAAAACATCTCGTTTTCGGTGGTGAAGGAAAACATAGGAAAACTTCATCCATTTCTTGCAAGAAATAACATTTTATTTAGCTGCAATAAGATTAAGATGCGCTACGCCACAAGAAAGTCAGAGCTTGGATTCTGCTATATCGCAAAAATCGTTCTCATTTTAATCACGAGTTCAACGCTTAATTACAGGGTAGGACTGAAATATAAAAAAAGAGCAGAAATTAGATCTGAGTTTTTTTTAAATATAAAACGACGGCAGTGCTCACTTTTGACTCAAGTTCTGGTATTAGAAAAAAAAAATTATCATTACCATATCTATGAATGGTAATACAAAAAAAAAGGTACCACCCAGATGGACTTATAAAGAAACACTTATTGAAACTGTGATACCTATTATAAATAGACAACAAATGTTACATTTACCAAACCACATTAAGCAGGGCTGTGGTTTATTTTTAAGTTATATTATTTATTATTAGTTAGTTAGTTAGTATTCAACATAAAGTTTTCATTCTTGATTTTATTGAAGCTGAAGAGTCTGTAAGCAAGTGAAGAAATCAAGCCGATGTAAGCTTAATACAAATCGGTCAAGGCTAAAAATTCCCCTTAAAACCTTTTTAGAATATTACGCTCACCCGATGTTTGATCCTTACACGTTTCTTTTACTTTGTAATTTATACATATAAAGGTTCTTTAATCATTCAAATTAAAAGAAAAATCTTAGAAGTTTTGAAGATAAATCGTATTGTGTATAATTAAGGTATGCTAACCTTTCAATTAATTTTGTACGCGTAAGACCAGTTTCAAGTAAAAATAAAATATATTAGGTCCTTACATATGAAATTGGCGTTTTGTACGGGAGGAATATAAAGTCATTTATTTTTTTGTAAAATATATTTAATTAATCAAAATACGCACCGTTGTTATCTATGCACTTTTGCCATCTCATAGGTAGTTCATTGATCCGTTTACTAAAAAAACGAGGGGCGAGAATCAATAAACTGTTTGAAGGTGGTTTGGACTGCCGCATCGGAGTTGAATTTTTTTCTTTGTAAGAAGTTGTCCAAATTCCGGAAAAAATGATCATCTGTTGGAGCAAGGTCCGGGGAGTACGGTGGATGTTCCAGAACTTCCAATTGTAGCTCACCTAACTTAGTGGCTGTTTGTTGTGCAGTGTGTGGTCTTGCGTTATCATGAACTAGCAGTGGCCTAGAGTGATTGACCAATCTCGGTTGTTTAGCAGCTAGTTCTTCCTTCATGGTTTGCAGTTACTGACAATAGATATCTGCCGTAATCGTTTGGTCAGATTTTAGAAAGTTTGTAGTGAACGACACCGGCGCTAGTCTACCAAACTAACACTCACAAGTAACTTTTTCTGAGTAAATTTTCGTTAAGGGCAGGATTTGGCTGGGTCTCCAGGGTTCAGCCATTGCGACGAGCGCTTCCGATTATCGTACAGTATCCACCTTTCATCACAAGTAACGATTCGATTTAAAATCTCTTCATTATTGTGTCGGTTGAGCAAAGTAACACAGCAGTCGACGCGTGTTTGCAAGTTCGATTCACTCAGTTCATGAGGTACCCATCGTTCAAGCTTTTTTATTTTACCGATTTGGTTCAAGTGGATTAAAACAGTTTTATCACTTACCCCGAAGCCTGCAGCTATCTCTGAAGTGCTTTGTGATGGATCCGCTTCCACAATAGCCTTTAATTCTTCATTTTCCACTTTGGTCTCCGGCCGTCCACGGGATTGGTTCTGTAGGTCGAAATTTCCAGAACGAAAACGTTGAAACCAAAAACGTACCGTGCTTTCTTTTGCGACACCAGCGCCGTTCACATAATTAATCTTTCGAGCTGTTTCTGCAGCACTGGTGCCACGGTAGAACTCGTACTCGTAAATATACCGATAATTCATGTTTTCCATTGTGCAGTAATAAGCGACGCCAAAGAAAAAAATAATGAGTAAAAAACAAATGAATGACTGTTTTTAAAACTCAAATGTATTAGCTAAATGAATTTATAAATTTGAATTTGGAATTCTTAACCAAAGAGGAAATATTTCGGATCAAAGTGGTCAGTACGACAAAACGCTAATTTCATATGTAAGGACCTAATATATACATGTAAGCTACACTATAGACGTCAAAAAACCAAATTTTTCATTAAAATAATAAAAATATTATAACCAATTAATAACACCGAATGCCCAGAAACTAAGAAATAATATCTTTAAATATAAGGTCCTCCAGACCGATTTCGGCCACGGCGGCCAATCTCAAGAGAGATTAGCCAACTGCGCAGGAGATATTATAGTGCACAAGTGTGTGCGCATACACAGGTGCACTCTCTTTTCTTTAACTCTCATAATCCGATGGGACGGCAATTCGACACGACCGGAAAGAGGTCAGGCGCAGGAACAACGGCTTAACGTGCTTTCCGAGGCACGGGAGTGTACACACTACCAACTTCCAGACTCCGGGCTGCTACTGAGAATTTTCTGACAGAAAAATCCAATAACTATTTATTGGCCCGACCTGGGAATTGAACCCAGGACCACCGGGTCTGCGGCCTTATATTTAGCCACTAGACCAACGAGGCAGTTTCAACAATCTTTAAATAATATGTACGTCAACAAGGATTACTTTCGCATCTATCTGTGCGTGCACTTACTTCTTAGCTACAATTTTAATGTTTTTTTTCCATTATATATATCATTTTACTGGTATGGTTTTAATATATAATATGATGTGGTATTGTCTATTATATGATAATAGTAAAAAAAATTAACGTATTCAAATCTAGTCGCTAAGATGTTTAGCGCACTAATATGAGTTATGCTCAAAAAACGAAATCGGAGATCTTACTAAATACTTTTACAAACATCATAATTATCTTGATCATCATCTGAAGTCTCAACAAATGAAGTAGTGAGAAAATCTATTTGTAAAAAATCTAATTTCAAACATTTATGTTTTTTTCCTTCATATTTATTTGGTTAAACGTTTTCGAAACAACTCATACATTTTCGTATTGCTTCATTAATATAACGATTATTATACTCAAAAGTAATTCGCACAGATTTATAGAGTTACCCTAAGTGCATATTGTTATGCCACGCTGTGACATCTATTACTATATACATAGAATATAAAATAAAACGTAGCACAGATATACAATGCGAAGCGGTTTGAGTCTTGTAAGGGAGAGAGCATTTATTTTATATCACAACTTCCAAGGAAATGTGTGACGTTGGTAATGTCTCTTTTGTATTTCTTATTAAAATACTTTTAACCGTATCGCTATGATTTTAAGGTTCAAATTTCGATTAGTTCTAGGTTTTGAGTGTCTTCCTCTTTATTTAAAGTAATAATATCACTCTTTTAAGCGACTTTTGATCAATAAACGCCCCTCTAGAGGGTTTTACAATTTAAGTACATTTCAAGTTATCATATTGATAAGAGCTGAGTAGGACCAGTGGTTAGAAAATGTGTATCTAAACCGGAAATTGCTGAATCAATCCTGGGACACACTGAATTATCATATAATTATTATATAATTGAATTATATATACGTGCTTAAAACAACACGCATTGAAGCGGCGCGGTAAAAATAAGGTCCAAAACCAATGTTGGGAACCAGTGTTGGGGCCAACCAGCAGTGGGACATTTATACAAGTAATATATAATCATAATACAGATAAGTACAGTTTAGTTACGATTTTTTTTTATAATTATATTTTAAATAGTATGCTTTTAATATTATTTTAATTTACGGCTTAAAATACTTCAATACGTGTAAAGTTTCTGCTAGGTTTTAAATAAATACGTGCGGGAAACTAGCTCAAAGGAAATCATTTGCGCAACGCCACTCATATGTATATTCTACTTTAATTTCTTGCAGTGCGCAAATAATATTTTTTTATATTAAAATACGAGTGCTATGTTATGATTAAATATTATTTTTAATATTTCAATCATTTAAATCGGGTATTTAAATTCATAAATGAATTCCGTAAATGTTTTATAAGTGTCTAGACTCGAGACTCTAGAGTCTAGAGTAAAAGCTCTAGCTATGGAGAGGAATTTGGAAAATCTTCAAACGCGCTGCTACGCTGCTTGGTGGATATATATGGTATGAGTTGAATGACAAACAAATACAGCACATTCATTCATTGTCGCCAATTCAGTAGATATGGACATAAGGGCCTGTATGGACATAAAGGCAAGTATATAAAGATTAAGAATAATTATAAATATAAGAGCAGAATTATAACTCTCTTGGTAGTTGAGCTTTGAGCAAACTCACTTAGTTAAGCTACCACATATTCTACAGCAAGCACACAAATCAAGACATACTATAAAAAGCTATTAATAAGTAATTAAAAGCAGTTGAGATTTTGAACTCGCGACGTATATCCCTTAATCCCGAATAAGGCTGTTTACACACAGCGCCGCTAAAGAAGCGGCAACGCGGCGTTGCCGCTCTTATAGTTTTGCATTTGTATGCGTCCTTTTATATGCCATCAAAGTGTGATGCCGCGGCGTTAGTGGGTATGCCGGAATTCTTATACAGCATTTACACATTCGCGCAAGTGACTAGACGAGTGATGTGACAAATCACGAGCACGCCTCGCTATTTGTGACGCTCGCTTCGAGAGCGGTCTTTTGGACACGAGTCAAGGGGAATTGAGTGGTGAGACGGACAGTGCGAATTTGAAAACGGTCATTCGTGTCAGAACAATTCGTCGAGTGACGAGGAAAAGGGGTATCTGTGTTTTTCAATTTAGTATTTTTTATATTTTACAAAGGGAGTTGAACATCACCGCGGCCGAGACGTGTGTAAGCAGCTTAATAATTCTGTTGTGTGTCACTTCATTGTTCCGCTCTAATCTTAGAACAATAACAGATTACCGAATTTGTAACTTTATAATTCAAAGCCATTATATTGTAATTCAAATTATGTGTTCATTCAATTATGACATATCATTACATTCTCCTTGTGAATATGTTTCAGTAGTAATCTGTGTACATATATTATTAGAAGAAACGCGAAAGTAACTTTAAATGTCTCTTACGTTTTCGCAGTGAACAACTAAATCGATTTGTATGAAATTTATAAACCCCAAGGACGGACATAGGCTACTTTTTTATATCACCAGTCTCCCCCCTCCCCTCCTTCTATCAACTGGACGAAGCCGCGAGCGAAAACTACTTAAAAATATATAGGCTTAGCTTCTGTGCTAATACTTCTTACCGCAAGCCCTTTTTCTCATGCGCTCATTCAATTATCTGTTAATATCTCTAAAGCTGCTTAACCAGAGTGCATGACGGAAATTACCTTTTTATGCAAAGAAAATGCTTTCAATTAATATATTATCTATAATAATATAATTAAGCTGTAGAATTACTTTGTTTGAACGCTAACAAAAACATTCTTAAAGGTTTTTGCCAAACAGTGCGGTGCTTTATAGGTTGTTACTTTATCACGTAATGATGTCCTCCTGACCGATTTCGGCCACGGCGGCCAATCTCAAGGGAGCCTAGCCAACTACACGGAACGTATTATAGTCCACAAGTGTGTGTGGCTTTAAGCAAGCGAAATAAGTGACGACTGAAAGGCCTCAATTAAAAGGCATGTATATTTATATTAATATTAGATTTCTTCCCATCTTTCTATGATATGCGATAAAATAAAGAATTTAAGTAAACGCCTTTTGTTTCGAAATAACCAAGTGGAATCACTTTTCTTGTTTACTTTTAATACATATTTGCTTTTATAGGGAAGTGGAATTATTGTCAGCTCCAAGCCTTCTCCTCAAAAAGGGAGAGGAGGCCCAGTGCGATATTCACAGGTCCTTATTGTAAAGTTCAAACACACTGGTACACTTGTAAGATGTTATTCACAAGAATACTAAATGGACGATCTCGAGGGCACAGTGTTCAAATATATTAAGCTTTTTAGCCAAGTTAAATAAAATTAACAATTCGGCTTTATTTTAGTATTAATATTATCTACCTTGCCTTTCATTGATAGAGTACGGCTCTACATAAAACGTGTATATTGAGAGACAAAGATTTTTTTTAAATTTTTGGGCCAAGAACCTTCATGGACGTAAATAGAATCACTAGCAAAAGCTTCATCACAATCGAAATAGCTTCAGAACGCATTGAGGATAAACATACAATATTTTTTTTATTTATTAAATAGACTAGCGCTTTACCCCCAGCTTCGCTCACTTCATAATCGCTTAATATCGATTTCCATAACTCTTTCTTCAAAAATGATTTTAATACAACTATTTTAGGGGTTAAATTTTCAAAAAATTATTATACTCTTATATACTTTGCTATCCATATATACTTTAAACATATAACTTTATAATATAAATCTAATATACTTAGTGGACGATACCTAAGCTCATATTATTACTAAGTATATTTAGTTAATAATAAGATTTTCAAATTACTCTACATTCTAAAATACATTTTGAAGATATCTTAATCTGAAAGTTTCGTGTTAGAAGTTATCTAAACTAACCTTAACGACATAATTCCTCAGCTACAATACGCCTGCGGTTCACAATGGCATATTGTTGTCTGGCAACTTTATGTATGAGTAAACTAACTCATTCTTATTTCAACGGAAAATTGTATTAGACTTTTAGTTTTTAACTATATTTATATATTATTGAATGTCATCTCGTGTGAAAGAAAAAGACAAAATTTATCTTTTTTTTATTATATTGAAAGTCAGACGAGCAGATGGGCAATCTGATGACAATTGGGCGCCAATACTCATAGACATTGGCGCTGTAAAAATATTAACCATTTCTCTGTCGTTACACTTTTGGCAGAGTGGTCGTGGTCGTCATGACAGGGGTGGTGGCAAGCTTCACAATTCGTCGCCATTCCTCTCGTACCTTTGCTTGCCTCGTGCATTCGTGGAGTGGGCCATTTATTGCAGCTTTGACTTGGTCGGTTCAGCGCATTGGTGTTCTACCGCGCACCCTCGTGCCTTCAATTTTGCCCTGTGACTGTACCTTGTGACTGCGATACTGGGAACTAAGATGCGTGTAGTTACACTAGCTCACTCACCTTTCAAACCGGAATAGGTACAACAATACTAAGATGGTGACAAATGAAATGGCCCATCTGCCCCACCACCTACCTATATTAAAAAAATATATATATATTGACAATGTTGTACAGGAAAATTTATTAAATAAAAGATTGCTATTATTTTATCTCCTAAACTTTATACTACTTACATAATGGTCCTTATTGTGAAGTTCAAACACAATGGTACACTTGTAAGATGTAGTTCACATTATATGAATTGATTTAACCTTAGAAGTTATGTTGAAATTTCCATTTGAACGGACAATTATATGTGAATTCGATAGAAATCGTTTCTACAATTGTTATGTGTACGAGAAGCTTATAGAATATTTTATTAGTCTTGAATATTCGTTTCATATCCGTTTGATAAATGTTTAATTTCATTTTATGTTTTATTTGATTCGGGATTAAGTTTAGAATCACATATCGCAAATTATTTACGAAATAAATCTAAAAAAATCTTTTAATTTTGTTTATCATATCCACTTGCATAGGTATTATGTAAAATAAAATAAAAAATCTTATAACCGTAGCAATATGAAAATATGAACAATGTTTTATTGATAATAAATATAGTAAACTAGCAGCCCGTCCCGGCTTCTCGCGATAGAATAAAGGCCTACATAAAAGGTTTATATCGTCGTACGAGTATATAACTATTAGTTTACGCAGCGCATGCTAGTAAAGCTCCCAGCCTGCATGTTTTTACCGATATCTTCAACAGCTATCTAATGAATTATACACCTAAATGTTGCCTATGAATCATTCCGTCCATCGATGACAACCGTAACAGTATAAATATCCGTTTCGTAGTTTTTGAGGTTATCGCGTTCCGACAAACAAACCGACAGATCCGGTAATCCTGTCATTAATTAGCTGTGCAATTTAAATTGAAAGTTTAAACACGTTCGTGTAATATGTTGCAAAAGTACATTTTGTTCAAAGTCGTAGACATTATCTTGTTGTTGTAAACCTGAGACTCAGGTAAGAGAATAGCTTTGGCAAATCCATTATTCTGTGGACATTTTTTTTCAGAAACAAAAGCTAATAACCTTAAAAACAAGGCCTCTACAAAGGCAATGTATATTATATACAAACGTGCAGCACAATTTACACGATAAGGACAAAGTTTATCTTTGAAGACTAGAAATCTTGTTAAGCCATTTGAGTATATTAATAGGAGTTTTGTAACTTGGTATCCATACTAGGGATAAATTACATACTCTATAGATATATTATAGATAATATAATGTTGTATAATAAAAATGAAGAAAGTCAACTTCACTAGTTGACGCGAACATTCATGGATAAATACATTGAAACATTTAGTATGTACACACTGAAATTATTTAAAATACTATTATTTTTTTTTACAGTTTAGAGTTTAATTAAGTACATCATTATAGTACAAAGATATTGGCTCCTAAAATACGAGCTGTAGTTTGAGTGTTTGAATGTACATATTATGTGCAAATTAAAGACAGGGCTCGATGGATTTAGGCCCTATTCGCCTCCCCTCCGGTGGACTCTGGACGGTTACCGCTCGCCCTAACTACCACCCGGAACATCTACTAACTGGTTACATCTTTGCGAGCACCACCGCTCCTTCTTCAGTCCTCATCCGGACCTTCACTTCTATAACCGTCCCTTAGACGGTAATACGCGCCCCTCGAGGGGGTCACGACGTGATCCGTAGTATAAGAGGCCCTCCGTTTGAAAGATGGAGACCCTAAAGCCCATCATTCCTATCCGATTCACGTGAACGACGCCCCGACTCGGGCTAGACGTCTTCTGGAAATTCCGGCCTGTCGCCGTGATGAGCAACCCACCTAGATGAGCTAGGACTAAGCCACGCTAATAATAATGTCAATATCATATGCATCATCTACTACAATACATTTTTGCAAGCTACATTAGCATTTTGTAATATAGTTTAACCCAAAACATAAGAGCCGCACTTCTAATTACTATATTACAGACTGATTTATCGTAGATTAAACCGATCAGAGCGAAATTACGCTTTAGATCACAAGTTCGTGATCGAATTTCAAAAGCGGCCCATATTTTAGAGTAAGCCATTATAATAACAATAATTAAATTATCTACGTGTCTCAAATATGTCAGTTTTAATTATTCAATTTGTTTCGCAACAAACCCTTGTTGTTAAAATTTAAGGGACTGAGAGTTTAAACAATTTTGCTAGATTCTATTTATTCTTTAAAAATTCTTACTACTCTACAGTGTTTTTTATTATGAAATTAAAAAATAAGTATTTGTGTTACGTTTGGGTGTAGGTAATCTTTTATCAAAGCGATATTTATTCATAGCATTTACTTAACCTTAGGCACCTTCGTTTAACACTCATTTTTTATTACCGCCTTTGATATATATCTGATATTTTATCCAAAAACTTTGTAATATTATTCGAAGTTAATTGAATTAATTAGTTAATCATCTCGTTTTGAGAATAAAGAGAAAAAAGGAAACAAAAAACTCATAAAACTTTTAAAGTAAACGAACTTAGAAAATGATTTTATCGTTCATAATTTAGTATCGATAATGAATTTGACTTTTAATGAGTGTTGTTAACAATGAAAAATTATTTTATATTATACTTATTTATTTATTTCATTTTAAGGGATACAAACAGTACATTAAACCTTGATAACTAACTGTGTGAGAAATCAGTGTACCTTTATCTGTGCATATATTTATGCATTATAATGTCCCGTGCGTAGATGGTTTGTCTTTCATATAGTCAAAACCACCACTGGCTACATGGACTAAATGGCCACCATTGCAAAAGTACGGTCAGGAAAACATTTTAATTAAGAGCACAGTAATGTTTTTGACATTAAGAAATCCATAACAAATCTATACTTTTATTAATATGAGCAACCATTTTAAACCGTTTTAAATATGAACAACCATTAAATTGCTCTGATTTTTTTTTGACATGGTAATGACTACCATACGAGGAGATACGTTTAATTTCGTCTCGAATATTATAGTTAAAGATCTCGTTACGAAAATCGAAACAGAGGAATTATATTTTATTGTGATGCGTTGTATATTAAATTAAAAAAACCAATAGCTTTTATTGTAGTTCGTACAACAATAGGACAGATCAATATACGAGGCCATAGCTCTTCCCATCTTATCTTTTAATTGGTACTTCGATCGTTTCTTTAGTAGATGCACTTCGCCTTTTGTGAGCTTACGGACTGATAAGAGTAGTATCTTGTTAAAAATCTCAGTGGGCCCTTATAAATATGAATAACTTAAATTAATAGAATAATAATTTATAATTCAACAGTATTAGAAACGGAGTAAGCTGCGTGGTATAATTGTTCTAATGTGGACCTTGTGCATGTCCTATTACTAAGTATGACACAGTACAGTACAGAGTATATTATGACATATCCATCCTGATCTCTTGGAAAAAAACTCTTTCGTTATTTCCACTCATTATAATAATAATAATATCCTGGGACATTATTCACACACGGCCATCTGATCCCAAACTAAGCAGAGCTTGTACTATGGAAATCAGACAACTGACTGATATACTACTTTTCTTTTGTAAACAAATACTTACATAGATAATTACACCCAGACTCAGGAGAAACAGGCATGTTCATACATACAAATGTCTGTCATGGGTGGGAACCCACGACCTACGGCGTGAAAGGCAAGTCTCTTACCAACCACGTCAACAGGCTCGTCGAACTCCTTGTATACATTCTTCCCGTCTATCAGTTCATTTGTAAAAAAAAAATATTTTTTCCTTGTATACACTTACTCACTTCCATTAAGAAAGGAAAACAAAAATACAAAGTAAATAGAATAATTGGGGTGAGTGATACCCACCCAGAAGCACAGAGCCGTTTCACAGGTAAATATCAAATAAGGGGTTTTCCAATAGGGACGCTTGAACTTTGACAGCTGATTGCGGCCATGTTGTTTGAGTGACAGCTGTCAAATGCAGTGTGTTATATTCATTCCGTCCTCCCAAACCACCATGGCAGGTTACAGTGTCGAGCAGCACGTGCAAATCATAAAATTGTTTTATGAAAATGGGTCTTCAGTTCGAGCAACGTTCCGCGCACTTCGCCCGTTTTACGGTCGCGATGATCGTCCTGCCGAGTCGACTATCCGTCGATTGGTGGACAAATTCGAGTCAACCGGGTCAGTTAACAATCAGCCGGTTCCCGTGCGTCAACGTAACGCGAGATCTGCCGAGAATATCGCCGCTGTGCGCGACAGTGTCCTCGAAAACCCGCGGCAGTCAATTCCGCGTCGCGCACAGGAACTCGGCCTTTCGCAGACAACAACTTGGCGAATTTTGCGTTGTGACTTGAGCCTGCACCCGTACAAGATCCAGCTGACCCAAGAGCTCAAGGTTAATGACCATAGACAGCGCCGTGTGTTCGCTGACTGGGCATTAGAGCAGTTGGAAGTTGACGCCGATTTTGGCAAAAAAATCATCTTCAGCGACGAGGCGCATTTTTGGATGAATGGCTATGTCAACAAGCAAAATTGCCGTATTTGGGACGAGACCAATCCACACGAGGTTCACCAAGTGGCAATGCACCCGCAGAAAGTGACTGTTTGGTGCGGATTTTGGGCCGGAGGCGTGATTGGTCCGTATTTTTTCGAAAACGATAATGGTGTGGCCGTCACCGTCAATGGTGAGCGATACCGGTCGATGATAACCAACTTCTTTTGGCCTGAAATCGAGAATATGGATCTGGACAACATGTGGTTTCAACAGGACGGCGCTACGTGCCACACAGCACACGCTACGATGGAAGTTCTGCACGAGCAATTTCTGGACATGGTCATCTCGCGCGGAGGCGATGTGAACTGGCCACCGAGATCGTGCGATTTGACCCCGCTGGACTTTTTCTTGTGGGGTTTTCTTAAGTCGCAGGTCTATGCCAACAAGCCGCAAACCACCGATGCCCTCAAAGTCAACATACGCCACGCCATCGATCAAATACAGCCCGATTTGTGCGCCAGAGTCATCGAAAATTGGACCTTTCGTGTGCGCGCCACCAACCGAAGCCGTGGCGGTCATTTGAATGATGTCATATTTCATACATAATGGGGTCGATAGACCTTCCAAATAAAAAAAAAAATTCGCAAATATCTCTCCTACATGTATTTTTTTTTGCATTTCAAAGATCAAGCGCCCTTAATGGAAAACCCATATATCAATTAAATCGACATTTCTGAAGTTATTAATTACTAGAAGCAGTCACGTCGGCTATACACTACTTTTAATTTAGTAATTGATTTACCATTTCCAAACAAACGGTTTAATTCATGAAGCACCGCGGGGCATATTTCCGAAACGAATTACAAAACTTGGACCGCCTCGGTACCAAGTTTTCTCATCGATAATCAAAATATACCTATACATGTACCGTAATCAAGAAAGTTGAATTCAGCGATTTCAAGCCCATTCAAGCAGCTAAGTGCGTTAATCGTTAATTCGCTTTACATTTACAATTCAATGAAAGTCTTTAAGTGATTTAGTATTTGAAAACGGTAAGTATTTTAACGAGTTATGGAACGAAAACAGTTTTACTGAAACATTTCGTTTCACCGGAGTTTCGCTGGCAATATTCCAAATTATTTTGTGTGTGGAATGATCCGATAAGATATTTGTTGACCACCGGAATTAATGCGCCCACACGATATGCTTCTTCTTGTTTCGATTGAAATATTAGGCAAAGGATGCTGTTCTGGTCATAGTACAACGAAGATTACTCTGATCAGAGTTGAAGAACACTGGGCCTATACATATAATTCGTAACGCGCAATGAAATTTCAAGATTTTCAGGATATTAAAAATTCTAATATTTATGTTGATTAAAATGCGATGCTTAACTATGTGAGTTGATAACTATGATATTAATCTATACTTTTATAATATCACAAATGAGATACTATCTCTCGCTGCCTGTTACGCTTTCACGGCTAAACCACTGAACAGAATTTGATGACATTTGGTATGAAGTAAGTTTGAACCCCAAGGAAATACATAAGCTACTTTTTTATACCTAACAGCTCTCCTCTCCCTCCCCAAACGCAGGCGAAGACGCGGGTTACAACTCGTTATTTATAAGTTACTTTTATTACACATTTGAGGAGGAGATTTGGTAACATCAGGTTTATGATCATAATAATAGCAGATAAAATAACGTAAACAATAAAAACAAAGATAATATGTACACATGAGTGAAAATTACAAAGGAAGACTTGCAGAAGCAACGAACTCTTAATTTAGTAAGCTCGAAATACACATTATACAATAATTTAGTCGAAAATATCCTTGTCGTAACAAAACGAGGCGCCTTTATTAGTGTAGGCGTCATAAAAATATATTTGTGTTAAGCGTTGATGAGTATTTTACTTGGGTTGAATAACTTAAAAGATTTGCCCTGTCAACCGACTTCAAACTATGATTTTACCCGCAATCATAGATAATTCCGTTGTCCCTGTATCACGCAATCATGGTCCAAAACGACCACGATTTTCGATTCTCAGATTTTAGATGCAATAATGATTGACTTACCAAGTTCGTGACTTCGAAGTACCAAATACATATTAAATGTATTTGTCATTTTAAGATCCGATGTTTCATTCGTTAGCACGTGAATCTTGACTTTAGATTGCTGGTTCATACCGGAACAAACACCGCATTTTTATTTCCTTAAAGAGTAGGTGGAATTGAGGATTTCATTTCGATGAATGGTAATTATGGAACATTGCAATAAATTTAGCAAACCTTCGAGAAGTTGTAAAGAACGAATCAATTGATATACCTACTAACACTAATAAAATTTAAAATGCGTTAAGGAAACTCAACACTACAAAGCTTTTCTGTTGACAAATCATTTTCAATATTCGCTACCAATCATTATGTACCATACGCAGTAATATGAGTTGAAAAAATATACCTTTAAAGCGTATCCTGGATTATCTACATAGGCAAAGATACTGCCTATTCGGCTCAGTGCTACTTAGGGGCTACTTAAATATAAGTTTTTATTTAAATAACGCTTTTGCCATCCGACTAATCGTAACTACGTAAGCACCTACACATGAGTTTATTCATCAATTTTCAATTTATTTCCAATTAATTTGCTGTCATGTTTTTAAAAAAAATTTAACAGTGATTTAAAGGTCACTACACTACACTACTATAAATTAATTATGCTATTTTTTATTATTATGTTATAGCATTATTATTATAAAATATAGATCATTTACGAATAAAAATAGTCTATACTTATAAAAACCAACAGTTTCGTCTGCACTTCATGCGACGTCAAATAAAGCAAGAAGTTGGTAAAAATTTTAAATTAAAATAACGATTTCGGACCAGTTGAGATGGAGTATTGTTTAATGGAGTTCAACTAACTCTTCCGTCATTACGTTAAACTATAATCGCTTTTCGTATTACAAAATTACCATTAATTGGTAAAAATTGGATTTTTTTTAACCCAAGATTACGCCGAGTAATCTTAGAGTGTGGTCGACCCATTTCAATTAATGGTTGCATATTATCATTACGTTAGATGCCCTTATTGATATAGTATATAAGTACTACATAACACTAAGCAACATGGTCCCACTACATAACACATGTATATCTACCGACTTTTTGACACACAGCCTTTATTTGTTCGAAAATCCTACTCATCAAAGGTAGGGAAGCAATAAAATCGCCTTAGCGCGCTTATTGTACAATATCGAATTTTCTAGAAATATATTTGTATCAAATATGTATATTTATTAAAGTTATTTTATATTAAGAACTGTCAATATTTTAAATACAAAAAGCCTTATACTAATTAACGTAATTTATATAATATTTTATATAATGATTTATTTGCTTCCCAAAAATCGGGGTCTCGAACTGTGTTTTGATTTACTTGTCCCAGATTGGATCGCTTGTGACAGAATTGAAGAAGCGAAACAATTTTTCTTCAGACACGTTAACTCAAACGTTGCATGTAATTCGTCCGTACAATTGTAACCGCATGTGGCACGAAAAAGTTTCATTTCACAGAACAACACAGAAGACAAATTAAGCAGATGAAAAGTCAGTGGTTTTTGACTAGGCTTGAACCTGCCATCTTCAATTAATATTCACGTGACCATCTTATCATTCATATATCCTTAATAATATATATTCATTAATTAGTTACAAATACACGAATAACAAAATTATTTCCCCTCCTTACATAATCGTAATTGGTTACACAAATAGATTAAAACCGTCGTTCTTCTTTATAAAGAAAACGTTACTTTCATTAGACTTACTTAACAAATCTTATTAAGTATTAAGACCACGGTTACACAGTAAGAACTAAATAAAGCTAGACGGTGACCTAAATCTACTAAACGACGCGACGCGGTGCGAGGTTATTTTTTCAAGGTTGCTAACGACTTAAGAAAGAATGCTTCCAATTAAGGGCAAGAAGTATGTATTACGTTTTTTTTTAAATTAAATTAAAAATAATTCGCTATTTCACGAGTTTATTACGAATAATGTCACGTACCAGCCTACCACCTAATAATAAGTGGTCAGTGGTCAGATTGACTCGTACGTCGTAACGGTAAACGGTATGTCGCTCTCTAATGCCGTCATGCCATCTCTCCACCACCGCTATCTACTACAGTTTATTTAGTATAATAACTAAACGATATATTTTGTTTATTTATTACTCTAATTATAAATTCTCTCAATAATCATGATTTTCGATGTTTCATAAGCGGAGCGGACACATTTTTTTAATTTTACAGCTGCAATTTTCAACATATTCAACATTTATATTGACAAAAGGACATTAAGGTTATAATAAACCCATCAAATTAAAATATAACAATTGTTTAAGCCGTGCTATAAAAAAAAAAACAAATAAAAATTACTAGATTGTAATGTTGACGACAATACAATATGAAAAACATAAGGGTGAATAACATTTATCATTTTCTTTGACTTTTTCATCCTGAAAAAAAGCACATTTACGGCCTTTACTTGAAAGCGTTGCTTAGCGGGTAAGCGATGCTGTCTTCCTCTTTCGAATGTCAAATCAATAGTGTTAGAAAGAGATAAATCATAATATACATATAAACAAATCTCAGCTTTTGTTGTTACAATTATATAATTATAACTACTGTTCCTACAGTTAACACTAGAACTGAATTATTGTTATTATAGATTTCTTTTAAAATGCAATTTTATCAGACAGTTTTATTTTAAAATGCAATTTTATATACAATTTTTTTTTAATAAAATTAATAATTACTTCATACCTATAATACTAATTGATTTTTAATAGTAGGATAATTATAATAGTTTAATAGATGCTTGATTTTAATTAATTAAATATTAAATTTCGTGTGAATCAAACGATAATTAGGTACGCGTTCAGATATTAATTAGTCATTACGTGTAATAGTAATTAGAGCGTTAAATTTAATACGTTCATTTCGAAATGTTTTTGATTTGCAATTAGTATTTTTGATAGGACACCGTTGTTCTATTTTGTTGACAAAATCATGGACTTCCTGCTGTTTTTTTTTTTTAATATAAAGAATAAAGATACACATTTCGTATGAAATAATATAATTACGTCTAGGCAGTTTCAAATAACCTGTGTTAAATCTTAGATATCTTGTATAATATAAACAAATTAAATTAAATTAATTATTTAATTATAATACTGCCGCCCGCCGTCTTGTGCCTACGTCCAGTGGCGACCTTAGGGCCACTGACACCCCGGGCAAAAAATTTTGTGACGCCCACTTAAGGAAATCATAATTCTCTTCTTAAAAATTTTATTTTTTTCTTCGTTTGTAATTCACATTCTTTTTTCCTTCTATTTGTTCAGTAAAATTTTACTATTCCGTCCTTTTTGTTTTGACCTCGGCGCCCCCGCAAATTTGGCGCCCCGGGCCGTCGCCCCATCTCGCCCCCCATTAAAGCCCTGCCTACGCCACTCTTACGAAAGGGCCAAGCCACACAATTTGACTAAGGTGGAAATAAAAACTACTAAAGTCAATCAAATTAATAGAAACGTACTCAAAAGACACAACACCTCTGTCGAGAATAAATATTTAGTAGCTAATAAGCAAGCATCATTAATCTATACGTAATCTTCATAAGCTTTAATTCTTAGATTTTAAATTTAACAAAGTTAAGAGAAATTACTTTTTGCGAGTTAAGCCCTTAAGACAAATATTTGTATACGTCATACGGATCTATGTCACGGTGTGGTTGTTTGTGCCTTGTTAGGGTAATTGATTCTGGATCCCCAACATATGGTATTTGAGGCAGCGAAGAGTTCATTCGTTTATTTTCATCCTCCGCCCTGTCAAAGTTACAAGCGTTAACTTATTAATCTCAAGACTAGTTGTCGTTTCTAACTTATTTAAATTCAACGAGCTACATAATTTAAAATTGCTTATAAGAGGCGACTTGAATAAAAAATATTTTCATTTTATATTTAACGAAGAGAAGTAAAACAAGAATCTGGACACAAAGTAACATCATTCTTATTTTCATGTTAACAATATTTTTTTCTTTGTCGCAATATCTGAGCTATGTCTGCAAACTTTAACGTTAAAGTTTTGCGGGACAACATCCTACAAATATTTCACTGCTGAATTTAAACAACGTACCTTTGGGTATGAGAATGTTTAATTTTTTTTAATTTTATTTTGACAACATTAAGTTTAATATTCACACATATTAATTAATCATTTGAATCGTAAGTCTGAATATAATAATAATATATTTATTATATAATAATATATATATATATATTTATGGGTTCAAGTCACAGGTTGGGCCAATAAAATTTTATTGAGATTTTCTGTCGAAAAATTCTCAGTAGCAGCCCGGAGTCTGGAAGTTGAAAGTGTGTACACTCCCACCGCCTCGGAAAGCACGTAAAGTCGTTGGTCCTGCGCTTGAACTCTTTCCGGTCGTGTCGGATTGCCGTCGCATCGGGTTATGAGAGTTACGGAATAGAGACTGCACCTGTGTTTGTGCACCATAATATCTCCTGCGCAGTTGGCTAATCTCTCTTGAGATTGGCCGCCGTTACCGAAATCGGACAGGAAGACCATTATATTATATATTTATGCGAGTATGTACGTTAGTAAAGTCATAATTCAATGAGGAACAGGAAATTAATGTAATAGTTTATGTATAAGAGTTAGTTAGTACTGAAACGGTCAGGTAAGGAAACGGCAGGTAAGACTCGTCAATCAAAACTGGAGATCGTTGGTTCAATATGGGTAGACTTTAACTTACTAAAGCTATTATTATTTTGTATCCTTTAAACTTTAAATATAGATATTACACCGATGGTAAGGAGCTGGTTGACACATCTAGATTCCACTCACTCATCTGTTATTCTATTGCCCGTTTATCGATTTGTATTTATGTGTTCCGGTATGAATGGTGAGTGAGCCAGTGTAATTACAGGCACAAAACACATAACTTATGCGGTTGACAGCGTAATGGCTGTCTTACACTGAATATGAAGTACACGTTCCTACATGAAGAGGTAGCTAAATCCGGTCGATACTAAACATTAGTAGCGAATTTAGCACGTTTCTTAGAAATTAAATTGGTTTTCTAAGAAAAGCTATTGGCACAGATCTCAAAGTAAATATTTACATAACGCTCCGTGAAGATAAAACGCTTATCACATTATAATATTCATTTTAATACATAGATGGATAAATAATTGTGTATTTATACATTTTATCAGACAGATGTAGAATGTCGAAAATAACTTTGATGTAATTATAGTTTTACTTCCAATATCAATGGCATGTACCCCTCAAGTCCGGTTTGAAGATTGAATAAGTCAAAATAAAAATCTTTATTAAGTACATAAGCATGACAGTTGCTCGTTGTTTATCTACCACCAACTTTTCGGAAGGAAATACTTCAAACCTAAAATTATCAGCGAAAGAAATCGAGTGGATTTTTTTTATATTGTTTTATTTGAAACGTCATGGAAGAAATCTTTTTATTTACAACGTGTGCATCATCCATGACATTGATAGTGTAAAAAAAATTTAACTGTTTTTTTTTAAAATATGTTATTACAATCCTGTATATTATAAATGCGAAAGTGAGTTTGTTTGTTTGTTATGCTTTCAAGCATAAACCACTATAGCCATTTTAAAAATTCTTTCACCAATGGAAAGCTACACTATCAGCGAGTAACATATTATTCCCTTATTCCCACGGGGACGAGAAACCGCGGGCAAAACGCTAGTAGGTATAAAGTAAAGTATGTTATTGATTTTTGAATATTTTCTGGAATCCTGTTTTAAAACGGTATATAGGCGCACCAAGAATATAAAATCCATCGTTGACGATACATTAGCACTTCTAAGAGTACCAATGTCTATGGGCAAAGGTGATCTACATAATCAGTTGGTCCAATTGCTCACCCTTCTCGCAAAAAAGTCTTAATGAAGGAATACATGGTGCCACAATTTTTCTTAGGATGGATTAAGGATATCTTGGAATACTTCCCGACAACTTGAAACTTTGAAACGGAGAGATTATTTAAAAAAATACTTTAATTTCATTTAAATAAGATTCAGTTTTGTTTTTGTTACGTTTTTATTCTCTCGTAAATTTTTCACATTAAGGGATAGCGAAACTGCTCTTGACTGGGATGAGGGGGCCCAAAATCCATCACAGATACTTCTCCAGAAGAATATTTAAACTAAAATAACTCTTCTCAAATATATGATGTTTATTGAATCTTATTTTGTATTAAATCTTACTAATAAAAGTTTTATAGTAGTTTTTAATTAAACACTGATTTATCTCTTTCTGTCATCATTTATTTTACATTCGAAAGAATAAGACAGTATTACTTGACTCGAACACACCCCCAAACAATATTTATACGTTAAGCCGCAAATGAATTCATATTAACATTTAAATATATTCAACCGAAATGAACCTTACATTTCCATTATAAATTTGATGTATGAATAATTAAAACGTGTAGTAATTAGTTTTTTTTTAATTACATAGTAATATTCATTTTTCATTTTAATTAAACGTATTATTTACTTTTCAATTGAAATCAACGAAAATAATAAAATGCCGACCAAATTATAAAGTATTATTATTTGCATGGACACTTGACCAATTTATAGGATTTTTTTTTCGCAACGAGTTGAAATGGCTCAATGTTAAGAACACTTGTAGCATAAACGAGGTTCAAGTCCTTGCAAATGTCACTAAATATAAGTGTAAAATTTATAATTATTTTTAACTCGTTCCTCGTTGATCTACTGTCAAGATATAAGCCCTCAGATCCCGTGGTCCTGAGTTCAAACCTCTCGTCGGACTTACAAAATGTTAAACCATTTTTGATATGGTGTCCCATCGGATTGTAAGAGTGAGGGAATAGAGAGAGCACCTGTGTTTGCACATACTTGTGCAGTTTAATATCTCCCTTGAGATTGGCTGCCGTGGCCGAAATCGTTCGTTGGATATCGTCAGTTCGTTTACAATGCGTAGTACGTTGGATATATCATAATAGTAAATGAGAATGACTTTATTTAACCACCGTTGATATATTTAACCACAAAATCAAAATTTATAAGCGCTTCGCTTCGCATTATCTAAAGTCATAAGTAAATTATATTACATAATTTAGCCTGTGCGTTGACATTCAGTCATCATTTTAATAAAAATGATATAATTTTGTTGCAAAGACAAGCTTATCTCTTCTTAAGATTTCTATAGTTCTTTTGTTTGAATAAAATAGTCATTCATTAATTAAAAAGTTTTATGTGTAAATATTTCTGAATATTCGGTCGGCAAATGTTATTTATTTTGTAGTTGTTTGTTGAAATTTAATTCATGTCTACTCTACTTTACTAGATTGATGTCCCACAATTTAATTTACATATGGATAACGAAGCAAGAGGGTTGTATGGCCTAGTTACATTACATAGAGGGTAAATCAAGCCATTCACTGAATAATTAATAATCGATAGATTAGTTAAGTATAACGAAGTTAAGATACATCGTGGTCGATTAATGAGCAGAGTATTCATAAATCGGTATGAATCTTATAACTTATGTTAAAAACGACTTAAAATTTGATACTTATAGTATTTTATTTTGTTGCCAACTGGGCCGTTAGACTACTAACATCGCCAATGCGCCACGAACCTTAAGAATTAAGACGTTATTTACCTTGTGCCTGTAGTTACACTGGCTCATACCCTTGTAGCGACATCTATCTCGCCACATACGAAAACTAAAAAACTGACGTATCCTACATCGCGATATTAAAGTTATCCGAGCGATTGAACATATATATATGTCGAAGCATCAAGAAGTTTGATTGAGAATTATTTTGATTAATTATTGTATTCAGCCGGCAACGTCAAGCTGGAAGCTTGAGCGAGGTCGCCACTGTGTCGGTATGACGTAAAGAACACGTGACGTCCGAAAAATGTCATTTTGAGGTGGGCGCGGGGACCGCGTATGTTGACACAGTCGATTGGACGAACTCGCTGCGTTACCAACTGAATTGTCCTCCATCTTGTTATCGTATTGTAATATTTTAAAGTTATTGTGATTTAATATTGAAAATAGATTATTAACGTGAACGACTAGGCTTTTATTTCGAAGTTCGCCATGTATGATAACGAGTTGACGTCCGACCCCTCCGACATCAGAAGTGGGATCGGAACCTCATGTGTTCTGATCCGCTCTGCTACCTGTGGTAACGTATTATACGATGAAAAGGATCTGGTGAGTGCGTTCCAATTTGTTTAAAAGCGATAGACACTATGTCTTACTGTGTGTCGTAATTTATAAGTTTCTTAGTAAATTCACAAGTTAGCTTGCGAAAATTTCGTTATTTAACAACCCTGCTTTGGATTATTATTAATTAAGAGTGATCTTGCGTAATAATAGCTAAGAAACATGCCGCCTAATAACAGCCATAACTCTGATAGTCTTAACAAAACAAATGTGTCACATTCTAGCTCGATTAACGTCGTCGGAGGAACGAAACCTCCACTCGGGACCCCGCACCGCTGCAACTGCGGGAAGTGATCGTAACTATGGAGGAGCATCGGGACTCCGCGGCCGTGTCTTCGCCAGGGTATGAGTGCTGCTACGAACCACGGTGCTGCATCAATGACATAAATATTGGGTGCGAAGAGGTACATCGCGTTAATATTAAATTTTAATGGAGTCCGAAGCGTGACGTATGTGGAGTAACTTGACTCCTGAAGGAAATTTAAAACACAAAGGTCAATCTTTCACATTCCATTATGATTCAGGTGCTGAGTGTTCTCTTATTAAAGAAAGTATTCCTTGTAAGTTTTGTGGGAAACTTGAGCAGAACGTAGTCACAGTCTGTCAAGTTTTCTCGGCACTGTTCAAATATTTTGTATTTTCGAGATTGATAATAATTTAATCGAAATTTTATTGTATGTGTTGTCGTATGTCTATTTGCGTAGTGATATTATCAAGGCAGAGCGCGAAATATTGTCGCAGAGATTTAGTGTTAATATGACCGCGAAATAATTTAAAATTTCTTAAGTTCATGACGTAAACAATTATTACTCACATGTAGAGTAGTATGCCGTTTGCAAGCCCAGCTCTGTTGGTTAAGAAAAGGGGCGGTTCGGATAGTTTGTGTATTGACTATTGATTATCGTGAACTTAATAGTAATACACTACCCGATCGATATCTATTACCACTTATATCAGACCAAATATCACGATTAAATGGTGCTCAGTTTTACACAAATTTACTGTGGTTCAGGTTTTCATTAAATTTAGCTAATACTTACGTCATTGTTCATGTCGGTATTAAAGTCTATGTTGGCCGCTGTAGAGTGAAACGATCGTTCTTGGTAGGATGCTTTAGGCGAAGTACAGCTTGTAGTTAACTACCCGGTTAGTCTTACGACAAAAGCTAGTTCTTAAAAATTTTTAATAGTTAAAGTCGCGAGACTTTTATCGATTATATGTAGTGAGGTCGAAATCGATGTGTGGTCAGGAGTGACCGAGCTCAGTGATACTGTGTGACAAACATTGTTTCAGAGTAACACACGAGGATAGTGCTTCAGTGCTTCGGGTGCGATACATCATTCTGCGCACAACTGGTGCTGATGGCTGACCCATATCCAGTCAGCAGGCGCTCCAGCCTGCCGGATGTGGTGTTGCTTGCGTAGCGTAGTGCTAGTGGCCGAGCGTCACCTGTCAGTGTGGGCGCGTATTGCGCGTACGGCGCGTACGGCGCTTGAGGTGCGTATGGCGCGTACGGCGCGTCCGGCGCGTACGGCGCGTGAGGCGCGTACGGTGCGTACAGCGCGTAAGGCGCGTACGGCGCGTGAGGCGCGTACGGCGCGTATGGCGCTTGAGGCGCGTATGGCGCGTACGGCGCATGCAGCGTGTTCGTCGCATGGTGCTGCAGTAATCAGCACGTGTGGTTGATCATGCTGAAAGTGTTCGGCTCGTTGGGAGCGTCCAACTCGCTGAGAGTGCTCAGCATACCAGTACACAAGCGATACAAAACATGACAAAGAATTCTCAGTATGGTAAGACGCGGTTCGATAGTTGGATTTCGGGTGGTTGTCCATGGCTTGTTCGGACTCCAGCCCGGTTATCCATGTGTTGTCGGATGCCAAGAGGTTGTCCATGTCTTGTTCGGACGCCGGCCTGGTTATCCTGGTATTGTCGGATGCTGAGAGGTTGTCCATGGCTTGTTCGGACGCTGGCTCAGTTATCCTGGTGTTATCGGATGCTGTAAGGTTGTCCATGTCGTGTTCGGACGCCGGACCAGTTATCTGTGTGTGCCATCGGACGCCAGCTAAAGGTTGTCCAGAAGCTGTTTGTTAATTCAGAATGATAGTTAATGGATTTGATTGGTACTTTATCGCCGTGTTTTGTTTGCTAAGGAACTGTGAGTTCTTATTTGGGCCAGGGTGGCCGAGTGGAATTTTATTTACTGCAGAACCTTTTATGTTTTTAGGTACCTCACACGAGGACGTGTGAGATGTCACGATGGCCGTGTCGAAGCATCAAGAAGTTTGATTGAGAATTATTTTGATTAATTATTGTATTCAGCCGGCAACGTCAAGCTGGAAGCTTGAGCGAGGTCGCCACTGTGTCGGTATGACGTAAAGAACACGTGACGTCCGAAAAATGTCATTTTGAAGTGGGCGCGGGGACCGCGTATGTTGACACAGTCGATTGGACGAACTCGCTGCGTTACCAACTGAATTGTCCTCCATCTTGTTATCGTATTGTAATATTTTAAAGTTATTGTGATTTAATATTGAAAATAGATTATTAACGTGAACGACTAGGCTTTTATTTCGAAGTTCGCCATGTATGATAACGAGTTGACGTCCGACCCCTCCGACATATATACAAGAACCCGACAAACAACCGTCGGGCAGTAGCCCACCAGACCAACACCCGTCTGGTCGGAGGATCCTCCCTTTTCAATGGTGGATGAGGAACTTTACACCCTGTTCCTTCCAACACCAAACCCTTTCATTAAGAACTATTGTGTCTACTATACTAAGTATTTTTATTTGACGGTACAATATCCGAGTGGTTGGTACCTGCCCAGATGGGCTTGCACAAAGCCATACCACAAAGTATCTATTCATATTATATTCATAGTTATAACTCTCCTCTCCTCTCCTCTTCAGCTACGAGATTAAAAACATATTTATATATATATATATATATATATATTAGTAACCAAATTTCACCGCGCATTGGTTTAAAATAAACAATTATTAAATAAACATTACGTCCCACAAGATCGAGGCGATAGTTATGAATAAACAGTAAACTTAGTCACGTCAGAATCACGTTTATATTGCTATAATATATATTTTGATTTAAAATAAACACATCCGTTTCACTGACAACCGAAAATGAGTTGGTAACGTGGTATGACTAATGGAAATAGAATAGCGTCAGTTACTTACAGATTCTTGTGTTAAGGCTTCGCCCACGTGAAATAGTTTGTACGACATAACTGGTCACGTATTCTGTTAAGCTATAACGATTACGATACGTTCCCGATTCGATTCCGCTCCAACTTTGACCAATCGGAACCGAACCGATATGATGTTAACATATACCATTGCGTCAAAATCATACTTAATTGTTAACTTTTATGCCAATAGTCGATAATTAAATTAAAGAATAGGAAAACGGATAAACGGCACCGATCATGCTTCGATTCGATTGCGATAAAGTGGTAATTTGTTAGTAGAATTGGGCCCCTGGTGATGATGATGTCCTTCTGACCGATTTCGACCATGACAGCTAATATCAGAACATATCGGCAAACTACGTAGGACATTTTATAGTGCACAAGTGTGTACGCAAACACAGATGCACTCTCTATTCCCTCTCATAATCCGATGGGACAGCAATCCGACACGACCGGAAAGAGTTGAGGTTCAGGACGAACGGCTTTACGTGTTTTTCGGAGCATAGGACTGGGCACACTTTTATCTTCCATACTCTGGGCTGGTACTGATATTTTTTCGACAGATATACCCAATATCTTTTTATTGGCCCGACCTGGTGTTTGAATGAGATTCAATCTAAATAAGAATCTATCCCATAACAGTAACAGTACAGTAACAGCCTGTGAATGTCCCACTGCTGGGCTAAGGCCTCTTCTCCTCTTTTTGAGGAGAAGGTTTGGAGCTTATTCAACCACGCTGTTCCAATGCGGGTTGGTGGAATACATATGTGATAGAATTTCAGTCAAGCACGAGATGAATTATAATCACAAATTAAGCACATGAAATTCAGTGGTGCTCACCCGGGTTTGAACCCACGATCATCGGTTAAGATTCACGCGTTCTTACCCCTCGCCATCTCGGCTTTTTATCTATCCCATAAGGATATAAATAATTGTATAAAAAATAAAACAATATTAAAAATAACTACTGTACAGAATAATAATCGAGAGGGATTATGAAAACAATGCTAGCAACATTTTTTCCGTTGAATCGCCATTTGTTTTGGCAAAAATGAACAGGCCCCTTCACCAAGGGAATCAATAAGGGAGGTTTTATAAGTGTTTCAACTACATACGACACAAAGATAATTTGCCTAATTATTTAAAAAAAAAAGTCGCTCAGTAGTTCGATCATAACCATTAATTTAAAGAGGAAGGCATATATGAATTTGTATGATTCGACACTTTTTTAAGCTAAAGCTCGTTAGTTAAAGCAACCAAGTATGTATTTACAAAAGAAAAGTTGTATATGTAAGTATCAGTTGTCTGGTCTCCATAGTACAAGCTCTGCTTAGTTTGGGATCAGATGGCCTTGTGTGAATAATGTCCCAGGATATTATTATATTATTATTATAGAGATATAATATTCTAATAAATGAAACCAAGGCTCATGATTCTGTTCTCTTTTCTTGGGTATTTTCAAATGGTACCAAGCAACAACAAGTTTGTATGAGATATATTCAATTTCCATTGACAAACATTGAGAGTACCTACTGGCAGTATTGCGTTTGAATTGCCAAAATCGATACAAGAGACGCCTCATATCTGTTATTGCACTGACCGACTGACAGTACCCTGACCACAGAATATATGTATGTACTTTCCACGGTTTGGTATTCCAGACTGCCTCGTTGGTCCAGTGGCTACATGTAAGGCCCCAGACACGGTGGTCCTGGGTTCAAATCCCAGGTCGGGCCAATAAATAGTTATTGAGATTTTCTGTCGAAAATTCTCAGTAGCAGCCTGGAGTCTGGAAGTTGGAAGTGTGTACACTCCCGTGCCTCGGAAAGCACGTTAAGTGGCGCCTGAACTCTTTCCGGTCATGTCGGATTACCGTCCCGTCGGGTTATAAGGGTTAGAGAATAGAGATTGCACCTGTGTTTGCGCACATACTTGTGCACTATAATATGTCCTGCGCAGTTAGCTAATCTCTCATGAGATGGGTCGCCGAGACCGAAATCGGTCTGGAGGACCATCATCATCATCATTCCGGAAAGATGATATTAATATTTCCAAGAAGACTGAGTGTAATATATTTTTTTAATATTTGATAATTTATTTCCTGTGGGCAATTTAACTCTTATAATATTAACTTTTAAAATTGATTATAAGAAAATTGTTCGTTCTATTTATATTTATTAAACAAAGAATGCTTATAACTTTTTTAATCAACCTCAGTAGGCTGCATTAGATTTACGTTTCGTATAACTTAAGCTTACACAGCAAAGTACAAGAAAAAAATATCTTTATTGCACATAATCTTAAAACTGAAAATTGAAATAAAAACGAGCTTATTAAAGCTATTATTGTTTTAAGCAGTTTGTTACAGACGACCTTTATAGGTAAACATTCGGATTCAGACGCCGACTCTGATAAAATACATCGGTATTGCATTAAATTATGTAGTATAATATATATACAATCTGTATGAGAATATACATTTCATTTGGTATATATGGGACTAACCTTTTTTTTTCGCTGGGAAACGCTCTTCCTACACTGAATAAAAATATATTTCGATTCCTGATAAGTCCAATTTTTCCTCGCATAAGTAAGGCATAAGCCTCCGAGGCGCGAGGCCCCCGGACCGCGGCCAAACCGCCCACGACTTGCACCGCCTCTGGTACACACGGTATGTTTTTGTATCAATCAGAAAATAAAATATGGGCTTCAGTTTCATAATCACTTTGATAAAACCGCTTTGCAAAATACCCCACGAAGATAAAACTAAAAATGTTGTATATAATGAAATACTATTGTATGTTAAAGTTTTTATTTATTTAGTTGTAATTTAGTTAAATAACTTTAACATTTTTTTTTTTCAAGTGTTATCGGTCGATACTTGTAATTTTCGTAATATCACATTGATCGATCGGTAGCACGTGCTAGTTCCCACGGACTATTTACAACACAAACAGTTCGCCTTTGACCGTTTCGTATTGTGGATTGATACTGTCCTCGTATTTGTGTTAAATAAATTTCATATGGCTCGAGACTCGAGTCAATTCAGCTATCTTGATATACATGTGCTGACTAACGCCTATTAACGCATATTTGTTTATAGTATGTATTTATTACAAGCATTTTTAATTGAAGGTGTTAT
Source organism: Nymphalis polychloros (assembly GCA_905220585.2). Taxonomy (NCBI): domain Eukaryota; kingdom Metazoa; phylum Arthropoda; class Insecta; order Lepidoptera; family Nymphalidae; genus Nymphalis; species Nymphalis polychloros. Next base: position 2,585,707 of record HG992246.1, on the reverse strand, counting down.
TTATACAAATTAACTAAATTTTTTATGTATAAAACTATGATTAAACCCATTATAGTTTTTAAATAATTTATATCTTAATTTATTTGAAAATAAATTAATGATATCAATTTATTTGTCAATAAATATTGGGATTTTCTAGCATATAAATTTCATTATAATTCATCTCGTGCTTGACGGTGAAGGAAACCATCGTGAGGTCGAAAACCTGTATGTACAAATTTCACTGAAATTAGATACATACATATTCCATCAACCCGCATTGCAGCAGCGTGGTGGAATAAACCTTCTCCTCAAGAAAGGAGAGGAGGCCTTAGCCCAGCCTTAGTGGGACAATCACAGGCTGTTACTGTGGTAGCTTAACTTTTAATATATGTATAATTAGTTTGTATAGTTTCTTTAATGTATTTAATAAATGTTTGTTTTATTGGACTTAGTTAAGAGTAACATTTAAACACACACATATTTACACAGGTTGAGTTATCCTATGAGCTATTTTGCAGCTCTACACAATCCGTTATCAGTTTATTATTTCATTTTAGGTGTTTCTGTATCACGTTAGCTTCATATTAAATAAATACAAGTTGATTAAATTAAAGTTACAGAATCCATCCGACTATACTATTCTTAATACATTTTACCGAACACATGCAATCGTATTTTCTTATTCGTTATAAACATCGTAAAAAACAATTAGACCAAAACTTCCGGTGATATTTAATCACACCGGAAGTACTATATATACATATAAGATTATATTGGGTAAAAATAACAAACTAATACTATACTATAGAAAACTAAACTTTATTTAAGTTGATTCTTACAAGAAATAATTGCCATTCATAGTATTAACGGCAATTTTCATTTACATAAAATGTTTTTATAAAGATTAATAGTTTGTGACAAATGAAATTAAGTAATTTTTTTACTTGAGGTGTTCACCGAGGAAAGGGTATTAACACCGCGAGCTTCGGACTTCGGACTAAAAAAGAAATTACAGATTAACATAATAACTTTTTATTGATCTGGAATTAAAAGCCAGGACTTCGAGATCTATGGACACTCTATTAGACAAACGAGAGAGTCCAATTATACTAATATATCTCATAATATATAATACCATTAATATATAGATAAAGAGTAATATGTCTTTTTCTGTCAAATGTCAAATCAATAATGACATACAGAGCCGTATTTTAACAAACAGTTGCTAAGCAAGGTGTATAAGTAATGCCCGTTAAATAGTAGTTTATTTGAAATTAGTCGTAATTTATTATAACAAACAATAATAAGGACATTATTCACACAAGGCCATCTGATCTCAAACTAAACAGAGCTCGTACTATGGAAACCAGACAATTGATATTTTATTTTTTTTATAGTTCCCGGGGGCGCAAGTGACTCTACTCCATCTGATGGTAAGTGGTAGTAGAGTCCAAACGCGACGACGGCTAGTGCAGTCAGGAAGAATGACTTGCACTAGCCGCCCCCGCCTTGCCGGCCCGCAAGAAGCCTCTTCACGCCCCGTTTGAAGGAACCCAGGTCATAAGAGGAGGTAAACACGTGTGCTGGTAACGAGTTCCATGTTTTAGAGGTGCGACAAAGAAAAGAGTTGCCAAATTTCTTCGTGCGCGATTGAATTGATGTCACAGTTAGGCGGTTAGGCGGAGCCAGCTTGCGTAGATTTGTAAAGGAAAGGGGAAGCAGGAATGAGGGAGAATAACTCCTCCTAACTTTCTTCACATCACGGCGAGTGATACAGTCGATAGAAAGTGCTCAGTGCCGCTATCTCTCGACGCAATTGTAAAGGCTCGAGGGTGTTGGTGACCTTTACGTCGCCAATAATGCGAACCGCACGTCGCTGCAACCGATCCAAAGCCTCCAGTAAGAACTTAGCGGAGCCATCCCAAAGGTGCGAGCAATATTCGACACAAGACCGCACTTGTGTTTTAGACAACATATACGATATATATATGATATACTATATATACTACTTTTCTTATGCCAATACATACTAATATAGATAATTACACCCAGATAGGACAAACAGACATTTTTATCCACATAAATGTATGTCCTGGGTGGGAATCGAACCCAAGACCTGCAGCGCGAAAGGCAAGTCTACCTACCAACCACGCCAAGCGGCTCGTCAAATTTTTATTCATAATAATTATAATCCTTTCGTTAATAAAAAAGCTGCTTTTATTGCTCAATGAAATATTGGGCTTGGTACCGCAGCAAACGGCTTACATATGATTATGTTCTAAAAACAACAATTTAAAAATATAAATTATTTTTAAATCAATGAATTCCATACATAAAATAAATTTTCCAGAGAAATTAAAATATAATATATGTACTGATATTTTTTTTTTAAAATTAACAGCCTGTGAATGTCCCACTTCTGGGCTAAGGCCTCTTCTCCTCTTTTAAGAAGAAGGTTTTTGGAGCTTATTCCACCACGCTGCTCCAATGCGGATTGGTGGAATACACATGTGACAGAATTTCAGTGAAATTTGACACATGCAGGTTTCCTCACGATGTTTTCCTTCACCGTCAAGCACGAGATGAATTATAATCACAAATTAAGCACATGAAATTCAGTGGTGCTTGCCCGGGTTTGAACCTACGATCATCGGTTAAGATTCACGCGTTCTTACCACTGGGCCATCTAGGCATTAAAATATAATATATGTACTGATAATCCTAGTACTATTCAGTAGAAAATCACGACTTCATGAAATTGTGCTCCGATTCCGGATTTAATAATGAAAAGTGATGCTGTTACTATTTTTTTTTTCCGTCTGTTAATACGAACAACATAGTAGACGATATGAATGGATTCTGGAATGATGCCAAATTCTGAGATAGGCATAAATGGAGGCTTACGTCTAGTCGGAGCTCGCTTTCCGCGATATGCCAAACTGTATTGTTATTAAGTATGAACTTATGAACTTACATGTTTATGTATGTAACTTAAATAATATATAGTGATAATTCTAAATTTAGGCTTAGAATCTATTGAATCGTTTTGAGAGAAGCAAATATTTCTTTAATAATAATATTATTAATATTAAAACTCGAAATAATTTACTCGATAAAGAATAAAGCGTACTTACCGTACCGTAACAGAATTTGAATGTCCCACGGCTGGGCTAAGGCCTCCTCTTCTTTTTTGGGGAGATTTGGATCTTATTCCATCCCGCTGCTCCAACGCGGGTTGGTGGAATACACATGTTGCTGAATTTCAGTGAAATTAGACACATACATATATCCTCGCGATGTTTACTTCCACAGTCAAGCACGAGATGAATTATAAACACATGAAAATTCAGTGGTGCTTGCTCCAGTTTGAACCCACGATTAAGATTCACGCGTTCTAACTACTGGGCCATGTCGGCTTCAAGCGTCCGTACAAATTGTCACATTAAAAACTATAACCGGTTCGGTTCTCAAAACAAAATATCCTGAGCAGAGAAGGTGAAAGAAACTCGAAGGTTTTTTTTAATAGACTTTGCCAGAAGGCAATAGTTTCATTCCTGAAGTGTGCTGTGATCCATGAACTATAATTATATCGTAATCTTTCCCACACAAGTTTTCCTTTACATTTTATCTTTAATTTAGCAATAGACACATTTTAACACTTTCCGGGGTCCTAGTGTTACTATGCAGTCGAGTAACAGGAGTAATTAATTTGTGTTTTATTATAAACTAAATATGTTTAGAAAGTAATTATTCCAATGAAAAATACTCTATAGTTATATGACTTTAAAAAAAACATTCCTTCGCCCAGCTGCGAGATATTAACGAGCAGTTGCTGTGATTATTTATATAATACGCCAAAGGTATATAGGCATGTTTATACGTTTCGAAAGCTCATGAGATTGCGTGAAATATATAAACAAATGCTGTCAAAATTGTATCTGAAATAGTTCTGACTTCGCAAGTATTAAATTAATTGACTATTATATATGCATTTATAACAATGACGTCATAATACAGTGAGTCTGTAAGTGCGATGCGTCGTAAGACACGATAAATATGTCTGAAAGTAACAACACTGCAATGTATAATATATATTTTTTAATAATATACTAATTGTTTAATATTAACCGATAATAGCGGGTTCAAACCCAGGCAAGTGTTTATAATTTATATCGTGTTTGGCGGTGAAGAACCTGCATGAGTCGGATGAAAATCTGCCACATGTTTCCACCAACCCGCCTTGGAGAAGCATGAAGTGTCACAGCAGTGGGACATTTAAATGCTGTTAATTTCTTTTACTATATACATATGTATAAGCTATCCGATTAGGAAGGGTAGCTTAAAAAGCTCCAAGCTTTTTAACACGCAAACGGACGGCGTTTGTCCAACAGTTAGTCATTTACAAGCTGTCACTTTACTTTAAATGTCCAGCAGAATATTTTTATATCAGCGTATAAACAAGATTAAATGAACAATACATATATTACATTTAAAGTTGAAATTTGAATAATGGTATCGTTTGCTTGATTTATTCACAACACAGAATGAACCCTTATGAAAATTAATGACAAATATATTTGGTGTTTATATGTAAATGACTTCGCTAGGATTACTATGATGAATCGAAACATTAATAAACGTTTCTAAAAAATATAATGATATTGATATTTTTTTTTTTGTTGTATAGGTAGGCGGACGAGCATCTGGGCCACCTGATAGTAAGTCGCCAACGCCCATAGAAAATGGCATTGTAAGAAATGTTAACCATCGTTTACATCGCCAATGCGCCACCAACCTTGGGAACTAAGATTTATGTCCCTTGTGCCTGTAATTACTCTGGCTCACTCACCCTTCAAACCGGAACACAACAATACCAAGTACTGCTGTTTTGCGGTAGAATATCTGATGAGTGGGTGGTACCTACCCAGACGAGCTTGCACAAAGCCCTATCACCGAGTAAAATATATGAACGAAAGACGAATATTTTTACTTTGAACATCAGCCCGTTGAATGTTTTGAATAAATAAAAAATGATATTTTAAAACAAAAGTTATTTAAAAAATAGCTAGATAATAAAAGTACGATATTATTCTAGACAATAAGCTGTGAAAGCTAAGCTCATAACAAATAGAAGAAAACAGGAATGATAACGTATTATGCAAGAACAAGAGCCTCCAGACTCGCTCATGGGGTCTTTGTAAGCATAATTCTCAATAAATCTTGGCACGAAAAGAATTTTATTCCGTGAAACTTTTGTTAAACGATTCACGTCTTAATTCGGTTAGCAATGCAATTCGGTTGGTAAACCGAAAAAGACGATATTGCGATGTAATGCAATATAATTATAAAAAAAATTTGAAGTTTTGTACGTTACTTTTCATCCTTATAATCATAAGAAGCCGTGTTAATTTGTGACTAACGGCCTTACGTGTTCGGAAGCACGATATGCACTATTTAATACCAAATTTCTGAGCTGCTGGTGAGACTAACTTGACTGATTTGAAAAGCAGTTGAAAATCGTCACCAGACTTGGTACAAAAGACACGTCTTTCCAAAAATCGAACAATAATTCGTTTTTGTAGAATTATGTAAAACTGAATTATAATATAAATGATTTGCGCTAACAATTTAATGGGATTAACTGTGAAACTATGAATGGCTTCGCCGCTAGATAAAGTTAGGAATGCTGCGAACTCTGATTGGATTAAGCCCTGTGCCTCATTGGGTAGCTGTCGCGTTTTAGCAGCGGAGCGCTTGTGACGTGGACTACATCACATTCCCATTGTTATAAAGTAACGAATGAATAGCATTATTTATTATTATAACCTAGGTATATAGTAGTAGTTATAACGAGCCGAGATGGCCCAGTGGCTAGAACGCGTGAATCTTAACCGACGATTGTGGGTTCAAACACGGGCAGGCATGAAGTTTCATGTACTTAATTTGGGTTTATAATTCATCTCGTGCTTGACGGTGAAGGAAAACATCTTGAGGAAACCTGCATGTGTCAAATTTCACTAAAATTCTGTCACATGTGTATTCCACCAAACCGCATTGGAGCAGCGTGGTAGAATAAGTCCGAAACCTTCTCCTCAAAAAAAACAATGGAGAAGAAGTGGCCTTAGCTCAGCAGTGGAATATTCGCAGGCAGTTACTTTATTTTTTACTTTATATAGTAGTACTAGAATACACTAAACAAAGTTTTCGTCAACTACTTGTTTGATATTTAATTTAAGCACCCGCATAATTAGATTATTCCTAAATAAAGTAAAAGGTACTTACACATACCACACCGTAAAAAAACTTTTCGTAATACCTTCAAAATTCATAGTTTAGTGATTGCAAGTCTCTTAAGCTCGTTACAATGCAGCTTAGTATTATGCCGTATCTACTTTGTATGGACCACATTGAAGATAGTTAAGGCTGGCACTATTTATTCTTCTAACAGGTAAAGTTAAGTTGCATTCATAAATTAAGCATCCGAGGATTTAAAAATCCAGATCTCGCTAGGATTTGATTTCGCAAGTTCAGATACACGATCCCTTATCAACTAGGCCATCTCGTCTCTGAAATGCCGTGATGAAAACTGGAGGTTTCGAAGAGAATTCTATTGTTGTACAATATCTTATCCGTAATGGTACAACGAAATGGGTTTCCGAAGCTTACATAATATTTTAATACTTACTAACCAGCTAGCTGTTGAGCAATTTGACCCACGTAGAATTAGGTCAGCTCTGTTCAGAGGTATATGGAAAGACTACATAGCATAACCTATCCAAAATAAGGAAAATTAAAAAAGTTTCTGAAATAATTATGATAGTAAAATATCTGACAGATTTTTTTTGTAACTTTTGTTTCCCTTTCATTACGCCTCTTTTTTATTCAATTAGATATAAAATATGTTACAAAGAAATGCGCAAATATTATTACAAGTTGAAGAATAATAAACGCTCTCGGCCAATTACAGCCCTGTCGGCTGACAAAGGTTTTCATGGCAAGTAATTACACGTCTTAGAAAATACAATTCACTGATTTCATAGAACAGTTCTATAACAAAAAGATCTTCTAACAATAGATTTAATAGCTGAATATAAATTTATATGGACGATATTTTTGGGTCAACTTTTGAATCGTCTATTTAATCATTATGTCGGTAACTAATGATTAAGCTTTTAAGGTAATTGACTTATTTATATGAGAAGGATATTAACAATAAGTAAAGAAAAATAAATTATAATCAAAGTAAAGGAGTTTTAATTAAAAAACAAATCAGAATAAAAGATCGAAGATGTATATCATATTGTAATGAAATGTATCCGGAACGAATCATTACGTAATGAAATATTTATGTCTCATGGTGTTATTAGAGAAGTCGGGGTATTAAACTGCGTCCTGGCATTTCCTTTATCCGCGGGTGCCAGGGCTCTTTATAAGCTTGTAAGACTGGGTTTGAGAGTAAGATGATCGAAATCACTACGTCTCAAGCCCAGTTATCCGGTTAAGGAAAACGCATAGAGCGTCATAGTCATTTGTGTGACCAAGCTCTTTAAATACTTAGAAAAAAAAAACAGAATAAATTCTATTCAAACAAGCTCTCACCGTTGCATTGTCATTTAGCGTTTAAATATGACGCTAATATATGTTATAAAAATAAATATATATATATATATATATTCTTATACGAAATATTCTTCGTAAAAACAAAAGAAACTGAAAATAAAACTCTTATGTATTATTTACCTTCCAATTTTTAACATATTAAAATATTTTTTTTCTAAATTAAGTACATTACTTGAATAAATAACTTTCCCGTGCTCTAATTTATTTGTAATGACATGTCATGATGTCACCTAATAGCTGATATAAGCCAACGCTTAAAACAAACATCGCACGTCGCGATAGAATTTTTGCTGAACAGATGGTGAGCACTCACACGCCTTATATAAAGCCTTAAAAATAGAAGTAACCTGGTTTTTTTAGATATTTATGGCAATAAAATCAATTCTCCGCATCATCTAACATATAATACATTTTTATATTAATCTATATATATAAAAAATTATAATATTTTGCAAGCACTAATGCGTAACCTCTCCATAACTAACGTAATGCGTAACCACCTACTCATCACGTTACGTTCTACCACCGAAATATTTAATGTTGTCGTGTTCCGGTTTGAAGAGTGAGCCAGTGTAACTACAGACCATAATATCGTAATTTTCTAGGTCGGTGGTGTATTGGCAATGTCAGGGGTTGTTAATATTAAATACCAGTATCTCATCAGGTATATCAGGTGGCCCATTTGGCAGGCTGCCTATCTATTTGAAATAAAATCGACAAGGAAATAAACCACCTTATGTCATGTCCAAAGACATTGACACTACCAGAAGTATAAACAACTCGGTGCGCCGTCTAAGTGGCTGGCCGAAAATTGAACCACCTCTCCTGTTACCAGTGGAAGTATTAAGACAGATTATAGGTATAATATATACATATGTATATCTAGTAGGTTTATGTCCCTTGTGGCAATTGCTTCAAGCAAGATGCGCGACAATATCAATCTGGACAACTCAATGAAAATATTAAAGTTATAACAAAATAAATAACAATTATTAAATCAAAATATAGCTAACATTAGAATAATAACATTTTATTAAATCTTCCCTTATTATCAGTCCAGCTTGAGCTTTAATGTAACTTCATTCTTTTTCGCCGTATAAAAGTTAAGATAATCGGATTTGGATGGACCCTCGTGAAAAGATTCCATAAAAGGAATTCCTTTTTATAGATTAGAAATTCAAAGCAATGTATAATGCGCTACTGTGAGATCCTCTCGCTATCCTTTGAAATCAAAAGGCTAGAAGATCCTGTAATTTATAAAATTAATGTTTAAACTTTTTTATGATTTTCGTTACAATTATGTAAACTATTTATTTAATGATAGCAAAAATTATGAGTAATGAGTTTCTTTCGAAAGATCTGAAGACTGACTATTATTTTCAATACTTTTTTTTTATTTAATTATTTAAGTTAGTAAACGCTACGTGGCCGATTGGATTTACCATCGGCTACATCGCAATAACTAGCCGAATTTTCTGTAAATTTACACGTATTTCAGTAACTTGCTTTGCCCTCAACCTTACCTCAACTGATCTAAGCTTGCTAAGGAACTATTACATACTACAACAATTGGTAATGATTTTTCAAAATCGCTGAACCTAACCGATTTCCATATTGCTAACATAAACAATAACGAATACCCATACGACATTTCAATCTCAGTTATACCCTCTTAACGAAGACATTTTCAAAACCACTATGATTTATTAATTAACAGCAGCCTAAGCGTTTTTCATATTCATACGTATCAGGAACGTCACAAAATAATCTACTAAGATTGGCTCTACAAGAAATGTAGACCTTACACATTTAAAGCGCTGCGAACCATGGAATGGAAGATATCATATATGTATATCTGACGTACATTTAAACAGGAACACAACAATAACCAGTGTTGATGGTTAGTTGTAAAATAATGAACGAGAGTGTGGTCCCAGGCCGTCCGTAAAATCTCATCAAGCTAAAATTGCTATTTTGCAGTAAAATATATTAAAGGTATCGTTTTTGTGTATATTTACAGTGAGTAATGCTTAAAGGCCGCGATGGCGGTTCATATAATACGTTTATTTTAATCGAAGAGTGTGAGTATAAGCTTAGACAAGCACAGTAATTTTTTTTTTTTTTTTATGTAAGAGTGGGCAAACGAGCGTGAGGCTCACCTGATGTAAAGTGACTACCACCGCCCATGGACATCTGCAACATCTGAGGACTTGCAGGTGCGTTGCCGGCCTTTTGCATGTGCTTGATTTGTATTTACATATAACACACTTGTCTTGAGCAGAGACGGAAAACATCGGAACGAAACTTACTTCATGTTTTGCATTGGAACAACATGGTGGAGAAGTTCCAACTCTCTTTAAAAGGAGAGCATACGTCAGCCCAGTAATAAGCTCCAAACCTACTCAAAAGGAGAGCACACCATAACCATTGCTGGGACACTTAAAGGCTCTTACTTTAACTTTACTTCAAAATTAAAATGATTTAGTATATAAATATGATGAGACTACTTTAGAAACAAGAATCGTTAACAACATATTATTTAAAACATATAACACCGATTTTCAAATTAAATCGCAAATTTACGATCTGTTAAAAATGATAATCACATAATCGAAAATTTTATACGTGTCCGTAAAACTTGAACGATCATTGGGTGTTTGTGATGTTTTATTAGATTGTCTGTTTAACGATACAAGGAAGCACTTCTAGTTGAGATTGTTTTTTATTTTAGTTCATTTATAATGTCAGAAAATGAAACTTTTTTAAATAATGAAATATAATATCTCACCGTCCGTACTCAGTGTTAAAACATCCGTAGCATCCACCCACTCACATTTTCCTAAGCATTTTACCTCATGAAACTTTTTAATGAGATTTAACTATAACCTATAAAATATTATACAATAAATATCGAGCCAACCGATCTATCGACCCGTGACCCGATAGTGCTTTTATATCTTACCGCACACGACAAGCTTATATATAAGTTTTTATCACTTTGTAATATCAACCGAAATGGTCCAAGCCGCAAAGTGTTTAGGGTAATTTTATTAAAAGAAAACGCTTAAAATGAACATGTTTATAATTTAAGAAGGATTAATGTCATGTGAGCAATATTTTATATAAGTATTTTCGTCTTTAAATTAAGTGCAATGGTTTTAGAGATAGCCGCAATCATACGTATACGGAGAGAGGGCCGCAATCATACATGTACGGTCTTTAAGTATCTCCCATAGTTTTGTGTAGTAATGTGAAAAGCACCCAAACCGACAGCAACTAACTTTAACAGAATAAAGTACGCTAGATAGTTTTGGCTGCATTAGCTTGAAAAGCGCTTCGACCGACGATGTTCTCTCAAATTGCGACTGACAAGCAAACCAAACTTAGTAACGCTCGTAAATGTCATTTGGCTACGCTAAGGCCATTCCATTTGAGAAGGTTTGAAGCATATTTCAACAATTTACGCTAATCTGAGTTGGTACTTGGACGCAAGCTGGTACGAGAAGAATTATTAACACAAATTAAGCATTTTAAAAATAATTATTACTATTCACGTATTCTAACCAATCGACCCTCGCGAATATAACTAGAGTTTAGTTATATATATCTTGTTGCATTATTAGTATCATATAAGTCAAATCTTCGTCAAGTCCTTATATAAAACCTTAGCACATTATCATAAAACAAGACACTTATCTCAATATAAAAATATAAAACACTTTTTATTTGCCTGAAAAGCCAGAGGTAAACGATATTCGACATCTGGCTATTACCTTGCAAAGCCAGCTGGTACTCGACGATTTCCATTAATACCGAAAGCCCCCATCGGGATGGACGCGAAAATACCCCCAACGTACATTTTATATGAACTGACGCAATGTTTACGCAAGCCTTTTGAAACCAATGCGGATATTCTGAACTATAGTAAGCGAAAAGATAAATGAATACGACAATAAAAGCTCACAGCGTCGAATACCGTGAATTTTTGCATTTTCCTGCTTAAAATAATAAAGGACATTTCTCTCTTTGTCTCATAATTGCAACTGACACGAAATATTCTTTCAACGTTTATTGGAGAAATAAATCCGAATCCATTTTTTAAAACGACTATTGTATTGTTACACGACCAGATTAAGAACTCTGCCGACAAATTACTATCACTTGTGTCGTTTTACAGTATAAAGGTAAAGACAGATGAAATGAGACTTTTCCAGCTAAGAACGGGGCTGCTAAAAATAATAAACACAATTGTGTGCGAGTTCAACCACACATCAACGTTTAAAAACTAAAATATTTGTTCATAGCATGTTGCAAAATAATACCCTTATGATTTCATTTCCTATTATTAAACAATTTAACTAGTAGGACCTAGTAGGACCGGCTACCTTCTATCGGTCTAGGGCTACCAAGATCTGAAATCCACTCCTGGTTTGTGTTTGACAATGCAGTACCATTTAAGATAAACATCACACTTTTTACAAACATCTTACCCCTGCAGTGAATGATGTTAGATAAGCAGATCATTGACTCGAGTTCACGCTTCACGCTTTGTCCATAACTTCGTTTAAATCTATGAACTCCAGCCGTGTCGGACGAGAGTGATTGAATAGAGAGTTCAACCGTGGTGCTCACACATTCGATCTCCGTTTAGAATCATCTCTCCGTTTAGAATGTCCGCTCTGACTGAAATCTATCAGAAATCAACATGATAAATCCATAATAGTCAATTAGTGTGATTTTAAATCAATTAAATTTTAATAGTTGAATTCAATTTAGCAACGTCCTGGTAACATAATGCGTTATCGACCCAGAGTCCAGTGTGAGGGATCCAGTGTAATTACATGGATGTAACCCTTATTATAAATATGCATTACCGTCTTAACAATCCAACCGACCATTCACATAAAAACTATCATGTTAGTTGTTACACGATATTAAGATATAAAACAACCACAAATTTTAACCTAATAAGTATAAGGAAAATAAAGTATATATTAGATACGGGAGAAGTAATAAAGATGAATGAGTTCCGCCACTTACGCTTGCTCCTCTTTCCGTATTCCACAAACGATTACACAGCAGACACTGCCTTGTTATCGTTCACATACTCAACCGAGCATTACACTATACAACCTACGTTACACCCCGATTACAGCGTATCCGAGAAGAGTTAGTGCTTACTTTTAAACATTAAGTATTACCTAATTACAATTGATGATAATGATGATATCCACAATGGAAACGTATTTTTTTGGATACTGATTTTTGAAATGTTCGATTTGGGTTCATTGGTATAGCAAATATTGGGGGATAATTCCGGATGCATAGTATTCGAAATTGAAATGAGAATATCCCGTGTGCTGTCAAACGGGGATATACTCGTATATCTTGATCGAACTCAGCCAATCCGCTGGCACAACAGTACGGTGATATGAAGTTCTGTGGGTATAAATCGTTCGTGTAAACTTTCTTACGTAATTGTGTTCGTTGATATTTAACACAAGTTAGAGTAAAACGTCAACTTTAGAAAAGGGTTAACTTTGTAACTATTAATATTAATAAGTTTGAAAGTATTGTTATTGCCATACATTTTATTTATTACCATACATTTCGACTTGGTGGTAGGGCTATGTGCAAGCTCGTCTGGGTAGGTACCACTCATCAGATATTCTACCGCAAAACAGCAGTAGTCGGTATTGTTGTGTTCCGGTTTGAAGGGTGAGTGAGCCAGTGTAATTATAGGCACAAGGGATAAAACATCTTATTTCCCAAGGTTGGTGGTGCGTTGGCGATGCAAGCGATGTCTCAAATCTCTTACAATGTCAATGTCTATGGGTGCTGGAGACCACTTACCATCAGGTGGCTCATACGCTCGTCCGCCTAACTATACAATAAAAAAAATGTAAGGTTTTATACGCGATGAAACTAGTACTAGTACTAGACTTACTACCAAACATATGAAAGAATTACATCCAACACAAGCAAGTTTCCTGACGATTATTCGCTTACACCAACTGGCTTCTAAAAAACGTTGCTAAGCCAATAAAATTTCAACCAGTTTTAGTGGTGATTGATCATAATATTTCTGGCAGCAATTATTATATTATATGTATAATATTCAAACAATAATAACAATTACTTATTTGTATTTTTTAACGTAATAACATTCTAATGGCTGGAACAAAACACTTGTATTACTAAACAACATTACATACACGACCTTTGCAACAACAAAAAAATTTTTACCGAAAACTAAACATGCTTTTTTAGGATGTAATACTGTAGAGACGTACTGTCTTATTTACTCCCATATAATTCTGATTCGTAGCATTCTTGTCTAAATTGTTTGTAATTGTTTAATTTCGTAGCATTTACACAAACAGCCTGCTAAGAAACAGACCCTTATCCCTTATTAAATGAAGATACAACCGAATCCGCGTAAAGTTCAGTTTACTTTGGGTGTTAATCAGACAGACTGAAGTTCTGGAAAGTTTGCGTTTTATGTGTTAACTTATTTATACAAGAAAACATTAGTTATTGTAATAATGATGATGAAAGCTGTGTTTCATATTCATGAATATTCAAGGAAAAATAATAAAGTGAAAATTGCGGGGGTGGCAGGAAAAAAAAATATTTTGAACGTTTTATCCGTATTTTATTGTTTCATGTTATTTTATTATAAATTTGTAATATATATTTGTATATAGCTGACGAAAAATTTCATGAGGCATCCAATTTACAACTTTATTTAAATTAAAAAGCGAAATTTTAACGTTTTTTAATAAGTTAGTAACCCGGGAGATGTCTTGTATATACATATATACCAATTGTTATGACGATCAGATGAACGATACAGAAGTTTATAATGTGGAGCGCCATGTAGTGGTGGAAGACAATAAAGTGGATAATACAAAATTCTTCTTCATATACATATATTATATACTAACTTTCATGGTATCGGTCAAAAGATTATTTTTATTTATGAAATAGGACGGGCAAATGGGCCACCTGAGAGTTGGTGGTCGTCACCGCCCTTACAAATTGCAATAAAGTTTTATTCACTGTTAAACTATGCCGAAATGTTGAATTATTTTCTTATTTATTGTTGTAAAATTAACTTGCTTTTCAGCTCTCAACATTTAAGAGTTTTAAGAGGTAAAAATTAAAAGTCTAACTAACGGATCGGCAACTTTTCGCTATCAAACCGTCAACAACGCCTCCATCTCTTGAAAAAATCCACCTAAACAATTTGAAAACTAGACAGGCGTTCGAGAACATAATATGTTATTCCTAAAATTATTCACGAGAAAATACCAACCGCGCTCTCTGGACTAAAGTGTTTACATTGTTATGAGGTATTTTGAAGATATGTGCGCTGTAATGTAGACCACACACGTCAACGTTGGGAGATGTTCTGCATTCTTGCATTCCAAAGTTATGCGCATTCTACGAACATAGACAATTCTTCTATACCATAGATCCAAACTTTGTACTTTAGTTTATTTCAAAATCCATACAAAAACATAGAATATAAAAAAAACTAATGGAATTGTTTATGGCTTAACTCTATATCCTTACCAAATTAAAGCGTATATAAATAAAATGTTTTATACGCCTATTAACTGCCTCTAAATATCCCACTGAGGAAAGACCTCCTTTATCTTCTCTTGAGGAGTAAGTGTGGAGTTAAATCCACTAAATTATTGAAATACGCGTTGGTAGACAATAATATATATGTAGCAAAATATCATTAGACATGTGCACGTTTCTTGGTGATGATTTCCTACGAAACAAGATGAACCAACAATCAGTGGTGCTTGCCTACGTTCGAATCTTGAAACTTCAAAATTCGGGTGTATCTAGACAACATCAATTACGTTTCGCCATATTGTTTCATACAACTGTAGCTTCCAATATAGTTTTTGTTATTATTCTAGTATATAAACAGATCAAGTATAGCTCTTGTTATTTCTTCAAGTATATAAACAAAAACATTTCTCAATGAAACTTATTGCATTTTTATTATGTACTTGAGAATGTCTAGAAACATTTTCTCGTCATTAAAAACGTTATTACCAACGCCTACAATCCTTTTACTACCCACGTGCCAATTATTTATTAAAATATTGAATTAATATTTTCTAAGGTATATAGTAAAAGTGTATAAGCCGAGATGGCCCAGTGGCTAGAACGCGTGAAACTTAACCGATGATCGTGGGATCAAACCCGGGCAGGCACCACTGAATTTTCATGTGCTTAATTGTGTTTCGAGAAGATGACGAGAGATGAATTATTTCATCTCGTGCTTGACGGCGAAGGATAACTCAAATTCTGCCACATGTGTAATCCAGCAACCCGCATTGGAGCAGCGTGGTGGAATAAGCTCAAACTTTCTCCCCAAAAAGAAGTAGGCCTCTTCGGCTTTAGCTCAGCAGTAGGAAATTCTAAGGTATGTTTTCGCGAAATTTAACAATGTAAGAAATAAAGCTTAAGCAAAATTAACAGTGATTTTAGATATTCAGCTTTTATTGTCTTTCATAGAAACTGTCAAATATCGATTTAACATTGCAATTATTTTCTTATAATACTCTTAGAATCCATAAAACATCAGAAAAGTCTTTAAATATTTTTATACGAGCACCAGAAAGATTAACGTAATTAGGATCTTGGATCCAATGTAAAACTCATTATCGAATTTAGGATAATATAGTCCTTTTATCAACAAATATTTCTGCAAAAACAATCCGCTCTCTCATTCTTCTCCATCTCAATGTCTCTCTCCCTCACTCTAGTTCCATTAAAATGCCTTGAACACTATGACAATACTTCATGTTCTTGTCGTAGATTTTTATTTAAGAAGTAAAATGTCGTGGAAATTGTAGTAGAAATCAAAAGGTTCGCGTTATCAAGGTCGCCTTCACAGTTCAAATCATTGAAAAAAATCTCTTTGTAGTATAAAAAGTAGGCACAAAAAGATTGCAATGTTTTTTTTAAATTAAAAAGTTGAAAAGAAACTCCTCTCTAACTGTGGTAACTTTAACCGACAGTAAATTCAAACAAGGTCGAAACATTTTTTTATAGTAAAAATCTGTTATCTGTTGTCGTAAGTTCAATTAATATGAATAAATCTTATTGTATTTAATAATTTTCAATATTATAAAATCTGTCTAAACCTATATACGTGATGTCTTTCCCATACTTTATTTGAATTTATATATATATATATATATATATTTTGTTGCTATAATTTGATGTGGTCTTGCCGCTTTACTTTAATTGGCTATCTTACTTACCATTTTTAGTATGTGTCGTTATCAATAATCTAAAATATTTAAAAAAAAATATACTAACCATATAATCCACCACAGTGTGCAATCCAATTCCATAAACAGTTGTCATTATCACACCCATACCCACTTGTCATCACTCGCTATCACAATATTATCACTAAACAAAATACGAAAAGTCAATACGCGGATCGCAAAAATCCTAATGACATAAACACTTCATCGTACCGTTTCAATTTACCGCCCGTTACAATATCACAATCCATTTTTGAAAATAGAATATTTAGCGGGATTAATTGGTGTTTATATATTTTTTTTCTCTTACAATAAAATGCAAATTAATATCACGCGTACAGCCGACACGCCTGCTCGTTTCCACAGATATTTCGCGACTGAGTGAACGAACGAACTGAACGCCTTTACCTGTTATTTTTCGTGGGGGGTGGCGCGTGCGTACAGGGATCAACCGTTCCCAACATTAACAATTTTAAATAATTACCGAGCTGGTTACGTATAGAGATTTTCACTTCAATTATTCATTACAGCGAAACCATTGTAAATGGGTTAAGATAATTTAGATAATAAAATAAAAGAATAATCATTTTATTTAATAACGTTATTAATATTATTTAATAATATATTTTTAAAATTATAACTGAAATGTTTATTGATTATATATTTAAAGTTTAAGTTAGTTTTTTGGATGTATGCAGGTTTCAACCCGCTAGCGATGTTAATACATCTCCACACATGGTATGCCCGTGGGCGAAAACGCGGGAAGGGTCACGACTCATGTAGCCCTTTAGACGCAAGCTGCATGCAGGGAACAAAGCATAAGCCTCTGTTATGCAGACATCCTTAAGTTCTGGGGACTTGTACGTGTGTAAATTAAAGTTTTTTTGTTGAAGCATATAACTTATAATAACACATTTTGGATGTGTTCAAAAATATAAGTACATACCTTATTTCTTAGTAATAAAATCAATTAAACAGATTTAAGGATTCAGATATCTTATTGAGAGTGCCGCAGGGAAACTTGTATTTGATATGCATTAATGATATATATAAAATGAACCAAATATACCCTGAATCCTTTTACATGCAGTCGATACTAATATTTATAGGCAATGATTAGAAGTATAAGTGGATAGGGACAAATACTCGGGTATCGTACTAGTCCGACTTTGACTGCCTCGTTGGTCTGGTGGCTACATATAAGGCCGCAGACCCGGTGGTCCTGGGTTCAATTCCCAGGCTGGGCCAATAAATAGTTATTGGGTTTTTCTGTCAGAAAATTCTCAGTAGCAGCCCGGAGTCTGGAAGTTGGAAGTGTGTACACTCTCGTGCCTCGGAAAGCACGTCAAGCCGTTGGTCCTGCGCCTGAACTCTTTCCGGACGTGTCGGCTTACCGTCCTATCGGATTATGAGAGCTAGGGAATAGTGAGGGCACCTGTATTTGCGCACACACTTGTGCACTATAATGTCCTGCGCAGTTGGCTGTCTCTTGAGATTGGCCGGCGTGATCGATATCGGTATGGAGAACATTAGTCCGACATAGAATAATCAAATAGAAATATTTGTTTAGTAAATTATTGTCAATTACTGCATTCCTGTATAAGCGATGACTTAAAGACAATATAGAAGCACTGGAAAAAGTACTGGCCTCACACAAATCTCAGCTCCCACTAACAACAAACAAAAGTAGTAATGAACTCGGAAATATTACCGTGTCTAACCTACGGCTGCCAGACATTTGATCGCAAAACGAGTAATAAAATCCAGACCACACAAAGAAGAATAGAGCGAAGTTGCTTGGGCATTAAATTAAAAAAACAGAGTGAGAAACGTTGAGGTTCGTAAGAAAACCAAAGCAACAGATGCGGTAACCTTCTCGCTTGCTAGGAAATGGAAATGGAAATGGGTAGGGCACTTACCCAGATACAAATACGACAGGTGGACTGCACGAGTTATGTAATGTTCAGGTCCAGGAGGTACAACAGGAAGAGGACCTAGTGCCCGTTGGGCGGATGGAATAGTAAATACGGCCGGTAGAAATTGGCTATCCAAAGCCAAAAAGAAGGAAGTCTGGCATACCTTGGAGGAGGATTCTACCCGAACAGCGTCCGCACAAACTATATACATAATTGTGATAATTGTACTTTGGTTATCGGAAAAGACTAAATACTCGGTTATCGTACTAGTCCGGTGACTGACTTAGAATAACCAAATAGAAATAATTTCTGCAGTCCTGTAAGAAAACATCACAACCATACTTTTTTTAAAGTCTATACAAAATATGTGATTTGTTAACTGTAAAGCAGTTATAATATGTTTTAAATGCCAATATATAATACAACGGTATTTAAACCGATAAACATAACAAAGCGACGAAAGCATTATGTTCAAATTCGTAATGAAGTACGCACGTGATTCGTTAAACATAAATTAATAGCCTAGTCGACCGTGTACAACTTACATTTTCTTATATCCTGTATCCAAAGCCTCTTTGTGAGATGAAAATAATGATTACAAGAAACACAATGAGTAATGTAATTTAAAGGTGAATTCCGTTAAAATTGTAAGCAAATTTAGTACTACTATGACTATTACTACTCTGTATATTATAAATAACTAAGATATTACGACTCTTGTGCCTGAAAACACAATCACCCTTCAAACTGGAGCACAGGAATGCAGGGTATTACTGTTTGGTGGCGAAATAGGATCTTATATAGGGTTTTCCATTAAGGGCGCTTGATCGTGCAGAACTTCCATCGTAGCGTGTGCTGTGTGGCACGTAGCGCCGTCCTGTTGAAACCACATGTTGTCCAGATCCATATTCTCGATTTCAGGCCAAAAGAAGTTGGTTATCATCGACCGGTATCGCTCACCATTGACGGTGACGGCCACACCATTATCGTTTTCGAAAAAATACGGACCAATCACGCCTCCGGCCCAAAATCCGCACCAAACAGTCACTTTCTGCGGGTGCATTGCCACTTGGTGAACCTCGTGTGGATTGGCCTCGTCCCAAATACGGCAATTTTGCTTGTTGACATAGCCATTCATCCAAAAATGCGCCTCGTCGCTGAAGATGATTTTTTTGCCAAAATCGGCGTCAACTTCCAACTGCTCTAATGCCCAGTCAGCGAACACACGGCGCTGTCTATGGTCATTAACCTTGAGCTCTTGGGTCAGCTGGATCTTGTACGGGTGCAGGCTCAAGTCACAACGCAAAATTCGCCAAGTTGTCGTCTGCGAAAGGCCGAGTTCCTGTGCGCGACGCGGAATTGACTGCCGCGGGTTTTCGAGGACACTGTCGCGCACAGCGGCGATATTCTCGGCAGATCTCGCGTTACGTTGACGCACGGGAACCGGCTGATTGTTAACTGACCCGGTTGACTCGAATTTGTCCACCAATCGACGGATAGTCGACTCGGCAGGACGATCATCGCGACCGTAAAACGGGCGAAGTGCGCGGAACGTTGCTCGAACTGACGACCCATTTTCATAAAACAATTTTATGATTTGCACGTGCTGCTCGACACTGTAACCTGCCATGGTGGTTTGGGAGGACGGAATGAATATAACACACTGCATTTGACAGCTGTCACTCAAACAACATGGCCGCAATCAGCTGTCAAAGTTCAAGCGTCCCTATTGGAAAACCCTATATTTATTTATTTGATAATCCAACAGTTAGCATACACACCTTAGTAGATTAAGTATTATATAACATGTAACTAAAATAAATATCATAAACGCAACTATAATATATTGATATGCGTTTAGAGTAAATAATGAAAGTTTAAAAACATTTCACAAATATTGAAAACGAATGTGTGGTTATTTTAATAACAACCAAAACCGCAATGCATTATGATGACGTAACATATATATATATATATATAATATGTTCATTTTACATAACGTATTTCTATACATAGGCGTTACGGAAAGTTTATATGAATAATGTGCACAGTTTTTGTGGACATGTAGTCTAACTATTGAAATCCATTACGAATCAATCAGATATGATTCCAATGACTGATCCTGTCAAACAAGATACTGTAGTCAGGTAAATGGGACATAATTTATCTCCATTTCAAGTCATTTACTCAGTTACATCATCCCCCACAAAGTCCATCAGTTATAATCTACATTCTTACCTAAACACTCTTCTCAGTCGTGTTGTCATGATATTTATTACGTTACGTGTCCATTTCAAGAGGATCTGTTTTCTGCTTTTCTGTCATGTAAGCTAAAAGAAATACTTCAAACGTAATATTTTATTCACTTTCATTTATTCTATACAAATGAACTTTCACATCTCGGCTAAAAATTTTCGCCTTTCATTCGTCTCCTTCGTAGCCAAAAACTCGTCTACACAGAATAACTGGTTAAAAATTTTGTATCTATAATTTCTAGTAAGTTAAGGGATTCACAAGAAATCCCCAATAAATCTGGCATTCCTGATAAAAATGGCGGATGCCACCCTAAGGGATTTTGATGCATTTGCTCTTTCTGTATAACCAGAAGTTGGAACACACTGGTGAATAAACCGTAAATGTACAATACGCTGGTTTACTGTGGCTTATTGAATATAATATGTAGCAGAATTACATCGACCCATGCAACTGTCATTTCTTCATCATCAAGAGATCATAAAAGATTTAATTCACACTTAGGTATTGTGCATGCCTTTATCATTATATTATGCGTTGGATCTGACGTTCTTAGATTCAGATTCATGTTGTGCTATGACTGTCATCTCATTCGATTGCTATGTACCCTATTTCTTATTCACTATTTCAGTGTGCATGAAAGAAAACGGAAAAAAGGAACATGGCGCGTATCTATCTTTATTTATATCTTAACTTTTACATAATCACATCACCGATATGTCATGCACACAGATTTAAACCACAATAATCGGTTCGCTAACTTTAAATTCTCGACATCTTTTTTTATTGTAGTTTCATTTAAATGCTATTGTTTTAAAAAACTTCACCTGTTAGTTTGTGTCAGTTAAATTTTAACAAACAGAGCATAAACCAGTTGCACCATACGGATTGAACTGTACTCGTACATAGGTATTATAATTAAATTTTAACTGCCCCGTGATCTAATGGCTAGAGGGACTCCCAGGTCCTGGGTTGAAATCTCGGGTCGGGCCTTAATAATTTGGGTTTTTCTATCAAATGAGTTTGTTTCTTAAAAGTGAGTTTGTTAAGTTTTCACGTCTTAACTACTTTACCGATCATCATGAAATTTTTCAATAACGTAGTCAGAGTCAGAGTACAGAAAAGCACATAGGCTATACAACTCCCCCTAATAAGCGGATGAAGCTACGAGCGGAAACTAGTACCAATTTTTTTTTCTCAAGTTGTGATAGCTTAGTAGCAAAAATATTAAATAGACATTTTGTTACAATAGTGCTTAGCATTCGAAGCACTATGTCTAAAATAAGTAGCGCAGTCTCCTATTTCGTTTTTTTTTTTCATTCAATTCGTTCCACTTACATAGTAGGTCACTTCATAAATGTGTCACGTGGTATAAAAATATATTCACAAAGGCATGACTTTTACAATTGTACGGTTTAAATGGACGCGGGTCTTGGGGATGCATAAATCTTGGGAAAATAGTTATTTCTGTTACTATAAATTTATGTAGACAATTTATGATATGTTTGTATTAATTTTCAAAACCTTTTGTCTCTTTCTCTCTCTTTATGACTTCTTTGTGATGTCATATATCTTAATATTTGCCTGAAGAGATTATTGTTTCACCAACTTATTTTGGAACGTTTCGATAGACCGAAAAGAAGAGCTTATTGTTTTCGAACGAATTTTGGCCCACCTTATTCAGTATTTTTAAATACATTACATCATATCACTATAGATAAAAAAAAAGAAAAGAAATTATACCGCGACCCAGAGAGGCGTGTAAGGGACCCGCTGATATATGAAATTTTCCGGACTTTAAACGCGCTCTCAATAGAAAAAAATAGAAATAAATATTTCCAACAATTTATCAAATTTAGTTGAAAGTTGAAAGTGTTGCCATATCTTACTTGAAACATTCTAGCTTACGTAGATGTTGTATATTCCCGCCAAAAAATATAAAACAGATATTGCAACGCAATCCAACATTAACTAATTTCACAACAATATTATAATTCAATGAACACTACAATATTCTGTCTCGTGAATCCAGCTCACAAGGATTACGTGTAATTATGTTAATAAAGATAAATAGCCTTAATACAAAGAAATCAATATGAGTTACATAGTAACATATCTATACTAATATGTAAAGCTGAAGAGTTTGTTTGTTTGATCCGGCTAATATCAGGAACTACTGGTTCGAATTTAAAAAATATTTTTGTGTTGGATAGTCCTTTTATCGAGGAAGGCTCTAGGCTTATTTTTATTTATTATATTTTTATTAATCATACGCGGGTGAAATCGCGGGGCACAGCTAGTGTAACATATATTAAAAGAGATCAAAAAATAATTTGTAAAATGGTTTTGGGTAGGAAAGAAGAAATAAAGTAAGTGACATGTACGTGTATTGTTTTCATAAATCTATTAAATCCATTAAACAAAATAACAATGTCACATATAAATTAATATACTTATATAAAGCTCCGTATTTTATAATAAATCTAACACACAAGTAGTTCACATTTACACAGGCTATAAACTGTCAAAAAAAAAAACTTAAAATGCAACTCGAACCTTTTGTGCTACACAAAGTCTGAGAGAGTAAATTTGAAGCTTATGTGACGAGCTAGTAATTGGACGTGAACGGTGTCGCTCCGCTATAAACGTCAATGCTCTCTTTGAAGGCCCGATCTACGTAAATGGTCATTCGCATTGCTATTGATTTCCTGTTCTGCATCAGCTCAATGAAATAAATATAATTTGAACATATCAATATAACTTTGAGAATATTTAATTATTAATCCAACAGAAATGAAGCTGTAAATTAATCAAGAACTGTTTGTAGTGTAGTGTTGGTATAATACAGCTGAGCTTTAAGAAAATTCGCATGGAATATATTGGTAATAAATGGGCCACCTGATGGTAAATGGTCACCAACGCCCGTAGACATTGCTATTATAAGAGATGTTGACCATCGCTTACATCGCCAATGCGCCACCAACCTTGGGAACTAAGATGTTATGTCCCTTGTGCCTGTAATTACACTGGCTCACTCAACCTTCAAACCAGAACACAACAATACCAAGTACTGCTGTTTTGCGATAGAATATCTGATGTGTGGGTGGTACCTACCCAGACGGTATGGGCCACCTGATGATAAGTGGTCACCAACGCCCATAGACATTGGTATTGTAAGAGATGTTGACCATCGCTTACATCGCCAATGCGCCACCAACCTTGGGAACTAAGATGTTATGTCCCTTGTGCCTGTAATTACACTGGCTCTCTCAAAATTCAAACCAGAACACAACAATACCAATTAGTGCTGTTTTGCGGTAGAATATCTGATGAGTGGGTGATACCTACACAGACGAGCTTGCACAAAGCTCTGCCACCAATCTAAGATTTGTTTAACTTTACTCTTTCTTCGATTGAAATAAAGTATTCAATATTATAATTTGCTACACTTTGTATATAACCATAAAATAAAGTAATTTGTAACATACAATTATAATAAAAACTAGCTGTGTCCCGCGGCTTCACCCGCGTATAATTAATAAAAATATAATAAATTATTTTA
Source organism: Nymphalis polychloros (assembly GCA_905220585.2). NCBI lineage: Eukaryota > Metazoa > Arthropoda > Insecta > Lepidoptera > Nymphalidae > Nymphalis > Nymphalis polychloros. The sequence goes on along the minus strand of HG992246.1, from coordinate 2,561,072 downwards.
TTACTATAATAACACACACGCGCACACACACACACACATAATTGAAATTAATTTTCATAAGATACCGTAGGGTTACCGATCTTATATATGGCCTAACATTTGCGCCATCACATGATCTTTGTGTGTACCAATTTTCATTAAGATTGGTTGAGCCGTTTATTTTTATTTATTTATACTTTATTGTACACCACAACAGATTTTTTTTACAAAAACTTAGTCAGCCTAAATAAAAGTAGCATACAATTTTGGCGACCTTATCGCTACATAGCGATCTCTTCCAGGCAACCAACGGTGTAAGGAATAACCCATAGGATATGAGGTAGGTGGTGCAGTAATAACAAAATAAAATAACATTATAATAATAATCTATACCAAAAATAAATACATGTCAATATAAATATAAAATACACATATAATATATCTATATATAAATTATATTATCAATAAATACTAAAATTACAAGTATATAATATAAATATATACAATAAATACGATACTAAAAACGATAAGTCCTCAAACAACACGACAAAAGAAAGAAAAACAAATTAAAAAAAAATTGTGGTGATAAGGTATTTGAGACAAAAAGTGATCGTTTACAAGTTTTTTAAAAATAGCTATGGATTTGGCCTCCCGAATATTTAAAGGAAGGTCGCTCCAGAGTTTAATAGCCTGTACTGTAATTGAGTTCTTGAATCCGTTCTTTAGTTATAAGAAGACATAAAGACAGACCGACAGACAAAAATTAAAAAAAAAAATAGTACAATGTGAATCACTGCATCATAAAACGATTGTTTATCACAAAATTAGGTGAAAAAAAAATGTACAGACAGAGCCAATAGATTTATGTAGTATATAGTATAGATAAGTGACTGTTGAAACAGCTTTTTGCACAGTAACCCACTGAAACACATCTAAAAGGTTCGTAATTTAATTCAACCATAGTATAAATTCAATTAAGCCGTATGTACGTAATATTTCAACGTAAAAGAATGTTTAAAAAAAGGTGATTCCTATCACTTACAATTATGGTTAACAGAATAAAGTTCACAGGTAATGGGAATAAGAGCCCCTTGGGGCTTATGGCGTGTCGCTAAGGCAATTATACACTGTGCAAATGGCTTGTAACCCTAATTAGGCGTTTTTTATAATTTCATGATATAGTGCGCGATTACCTTAAGGGTATGTAAACGGTGAGGATAATTTTAAACATTGTATCAAAGATGGTTTTGATGCAGTCACTTGAGCACGCGTATTTTAATCATGGGGTGCTTATTAATCATGGTACCTACAGGCTTGAGGTTTAAATTTACTGACGTACTTGAGCCAAATATGATTTTTGAAATTTTAAGATGTTATAAATAATTTAATTATTACTAAAAGGATGCCAACATTTATCCTAAAAAGATTAAATAACTGTTCGTAAATGTCTTTTCTAACGAGCAAAGAATTAAGTTCGTAAAGAAATTTTGAACGTCCTAAATTAATTTGTAATAATTAAATATTGTGATTACAATTATTAATTAGTAGTGTTTAAACGTATTAACGTAAAAACAGTTACTAAGCACGAGAGATATAAAGTAGTGTTATTCATTAAGAAAACTTGGATTTGATAAAAAATATAGCAATTAATTACAATAGGTACCTAGTAAAATCGTTACACTTAATGATTGATATTCATACCTAACTAGTTTATGCCTGAGACTTGTTGCGTTGGGTGTTAGGTTTTTTTTATAGTATAGGTAGGCGGATGAGCATATGGGCCATCTGATGGTAAATGGTCACCAACGCCCATAGAAAGTGGCATTGTACAATTGTTTTTTAAAGAAAAAAAAACATCGAAAATGCGCCACCAACCTTGGGAACTAAGATGTTATGTCCCTTGTGCCTGTAATTACACTAGCTCACTCCCCCTTCAACCCGGAACACAACAATACAAAGTACTGTTTTTTAGCGGTAGAATATCTGATGAGTGGGTGGTACCTAACCAGACGAGCTTGCACAAAGCTCTACAACCGAGTAAAGGTACCCTATATACTTCTCTGTAACCCTGACGTGTATGTAAAATTTCATAATGAAAGCGTAATAAGCAAACAAACTCACTTTCATGTTTATAATATTAATTTCATAGCCATTTGGCGCCGCATATCGGTCCTGGATCGTTTATTACACATTAAACAAGAGATACTCATCCCAAATTATATAATTAATGTGTGACGTCTATCCTGACGGAACAACTTAAGCATGTACGCAGGTATACTAAACAACGCAGGAACATTGTTTAAAAGTAAAGTTACGAAATGTAAAACTCGTGTTATGTTCTGAAATGTTTATAATGGGCAATTACGTTTTGCGTTTACGTTTTTTGAATGTTTAGTATGAAAAGTTTGAAATTTTAAATGGCATACTTAAAAAATAAAATATTAATTATTATGTATCTAACAAGATTATGTACCGTATATAATCTTGTAATTGCCCGTTATAAACATTTCAGAACATAAATAATATATATGTATACATACTATGGTTATTATATATACGATACTATAGAATAAAACATAGCGATGATTTCTGACTTGTATTTTAAGCTTAAAGACTCTTTTGTTTTAAAAATGTACTCAATATTATTACATTTACGGAAAGTGCTTTGCTATGTAAGTGCTATGGTTAGAAGTAGGAATAAGTACTTTGTCACGCAAAGCTGGTTATAGTCATGTACCTGAAAAGAAAGAGCGAGTAGATTTTGCACCTATTGGACGGTTTTCTAATGTGAACTATTTATTTACAAAAACATTGTTCTGGAAAGTTCTAACGTTTCTCTGAATGAAATAGAGTACATATATCGTGTATTGAAACATTTGTCGATGGGATTATTTTAATTCACGTGGGATAATATTTTGATGATAATTTATTATGTTAGTTAATGATGACTAAGTAAACCATGTCGTAGTCACAAATGTTTGCTAATTATATGAATGGATGATTTATAATATGAATTATTTTCATATTTGGGCTTTAGTCTTTGTATATACAACAATATATTATTATATTAATAACGTATTAGTAGTCACTGAGTTAACTGACATAGACTTTACTAGAACGCAGCCTTGAAGCGGACTGTCAATCTTATGAAAGAAAGATGAGATCGTAGACAAAATTTAGTACTTTTTATAGTTTTGATATATTCCTAGCATAATAGTTTCCAGCAGTATGTTAGGAAAGATGGAGGGCAGGTGTAAAGAATAAAATAATGGCCAAAGCCCATCCTTGGGGTAAAAGCATAATTAATTTCATGAAATTCAATTCAGAGGCTTAGCAGTCAAAGCGTAACAGACAGACAACACAAGAGGCGCATCAGATCCCGTGGTGGACAGCGCATTGACGATATAAATCTTAGTAAATTGAGGTTTGAGGTGACCCCTTAAATGGGATAAGAAAATAGGTCTTCTAGATTAAATAAAAACATTGTTTTAGAACTTTGTCAGTAAGCCGATTAAAATATGTAGATATATGAAGTCTTTCCACAGCATCCAGCTTACTAGGCTAAAATAATATGAGCATCTCGCCATCTATGTACATCGACTGAAATTATCGCTTGTTGATTGAAAGTATTTTTATTGATTAACTAATATACGAATATCCAAAAATATACGAATTATAACTTATTTCAGAGATTTATTGCCTCTAGTAAAGTAGCTGTGTAAACCAATTTTACAAATTCAATATTATCTCAACGCAAGATTACAATCGATAGATTTGATGTCAGTAGCGACATCTATTAGAAAAATGACACGTAATGTTCATCGGAATAGCAATTAAAGTTGTCTGTTTCGTAATCACATATATCTCCGCTAGATAGAGCTATTAACTATTTTGATTGGGTTATGGTCTATGGCCAGTGTTCGGAGCGGGACGATAATTATCGTACATGTATGATAATTTCATAACAACGTACGAAGGTACATTACTATCGTACCCAGATTGTACGATAACTACAAACGCTTCGGTTCAAAAACGAACTATTCATGTGAGTGCCGCCAACCCGGAGGATGATTTTTTTTCGATTTCTTCCAATTTTTTTTAGAGCAGCTTTTACATAAGAATGTCATTATGAATCAAAAATTAAAAAAAAAAAATTTTTCAAAGTCTTTTACCAAGTTCACTGAGCTTGACTATCTTTTCTTTTCTTTATGCTACTAAAATTATGTATGAGCTTCAATAAAACAAATGTAAATTTATATTATTTTTTTATTAAAACATCTTGCAAATGCTGGGGGAACACTCAGACAGAAGGTGGTCGTATGAGAGTACATTTTTTAGCTTCTAGCAAACATGACAAGTCTTTAAACCCCTTGTCAGCCATCACTGCTTTGTTAGGAGGTAAACACTCTAAGTAATTACAATCTTGTAATATCATCAGTAGCCTTTCCACCATATCCTTCAGAAATAAAATTGACCAAGCAATCAGTCGTACATGAAATTAAATATTTTACATTTTTTATACTGTGACCAAGTGATTGTTGGATTGCGTCTGATGGCTTTTCAATCTGAATTTCTAGGCAATCAATGAAAGAAACGGCATTCGCATAACTACTACTAAAAATATAAGTAATAAAAGTAAGTAAGGGTAAGTTTTTGTGAATGTCTGATGGTGTTGGCCACGCAATTAAGTCTTTCATTTTTGCTGCGATAAGAGGTATACCTACTTTTTGAGAAGACTAGTAATAGTATTTTGTGAATATCCAAATTGTAATGCTAGTATGCTAAAGGTTTATTAATATATGTATAGTAGGAAGCTAGACATTATCACTTAAGTTTTATTGAATATGATTGTTTAGGTAATCCTAGCAACATTTTAGGCTCTTTTTCAATAGCAGTTAGCATGCTATTACGCATAACTTTTTTTTAAATGTCTCTCGACTCATCTTGCATCGAGCTCAACTCAGATTCTTATTAGCTTGTCGTCCATAATCGTTGCATCTATTATAGCTAACATTCGGAAGGAACGAAATACGTTTGGTAAGTTTCGGGTAGACGGTATAACACAGTCAAACTCGCTCGTTTTATAAACATCTATTTTACAGAAGGCATACTACATTTATGTTCTCATATACTTATTTAGATGACTAACGATTAAATTCTTGCAAAAACTGATTATAGTGTAGTTTTTAAGAATTACTCAAGTACTATAAATAAGTTTAAAACTTCTAATGAGCAACATCATCAAAATCAGGCATAATAAAATTAAAAACTTGTGTATTTATAAGTATTTATTTAGTCTTAGCCCTGTTTCTGCGCTATCTCGCGTGCTTTAGCCTTCTCGAGCTTAGCGATACGCGCGTTAGACTTGTTTCCGAGCACACCACCGCCCCAGTGCCTGCGGAGCTCTTCGTAGCGCTCGTTGAAGTTCGTCCTGATGGCTTCAACCACCTTGGAGAAGGCGGCTCTGTCACCAGACTCCACCTGTGGAAATTTAGTTTTTCGATTAAGCCTTTGTTTATTTTTCTTAATAGTATACTGAGGTTTCTATTATTACTTATTTCTCTTCAATTCAATTAGAAACACTATTTACTTGCAGTAGTTTTAACGTTACTTAATAAAAAAAATTTTTTTTACATAATTGAGCAAGTTTTTTATTGAAAAACGATTACAAAAGGATTATACTTCATGAATGATGGCATACTCAGATATTTCTCTTAGGTGGTAGAAAAGCTTTCCTCATGGCGCTTGGTTAGCAAATACATCATCACTGTATGACCATCATACTACATTCATATATTAATAATATAAGAACAAATGAAAAACATAATTTGTAGACATCTTGTAAAAATAAAAATCAATAAAGTGGTAATTCGATTTATTAGACTTTGATGTTGCTTAAACTATCTGTTTTGTTTAAAATGAACAATAAGCTTTTTAAATTCTACCTAAACAAGTGGATAGGAGTAAAAAAAATGAAATAAATATTTATAAACATTTTTTTCAGTTATTGATGTCATTAAAACAATGGCTAAATCATCTTTAATATAGAGTAACGAAAGCAATTACTAATCTATAATGAATACAATGGCATTTATTATAAATTAGTAATTGTAATGATAAAAACAACTCAACTGGAAAAACAAATATTCTTAAAAGATAATTTGTAAATGCTAAGCCTTTTTTCCCTTTTCTAATAACCGCTTTATTAATTTATTTTAATAATTAAATCAAAAAATAATATAACTTACATGTGTCAGAGCTAAGCATGTGCATGTCTTCCTGTGTACAAGGGCTCCGAGACGGGATTTACCCTTGACAATACAGTACGGCACACCCATCTTACGGCACAAGGCTGGCAGGAAAAGTACCAGCTGAAACAATAACAAACATTTTTCTTTTTAATATGCTTTAAATAGTGTCTTTGGTTGAATTAATAAAAAAAACTATGCTCAGAGTCAATCATCTTCATGCAGCATATGATGATTATAGTTATCACAGCCTCAGGTGAAGAAATTCTAACATCATAGCAAGTATTAATATTATTTATTATGTAGCAAACTAATATCTAAGCTTGTCTCAGCTATCAGACTTAGTTGTCCGTTGACCTTTTTATTCAGTAGTAGAAAATTATCATTAAAAAAGAATCTACAACCAATCAACATAATATTCTGTACTACTGTTTTTTATTATGAATTTAAACTACTTTTTTTATTTTAACTAATTTTTTTGGCAGAAATTAATGCAACATGGACCCAAAAAATGTATTAAACAGATGTAAACATTAAAAACCCAACAACCTAGACAGCATCTGTTTATATGCAACTCCGCTTTTATCTAATTCAATCAATGTTGAATAGACATTTAAAACATAAAACTCAGAATATCAATTTCATCATGACATGGATCATGACACTGAATTTAATAACAACCTACAACTTCGGCAATACAGATACAACCATTTTCTTCTTTTTATGAATGTATTTTTTTTAAAGTACAGGCTTATTAATTAATTTAAAGGGAGTAGAAATATAAAAAATGTCTAAAATACCTCAATGGGATCAACGTCATGTGCAATCACAACAAGCTGAGCCTTCTTCTTCTCGACCAGCTTGGTGACTGTGTTGGTACCTGAGCGAATGGTGTTTGGCCTCTTCGCTGGTGGCTCTTCCTTCTTGGCGACCTATGCATTACAAACAAATTGTATGAGTACAATCCAAAACATAAATCAAATATTATTTAAAGTCCATTCGATCAGAGATCTTGGTGGTTCATGGTCTTCATGGCAATCTGAATTGTTTTTATGCATCACTTCATGATTTGAATAAAAAATATATGCAATAAAATTTAAGAAATCACATCAACATTTAACGAGGAAGTTTTCTTTATTTTATTTTTTTTCAAATTCAAGTAGTTGTTAATGGACAACATTGTAGAATGTTGTGATCTATCTAAGCAATTTATAAGCTGGCCAGTACCCAGCGATTTTGAAATTTCAAGTTATTTGAATAAAAGCATGAAATAAAATTAAATATATAGCACAAAACAGGCAGAGGCAACTTGTCTTGGTTCTTATTTTAAAATAAGCCCGAGCAAAATTTGGATGGGTACTGCCACAATAATCAATCAATATAATATATTCTTAACACATTCTCACCCTCATCAAAAGAAGACATGAAAACATTGTTCCAGATAATAAACAGCCAGTTATAAAATTTCCAAGTTTACTGCATATGTAATACTTACACTAAAAAATAATTTAGTAAAAAACAAATAAAATGATACCTTAGCTTCAGCAGCTTTCCTCAGGCGTTCCTTCCTGACTGCTTCAGTCTCAGGTCTGTATTTCTCGAGGATCTTGAACAGACCCTTTGCTGAAAAATATATTTTACTTCAAATTAATAAAAAAATATCTATGACTTCAGGGGTACTCACTCACTTGAGTAATTCAGAGTTAAAAAGCTCGTATCGTTTTTAATAATCATTGTGATTCATAGTTGCATTTGGTGTTCATCATATAAAATGAAAAAGTGTTTAAATGTCAAATAAATTATGACAATAAGAGAAATATCAGCCGAGCAGAAATATTTACTGAGTAACCTTTACAACAATATACATACATTAGGCTGTTAATGTGTATTTTGCTTTAGTTGAATTAGCACAAATATGGCAAACTTTGAAAACTGTAATCTGTACAAACCTGTGGTTTTATCCAAAGTCTGGGTGAACTGGTTGATTGGTGGGGGCACCTTGAGACGGCGTTGAAGTACGGCCTTCTGGCGCTGGATGCGAATGTACTTGGGCCATTTCACAAAACGGGAAAGATCACGGGTCGGCTGGATATCTTGGCCTGTAGACGATGACTTTAGAGGTTAAAATTCATTAAATGTACTTTGATAATGGGTTTGATATATACACATGATCTTAATATATATAATTCGTTTCTATTATTTTAAAACAATCCATCTCAAATGCTAATACTATAATTATAAAACATTTTAAATTTTACTCACTAAAACAAAATAAACTGACTAATTTGTATATTATTTACTTACGGCCTTATTTATAAACGTTGCTTAGTTACCGTTTAGCTAAACACTGATTTGTCTCTTTCTGTCATTATTGATTTGATATACGAAAGAAGAGGACAAAATATTGTTTAACTAATCACCAGTTAAATAAAGTTTATGAATAAGGCGGTTAATGTTTCCCACTTGTTTAATACTACAAGTGCAGTACTAATACAATGAAAAATGTACTAGAAGTATACTGGGCGTTTTCGTATCGAAACAAATAGTAATAGCATTCGATAAAATATTAAGGACTTATATTTGAGTTCCGTAATATGAAGACTTTAAACAGTATAATGCTGCGATTTCATTTAAATCTGACCAATCAGTGTTAAAAAGCTCGATATTTTGAACCCACATGGTAGTTCAGGGTTAATTTTTTACATCATTTTGGTCACAGTAGCAGTAACAAACCAATTAAAAACTTTGAGAGGAACTTACCGATCGCAAAGTTCTTTGTTCTCTTCTCGAAGAGAGGATTTACAACCTTTTTAGGTTCAACTTTCTTCACGACTAGCGGAGCAGCCGCTACTTTCTTTCCTACCTTCTTCTTAGGCTAAAAACAAGAATACATTACAAATTTTTGTCGTATAAATGCTAACTTGATTATTAATTAATCATCTTCAGCGATCTTGGTGATAATTCAAATGTAATCATACACAATCATTGAATAGTTAACATCATGGTTGTCAATTTGAGGTTAGATATTAAACTTCGCGTTTACATTAATTATTCGCAATATTAATTGAAAATAATTGAATGAAATACTATTTACAATATCTAAAACTGTATAAGAGTAAATGTTTTTAAGTAATTGGTTATGTTTTGATGTTGTTAAGCGTAAAACAACATTGAGGTTCCGCACTTACAGAATTGGATGTTCACAGGTTTTATAATTTTTCCGAACAAAAATAATATATTATTATAAACGCACATGGTTTTTACCTTCTTCTGCACCATCTTGATTGAACTTTATAAAAGTGATCTAACGGCCACGAACGGATACGTGACCGAAAAAGAACACCAACCTTTCGGCAAAAATGGCCGAAACAAAAAGACAGAAGCAGAGAGGGTCGTCAGAGAGGAACGTCAGTCAATATCACAGATAATACTAATGCCAACAGATAAAAGAAAATACACTTGCCAAGTTACAAATGTCAAAAGAATGTTGCCAGACTAGATTTTATTTACAACGATATTAAATAAATGCATATTTGTATCTTATTAAAATGAGTGAAATAAATCAACCAATATCCAAGGATATGCTTAAATATTAAAAGTATTATTTTTGACGGTAAAATTATATCACTCTTAGAAATAGTAGAAAAAATTGCACTATACAAACATAAATATGATTAATACATTATATGTGTCAACTGAGTACCATTTAAATAAAAGTAAGTATGATTAGCCAATATATACACATTACTACGCAAAATATAATAATATATATAATTAGGTTTATATTCGTATTCCTAAGTTAATGATGATGAAGCAAATAATAAAAATAATATATATTTAAAAAAAATTTCACATAATATAAAAGCAACAAGACTTTTGTTTGTTTTTTTGCATGATCCAATCTTTTTATTAACCTTACGACTCCACACATTTTTATGCATTATACAAAACAGTATTACTATTATTATTTTATTATTAGCATTCCGTCTTAGCTTCGCACGGGTAGCATTAAATTGTACATAATATTATTATAGTCGGACTTTTCTATACAACTATTTGTGAGGAACAATTTATTAAACCATACAACAAAGTATTTATATATTGTATATGTTATAGATGTAACAAATATAGATAAAAAATACACAAATACAGATAAACATTTGAAAGACTCATATATAATGTAATTATTGTTACTACAAAAATTCCATACGTAAAATCGTTCATCTATTGGATGAAAGACAAAGGAAATCCGCGTTGAAATTTTAAAGATCAGCGCGTATATAAGCATGTACCTAAGTAAATATATAAATATATTATTAACTATCATCACAATAACGACTTTTAAAATAGAATAACTTTTAAATTGGCGTTCTCCTCTTTTGATAAGAGAGCATTTTTATCAATTTACTCAGGCACCTTAACTTTGATATGATGAATGCTTATCAAATATTTAGATAAACTTAAATATTAACTAAAAAACTAAAAAAATTAAATAGACAAAATTGACATATATTTACAATATTTCTTTTGTTTTACATGATAACAATACTAACATGACGCCTTTATTTCATTTATCTAATCTTTCATTTAAAAAATATGTGTTTTATAATTCCAATTTAAGAAGCAAACTCAAACTTGTGGACGATATTTGATTATATATAAACGAGTAACTTATCTCAGAATACATCCTGTATTGACTTTGCGGAATCGGAGACTAGGTGATATAAGTTATTTTTATTTGTCGTGTTTATACATATTATACTTGTGTATATCAAAGTTTATACGTGTGAGTACTCTTACTTTATTGGCACACTCTAAAAAGAGTCTCAAGTTAAAAAAATATAATTAATTTTTTTTTTTTTTAATAATTGTTCTCTTCCAACTATATGACAATTTTCCAATATTTTTTTTATGACTAAGAAGTAAAGTTTCGAACAAATCTGAATAACTGTAAACATAGTTTTATGCGTGTCGTTAATTTACACGCGACTTGTCCATAAAAATAATAATATATTGTTTTTCATCATAATAATAAATAGAATCAACCCATAATGTATATTATATACTGTTCGATTATAATCTTCGGTAAGAAAACAATTTCACTAATATTTTTATATCAACTTGTAATATTAAATAAAATAAAGATTTCTTACAGTTCTTGTTAATTCTTCTAAAAGCGTCAAATTAGACATGGAAGGCACCATCAGCTTAGGTAAAGAAGTCATGGAGTCATTATCTGGTTTTTTGGGCGGGGGTTTAAATTATAGGCGATCTATGACACCGGTTGTGGATGAAGATAACATCACAACTCTTGTTAGAACTGCAGCTCTTTGCAAGGATCTACAATTCTGCGTTCCAATGTGGAAGTTCACCGAGGGCTATGTAATAGTACTGGCCAAATCTATTCAAACTATCCTCAGTGGAATATTAGAAGATAGTTTCAAGACGTTTATATTTGAAGGTCAATTGAAGCTCTATTTGGAAATGGTGAGACATATTCTCGAAAATACGGAGGAAAAGATAAGCGAAAGTAATGAGATTTACTATTGGATAGATGCGATGAAAAATATCTGTTCGAAGTTCCAAGAGATATCGTCGATATTTATAACAGAGGAATTTCAGATCGACCCAAACAAAATAAATGAAGTTAAAAAGGAACTGAATCAAAAATTAATTATAGCGACAGTCTTGGTAGAATTGAAGTATCAGACCGAATTATGCGTTGAACACAATATTTGTCTTAAGTCGTTTGAAATAACAAAAGCCTTGAATACGCTTCTTGAACGATTTAAGACATTGTCTGATGAAAAAGTTAGACAGTTCATTAAGTATCTCTATGAAGCACTCTTCGATACAGCGTTTTATTCATATATAAACGAAGCAACTGCACACGAGCTTCAAGTTATTTTAAACGATATGGCTTATTCAAAAGAAGTATCAACAAAAGATTTATTATTAATGATTCAAGAGATAGTTCAAACAAGATTGGACACTATAACAACGAACAGAGATGAAAAATTATTTCATGATGCTCTCCTAATACATGGTATTTTATCGGATATGGATCATATATACAGTGTATATAAAACTAAGCCATTTGCTGATTTTTTCGAGAATTTTTTAAATTGGACTGATTCTTTAGATTTTCATGTCGATAAAGATATACGTGTGGTTATGCGAGATATCGGAGAGAAATTGTGGGCTGTCCCTGATAATTTGTTAGTTAAATTGACGAATGAAGTTAAAGTTTTTCTGGAATTAACCGTGGATCCTGTTCCGAAAAATGCTTAAAGATAGAAGACATTTTTTCAAATAAAATTTAAGTTGAAATTCAATGACATAGTGAATCTTACATCATTTTTTATTATCTCTACTCAAAATGTAAAAGTAAATTATGAAGTAAACCTGCAAAGCAAAATTGAACATTGTTTTATATAGTGAATTGAAAAGTATTAAAGCAAGCAATGAATAAAAACCTATCTGAAATATATATATAAATAAATTGAATAACTATTATAATAAGTACAAACAAATTAATATAATTATATATTTTTTATAAACTTATAAGCCAAGCAATTCTTCAAAATTTTCTTTAAAATCGAAATTAAAACGTTAATATAGATGTAAGTTTATCATATAATATGTATGTATGTAAATTTAATATGCGGTAACTCCATAATAAGTTTCTATGTGTTAAGAAATGTTATCACGATATATTGAATTTTACAGACTTCGTTCTCTTTGATGCACATAACGTGGCATTACGTATTCACTTCTCCTTCGTAAACCTCATCACTTTGTGAATAACTATGTTATGCATTATCGAGCTATGTTTACAGCAACTGGATATGATATATTGGGACTAGTATGCCAAATATGATTATGTTAATTTATTATATTTTACGAATATTTTCGTATAACTGGCAACACTAAATAAACTAATTTTAAGTTTTGACAGTTTTCGAACCGTTTCGTGTTACTTATTTTTTTAATCGTAAGTATCAGAATTATAAAATTATTATTTTACAACATAACTCCTTATTTGAAACCGAATATCTAAATTTAATAATGTAAGAAATAATATATATATCCCCATTCATCTTCAATAACTAAGTACACATACATAAAAGGCAAATAAAATTTTTGCACACAATAAATGTTGATACTTAATTTTGTTTCTCTAATAACGCATATATTTATTAATTAAATACAAAACTGCAAATGCCAATAATAAAAAAAGGCTTACGAATATTCTTTGAAAATTCACAATCGAATGATTGATTGGTCGCGCGGATTGAATGAAATGGACTGGAATGACGGAATGATATTTAAAATGTCATTAAAAAGGTATTAGCATTGTATTCAATGCATCAATCAATATTCAATAACGTATATTTGTAAACTATAAGCATTGATAATAAATAAAAACAAAATAACATAAATACCTGCGCTTTCAGATGATAAATAAAAGTTAGTTCAAGCAGAAGTCAATTTCCCTAACATCCGTTCGGAAACATCTAACTGCGAAATTAGTTTAGAAACTAATTACTTAGACTAGGTCGTTCTTTGAGCCAGTATCTAGTAAGGAATGTGCGATTTAGTTTTAGTGTTCTACCTAATGGAACCATGTGTAATTATCTTTATTAATCTAATCTGTCCTTTCCCGCAAATAGGTCCATAGCCGATTATTACCTGTGCTTTAACTGAAGAATTCAACGTTTAACCACTTGGTTATTTGACTTTAATAATATTATTTAAAATATTTATCGTTATTGTTAGTTTTATATCTGAATATTCTGATTAGTCTATTATTTATTTACAACAAAGTACAGACATAGGTGGTGTTACTTGGTGGTAGAGCTTTGTGCGAGCTCGTCTGGGTAGGTACCACCCACTCATCAGATATTCTACCGCAAAACAGCAGTACTTGCTATTGTTGTGTTTCGGTTTGAAGGTGAGTGAGCCAGAGTAATTACAGGCACAAGGGACATAACAACTTAATTCCCAAGTTTGGTGGTGCATTGGCGATGTCAGCGTTGGTTATCTCTCACAATGCCAATGTCTATGGGCGTTGGTGGCCCATAAGATCGTCCGCCTACCTGTGCGATAAAAAAAAGATAAAAGGTGAATGATGCTTTAATTAAACTAAACACGAATTAAGCTGAACAGAATGGAAAATAAATATGAGTTTCTCGAAATATAAGTGAAAAACAATGATTCAAAACAAAAAGCTTAAAACACAATAAAAAATATTAAGGAGTAATAAGCCGAGATGGCCCAGTGGTAAGAACGCGAGAATCTTAACCGATGATCGTGGGTTCGAACCCGGGCAAGCACCACTGAATTTCATGTGCTTAATTTGTGATTATAATTTATCTCGAGCTTAACGGTGAAGGAAAACATCGTGAGGAAACCTGCATGTGTCAAATTTAACTGAAATTCTGTCACATGTGTATTCCACCAACCGCATTGGAGCAGCGTGGTGGAATAAGCTCCAAACCTTCTCCACAAAAAGGGGAGAAGAGGCATTAGCCCAGCAGTGGGACATTCACAGGCTGTTACTGCTTACTGTACTGTAAAGAGTAATAGTTATTGATTCGTGATTATTATACGAATAATAGCTAAATTGTTTAGCTACATACATACTTACATACCGTCCCATCGGATTAGAGTGCAGATGCACAAACACACACATGTTTGCGAACAGTTTTTGTGTGAGCTTAAACACAATTACATCTACCGTATACAACACACAATATTTTTTATTTTATTATTTTAACCTATTACTTGTTTTAATAATTTTTCATTGAGTTTATTAAACAAAAGCATATTTATACGGTATCATTTACAACGGCAATTTATTGTTCAAATTTGCATCAATATTGAATATTGTGCAAGCCTAAAATAAAGGCAATTAACATGCTGAAAATGCCTTTGTAGCACTATCTGAATATTGGAAAGACCCTTGTTGACATACGAGAATGAAATATTTATAACGCAGACACGCCATTGGGCGGCCATGCTGAATTTTAAATACAATTATTATATTTTTTATTTATTGAACAAATGCTAAAATTAATATTCTTTTGTCATTTATTGAGCAGTGAATTTACGTTAATAACAAAAGTTTATTTATAAATTTATAAGCAGGTTCATATTTATTGCAAAATAAGTATATAATATATATCATAAATAAAAAAAAAAAAACATAGAACAGGTATACCTGTATTTAAATAATTCTCAATATAATCTAGTGTAAAGCAGAGTTATGTATAGCGTCATGGGTGTTACTGTAAGCATTTACAGTAACACCCTGTGAATGTCCCACTGCTGTGCTAAGGCCTCTTTTGAGGAGAAGGTTTTGGAGCTTATTCCACCACGCTGCGCCAATGCGGGTTCTATCTAAGCATTTCAATCAATCAATCAACAGCCAATCGTAGTCCACTGCTGAACATAGGCCTCTCCCAAGGTGCGCCAAAGCTCCCGGTCCTCTGCCTTCCGCATCCAGTCGGTACCCGCCACCTTCTTAAGGTCATCGGTCCACCTGGCTGGAGGGCGCCCTACGCTGCGTTTGCCGATCCGCGGTCTCCACTCTAGGACTCGTCTGCTCCAACGGCCATCGGTCCTACGACACACGTGACCAGCCCACTGCCACTTCAGCCTGCTAATTTTGCCAGCTATGTCGGTGACTCCGGTTCTTTTCCGGATAATCTCATTTCTGATCTTATCCTTCAAAGATACTCCGAGCATAGCTCGCTCCATAGCACGCTGAGCGACTTTGAATTTGTGGACTAGTCCCGTAGTTAGTGTCCACGTTTCGGCACCGTATGTCATGGCAGGTAAGACGCATTGGTTGAAGACTTTCGTCTTCAAACATTGCGGTATAGACGACGTGAGGACTTGACGAAGGTTGCCAAATGCTGCCCATCCCAAGCGAATTCTTCGATCGGCTTCCTTCTCGAAGTTGTTCCTACCGACTTGTATAACCTGTCCTAGGTAGGTATATTCACTAACAACTTCGAGAGGTTTCCCTTCGACGTATATCGGTCCCGGCACGACATGCTTATTGAACATGACCTTGGTCTTGTCCAAGTTCATACCGAGACCGACACGCCGGGAAGAATCGCTTAGGCTACGCAGCATTTCGGTGAGTTGTTCCAGCGACTCTGCTATGATGACAATATCGTCGGCAAATCGAAGGTGTGAGATGTACTCGCCGTTTACATTGACTCCATATCCAGTCCAATCCAGCGTCTTGAAAACGTCTTCCAACGCGTTGGTGAACAGTTTCGGAGATATTACATCTCCCTGTCTCACCCCTCTGCGCAGTTGGATCGCCTTCGTCTTACAGTCCTGGATGTGGACAGTCATAGTAGCAGCGTTGTACAGACATCTCAGTACCTCGATATATCTCCAATCGATATGACATCTCTGCAATGAGTCGAGCACTGCCCAGGTTTCGATGGAGTCAAAGGCTTTCTCGTAGTCCACAAAAGCCATACACAGCGGCTGATTGTACTCTTCGGTCTTCTGCACAATCTGCCGAACAGTAAGGATGTGGTCCACGGTGCTATAGCCTGATCGAAAGCCGGCTTGCTCTGGGGGCTGGAACTCGTCAAGTCGTCTGGCGAGACGGTTCGTGACGACTCTTGAGAACAGCTTATACACGTGACTCAGGAGGGAGATTGGTCTGTAGTTTTTCAAGAGGGTTTTATCACCTTTCTTGAAAAACAGTACCACCTCACTCCCGCTCCACGTTTCCGGGGTCTTGCCATGTTGGATGACGGAATTAAAGAGGCTTGCTAGCTCTTTCAGGACCGGAGTCCCGCCTGCCTTAAGCAGCTCTGTTGTGATTCCGTCATCTCCCGGAGCTTTATTGTTTTTAAGCTGTTCTAGAGCCGCCCTAATCTCGCCTTGGTCAACGACCGGGAGCTCCTCGGAGTAATGGCGCGTAAGAGGGGCGCGCTGGTCATCAATACTGATTCCCACAGGTTTATCCGATCTTGAAGAGAACAACTGCCCATAAAACCTCTCTACCTCTCCGACGATCTCAGGCCTAGAGGTAACGACCCCACCATATTCGGTTTTAAGTTTTGTCAGACGCGGCCTCCCAAACTTGCGAGCGAACACTTTCGATCCCCGATTTTGCTCAATCGCAGCCTTGATGGCACGGGTATTGGAGCACCGGAGATCGCGTCGCGTCAGAGTTCTTATTGTTCGGTTTAAGGCCTTATCTGACAAAAACGATGGTAGTTCCTCCGTTTCCTCATGAGCTCGAGTGTCTCAGCAGAGAGTTTTGGTGCGCTGTCTCTTTTCTGTGGCGGAAAACACTTGCGGGATGTATTTTGCAGTATTTTGACCAGCGTGTCGGTTCTCTCATCGATACTGCTTACGGTTTCCAACGCGGTGAATTGATTTTGAAGCTCCATTTGGAACTTTTCGGAGCCTTGAGCAGCTATTTAATTACTACTTAACTAGTTACAACTGACAACAATATTGCGCCTGTTAATCACAGTCGTGAATACAGGTCTATCAACGGAGCCCAATTTCAGTGGTGAGAGATTGGTGCGATTGTGATATAACTTTTATTTCGCGTCAACGCCGCTGTACGTCGTTGCTATCGTACGTGGTTGAGTGACACGCGGCGTATATTTTTATCTCCCAAGTATTGTGTTATGTAATCATTGTTATATTGTTTTGTTGAGTTTTGCGGATTTGTTGTTATTTTTGTTTTGTTATTTAACTGTTTTGTTTGACTTGAAAAAGTGAAACAAAACCACTCGATCGTCATGCCTCTGGCGGCCGTAAATTAAACAGAACAGCAATCATTAAGCCGAAGTACCTCCACTACTGTAGTTGATAGACCTGTCTATAACTACTCCACTCTAGCACTTAATTCACTTCGATCGCGAAAAATTTAAAAACTTATTTAACATCATTGAACGTTTATTCAACGTTTAACATATACTTAACTAGCAATGCCGGCGGTTTCACCCGCGTATAATTAATAAAAATGTAATAAATAAAAATCAGCCTAGAACCTTCCTCGATAAAAAGACTACAACACAAAAATAATTTTTAAAATCGAACCAGTAGTTCCTGAGATTAGCCGGATCAAACAAACAAACTCTTCAGCTTTATATATTAGTATAGATACGTAAATTAGTATTTGTTAATAAGCCGTGACATTTTTCTTACTTAGACATTTTTTATACTCGTCATAACTTCTAAACGAAAATTCCTATCCGAATTATTTAAAGCGAAATTTACATATACATAATCAACCTTAATTATCAAACCATTTAAACGGATAAGGATTACTATCATGATACTAATATCACCACTATTCGATTCCACCCGTACTTGAACTCAATAATTTAAGCAAACACTGTTATTATGGCTTAACTGTAATAGTTCGGCATATATCATTGTGGACTTTTTTGTGAGCAATTATGAGTACTAATAATATATAGAACACTATTTTATATATCGTCAATAGTTTTCTCAGCTCACGCAAAATAATTACTTTGATAGGTAACATTTTGATACCTTGGGATACAATGTTCCATTTTAGGTAGGGATCTGTAATTGTTTTGAAAATAAAATAGATAGCTTTCTAATGGTGAAAGATTTTTTTATAATCGGGTGAGTAGTATCAAATCTTTCCACTTTATAATATTAGTATAGATGTGAGGCTACACATGGTAAGAAAGTTATTCAACGCATGATATTTCGTCACGATCCGTATGATGTAAGAAACATCTAAACTTACATTAGTGATTAAGGAGATAAATATTTCGTATTAAAAGTGTATTTAATTTATTTCATTTTGTTTTCTGATATTTAATTGATTTTGTTATACTTTATAAATATATATTTTTTTTGTTAAGTGGTAACTTCCTTTTTAACACGGCAACATCGTTTTTTTTTTAAAAAATGCGATAAATGGTATTGTAACCGTTTAGGGGTGATATAAAAAATCGCTGCCGAGTTGGATATTCAGTTTTTTATTATTATCAGTATCGTCTACGCGCAACTTCCGTCAACCATAATAATGTACAAATACAAACAAATTGAAGTCAGTAATGCCTGCTTGAGATTTAAATTCGCTTAAGACCCATCACTTGGCATTTTAAAGACAGTAACAGTATAATACAAACACAACAGTATAGTCCTCTGTAGTCTGTACCAATTCTGGAGCATCTTCTATCTCATAATCTTTGCTGACATCTGTACTATCGATATTAATTAATAAATTACTCGGTCGCTGGAAAGTTTATTCAAAATTTCATGTCGTGCAAACATAAATTTCAATATAATTGGAAAATCGGAGGATATTCAGGAATTTATTGAAATTCAAATATTGAATCGCATGCAAGATATTCGCTGATTTGTAATTCAGATATTGAAATTCAATTTATTTACCTACATTAATATCAGATTCAATATCAGCAAGGTTTACTGGTTAGTCTATTGAGGTGTGTGGTTCATAATAATAGTTATACGATTACCCTGATGAGAAAATCTCATTTAAATTTAGAATTAGGAACTTGGAAATGTTGCTCCTATCTTCGATGTCTTTCCGGTCTGTCACATTAACTTTACTTAGGTAGGCAGACCAGTGAATACCAGATAGTAAGATATCATCTCCGCCCACAGACATTGCCATTGTAAGAAATATTAACCATGCCTTACATCACTATATATGATAAATGGGTACTGGGACTACTGGGTGGTCTACCCAGACGGGCTACAGGCTTACGGCCACATACAACTTGGAGATTAAAATTGAATCTATTCGGCGTTACTGTTATTATTAAATATATTAAAAGAATATATACCAATGAATGCCTCAATTAACTGTGGCTTTGACAACTCCACAAGTCGCATACAAACTGATGTGTTATACAAATATCCATCCATATAACAAAGTGACAGTAAAGGTCGATTCTCTTCCACAATATAATAAACGAAAATCTGCGAGAAGCGTTACTGCAGGTTTTACTGTTAAAGAGAAACGAAAGCTTACATGGAATCCACATTTCACAGTACGTGACTGTCGTATGTGATATTATTCACAGACTAAAAAGGGTTTTCTAAAACATTTTAAAAATAAATCCTAGATAGAGATATTAAAATGTTTTTTTTTCAGTCAAAAAATTGTTTATCGAATTGTAAAGACTCATTAGCTGAACGGTATACGGGTTTGCTAGCGTGACAGTCATAAATTCGATTCTAACGTCTTGATTGATTTAGCGATTCTTAATGATGGCGGGTAATGCGCTAATGCTTATATATCACAATTTAAACTGCTGCGACGCATATTATATATATTTATACAATACGCATCAATTTATATCGATATCAGAATTTGTTGTTTTAACTTTGAAGAAATCTGTTCTGCTGTGGTTTTTTACTCTGTGACGAAAGTACA
The DNA here is from genome assembly GCA_905220585.2 of Nymphalis polychloros. NCBI lineage: Eukaryota > Metazoa > Arthropoda > Insecta > Lepidoptera > Nymphalidae > Nymphalis > Nymphalis polychloros. Next base: position 2,540,411 of record HG992246.1, on the reverse strand, counting down.
TCAACACAATAAAAAAAATGGAACATTGAAACCGCGTCTGCAAATGGCAAATGCACTTTTATTTGATTTGTAACATTTTTCGCAAGTGAATTTTTGGATTGAAATGAAATGTTTTTGGTGAAAAGGCTTAGTTGTATACATATTATATATATATCTTATAGAACTGACAACCTTTTTGATTTATTTATGCTTGATTGTATAGCCTTTCAAATTATCTCCAAGTGTTAAAAACTTAGACAATAGTTGAATTGGAGTTATAATATTACACAAGTAGATAGTAAACTATATAAGTATTTTTAATACGTGATAACTGCCTCATTGGTCTTTTTTTCTCGCTGGAAAATCGCGTTTCCCTCACATGAAGTGGAGGGTATGAGGGGCTCGCTGACGCTGAAGGCGCCGGAGTACCCACTAAAAAACCAGCGGTATCATCTCTGTCTGGCCGGGGAGCGTCACGGGATCGCTTACGCAAGCTACCGTGACGCCCCGACGGTCGGCCCGCCTACGCCTGTGCGGGTCTCAACGTAACTGTGTCGCTTTTCCTTGGTACTCAGCGACTCAAGTGGGGGCAGATCGCTTCCACTGTCGCCAAGCCTGCTGATGGGGACCTCAGGACTTCCTCCCATCTGCGAATCAGCGCTCGTTGGACTCGCCCCATCTCCGCGGTTCCTAGACAGTTGCCGCTCGCCCTGGCTTCCATCCAAAACCGGTACACTTCCGCGAGCACAGTATAGCACTATATAAATATGGATCAAATTAAATAAAAACATAGACTTTGGTCGATAAAATAAATATATATCGTGTGGTTCATATTTTTTACGGCCACCATCACATTGATCTATGTCGATAGTGGCCACTTACCATCAGGAGACCCATCTTCCTATAAAATAAAAAATATCACGAATGCTTCAATTGTTTCTACTGTTATAATGGCGTAATTATTATAAATTTTCAAATTTGTTATTAATCGTTATGATATTTTAGCGGAAAACAGCAGTACTTGGTGACCACTTACCATCAGGTGGCCCATATGGTCGTCCGCCTACCTATGCTATTAAAAAAAACCACATTCACATTTATAATATTAGTTAACACCCCGTGTGTTATCTCATGGCTTAATAGCTCTCATGCAAATCTCAGCATAATTTCTTTGAAATGATGAGAGGTAATTAGTTGATTAGGTAAAACGATTCGACAAGCAATCATTTGCAATTTAAGTTTGAAGTCTTGTCATGGAACTACACAGACAATTTATTTTGACTATGTGAGCTTTAAAGCTCTTGACTTTTACATAACAGAATGAACACTGCTTTATGATGATATGATTTATAAATATATACCCTCTGGCTTGAAATTCATTTGAAGAATTAACCCGCATGTACTCAAGAGTATAATTAAATAGAAGCTCGTAAAATATACTTTAATTGAGTAAGCACATACTGATATGTTTATTTAAAGCTACCACTGCTTTTTGAACGTATATTCCTTTGAGAAGTACAGGAAAAATGTCAATTACATTACTTACATAATATATAATATACTCACTGAAAAACATTTCAATTCGACACTCCCAACTTTACCAGACGGCAGTTACTCATGGAAATTAAGTTACGCGGTTAAGTATGCTTATAGACCCGACATAAAATAAGATGAATACGTATTTCTGCGTTTATTTTAAGGAACATTTAAGCTATAATAAAAAAAAAACACTTAGATAACTTTGCAGAAGTATTTGATAAGTGTTCACTTATGTGTTTCTATCATACATATGTGGATGGAGGGGGCAAGCTCTGCTAACAAATTGCCACTTTACCGCAATCGAATCGAAGCATGATCATTGCCGTTTATTCGTTTTCCTATTCTTTAATTTAATTATCAGCTATTGGCATAAAAGTTAACAATGAAGTTTGGTTTTATATATCGGTATATGTTAACATTATATCGGTTCAGTTCCGATGCGAATAAATATAGAATAGTCAAAGTTGGATCGGAATCGAATCGGTAACGTAACGTAATCGTTATAACTTAGTAGAATTCAGCCGCAGTCATGTTATTAACTATTGAATCTCCACAAACGTATTATTGTAGTTTTGCAACTCATATTGTAATTAAATTGTGATATAATATTTTATGTCGTAGTAATTTATATTATTGTTACTAAAATTATATGTACTTACATTATCTTATTCGTATACAGTATATAGTGTTGACGCCAGTAAATGTTCCTAGTTTGATAAATTCATCCAAAAGTAATACATTAAAGTAATACATTTTCTATGTATAAAGAATTACAGGAAAGTAGTATAATATAAGAATTTAAACCATGAAAATATCCGAAGTATACTAATAGAGCTGTATATTTTTTTCTTAAGAGTAATTTAATGGTAAGAGCAGCGTATTTAAATGGCCAGGAGTTGGAGATTGTAATACTTATTAATTTACATTATACAATCCTTAAAAACAACCCTGAAAAATGGCTGCTTCTCATAAAACAGAGTGACCTCTTTATTAAACAACATTATTCTTGCGGTGCGGTACATTATGCTAATGACGAAACTGAGGCGGAGATGAAATTAAAATACAATTTTGTAATTAATTTTCAGCGTCAGAAACGTTGGTCTAAGTCAGTTTTACTAATTTCACTTTAATCTGAATGCCCATTGGTCGCTTATTACGTCATCGGCTGCCACTGACCAATGAGCACTCACATTAAGGCCGAATTAGTTTCACTTTGACCAGCGTGTCAGAAACTGGAGGTAAGCCAAATAATTTCATAAATTAATGGCCCATTTTTATCAACTTGAAAAACCTGAATTTATAAGATCATGGTTTCAAAGAGGACTGTTCTATTTTCACGTTAACTTAATGGTCTTATCTCCATCTCCACTTCTGTGAAACGAATTCAGAAAAATTAATTCTTCTTCTTTTTTATAGTTATCGTAATGATTGCTATGTTACTTTTTGTAGTGATAAGACCGTCTTTTCATTATCTATTAATCCGTAAAACTTGTTATTCCAAACAACAATACAGACAATATAACAAACAATACAAACGGCGGTACAATAGTTTTTATCTACCTAATACTTAGATTGAGAAATGATTAATAATTGTGATTATCTATGTGTAGTAATATACCGAGCTGATTTGTCCATGTTCATTTTATATACTACATACTACTATTCAATGAGAAGCTATTTTTACATATGATATTATAATTATATAATTTACGTTAAGATATAACCATTATGCTTTTAATTTATTCATCTTTTCATCAAATATTTTTTTTATTATACAAGTAGGCGGACGAGCATATGGGCCACTTGATGGTAAGTGGTCACTAACGCCCATTGGCATTGTAAGAAATGTTAAACATCGCTTACATCGCCAATGCGCCACCAACCTTGGGAACCAAGATGTTATGCCCCTTGTGCCTGTAATTATACTGGCATACCCTTCAAACCGGAACAAAACAATACAAAGTACTGCTGTTTTGCGGTAGAATATCTAATGTGTGGGTGGTACCTACCCAGACGAGCTTGCATAAAGCTGTACCACCGATAAATTTATAATACTTAAAATTGTATACAATTAATATAACTACAGTAGTTTAAAAATTTGTATTTTCAGCTCTATGATGTATATAGTTGCGACATTTTTAATTTTCTCTGATTAAAGAACAATTGAGATTTAAATGAAAGACTTGGACGTCGTGTTTTGTTGTAATTTTTGTTATTTTATTTGTTTCTTATTTGAAACCTCAAGTTATATAAAGTATTATTAAAAACTCGTTTTGTTGATATTACATAATATATCATTATTGGATGCTGTCTTAAGATTGAAGATTAAGAGTTAGTGGGTGATATCCCATCGATCTTGTGTCACCTTTTTGTAATTCACAGTAGTTGTCCTCTTTTAAATCATCCCTCAATTTCTGTGTCTTCCTGGTGCTCTTTTTCCGGGAATCTTGCACTCCATGATCAACCTTGGAAACTCGTACAGGGATTCTTCTTGAAAACAATTGAATAATGCAATCGTTGTCTGTGTTTTTACAGGAGTCTATCAGTCTTGCATTTTATCATTCAAAATTTTTTAAACATTTATGGTATTATTTGTGTAGTTTTATAAACATAAATTTCCGGTACACTTAAATAATACAAATATACTACTTACTGGAGATACGTAATGAAAGTCACTTTTGAACACGATATAATGTAAAAGGCTATTGAGGATATAAAATATTTAAGTAATAAATTTTGACGAAGAAAAAACGTGCCTTAAAATAGTAGGAAAAGCACTAACCATATGTAAATCATAGTAATAGAAAAGCGCCACGTAATTTTACAAGATTTTATTTAACTTCACCTGTTAACTACGTGGTTAGGGTAAAAGCAGTTCTACCCAATCAATCGAGTCGAGTTTGCACACAGTTTTGATTGGTGACAATACATATTGGTACTTACAATTAATTGTAATTTAAATACTGTTCATACATAGTATAAATATCTACTAAGCTTATTCTACTCGTCAACTAACTAAAATGAGAGCCTCATTGGAGTTCATTAATTATCTAGGGTTATACCAAGAAATTACTTTATGTAATAATGGCTTATGGCTTCATTTCAAACTACATTCGTTTTTAAACATCTCACCTTTCGAATGGTGAATTTAATTTATTTTTTTACAATCAAACTATGCTGGAATAAATGTCTGGTAGCTTCTACGTCACGACACGTGCCATAGTATGTGAGTAACCAATTATTTGGTCATTCTTATGCTGTTTCCGATAGACTTGTTAAAAGGACTAAACATGTAAACGATGATATTCCAGTTATATTGCGGGTGGTTAAATTTTTGTTTTGTTAAAGATGATTATGTTTCTGATCGATTTCAGAGAGATTAGCCATCTGCACAGGACATATTATAGTGCACAAGTGTTTGCGCAAAAATAGGTGTTCTCTCTATACTCTAATCTAACTCTCATAATCCGATGGAACCGACCGGAAAGAGTTCCACCGCACGACCAAAGGCGTGCTTTCCAAGGCTCGGGAGTGTAAACACTTCCAGCTTTCAGACTCTGGCTGCTACTGAGAATTTTTCAACTATATATCCTAATAACTTTTCATCAGCCCAACAAGGGTTTAAGCTCAGGAACTCAGTATCTGCGACCTTCCAATGAACTTAGTTCCAACCTATTGTCCTAGGAGACCTCTCCTTTTTTTTGTTAATTTCTTTATATAAGAATTGTGTACTATTTCCAAATAAGATCTACTAAACAGCCAACTATGAGAGGTAAGATGTTACACATCGGTGTTTCTAATATCTAATTAAGAAGGTCGAATACTATAATTAGTTATTTATAATCTGTGCTCGTCGTTTATACTCTGTGGTAGCTGACGAATAAATATTTTAATGGGTATGCCCGCAACACCGGTGTTAATATATAATGAGCTTAGGTGTCGGATATATTCTGGATGGATTATCCACTATGATTTTTACTGAAACAAATTATCTTTCTCTTTCTCTTTTTTGTTAACTATTCATGAAGAGAAACGTAAAAATGGCTGAATAATATTTGTACGTACAATGATGAACTTTGAAATAAGAAGTCTTTGATGTACGAGCTATATTTTTTCTCGGTTTTGGATGAATTTAATTAATTTTAAGAGATAGGTATCGCAAGGAAACCCGTCGTTTTTTGCAGCTTTTGAAAATTTCTATTTAAATAATTTTTCATTTACTCATCGAAAAGCTTTAATAATTATTTTTTCTCATCTATATACATCTGAATATTTATTTCTATGTTTTAGCTAGGCGCACGGGCAAATAGACCACACAATGTTCAGCGGTCATCACCGCTCATAGATATTGGGGTTGTAAGAAATACCCTTCCAACCGGAACATAACACTATCAAGTATTACTGTTTAGCGATAGACTTTCAGACGGGCTTGCATAAAGTCCTACCACGTAGAAAAGTGTGTAATATTTATTTAACTTTAAAATAAATCAAGTATTATTTAAGTATAATAAATTTAAAAATAATACACATATGTAATAATTATATAATATATAACAAAAATAAGGTCCTCCAAATCGATTTCGGCCACGGCGGCCAATCTCAAGAGAGATTAGCCAACTGCGCAGGAGATATTAAAGTGCATAAGCGTGTGAGCAAACACAGGTGCACCCTCTTTTCCCTAGCTCTCATAATCCGATGGGACGGCAATCCGACACGACCGGAAAGAGTTCAGGCGCAGGACCAACGGCTTAACATGCTTTCCGAGGCACAGGAGTGAACACACTTAAAATTTCCAGACTCCGGGCTGCTACTGAGAATTTTCTGACAGAAAAACCCATTAACTATTTATTGGCCCGACCTGGGAATTGAACCCAGGACCACCGGGTCTGCGGCCTTATATCTAGCCACTAGACCAAAGAGCCAGTCATAACAATAATAATATATGAATGAATGAATGAATGACATGTTACTTCGTGGTAGGACTTTGTGCCCGTCTGGGTAGGTACCACCCACTCTTCACATATACAACTGAAATACATCAATAGTTAGTATTGTTGTGTTCCGGTATGAAGAGTAAGCGAGTCAGTGTATCTACGATCGCAAGGTACATTACATCTTCGCTCCTAAAGTCCTTGGCACATTCACGTTAATATTTCTTTCAGCGCCAATATCTATAGGCAATGGTGATTCACTATCGGGCCACCTGATAGTGAATCACCATTGCCTATAGATATTGGCGTCTAACCCGTCCGCCTTCCTATTCTATAAAAAAAACTAGATGTGCCCCGCGGCTTCACCCGCGTATAATTAATAATTTTATTACTATAATAACACACACGCGCGCACTCACAGACAAACACACACATACACACACATACACACACACACACACACACACACAAAAACACACACATGGCTACTGGTAAAGAAATACGTAATTACCGGTTTGAAATTAATTTTCATAAGATACCGTAGAGTTATTAATTGGCCTATCATTGGGTCATCACATGTTATTTGTGTGTACCAATTTTCATCAAGATTGGTCTAACTGTTCTTGAGTTATAAGAAGTCATACAGACAGACAGGCATACAAAAATGAAAAAAATAGTATAATGTGAATCACTGCATCATAAAACGACTATTTATCACAAAATTAGGTGAAAAAAAAAAATTACAGACAGAGCCAATAGATTTATATAGTAGTATCGATATATGAAATAGCATAATATATGTATATTAATTGTACGTAACTAATGTATCAAAATAAAAGAGTGTGAATAATTGTCTGTGTTTATTATTTCCATATTAACATCACTACTCTGCATTAACAGAACGAACAAGTATGTGCAACGAGAGTTAACATTGATTTTTATACTTTCAAACGAATATTAACCTCGCTGCGTTGACAATAAGGTGCATTTTCATTGTACCGATACTCTGAAAAGTGATTGTGATGTCTGACTATTCGCGTTCATGATGCCCTAGTAGCTCGTGTTTTGGTTTAAACGTGACAGCATAACCTGTTGGATCTTGTCGAGAGAAACATTCAACAAGTTACCTAGAGCAGTGCGAGTCTACTCACTTCATTCCGTACATTAAGATGTGTGCATGTACAAACTTAAGACTTTTCTCTTTTGGTCATTCTTCGTTTTTGTTTTGTTTTTTCGCTTTTCTTTTCGCAGCAAGCAATAGTAATTAATGGCTTAATTAGCATGTAGTGTTTGCTTTTAAATGATTTTACATAATCTGTGGATATATTATAATTGTATGTATGTAAGAATGACCAATGTAAAAATCTCTAGCAAACCTAATAAATAAATTAATTAATTAATTAATTACTCACCTGTGAAATGTTGACAACCAACTTATGGTGATATTTTATTGTGATGCGCGTACTCTTGAAATGTTATAATTATTAAGGTCAATTTCGCATATCAGTTTCTGAGAGCTCACGACCGATATCTGCGGTTTCGATTTTGCTCTTCCAGAATAGCACTAGAGATTTTAATCTATAATAATATATAAAGCTGAAGAGTTTGTTTGTTTGATCCGGCTAATCTCAGGAACTACTGGTTCGAATTTAAAATATATTTTTGTGTTGTACACGTATAGTCCTTTTATCGAGGAAGGTTCTAGGCTATTTTTATTAATTATACGCGGGTGAAACCGCAGGCACAGCTAGTGACTTGATATAGTGGTATAGTGCTATAACGGCGATTTACGAGTTTAAAAGGGAAGTAGAATGGTAGCTTTTAATTTATTCTTGTAAAATTAATCAAATGTAATATCAAGAGCCTATTTGAATAAAATATATTTTGCTTTCATTGATTTGTTAATATAATAAGTTATGTATGTATTATGTTGGATTTTTTTTATATTATAAAGCTGGAAGAGCTTATATATTGGTTTAGCGAACAAATCAGGAGCTATCGGTCTGATTTTACCAAATTTTTTAGGTAGATAGTCAGTTAATTGAAAATTTATTATAAGCTACTATCTGCCTGCATAAAGTTTTTTTCGCCGCTATTTTTTTTTAGCTAATGATATAATCTGTCAACCGAATAATTCGTCCGGGCTATGGTAATGCCTAGGTTCTGCGTGTCGGCGTTTCTTTGAATATCTCATAATGTTTTAAAAAAACTATTAAGTTCAAATTTCAAAGTGTAAACCGCAATTATGACTACATTAAATATTTGAAATATTGTGTCATTCATTTTGAAAGATAAATTATTCAGAGTCATTATGTATTTTAATATTAAGCAAGGATGTTTATTATTTTAATTGAGCTTGGCATGACCTTTGCCTATAATTAAATTATTAATTTTTATTTTCTCCGCAATCCTTTATAACACCATTAAGCTAAAAAAACAAGTAACAGAAACAAATATGAACAATAACGGTGTGATGGAAGGTAATATTGATTTATCTGTTCGAAGTGGTTTGAACCCTGTTGCTTTAAAAATAAAGTTCATTATATTCTTGTAGCATGGACAGCATGGAAAGGTCTCGTATCTCTCATTCTGTCATGATCTCCTGGTACCCAATGTTTTGGCTTAAACGTGACTTCAAAACGTCGCTTTAATTAGAGCTGCTTCTTGTTTGTTTGACGCACGTTAATTTAAATATCACACGAAATAAGTACAAACTATTTATTATGAAATAACGTATAAAATAACATAAATAACAAAAGTAAGATGGAATACTTTTATTAAATAGGTTTTTATTGTATCGTTGATATAACGAAATTTGTTCAGACGCTTTAAATGACTTTCGATTTAGCAGACAATTATTTGAATAAATGAATTATATAGAAATCAAAATTATATACCAAATAAAAGTACAGATTACATTTTTTTTTGTAAATAACAATAAAATTAATTGGTATCGTGTACTTACGATTTTTTTAAGATTACTCAGTTGAATCGCAATCATGGTTCTCTGGGCGAAACAAGAATGAGCACTCTTGTCTCATTAGAGGTTACTAATTGCAGTTTTACAAAAACAGTTTTGCAAACTCAACGTATTTTAAATGTTGTGCTAACAATAATATAGTTTGGAAATAGAGAAAATACAAATAAGTAACGCCCGTATTTATAAATAGTTTTGAAATAGAGAAAATACAAATAAGTTATTTTAAAAACGTTACGCTGTTTAGTTGAACACTGATTTCGCTCTTTCTGTCATTATTGATTTGACATTCGAAAGAAGAGGACACAGCTTTGTTTAACTAATCACACACGACTAAGGTCTGAAGTAATTGCGCCAGTTATAAAACACCTTATTTGTAATACATATAGTAACCACTAAGTATCAGCTCGCCGGAACGACTTGCTAAGCCAATGATGGGTTTAAGATTGATAAAATGAGACATCGTTCGAAAGATCGTCACGAAATTTTACATAATACTTGGTTTTTCCTTTTATTAAGAGGGCATTTATGCCATTACCTTAATTTACTCGCAGCTACATATGCGCTGCAATACATGAACTTAAATGCATATAATATATACAGGCCAACGGCTGGCGTTTTGTTAATTTTATATACGAAATAAATGGGTCATATTTGCATACTAATACTAATTAAATATTAGGTCCTTACATATGAAATTGGCGTTTTGTACGGGAGAAATATAAAGTCAGTTTTTAAATATATTTAATTTATCAAAGTATGCACCGTTGTTATCTATGCACTTTTGCCATCTCATAGGTAGTTCATTGATTCTTTTACTAAAAAAAGCATGGGGGCGAGAATCAATAAACTCTTTGAAGGCGGTTTGGATTGCCGCATCGGAGTTGATTTTTTTTCCTTGTAAGAAGTTGTCCAAATTCCGGAAAAAATGGTAATGTGTTGGAGCAAGGTCCGGGGAGTACGGTGGTTGTCGCAGAAATTCCAATTGTACCTCATCTAACTTAGTGGTTGTTTGTTGTGCAGTGTGTGGTCTTGCGTTGTCGTGAAACAGCAGTTCTTCCTTCATGGTTTGCAGTTGCTGACAATTGATATCTGCCGTAATCGTTTGGCCAGATTTTAGAAAGCTGTAGTGAACGACACCGGCGCTAGTCCACCAAACACTCCCAAGTAACTTTTTCTGAGTCAATTTTCGTGTAGGGCAGGATTTGGCTGGGTCTCCAGGGTTCAGCCATTGCGACGAGCGCTTCCGATTATCGTACAGTATCCACTTTTCGTCACAAGTAATGATTCGATTTAAAATCCCTTCATTATTGTGTCGGTTGAGCAAAGTAACACAGCAGTCGATGCGTGTTTGCAAGTTCGATTCACTCAATTCATGAGGTACCCATCGTTCAAGTTTTTTTACTTTCCCGATTTGCTTCAAGTGGATTAATACAGTTTTATCACTTACCCCGAAGCCTGCAGCTATCTCTGATGTACTTTGTGATGGATTCGCTTCCACAATAGCCTTTAATTCTTCATTTTCCACTTTGGTCTCCGGCCGTCCACGGGGTTGGTTCTGAAGGTCGAAATGTCCAGAACGAAAACGTTGAAACCAAAAACGTACCGTGCTTTCTTTTGCGACACCAACGCCATACACATAATTAATCCTTCGAGCTGTTTCTGCAGCACTGGTGCCATAGTAAAACTCGTACTCGTAAATATACCAATATTTCATGTTTTCCATTGTGCGGTAATAAGCGACGCCAAAGAAAAAAATAACAAGGCAAAAACAAATGAATGGCTGTTTTCAAAACTCAAATGTACCAGCTAAATGATTTTGGAATTCTTAACCAAAGAGGAGAAACTATTTCAGATCAAAGTGGTCAGTACGACAAAACGCTAATTTCATATGTAAGGACCTAATATAACCATATTATGTTTTATAGTACGATCATTTGTAGGAACACATTGTAGGTTGGTAGATTTACATTTAATAGACGTCTTAGATACATGAATCTTTGCCAGAAATTTTCATCTATAAAAAAATTACTTCAATATTAATGCAACATAATAAAATAAACAATACTTTAGAAATAATTATTGTATATGTTACATTTAAGTTGAAATAACCACAATATTATCATTGATAAAATTAATGTTGTTTTATTTTTATCATCCCTTTCTTTTTGTGATTCTTGTAATTTCATATATATCAATATAATATACTTATTTAGTGTAACTGATATCGCCGTTCTAATTAAATAAGATAAATGAAGAAGAAAAAATATAGAATAAAATAAATTATCAATAATCTCTTTGTGAAAATAGAATCCATTCAGAGTTGTGTGTCCAATTACCAAAGTTAAAACAAAATATTGTACCATAAACATTACAACTTTGGCTCACAGGAAGTCAATTAGACGGGATCGCTACGTAATTAAACTCGTTACCTCGACATACGAAACTCGATTCACCGTTCCTATTCACGTTAATTAGTCAAAGTTATGCATAATTCACTTGTTAACTTAAATAAAGGATAATATTCCTATTAGCATTGAATATGTTTCATTTTCCTAACATAATGCATTTACATAACATTACATAAAATAATACAATAAATATTACTACTACAAAAATATTATATTATATATTTATAAAACTAACTTTTGGTTTTTAACATTTTAAAAATAGTACAGTATCGTTTTGATATACTTTCAAAATTTGGTATATCAAGAGAAACACACTACAAATAAATACATACATACATAAGGCCCTCCTCCAGACCGATTTCGGTCACGGCGGCTAGTATCAAGAGAGATTAGCCAACTGCGCAGGAGATATTATAGTGCACAAGTGTGTGCGCAAGCACAGGTGCACTCACTATTCCCTAGCCCTCAAAATCCGATGGGCCGGTAATCCGACACGACCGGAAAGAGTTCAGGCGCAGGACCAACGGCTTTACGTGCTTTCCGAGTCACGGGAGTGTACACACTTCCAACTTCCAGACTCCGGGCTGCTACTGAGAATTTTTCTGACAGAAAAACCCAATAACAATTGATTGGCCCGACCTGGGAATCGAACCCAGGACCACCGGGTCTGCGGCCTTATATCTAGCCACTAGACCAACGAGGCAGTCTATGTGCATACATCTATGTATGTACATACATACATACATAGATAGATACTGTTTACTGTAAGTTCGAAACTAGTAGGGCATTATGTATCCGAGTTATATATATACGTATGTGTAATGTGTGTACGAAATATTAACCATCATTTACATCGCCAATGCGCCACTAAGCTTGGGAAGTAAGATTGTATATTCCTTGTGCCTGTAGCTACACTGGCTCACTCACCCTTCAACCCGGAACACAATACAAAGTACTTTCGTTTTGTGGTAAAATAAAGTTATAAAAAGTACTTTCATCATTTTCATATTCTTTTACGAATAAAAACAACAACTAACGAATGTTACATAACATTAATGATATTTGGTTTGGAAACATATTAAATTAATAAAAAGGTAACAACGTCTAAATATCCCCTCGGTATGTTAAGGCCATTCCTCTTGAGGACGTTTGGATTATAACACAATACAAATTGGAATAAATTTTCCCAACAGTTAGGTATTTAATTATTACATTTGACAAATCGACCACTTGGTCGGAAAATTTGGTACTAAAAAGAACCGATGAAGGAAAATTAATTCAGTATTTATCCAAAGAAAGTATTTCGAGTTTTATTTAGTTACGGAATTATATGACTTCTTTGATCGAAGACTTTTGTATTGCTCTACTTAAAATAAATTGAAATGTCTTTGTCATAATTTTAAAAAAAGTTACAGATACACCTATTGTACTTAAATCTTCATTTTCAAATACAATAGTGCATCTGTGTTCTGTACTATAACAACAATACAACACAATACTCGGTGGTAGAGCTTTGTGCAAGCTCGTCTGGGTAGGTACCACCCACTCATCAGATATTCTACCGCAAAACAGCAGTAATTTGTATTGTTGTGTTCTGCTGTGAAGGGTGAGTGAGCCAGTGCAATTACAGGCACAAGGGACATAACATTTTAGTTCCCAAAATTGGTGGCGCATTGGCGATGTAAGCGATGGTTAACATTTCTTACAATGCCATTATCTATGGCCGTTGTTTACCACTTACTAGATCAGACCGTCCACCGACAAATACGTTAAAAAAAATTTAAAAAATATAATATATCCTACGCAATTAGCTGTTCCACCAAGAATGGAGTTCGAGAGCAGAATCACTAAAATTTAATTAAAGAAAAGGTTTCTGTATTAATATTTAAATATAACGTGAAAAATATTTAGGTGTATTTTTATATTCGCGTGGGGTAAAATGATATCACATTGTCTCTAAGGTTTTAACATGAGACGTTATATCTCGCACGACTCCCTTGAGTATAATACGCGCCATTTTAACAAAGGAATTGGATGATTCTAGAATATGTAAAGTAAAATGTAAAATAGCTATTACGCTATGTTAGAACACAGGCGTGTCGTTAAATTGTCAGGCAGGGAAAGGATATTATTTATTTTTGAAGAGATAACTTCTTATGGGTGGGTAAACCGCTTCGTAACGTAACGCGTTACGGTGCCACTCTGTCTGACTTCCCTTTCTCTACTTAGGCAGGCTCCTCCTCTCTCACTTTATTATTTATTTATACTATTTTATTACCGACGCGGACTGCTTTACCTGAGAGTTACTAACCTAACACCATCTAGCGTATACAGATAGTACTTTTAATAATTTAGCAACTCTCAAGTACTTATTTAAATTATATTTAATAGAATACAATTAATAATAAATATTATCACTTCTGTCGAGCGTCCCGAGACGTATACGTTTTTTTTAAAAGTACTGTATGTGTATAAAATTTTGAGTTCTATAGAAACTTTATAAGTTTTTAAACATAAAATATATATGAAAGCACGATAATGAATTGTGGTAAAATGTAATTAATTACTTATAAATAATAATAATGATTATTTAATGACTAACAAGGATGACTTCAAAATGTTATGTTGTAATGTTAATTTTTTTTTTTTATAATATTGTAATTTATAGCGAAAATCATTTCGCTATGGCAAATAAATCTTGTATAAGCGAAAATTAAAAAAACTCTTCCCTAATAATCGCTAATGGGGAATCACCTTCCATAGACCTTTCTTATTTCATTCTTGCAACTTTGGGTACCAATTTCTTACAGACTTTGTATTTTTTTGGCTATTTTATAGTGACTTGATTGGTATATATTCTTATAAGCTACTTGATTTAAAGAATGCAAAATAAACGGTATTATCGCAAAGATTATTATTAACATATCATTTAATATTTTCTCAGCCAAAAATTTAAAAAAATAAAAACGTGATACTTCAATCTTGGCTTGGTATTTAAATGATACACAAAACAATGGATTTCGTAAGAGATGCACGGACATGTGCTGTAGAGTTTGAAATGTTTCAAAATATAAGGAAAATGTAATACGGATCTGGCACGAATTAAGCGTGAAAAATGGTAAATAGGCTTATCCCACAGTCTTATTCGAGAATCGCGTTTTTGTTCCCAGCTTAATGAAACCAGTAAACATGGACCAACCATAGTTGAAACTATTATATGAAAATAGATAACTAGAGTCCATTTAAAAACGGAGAAGATATCGCAAATGGATGAAATGGATGCACAGCAAGTGACGAATGTCCGGTCGTAGATTGGGTGCATTCCTGACAGTGAACGAACGAATGATGTAACTTTGAAGTGCCGAAAAAATCACTATAAAATATTATGCATTATTGATTATTGTTTGTTTGTCGAATAATATTATGCGCTATTACGACGTTATGTCAACTGTTTATTTTTGTGTTGTATGTCATGACCAACTGACAGACGCCAGGAATGTTTTCTCTCAAGTCTCAGCGGACGGCACTTCATTAATACCCTCACTCATATTCCATTCTCATTTCATTCTTTTTTCTGGGCGGTTACATCACGCGTTAGTATGATCGGTGTGGGACCGCTTGAATTTATTTAGTGCGCGACAACTCCTAAGATATTAATTTAAATTGCCTGGTGTAAAGGGCAATTATAATATACATGAAATGCTTAAAGTAAATAACGTATTTAATTTGGTAAGGATTAATATCATATCCATTTTTATAGTTTTCCAATTATCACATTATTATGTAACCATTTTTTAAATATTAAAGTGGGTATAGGTAGCTATCCTTAAAAGATAGACATATATATGCCATCGCGGACTTATCTGTAGATCTATGAAAGGGGAAAAATTTCAATTTCAAAAGGGATTTTACAGCGTTTCGATGAAAGTTCCCAATCGGCTAGTTTTTTTCCGGCTTCTTCAACAATTATCGTCATATTTCAACAAATTTACAGAAAATATTAATGAATTATACACACAAACCTTCCACTTGAATCACTTTGTCCTTTGGTGGAGACCGTATGAAAATCCGTTCAATAGTTTTTTAGATTATCGCGTTCATACAGACAGACAGATGCCGCGGGGGACTTTGTTTTATGTAGTGATAATAAATATCTATCTTTTAAAAATATTGAATTATTTTTATTATGAATTATTGATTGGTTTACAATAAGTGGTGATATCGAGCAACATATGCTCTGAACAAATAACGCCGAATAATCAGCAATGGACTTATACCTAGGCCTACAAGGTTCCGGCCTAAGGGCCTAAGGGCCCACCCAGCCGAAAAGAATATAATTTTACTCTAACCGCTTCGGAAAGGTCAAACATGTCAAAGTGCCTATGGATAACTAGTATATAAGTAAAGTAAAACAACACTTTATATAGAAATGTTTATTCAATAGTATGTTACATAATAAGTAAGCTATGTACACCAACCGCAACCACAGCAGTAGGGCTTAATTTCGATCACCGTCATCGGATATTCCACTTCTGGGAAACGCATCGCCGCTTTCAGACATTCGCATTCCCGATCACAAGGATATGGTTTGTCACTGCACGGGCTCATGCAGGAGTCACACCCGCGTGATGGGCAAGATCGTTCACCGCATCTCTTACCACAAGAGGATTCTATGCTCTGGAAATAATCAAAAAGTATTTTCTATGTTGTAGGTAGACGGGCGGGAAATTGAGCCACCACCGCCCCTAGATATTAGCGATGTAAGAAATATCAACCAATCCTTACATCACCTTGGGAACTAAGATGTTATGTCTCGCCTGTAGTTACACTGGCTCAATTATCCTTTAAACCGGAATGCAACCAAACCATGAATTGCTGTATAGCGGTAGAATATCTGATGAATGCCTGCCCGAGATAAACCCGAACACAGTAATAAATATTATTAATAAGTATTCAATATTTAACATAATCAGTTTTATTTGACAATAAAACAATCATTTATGAATACCCCAGGCCGGTCCATCAAAAACAATTTCACATTTTTAGATAATCTATCTAGTTTGTTCAACAGATTCATTAAATATCTTTCAAAAAACAAATTTGTTTTTCTCACCTTGCAGAGACAAACTATTAGAAGTAGCAACACAACTTTATTCATTTTGCTGGATTCAATAAAACTAACAATTATTTGTTATAAATTGTACTCTTAAGCAGAATGACCTAGTGACCCGTATATATAGGAAGTTACAGGTATTTTTTCCGCTTAAATATTGTGTAAATTGTATTACAAAAGAAAAAGGAATCTTAGATAGTTAAACAGTAAAAAATCACGTAGCTGCTAAAACAGAAGATTGAAGAATGTTGTAATTTGAAATATTTTTAATCTTATTTAAATATTTTAAAATTAATTACATTGTTTTGATTAGCGATGTTAATGTGTGGTTGTTATGTGATATACTTTCCAATGAAAGTTATCGTGATAAAAGTTTTTAAATTTTGCGCCTGATAAAATATTACGAGTGAAAACGCAAAACAAAAACGTTGCTATGCGTAGTATTCAACTACGAATGTTTAATGTAGTAGTGTATAATGTAAATGATATACTTTATTCTTTCTTGACTTCGTAAAAGATCTTTTTAAATAATTTTGTGTAAATATATGATATAGACGTATTATTTCTAAAGATAATGATTTGATACAATAATGTTTCAGTGACTGGACCAATCGGTAGGCCGTAATATTAATTTGCCGAACTCAGCACCCGCACTTAAGCGGGTGGCACATGCACCTGTGCTGAAGCCGGCGGCTCCAGCCGTAGCACCAACACCAACGGCTGGTCCCTCGGTCCCCTCGACCGCGACGGAGACACGGGAGGCCCAGGAGATGTCCTGGTCCACCGTAGTTAAAAAGGGGAAGAAGGGGAAGAAGCCTTCACCCCCGGCCACAGTATCCAATACGTCAGCACCAATGGCACCGAAGGCACCTCAAGCGACCAAACCGAGGCTGGTCGCCCCTAGCACAGCTGCAGTGATTATAACATTGCAGCCAGAGGCGCAAGAAAAGGGTGTCACGTACGCTCATGTCCTGGAGCGAGCCGAGCAGGGGGTAAAACTTCAGGACCTCGGAATATGTGGCGGACTTAAAGTTCGTCGCTCTGCGACGGGTGCCAGAGTACTGGAGCTGCCTAAGGCGCAGTCGGACAAAGCAGAAAAGCTTGCCGACAAGCTTCGTACGGTGTTGGATGGGGTGGCCAACGTGGTCCGTCCCATGACGAGGGTGGACTTAAGAGTGACGGGTCTTGACGACTCCGTCACTAGGGATAAGATAATCGCTGCAGTCGCCCGTGAGGGGAGTTGCCCCATTGAAGCGGTCAGGTGCGGAGAGGTGTCAAGCGGACCCGGGTGCATGGGTATGGCCCGTGTGACATGTCCGATTGCGGCGGCGAAAAAGTTGTCCGACGAAGGTCGCTTACTGGTTGGGTGGAGCTCGGCCAAGGTGTGCATGTTGGAGCAGCGCCCTTTACGCTGTTTCAAATGCATGAGCCTCGGGCACACCAAAGCGCTCTGTCCATCCAAAGCTGAACGAGGCGGGCTGTGCTACCGGTGCGGCGTCGATGGCCACACATCAGCGAGTTGCACCGGGAAGTTGCGCTGCGCAGTTTGCGCGGACGCCGGAAAGCCTTCCGGGCACGTGATGGGGTCAAGGGAATGCAAGCCACCCATCATGAAGGGTAAGGTGGTCTTAGGCACCCAGACCACCACCAACGTTGGACGGCGCCAGGCCGAGGAGGAAGCTGCAATGTCAACATGAGCGCAGAAATCAGCTTCCTTCAGAGTAATATCAACCACTGCGCCGGGGCTCAGGACCTACTTCTGCAGTCCATGGCGGAGTGGAGGATCGATCTGGCTGTGGCCTGCGAGCCCTATTACGTCCCTCCCCTACCTCATTGGGTAGGGGATTTGGACGACACCGTGGCGGTCCTCTCTCGGAGCGGAACGGGTCCCCCTCTCTCACTTATTGAGAGAGGCTCGGGCTACGTAGTGGCGGGGTGGGGAGAATACGTAGTTGTGGGAATCTACTTCTCCCCTAATCGCAGCCTGGCGGAGTTCGAGACTTTTCTCGACTCGGTCAGAGCTGCGGTGACCAGGCAGTCGCCAAGGCCAGTACTGGTCCTCGGCGATTTCAACGCCAAATCGCGTGCCTGGGGAAACCCGGCCACGAACCCGCGAGGGAGGGCTGTCCAGGTGTGGGCTCTACTCTCCAGCTTGTCCCTACTTAACAGGGGGCAGGTTAAGACCTGCGTGCGCCAGCAGGGAGGGTCCGTGGTGGACCTATCGTTCGCCACCCCTGTAGCCGCGCGCAGGATAATGAATTGGAGAGTAGAGAAAGATGTGGAGACTCTGTCGGACCATAGGTACATCCGATTCGAGATCTCCACGTCTCGCAGGCTGGCGGAACCTTCAAGGGTGCCAACCACGCTCCCGAGGTGGTCCCTTGGCCAGCTCGATCGCGAACTGGTCAAGGAGGCTGCCATCGTGCAGCGTTGGGGTTCTGCGGGAAGGTGGGAGGCTGCCAGCGTGGATGAGCTGGCGGGCCGCATGCGGAGTGCCCTGCAAGAGGTCTGCGATGCGGCCATGCCGAGAACCCGGCGCAGAGTTCGGCGCCGGCATGTGTACTGGTGGTCGCCCGAAATAGCCGATCTTCGGACGATGTGCAACCGTGCGCGAAGGGCTTACGTCCGCTGTCGAAGGCGTAATGGCCTCGACGCGGACCTGGAGGGACAGCTTTTGGCCGCTTACCGCCAGCTGAAGAAAGATCTGCAGCTGGCGATAAGTCAGGCCAAGGAGAAGGCGAGAGAGGAGTTGCTGGCGGGTCTCAACCGAGACCCATGGGGGCGGCCGTACCGAGGTGTGCGTGGAAAGTTCCGCACCCAAGCCGCCCCCGTGACGGAAACACTGCCACCGGAGCTCCTCCTGCGCCTGGTGGGGGAACTGTTTCCCCACCCGGGTGAGTTTGTCCCTCCGCCTATGGCCCCCCGCTCCGTGATAGAGAACGCAGTGGCTCCACCACTGATCACGGAGCGGGAAATGGAGTTGGCCCTCGGTCGCCTGAGGGCCAAGAAGACGGCGCCGGGTCCGGACGGTGTTTCAGGGCGTGTTCTGTGCGACGCCCTGGAATACCTAGGTGCAAGGCTTCGGGGGCTGTTCGACGAATGTCTGATCAGCGGACAGTTTCCGAAGCCTTGGAAGCAAGGGAAATTGGTGATGTTGCCGAAGGAGGGTCGACCGCCCGGTTCCTCCTCGGCGTACAGGCCGATTGTGCTGCTGAACGAGACGGGCAAGTTGTTTGAGAAGATTCTCGCAGCCCGTCTCGTTCAGCACCTCGATGAGGTTGGTCCGGGTCTCTCAGAGGCTCAGTTCGGGTTCAGGGCGGGTCGCTCGACGGTCGACGCCCTGAGCGCCCTGAAGACTCGGACCACGGAAGCGGTGGCCCGGGGACAAGTGGTCCTGGCGGTGTCGCTGGACGTGGCGAACGCCTTCAACAGTCTCCCATTCGAGACGATCAGAGAGGCACTCCGATACCATGAAGTGCCGACCTATCTGAGGAGGCTGTTGGAGGCGTACCTCCAGGACCGAGAGGTCGTCTGGGCGGGGGGCGATGGGAGGTTGGTCCGGCATCGGGTTGGCTGCGGCGTTCCACAGGGGTCGGTTCTCGGCCCAATTCTGTGGAACGTCGGCTTCGATTGGCTCCTGAGAGCTCCCGTTCTTCCCGGTATGGGGGTGCTGTGCTATGCAGACGACACCCTCATCACTGCGACGGGGCGGGACTTTCGGGAGGCGGCCCGCCTGGCCGAAGTCGGAACAACCCTGACCGTGGACCGGATGGAGATGCTGGGCTTGAGGGTCTCCATATCCAAAACGGAGGCCCTCCTCTTCCACGGTCCACGGAGGGGCCCCCCACGAGGGGCGAGTATCACCGTCCACGGGACGGTGATCGAGGTGCGGGGCCAGATGAAGTATCTGGGCCTGATCCTGGACGGGCGTTGGAGCTTCGGGCAGCATTTCGTGCAACTCGGCCCGAAGCTCGTCAATGCCGCTGCCGCCTTAGGCCGCCTCCTACCAAACGTGGGAGGACCGGAATCGCTATGCCGGCGCCTCTATGCTGGCGTAGTGAGGTCGATGGCACTGTACGGTGCCCCGATTTGGGTGGACGCACTCACCGCTTCAAACCGGGCCCTCCTGCGAAAACCGCAGAGGGTCATAGCGGTGAGGGCGATTAGGGGTTATCGTACGGTGTCGTGGACAGCGGCGACCCTCCTCGCGGGCGATCCGCCCTGGGAGCTCCAGGCGGAAGTGCTCGCGAAGGTGTACCGCTTTCGGGCCGAGGCGAGGGAACGCGGCGACCGTCCAGGGTCGGCGGAAATCGGGCGGATCAGGGCTCTAGCCCAGCAAGCCCTGATCACCCGATGGGAGGAGGACCTCAGGTCCCCAACGGCGGGCCTGGCGACAGTGGAGGCGGTACGTCCCCACTTGAGTCGCTGGGTCCGAAGGAAACGAGGCACGCTCTCGTTCAGGCTGACGCAGGTGCTTACCGGACATGGATGCTTCGGTAAGTACCTGCACGAGATAGCGCGGCGGGAGGTGTCACCCTCCTGCCACGAGTGTGGTGCGCCATTCGACACGGCGCATCACACCCTGACGGAGTGTGCTGCGTGGGGGCCCCAGAGGCATTCCCTGGCGGCGGTTGTTGGCGGAGACCTCTCCTTGCCGAGCATCATCAATGCGATGCTCGGAAGCGAGGGGTGCTGGTCAGAGATGGTCTCCTTCTGCGAAAGTGTGATGTCGCAGAAGGAGGCCGCGGAGCGGGAGCGGGAGGAAGATGCCGCTGCAGACCCGCTCCGCCGCAAAAGACTGGGGAGAAGAAAGCGGTGCTTTGCGCACCTTCTCCCCCCGCCACAATAGGCGCCGCCGGGACTAAGGGGGTTCCCAGTACCCTGGGATCCCTCCCTAGTGAATGGAGGCCCGCATAGGCGGGCCGGCCGTCGGAGCGTCACGGTAGCATGCGCAAGCGATCCCGTGGCGCTCCCGTTAAGACGGGAAGGGTACCGCTGGGTTTTTAGTGGGTATTCCGATGACCGGGGCACACTCGGTGCCTTGGACATATGGCGAGCCCCACATACCCCCCCCACTATTCCCGTGGGGGGAAACGCGTCATGCGTTTTCCCAGCGTCAAAAAAAAAAAAAAAAAAAAAAAGGCCGTAATATTAATTTCATCTTTATAATATTGTTAATTTTCCATACAATATTAAATACCCTTCTCACTGCACTGAAAGAAGAACTTTGTAAATCCAATATTAGCGAGTGCTGTATTATAGAAGAAATCAATATTGTACCCGATTAAGGAGGTTCAGTTAGACGATTTTACATCAATCAATATGTTATTCTATGTAAGAAACAATAAAATACATAATTTAATATACATACTATAAACATAATAACCATGAAAAAATCGTCGAATCTCAAATATGTTTCTTTCTTAGTTTATAAATGTATTTCACTTGATATTACACAAAGAATACCCGCCTTTGACAAGCGAACATTATTATATCTTTGTTTTTATCTCGCAACACCCGCAGACTTCGTGTTACGCTGACAGAGATCTTGTAAATGGAATTCTAAGCTGAATGCTGATTCACATCGGCCTTTATTTCAGGGTTACCTTTTGATACGCTAGAATAAGGTGTCGATAGTCTATTATATATTTTTATACATTTTGCTTACAATTCCGAAGACGTTTGATATTCTTCACTTTCTAAATGTTATATTACAAAATTAAAAGGTTAAGTAAAAGTTCAATATAAAAAAAATAATCAAAAGGCGTGTAATTAGTATTTATTCATTTATTTTTCATGCAGTATATACAAATGATTTGTACATAATGCATTTGTGTTCTTAATATTTAAAAGAGTGATCATTAAAATTCTACACAGTTGAACTCAGTAGAATCTATGCACCTCTGGTCCTTTAGTTAATTCTGTATAATCAATATTTAAAAGAGCCTTTACCCTAAGGCACCTTATCTTAAGGGTTAAGACATTTTTTTTCTAAAAAAGAACAAAGTCCACGTTTTTTTTATTTTATTTTTATTATTGCGTAAGTAGGTGGACGAGCATATGGGCCACCTGATGGTAAGTGGTCACCAACCATAGACAATGGCATTGTAAGAGATGTTAACCTTCGCTTACATCGCTAATGTGCCACCAACCTTGGGACCTAAGATGTTATGTCCCTTGTGCCTGTAATTACACTGGCTCACTCACCCTTCACACCGGAACACAACAATACCAAGTACTGCTGTTTTGCGGTAGAATATCTGATGAGTGGGTGGGACCTACTCAGACGAGCTTGCACAAAGCTCTACCACCAAGTAGACTTAAACTTAGGAAATAACATTAAATATAAAGTACTGTAACATAACTTATGTTTACATTTTGTGTAACTTTTTAATCGTTTTTTTTTAATACATTCATTGAATTTGCGATTAACGTTGTAAATCAACGTCTTTTGGTAATGAATTCAAATATAAAGTTTTTGTGCCATACTTAGTTCGGAATTTGAGTAATTCGATTGTATGTCGAATTTATGAAGATGAGAATGGGTTTTAGGTTGAAAGGTAGTATGTGTTTGGAAAAATTTTTGAACTAACGAGCATGTTTTGTATTTATAAATTTGTTTTATTGATGATTTTTTTGTAGTGCTAAAGATATATTTTGTAGGAGTGCGATAGTTATATAATCACATTAAAAATTAAACTTGAATAAAGTATACAAAATATATATTGATTTTGAATATTAAAATAAATATTAACAATATTTGTAAGTCTACGTAAGCTGTTTGTTGCGAATAATATCAGGAAAGGCGAAGTGTTTTTTCATAAGAATTCTCTAAAGTAACCTGCGTGCGTCAACCTTGTTATCATTGAGTCTTCAGTTGTTTACACAATACAATTTAACTCAGCCGAAGTTTCAAAGCCTATCGATCAGTTTTGGGCTTGACGTCCATTCGATTCAGTAAGGAATAAAGCGTTATTCTTCAACCTGATGATTTAAGCTAAGTGTTCTTCAGAAAGCGGCTCTTTTTTGATTCGCTCCTAATAAAATATTTAAATTTTAATGTAGTAACAACATTTTTTTTTTCAGTACGTATAGTACTTTTTCGGGCTTTAAATCGAATACACTTAAATCAAACCAAGCCTCATATTCAAATAGAAACACATCCATACATACAAATTAGATGCTGGAAATGATTCGAAAATAATTTAAAAAAAAATTATCCTGTTTCATTCATGGATAAAACCCTTATCAAACTTCTTAGACGCCAATGTGCGGATTTTCTACTCCATTTATTTTTACCTTGATCTTAAATTGCCTATAATTTTTGCCCCAGGGGCACACTTTGATGGCTTTATTATAAGAATTTCGGTGTAACGTCGATTGTAGTCAACGTTGATGTCTAAAATGTTATTACATAATGTTAGGTAACATTTATTTTGCAGGTGCTCCTTGTAACGTTTTTAGAATAATTAATTTCATATGCTTATGGAGTACAGTCTCAGAGTCTCAGACCCCTCTTCAAGCGTTATAAGATATTATTTGTGCTCCCTTGCTTCGAAACGCTACCAATTTCAGTAGTCCTGCGCTTGAAATCTCCCTATCATATTATATAAAATATACTACAATATCTTTTGCACAGTTATATTTTTGTCTTATTATTTTCACTTCTAAAATGCAACGGTATTACAACATTTGTGGGAAACAAACGCTGTGAATTTGGATTTTAAGCATAATTTCGATGCTGCCTGCATTCGATTATTTTTTTCATAATTAAATGAACACAGTTAATAACATAATATAAAGTACATAAGTTATTCATTGCTACGTTGCTTTTCACGTAATTATTAATTAATTCAAGTATATATGTGTAAACTGATGTAGATATTTTAGGACAGAAGTGACATATTAATTAAAAGAATTTATCACAAAATTACAAATTTAAGGACATTTTTATCACGACACGAAAGGAACAATTTAATTTATTATGCGATAAAATAGTTTACAGATCATATCGATATCTCACACTGACAGATAACAACTAACATGCCCCCGTGCGTAAAGATAGGATGAGAACAAAAGTACATGACAGCTACGACGAGTATACTAGCCAGAGTTACTGTTTACCGATAATTGATAACCGTATATAATTTTTCTTATATTATTCTGTAAGTATCATATTTCTAGTTTTTATAAAATAAAATTAAATATCTGAACATTCAAATATAGTAAAAAAGGCAGTTTTAATTATTTTATCAAAACATTTTTTTTAATAATTAGTTTTTTTCGAATTTGAATTTCGAACATTCCTCAAAAAAAAAAATAGTAAATCCAAAATATATTACTAATTATTTTAAGGTTGTTTTAAAACGATTATTATTTATATTATCTGTACTGAATTG
Source organism: Nymphalis polychloros (assembly GCA_905220585.2). NCBI lineage: Eukaryota > Metazoa > Arthropoda > Insecta > Lepidoptera > Nymphalidae > Nymphalis > Nymphalis polychloros. The sequence continues at coordinate 2,515,062 of HG992246.1, read as the reverse complement.
GGCATTCGTTTTATTTGACTTTTATTTTGTAATTATCTATTACCAAGATTATTTTCTATAGCAAGTATACCTTTACTCATATCGAGCGAGCGCCTGACGTATTATTGATATTAAAACTTTAAGATGTTATAAAATGCTACACTAATAATAAATTCTGACACGTTGCGACAGATTAATAGATTTCTTTACGACGTGTGCTATAATGGAATTTTCTATTAGTAGTACAATAAATGAAATTGGTTTTCTTATAACCCAAAGAGATTTCTAAATTTTATGTTGAAAGTATTTTTAGAATATTTTTTATTTTTCTATAAAGCAAAACGCAGTTTCGATAATTTACAAATTAATATAATCTTTGTTTTACAAAATGCAATGGCTTGACAGATTAAAAAACAAACAGACGTAAAGGAGTTTATTTATGTAAGTATTTGTGAAGCAAATTATCGTGTAAAATAGGTACGTGACGAGTAACGAATAAAATATGTTTCGAAAAGAAAAAATAGTTTGTCAGCCTGATAAATAAGGTTAATTGGTGGTTTATGTTTGTATATATATGTGAATTTATTGACATAGAATATTATAATTATATTGATGTTTAAAAAAAAAATTGTGCGGTCTGGGGACCCCGTCAGGAACGAAGTACTGTGCGATATATTTTCGACTCAAACCGTGTTTTAAAATGTAGATTTTAATTGATTATAAGGGGTTTTCCAATAGGGACGCTTGAACTTTGACAGCTGATTGCGGCCATGTTATTTGAGTGACAGCTGTCAAATGCAGTGTGTTATATTCATTCCGTCCTCCCAAACCACCATGGCAGGTTACAGTGTCGAGCAGCACGTGCAAATCATAAAATTGTTTTATGAAAATGGGTCTTCAGTTCGAGCAACGTTCCGCGCACTTCGCCCGTTTTACGGTCGCGATGATCGTCCTGCCGAGTCGACTATCCGTCGATTGGTGGACAAATTCGAGTCAACCGGGTCAGTTAACAATCAGCCGGTTCCCGTGCGTCAACGTAACGCGAGATCTGCCGAGAATATCGCCGCTGTGCGCGACAGTGTCCTCGAAAACCCGCGGCAGTCAATTCCGCGTCGCGCACAGGAACTCGGCCTTTCGCTGACGACAACTTGGTGAATTTTGCGTTGTGACTTGAGCCTGCACCCGTACAAGATCCAGCTGACCCAAGAGCTCAAGGTTAATGACCATAGACAGCGCCGTGTGTTCGCTGACTGGGCATTAGAGCAGTTGGAAGTTGACGCCGATTTTGGCAAAAAAATCATCTTCAGCGACGAGGCGCATTTTTGGATGAATGGCTATATCAACAAGCAAAATTGCCGTATTTGGGACGAGACCAATCCACACGAGGTTCACCAAGTGGCAATGCACCCGCAGAAAGTGACTGTTTGGTGCGGATTTTGGGCCGGAGGCGTGATTGGTCCGTATTTTTTCGAAAACGATAATGGTGTGGCCGTCACCGTCAATGGTGAGCGATACCGGTCGATGATAACCAACTTCTTTTGGCCTGAAATCGAGAATATGGATCTGGACAACATGTGGTTTCAACAGGACGGCGCTACGTGCCACACAGCACACGCTACGATGGAAGTTCTGCACGATCAAGCGCCCTTAATGGAAAACCCTATATTACTGTATTTTTGTCACACCAAAAAAGCACCTCAAGCTCCTTTATATCGACCTCCTAAATTCGAACGCCTACCGCATCGCATTTGGTAGCATTTGGTAGGCACAGTATGAACGCTATTTCGTTATATAACGTGACCTTGGACCACTGCCATTTCACTCTAATCTAAACCGCATAAAAGAACTTCGTTCCAAAAACTGGTCACATTGAAATAAGTAGGGAACTATACAACTCAATTAATTCGCAGAACACCTTTATGTCATAATATATGACATTACAGGGCTTGAAATAATAACACATAATATTATTCGCATTAGAAAATGTACTATTTGAAGCATCAATACCGCAATGTGCAGCCTAGCGATGTAAATCTCTCAGGTTCGACCCTAATCCTGTGAGTTATTGCCGCACTAACCCATTCTTTATTTTAACTGTGATGGGTAAGGAAAATAGGTACATAAGTGTGATAGTGAACTTTACTAGTAATCTTTGAAAATACACAATATGCATTTTTAAGCATTTGTAACATCCGCCGTCACGTTTTAAAACATTAAAAGCTATAAACGTACTGGACCAATAGCCCGTAAGTACACAAATATAATCAATATAAAATCATCTTTTTATTTCAATAGTTACGGGATGTTTCAGCACATTTAGACTAGGATTGGTCTTCTATAATTAATTTGTTAGACTTTTTTTCTGTTCATTTGTTATTAATCTGTACATTTTATATGGACTGAAGCCACCATGCACCTCGCCATCCAAGTAAAATGTATGAAAACTACAGGAAAGATGCCGGTGGCGGCGTTTTGTGGTTGTGGCCGGTGGCCCGTATGTGGCGACCCTTAAACAGTTGCTTGGATGATATACCATCCCGACATATGTAGGTGCTAATTTGGTAAAAATAGAGCTTCTGTTAGTTTAGTGTAGCGGTTAGGCCAATGGTACCGAAACATGTGTAACCGCGTCATATTCCATGCGATCAAACCAATTAGATAGGTACTTTTCGTTTTGCCTCGCTAATCATTTTTTTTTATATATCACAAAAACTGGCGACTTCATTAGAAGTACTCGATAGTCATAGAATGTAACGAAGCGACCAGCAAAGAGAGTATTTATGTGTGGTAATTTCAATAATAAAATTTATTTAATTATATAAGAAATAAAATAAATAATTAATGCATTAAAATTTTTATTTAGCATTTTAAAATACATTCAGAATTAAACATACATAGGTACCGTTTTGTTTATTAAAATAATTCAAGCGTTTCGTATTTTTACAGCTCTGTGATATGTTATTTACAAATAATAATTGATATATATAATACAAGGAACGAATATAAGTTCGAATGGAAATATTAAAATAAAAACGACGGTTAGTTTTAAACACCATTGATTAATTTTTAATATCCGAATTTATGACAAATTTCTATCTAGAAAAAGCGTGACATTTTTTTTTAACAATAGGGTAAAAATTATTACAAATTTAAAGAAAATGGGCATGACAAAAAATTCGTTTCTATATAACATAGAAACTTTTTTTTTTATGACAACATCCATATTGAATATGCATTATATTTATGTACTTAGTAAATTGTTTAAATGTAATATATATGTATTATATAATACATCTAAGAATTGGCACAGACATGTAGTACAATAAATATGTATTCATTGTTAATATTTCGCCACGAACTTATGACCTAGACTTAATCTAAATTTTTACAGTGAACAAATAGAAAATTATGCTATTATAAATCACAGGATGAAATATTCGACGTGAATAAACAAAGCGTGCGTTTAAGAGTTCACTCGTGCGTGAGTACAAATATTTGCTTTTAGACAATTGTATTATTTTTTTTTTAATTTTCCATAATTAAAGTCATGTATCCTCGATTTGACGTTCAAAAGCTCTTTTCAAGATAGCCTTTTAAATATTTATTTTTTGTTAAAAAAATAAATGTTAATTTTTATAAAATATGACTTTTTTTAACATTGCAACAGTGCACTTGTCACTTGTAAAATTAATTTAAATATTGTTTATAAAAAAATCACTATCAATATTTTTCGCGATCGATAATATTTATATAAACAACAAAAAAATATTATTTTTATTTGTGTATAGTTTATTTAGGATGTAACATTAACTCTATATAAATAGTACACGCCTCTCATTTTGATTTTAAAGCTTTCTCAAGTTATCAAAAAAGCAATGAAAAATAATTTCCAAACTTTAATACAGCTATATATTCAAATTGCGTGTGAATATAAACTTTAAAATTTGCACAACACATTAATTCGTATAGTTTTATTTTAATAACAGATCAAGGCGATAGTATCAAGAATAGTGCGTCAATTTTTATTAAGACATTTAAGAGTAATATCTAACTATATAATTATTTTAATACTTACATATTTCACTAATAGTTTGCTTTGAATTTTAATTAACTAACGGCCTTATTTATAAACTTTGCTTAGTTACTGGTTAGCTAAACACTGATTTGTCTCTTTCTGTCATTATTGATTTGACATACGAAAGAAGAAGACAAAATATTGTTTAACTAATCACCAGTTAAACAAAGTTTATGAATAAGGCGGTTTATATTTAAAACATCAATAGTGTAACTATGGTTAAAAGAAATTTCTCTTTAAAGTATCATCTATTTTCAGAATTATAATGTATTGTCGAATAAAATATGATATGAGCGAAACGTTGATTTTATTAATAACGCTATCTACTACAGCGTAAATTGTTTTAACTACTTCTACTAATACTTTTAAATTTAAAAATATTTTTTTTTCTTTATTAGACGCCAAAAAAGCAACATTCATAATATAACACTAATAATTTGGCATTTAGTTATTAATCTCACTCGACGCGTTTCAATGAAAATGAAGAAATTGCTGTTTTATTTTTTTTTATTGTAAATGCGTTTGGTTATATTAAACGGAATAAGACTCACTACGGAATCCTTTATCTTGATTTATGATTTAGCTAGCGACACGAAAGCCATCGCTTCGATTAATCCACATGAAGTTACAAAGGAACTTGGCAAAATGATTCAGGCATAACTCTGCGCATGCTCTAGCGGCATATCTGATAACTTATTACCCTTCTCCACCCAATTCTTTAATCTCCCTCGCAATTCCTCCAAGCTCTTCGATTTAGCCTTGTTTATCCTTTTGTACTTAACGTCTTTCGGTTTCGTCACGTTCCTATGGTTTGACATCACTCTGTTGTATGTCACTACCTGATTAGTCTTCTGTTCTGTCTCCCCTTCATCACTTTCTGGGTTTGAAGTGACTTCTTCGTCGGAATCATTTGGTGGCATCATCCTTTTTGGCACGTAGCTGTATGACCAGACCTCGTTATTCGACTTCGATTTCGTTTCTTTATCATTATCTATGCTTTTAACTTCAGCAGTTAAAACTACGCTCCTCATACGGAAATTGTCCCGTCTCTGTGCAAGAAGACTCGTTTCTTTATACTTTTGTTCATCTGTTTTATTTGCATCTTTCAATTCCTTCTCGGTGCTGTTTTGTGCACTCAAGCCTTTGGTAGAATCTCCATCGGCTTCTTCTTCGACGCTGTATACAGTCTCTAATATTTCCGGTCGGCGCAGGAATCCATTCGAACGCCTCACAACGCTGTATTTCAGATTTGGATCTATCGCGTCTGAAATAGATCGAACTATCGTCACGCTGTCTGGATTGGCCGATCTAAACCTTGGTACATGTGGTAGATTGCTACAATCAGAATCTATATCTTCCATGATGACAGCGGAATCAGAATCGTTCAGAGAATCGAAGTCACCGGTTATGTGACTGTCTTGCAACATATCTCGAAAATCTGGAATAGTTTGTGACGTATCAATTCCGTTATCAAGTAGTTTAGTTTGAAGTGATTCGATTACTTTTTGCTGTTTCATTATAATCGTTTCACGGAGGGCTAGCATGTTGGTGATCTCCTTCTGTTTGCGAACCAATCGCGATTCGAATAAGAGGAGTTGACTTGAAAGGGATTTGAGCTGTTCAGCCTTCTCTCGTTGGAGACGTGTGACTAGTTCTTCTTGTGTCCGATGAGCTGGGCGCCATGTTAAGAGTTGATGCGCTTGAGCTCGATACTTCATACGGAGATCTCTGGAAATGAAACAAAATAGATTATTTTGATTAGTAAAATACAGCATACTGATAAACGCAAAATCAAATGCGTCAGCACGTATGCGTCTTGTTAGGAAAACTTATCTAACCGACATAAAATGTTGTAATAGTTTCAGTATATAAATCTATGTATATTTGAAATGTAACAAATGTTTAAAATGCAAAATCAAAAATATACTTCATTCGAAGAAGCAATCTATTTAAATAGACAATCCTACTCGCACTTCATTTTAAATCGTCATGTTGCCGGCAAAACTGTCAAGAACCTCAGTACTTACTCCTTTTTATATGCATGCTCATTAATAGATTATATTAATGTGCATGTAATAAAATCATATACGATTAAATTTATATAACCCATTTTTTATCTGTATTATATTGTACAAAATAATACAAACCATAGAATAATAAGGCTTAGAAGGATAGTGTCATACAAAGTTTCGCTCAAAATTGAAGTATCTTTAGAATTAATGAGTGCGTAAGTATCACGTAATTAGATTCTCCGATACGCACACATACGACCGAATTATGTTGCAAGTGAATACACATTTCCCCCATAAAACGAGGAAATTGATATTGTTTGAACTTGAATTATGAAATATATTTGTTTGCATTTAATTAATTTGAATTATTACGTAGGTTGTAATCAGATGTAACAATTTGTCAGACAATAATATTGGACATTATCATTTTTTCATTCAAATTAATTAAACAACGCTGAAAGGTTTCTGACAGTAAATTGTGATAAATAGTAGATTTGTATGGAATAAGGACGAGATATATAAGAAGAAGAAGAAGAAGGAAAGTTAAAAACGATTACAATTAATGAATAAGTATTATAATTATTTATTTAATTTTAGCTTTTATTATTATTATGCCCTCTTTTTTTTAAATTTATTTAGTATTGCTTTTATTTTATATTATTTTATAAAGAAAAAAAGTTATAATTATTTGAACAGTATTAATGTTTTATATTATGTAATTTAAAAAAGTTAAAATAATAATTTTAAATAATTATTACATTTTTATTATTTAAAATATTAAGCAATCGTGGTAAATATGTTTTCCATAGCTGACAATATTTTTATTGTAATGACTGTTGTCTTTTGTTTACAAATTATTTTTATGTTTTGATGAATGTATTTACCTAAAATTATAAGTTGCCAAATAGTACTAACGTGTGAAATGTGATTTTCTTTTCCTTATTTTTTATGAGTAGCGTTGTGACACCCTTTTACTACACAGTAAGTAATTTTTTAATAAATTACGCGAGATGTTTACTATCACACTTTATCGTGACGGCTGACGTGACGTCAAATGTATTGAGCCTTTGGGCTCAATTGAATGACTTCAATTCGCTTGGGCCTACACTTCCTCTAAGCGTTATTATTCTATGAATACAAACTATTTTTTTAAATTATTCATTGAAATAATAGTGCAAAACAACCATTATGAACCATTTTTTATATCATTTATATGATTGTTTAAATTATATTTTTTATTACTATCATCATTTAATTATGTGTATACCTGATAGTTCTCCTAGCCTCATCTAGGGTGTGTGCCTCCAGAGGGTCTGTGAGGGAGGCTGCCAATGATACATCCGGCTCAGTCGGGCTGTTCAGAGCCGACTCGCTCCGACTGTGGACAATAGAAAAATTATAATAATATAAATATAGAAATTGAGCTTATTATTAACGGGATTTTGTGTGTATCATATTTTATCGTTCGGCAGTGAAGGAAAAGGCCCTGAAGAAACCGAAATAGGTCGGATGTAATTTCGTCACATCTATCCAAAATATATCACAAACCTGTAATGGAGCTTGGACCTTTGCACAGCAGTTAAATATTTAAGGATTTTTAAGGAGAAGATTGGAGCTTATTCAACCATGCTCCTCCAATGCGGGTCGGAATACATATGTGGCAGATTCTCAACCGTCATATACAGGTTTTCATGATGTACTCACAGATGGTACCACCCAGTCAGATATTGTACCGCTAAACAACAATACTTAGTATTGTTGAGTACCGGTTTTAAGAGTGAGTGAGTCAGTTTAACTTCAGGCACGAGGAACATAACATCTTCGTTTCCAAGGTTGGTGGCGCATTGGCGATGTTATTTAATTAACCAATGGTTATTATTTCTTACATCGCCAATGTATATGTAATGTTATGATCAATTAACATCAGGTGGCCCATATGCCTGTCCACCTACGAATAACATAAAAAAAAATGTTTTCGTTCATCACTCAGCATTCGATTTATTATAAACTCAAATTAAGCTCCTGAAAATTCAATGATTCTTGCCTAGGTTTATACCCTGACCAATTAGCCATCTTTATTCTAACGCACCTTACAGAGCTTGGTTAAGCATGAACATATATAATACAATTAAAATCGACCTTAAAATCAAGTATATAAGGCTTACAATTAAATATCTATTTCTAATACGAATTAAGAGAGAATCGGTCTATTATAGCATTAAATTAAATGTCTTATAGGTTAATTTAATTTTAATTTTCAAAGCGTATAATATGGCAAGCAAAGGTTCATTAAGGGCGATAATTAGTTTCTTCTCGTTAGTTATTATGCGGGTCTAAACAAAACGCAGTTTTACGCGTCCGTTTACACATATAGTGAAAAGCGATTCTGGTGTAAAAACAATTTTAATTATGTAAAGCAAAAAGTATGTAAAGGCAAGGTTAAGTAAGCAAGACGTATATGATGTCTTTATATACATACATGTATATATTTTCTATTCTCGTTATCGTCTATTTTTTTTTTATATTATTCATGTATCCCGCCCTGATACTCTACCGCATCTCCCTGACTCATCTAATATTCTACCGCAAAACAGCAGTACTTAATATTATTATCTTTCGGTTTGAATGGTGAGTGTGTCAATGGAACTAACTATAAGCACGAGGGGCATAGCATCTTAGTTTCCAAGGTTAGTGGCGCATTGGCGATGTTAGGGATGGTTAATATTTCTTACAACGACCACTTACCATTAGGTTTCCATTTTTCGCTGCAGGTTTCTATAAATTCTGATATATAATTTTATATATCTGTGTTTATATCTAAGTTTTTGTAAAAGTTGTAGCTTATATATTTACTATGAAAGTCGGGAGTCAATAAACTATATTTCAATATAAAAAGAAACTCAAGATATAATCCTTGATAATCCGCAACAATAGACACGGCTACATTTTCTACGTAACTTTTCCTTTGTCCGAGATAAATACTTTGTACAAAATATACGATCTTGCCTGAATAATTCAAAGTTATATTTTATGAAATAAAAGCCGAGAACACGGGCATCCAAGTTATATAATTTCAGAATTATATATTATATATACATGTAATGTACCTTATTTTATACATATATAAATATATTCTTTGGCATAATATATAAATTGTAAGATAACGGTTATCTACAAAATGAAATTATGTTTTAAGTTGCAATGAAGTAACAGCCTTTAATTGTTCCACTGCTGGACTATGGGCTCCTTTGAGAGGAAGGTTTGGAGCTTATAACATCACGATGCGGCTTGGATACACATGTTGCACAGCTTCGGTGAAATTAAAAATGGAAATTCAATGATGCCTGCCCTGGGTTTGATAGTTCTAACCACTAAGCCATTTCGGTGCTCTAATTACACCAAACTGTAGGAAAATGTCACCAGATTTCAGACGGCCAAACGTTATGTCCCAAATTGTAAATCCAATAAAGTTTTTATTAACATTTTATTAAAGTTTGTCGTTTTCTTAACGAAAATATTTTAATGAGCCCACTCCAGAAGTTGCGCTAACGATCTCTTTTAAAATATGTCGCTACTTAAACCTCTAAATATACATCGTAAGTGATTAAGTACCCATTTATAATGCGAAGTGAAAATCCGAAGCGAGTCGTGACTTCGACTTGGTTATAATTGAAAATATTTAACGTCTTGAATTCCAGCAGAAAACTCTGTTTCCTTGTTAAATAAATAACTTTAAGTGTTTATAAACTTCCAACGTTATTTCTGTCACGTTATTTAATCTATAAAGTATACGAAATGCTGTTTGTGTTTAACGAAGCCCGCGAGAGATTTTGTTATTCGAAGAGTATATTCTACGAAAGTTACTGCAGTCGTTTTAATAAAAAGTAGACTTGAGTGTGATTTTATCTGCACATACATATTGCATAATTTATATTTGACGATCTTGTGCGACAATCATTTACATTTTAAGCTTTATTTCTACAAAGGAAGTCCTTTATCGAATCACGAATGAAATAATGATAATCTTTTTTTTTTTATTAGAACTACCAACAGAATTTAATTATTAAGGATCTCCAACACACTTAATATAAATTAAAAAAAAAGTCAGTTTTCTATATTTATTAACGTATTATTTCCTTTCATAATAACACCTTATTTTTTCAATGAGAATAAACGTATAACAATAATATAAAGCTGACACGGGATATCAGATATCGCCATGTCGGAACCCATGTAACTTGCTCTATCGTTTTCCGCTTGGAAAATTATTGTAGACAGATAAATATGTATGTATTTTTTTTAAAGAATATTAGCAAAGTTATTTGCACTGCTAATTAAAGCGTTACAGATATCGCTAGTTATATTAATGATTGGTATTTCACAAAAGATAATGGAGTATTTTAAAATACTTTTACATATAACAAAAACATTGAAATTATTAATACAACTTAAATAAAAATAAAGATTGTAAAATCCGTTCAGAAATAATTACACATAATCGCAATTCCGTATATAAAGAGATACATATATATAGAATAATTAATTAAAACGAAATTTAATTTAAACCAAATATAAATATCTTTTATTGCATAAGTAACTTCAGAATATTTTTTTATTTAACCGATACCAGCGTAACGCCGGAAACGTTTTTATCGCGAAAGCCTTTTAAATGGAATTTTTTATCCTCCTTTGGGGTAAGAGAAGCATGAAATATTGCTAACTGAGCCTTATTTAAATTTTAGATATGGGGTTGCCAATTAATCGAAATTCCCATTTTTTGATTCTTATTTTATTTCTAAGATTTTACAGTTTATGATTATTTGTAACAACAATTTTATTTTTATATGTTTACCGATAACTCGAAAACGCCTATACCAATTTGTATGATAATTTATAAAAAAATCACGAATCACGCCTTTCTTTCAGAATAAATAACGAATACCATAGATATTTTTTTAGAATATTTTAGAACTTAGATTTCCACCGATAATGTCAAATCAATTTATTGTCAAAGTGGTTTATTTATCTGTTATTTTGCTGTCATTGTCACAGACTATAGTACGATATTATAAATATTTTTCTATAAGTTCATAAAGTTTGTATACAGAGTGTAACAAAAACCCTGTCCTACCCGTGAAGTGGTTATTAAGTATCGTGTGTCGGTTCTATGTGTAATAATTTTTAAAATATTAAGAAAAAAAAGATTAAAAAAAAATTGTTTAACGACACTGTTGGTGGTAAACACGTGGGCTACTGAGGTCATGACCTCGTGTCTTAGCTACCGGATAGGTAAGAGCTATCGAGCGCTATTGCCCGCGCCTGTGTTGCTATGTAACTTTCGTCATTTAATTAAATTATTTTTCTACGGGGTTAATTTTTTTGCTTAGTATTTTAAAAATTATATGAGATCGCCTATATTACTATATTTTATTTTCTTTTACTGCATGTTTTACTCTTTTTGGTGTACAAAAAAGCATTTTCTATTCTATCCTATTCTAAGATGATTATAATCCGAAATTGCTTAGTGGCTGGATTTAACTTGTATGAATCTTAACCAAGGTTTGGGGGTTCAAAACCGGGGGCATAACTAACGTTGTATGTACTTCTTTCAACACTTTAAAAAACTTTATTTACTGTGAGTTACTTATAAAAGATAGATATATTCTGTCGTTGAATTCTCTGTAGACAATTTAGGACTCGTACAAAGATTTGTTTATAGCTTTTTTTGTATATATTTTTGCTAACGTTCGCTTTAAAAACGCCTGGCCCGACAATTTTCTACCAACTACATCAGCATTTAAGCTATTTTTTTTATAGCTTCGGTTGGCGGACGAGCATATGGGCCACCTCATGGTAAGTGGTCACTAACGTCCATTAACATTGGTTTTGTAAAATATGTTAACAATCGCTTACATTGCCACCAACCTTAGGAACTTAGATGTTATGTCACTTATGCCTGTAATTAGACTGGCTCACTCACCCTTCAAACCGGAACACAACAATACTAAGTACTATAGTTTTTCGGTAGAATATCTGATGAGTGGGTGGTACCTACCCAGGCGAGCTTGCGCAAAGCTCTACCACCGAGTGTAAACTAAAATAATATGTAAATTCCATATCAGTCCGATTAGTAGTAGTCGTAGTTTTTATATGAAACAGGAAAAAGCATTAAACCTTATCAATACTAATATATAAAACTGAAGAGTTTGTTTGTTTGATCCGGCTAATCTCAGGAACTACTGGTTCGAATTTAAAAAATATTTTTGTGTTGTATACGTATAGTCCTTTTATCGAGGAAGGTTCTAGGCTGATTTTTATGAATTATATTTTTATTAATTATACGCGGGTGAAACTGCGGGCTCAGCTAGTCTCTTTATAATACGCGTATGATAGTCTTTTTGCCTACAAAATATGAGTGGGTAGAGACTGCTTCTGAAATATACTATTTTCTTTTATAAATAATCCTAAAACAAAATGCACTCAAAGCCGATCCGTAAACGAGCTAGAAATATTAAAGTGCAAAGAGAAAGATATCTCCTTAGCTCTTACAGGATCTTTGAGTATCAAACGGAGTTCGTATTAGACATACGTTCTCAACATTAAAGGACAGAAGTATTATTAGTTATCAACTTTATATTTAAAAACTTTGAAATATAAAGGGAACAGTATTACAGTTGGATTTGAACCTTGCTCGTCGTTTTCTTTTTAATCATCTGATATGTTTGTATTTGACGAGCCGGTTGGCGTGGTTGGTAGATGCTTGCCTTTCGCGCCGCAGGTCGTGGGTTCGATTCCCACCCAGGACATGAATGAACATGTCTGTTTGTCCTGAGTCTGGGTGTAATTATGTAGTATATCAGTTGTCTGGTTTCCATAGTACAAGCTCTGCTTAGTTTGGGATCCGATGACCGTGAATAATGTCCCAGGATATTTATTATTATTATTATTATTATTATATGTCAGAGCTTCCGGGACGAATGAAATTAATGATAAGTTCAAAGTCTTAATAACATCCGGTTCACAATATGATTTAAGTGACACTTTATTTGTTATTAGTATTTTTATTTTTGTTATACTTATTATTTTTCTAAATATTTAATTAACTTGTGATTATATTTTGCAACACCTATTACGAATACACTTGATTTATATAACTCTATGATTAATGACTCATCTGTGTTTATTAGTTTACTCCATATTGGTGTTGATATTTTAATAAATATGCAATAATCACTATCCGAAATATATAACTTTTAATACATATGTGTAGTACGATAAAAATGTGATCGTATGTTTATCGTCCGAATCGAGTTTGTAAAATCGTTTTCATATCATATTTTTCATTTTCAATCGATTTTTCTAAATACGTTTTATATGATCTATCATTGATTGATTGCGTACTATGCTGTGTAGTGTAGGTTCGTAAATCATTTTGATTTATGTTACGGCTATTGAATGCTAAGCTATTGCGTACTATTATGTATTATAAATAATAATACGTATTATAATATTCTATCATAGAACGGATTTATGGGATATCATTAAAATAGTACGGTAATATAATATATATTTAAGAGAGATATACGAACGAAAAGACCAACTGACGATACGTGGTCACTCTCCCATAAAAACTCAGAAAGAAATAATAAATCTTCTCTTACACCATATTCACATCCAATATACAAGGCGTCTCCAGTGCTTGCCATTACACTAGCTCACACACTTTCCAAACGGTAGAATAACTGGTGAGTCAGTGGTATCCACTTAAATGGGACAGGATAAAGCCCTTCCGGTGTTTAATATTAAAAATAAACTTACCAATCGAATAACGAAATGTCACCGAAAGCAGCCAATAACGACCCCATCAAACACTACTTTATTATACCTTTGCCATATTAGATGATTGTAAAAAAAAAAAACACAGTATTCGTCAAATATCCAATGTTCTTAACAAAAATTATGTTAAGAACTTGTCACTTCCCAAGTAACACTACCTTTAGTTGCCTATTACCCCTTACAATATTAAAAGTTCAATGTTTCACTCATCCTTCTGTCTCTCTCTGTCACCATCATTTAGAGCGAGACGAAGTATTCGGTACGCTTGTTTAAAAAAGTTTTTTAAAATGATAAGGCTTAAAACATTTTATGACTATTTCTTGACGTCAAATGTCATATATGTCAAACATACGTTTTTATTGTTTTATTATTTAAAAAAAACATAATTAAAAATTTAAAAGATTTTAGAGAAATTCTGTGTTGATCACGTTATTTATTACAAATGTATTTTTTTAAGTATACACCTTACTAACGGAATCGCTTCCGCGGTCCTTATTTGATTTATACCAAACATTTATTTAAAGATGTTTAAATGACCTACTAAAGCGAATCCGCGATATTTCGAAAAACATAATTAAGAATTAAAATAGGATAATATACATCGCGTGTGTTTGTATGTTTGTTACTTAATCATAGTAAGATATATATATATTATAGTATATCTTATTATATTTGTCATCTTGGGTCGTGTCGCCTAGGTTTTATTTTATTATTTTTATAATTTAAGTAAATATTGTTTTACACGAGAGAAGTATGTCAATATTTACTTAAACTTGAAGTGATACTTCATTTAAAGTGATTCCAAATATTACAACACAGGTAAAAATTAAAAGTTCCTAGTTAGAGGAGTTAAACACAACTCTGAATGCGATAAAACAGCGTTTGAAAACTTTAATGCGGAGCTTTTAAGCAATGCTTATAAACATTAATATTTAACAATTATGTAATTTTGTAAAACGTTAACCTTCTCCTCAAAGAGAGGAGAAGAGGCCTTAGCCCAGCAGTGGGACATTCACAGGCTGCTACTAATATATAACATTTCGGAACATCAACGCCGATGTATCTAAGGTCATATTTTAATAATATTGCAAAAATACTTTGTATATATGTCGGCACAGGGGCACACATTTTCTTTATATAAAAACAGCAAACTTCCGAAG